>CM053627.1:95016116-95080582 GCA_028646595.1 Phalanger gymnotis | reverse complement strand
GAGTGGGGTGACAGAAGGGAGGGCTGACTGGGGAACAGGGCAACTAGAATATACGCCATTTTGGAGTGGGGAGGGGTAGAAATGGGGAGAAAATTTGTAATTCAAAGTCCTGTGAAAATCAATGCTGAAAACTAAATATATTAAATTTAAAAAGAGGCAAAAATAATAATAATAATAATAAAAAGAGAAGTCACCACACCTTCCCGAGATCTGTTAATCTGACCGAATTTGGGGTCTTTCAGTCTTCCAAGGGGTATTAACTATGTGCCACTTTTATCCAGAGAATCTTACCTTTGAGGAAAAAAAATACTGCTTGCTCAAGGGTTCCAGTTAATTAAGACTTTTATTGTGTTTACAAATGTCAAAGGCTATACAACTTTGTGTTATTATCTTAAGCCATATTTTATGTGAAAAATGAACCACCAAAGATTCTAGTCTACTTTCCTCTGAGTATTATCCTTTTAAAATGTTATTCTGTAGCCAGTGTCAGAACTTGGACTTTGGCATGCTAAATCTAGATGGAAACTACAAGCTGAGTTCAGCTGCAACTTCTGCCTTGGGAGTGTCAGGCTGGAATGAAGCATTGTTCTTCCTGGATGGCATAGACTGGCATAATTATAAACTGAAGGAAACAAGGAACAGTATTCTACTGAGCGCTCCAAGCTGCCACGTTTGCCAGCCTCTTCTAATTAAGGAGTTGTTACAGAGACTCTAGTGGAGGACTCAGACAATGATTTCTAAGATAATGTAGCGTCTGGGACAAAAAGCAATCACTGCCAATTTATAGACTCAAAGACTTGAGGGTTTTTTTAATTAATGAAAGAATAATTATTGTACATTTGATCACTGTTTACAGCGCTTTGGTTCAGTTTTTCTTCCTTTCCACAGGATTTTGAATGGCAAAAAAACAGTATCACTAAATTATTTGTAAAAACAGATTAGGAGCAAATATTTGCAGTAAATGCTGGAGGTAATAATATGACATGTAGAATCTAGTATAAGGAACTTAATCAGAGCATATAAACAATTTATGAAGAAGGAAATATGAACTCACAATACCCGTGTAAAAAGAGGTTTATAACCCCTAATAATCAGAGAAAAGCATTATCAGTAGCCACTTGAATGTTTCACTTTCTCCATTGTAATCCCAGTTCTATGTAGCTTGAACCCTGCAACCAGTTTGCCCTGCCAAAGCAAATCTAGTTTATAAAATCGACACTTCAAAGCAGCTTTTCTATGAGGCAGGTTTTTCCTTCATCCCCAGTCTCACCAGTAACATTCAAGTAAGCAGAAATGGCATAAGTGTGAGTAATTATTTAGTTTTTAATACTTTGTCCCATGCACACAAACAACATAAAAACTTAGGACAATACTATTTACGAAGAGCTGCTTTTAAAATGGTGACACCCTGCTGTTGAAAGAGGGAAGAGAGGAAGCATAATCTCTGTGTGATCTCTGGGCCTCAGTTTCTTTACTTGTAATTTGAGTATGTTGGACTAGATGATTTTGAAGGTCCCTTCCAGTTCTAAACCAGGATGTTATGATGCCCTCGTGAGTGGTGGCAATAATAAGCTTCTGGCAATAGCAAATATTCAAATAAAGTCAGAACGTATTCAATCCACATGACTTACTTTATTGCTGCTCCAATAAAACATCTTAGATCTTGACTTTATAACTATTATGACAAGCTAAAACATGTGGAGCAGCTGAGCCCCAATGTTCTTAAAGTTACCGTGCAACCAGAAGAAATTTTACCCATGAAACTCAATTGAGCTCAACCATGGAACTTGGATGTTATTTTCTCAAAACATTTCCTGCTCCTCTTCTCTGTGCCTGAGAGATATAACATTGTTTTCCCCCATTAATCCATCAATTGGCCCCTACCTTTCTACTTAGATTTAGAGGATTCATATGTGGAGTGACCTTAGAAATCACCTATTCAAATTGCCTTACTTTATATTTTTTAAAAAGGCCCCAAAGTGGTGAAGAGACCTATTTGCAGGTTTTAAAGGATGAGAAACTGGGAGCGACCATACTCACTGCTTGTATAGGAAGTATGAATAAGGGTTCATATTTCCTTGATCCTCTAGAAGGTGTGAATGTATGAATGTATATATGTATTATATATGTACATACATATTCATGAAAGAAAACACAAAATAAATATAACTATAAATGCAAACTCTCAAATTAATTGAGAACTAATACTCCAAGAAAAACAGGAAAAAATGAAAAAATAAATAATAGATAATAGATGAGAAAATAAAACCCCTAAAATTTACTGCCTAAAATAAACTTTTCAAACATAGTTATATAACAGAATTAAAAAAAGAATCTGGCAAAATCTAATAAGTTTCAGATGACTCTAAAAAAAGAGACTACAATGATTTCTGATTATGAAATAAAAATTTATAAAGAAGAGAGAGACATAAAACAATAGTAGATTATACTTAAAGGTACTATAGACAATGCAATATTTATAATAACGTTGAATGTAAATTATCAAATAGCATAACAAGTAAATTCTTAAGAGAAATGTTAGACAAATTATAAAAATACATTAATAGTGACACAATAGAGACAGTATTTTTTCATAGTTGCAAACAAATACAATCAAAAGATAAGCAAGAAGAGAAAGATATAATTTAGCAAGTTATTAGACAAACACATTTGACTATGCCACTTCTGAATGGGAATCTTAAGACATTTACATATTTCTCAGTGTGCAGTAGTATTGATCACCTCCCAAAAGCATGTGCTAGAATATAAAAAATCATAAAAAATATAAAAAAGCAGCCACATGTATCTTGAAATGCCAAAACACAATAAATATAGCAATAAATAAAGGAAATGTGAGCAAAAGATATAGACATAAATAGAAACTAAGTGATGACATACTGGATAATGAATGGGGCAAATCATATTAACAAGAAATAATGATCTTAAAGAAAATAATAACAATGAAACTTGTTAAAAGTTATGGGTCTTAGCTAATACAGTTCTCAGAGGGAGTCATATCTCTGAAAACTTGTGTCAACAACATAGAAAAAGTGAAATCAACAAGATGAGCTTAAGACTAGAAAATATTTTTAAAATAGCAATTGTAAAGCAAGCACAAAAGAAGAAATCTTAAAAACTTGGGGGAAAAATAGATAAACTTCAAAGTAAAGATTATGAAAAATGATAAAAACAAAGAGGTGTTTTAAAAAATACTAACAGATTTGTTAAGCCACTTGATCAAGAAAAAAAGAGAGAGGAAAATCAAGTTACTGAAAAAAAATTTCAATAAACAAGAAAAATTCATAGTCAAAGAAGAGGAAATGTAATGAACTACAAAAAGCTATTAATTATCTACCAGCAAAGCTGAACATTCAAAGGAAATTGATGAATATTGACAAAATTATAAAATACCTAAACTAACAAAAAGAGATCTTAAAATTTTTTAAAAAAAAAGAAATTAATAAACCATAAATAAACTGTCAAAAGGGGGACAAATCTTAATAAGATAAATCTATGAAATACCATTCCAAACTTCTTTTGAGGTAATTATTGTACTGATATACAAAACTGTGAGAGACCAAGTAGAGAAAAAGAAATGTAGACCAATCTCATTAATTAACATCAATGAACAAAAATTTAAATAAGATACTTGTAAGGATATGATAGCAATATGCAACAAATAATTCATTGTGACAAATTAAGATTTATTTCAGGTATAATTTAACATTAAGAAAACAACAAGCATAATTAATCATACATATACATGTCTTTCCATGTGCCTTTGAAATCTTCTATTTCCTCATTTCTTAGGGTACAATAGCATTCCATTGTATTTATACACCACATCTTATTCAGCCATTCTTCAATTGATAGTCATCCCTTTAGTTTCCAGGTTTTTTGCTACAACAAAAAAGAGCTACTATATTTTTGTAAATATAAGGCCTTTTCCTATTTCTTTGATTTCTTTTGGGTATAGTCCTAGAAGTGGTATAGCCAGGTTCAAGAGTAAGCACTATTTAGTAAATTTTTGTTTATAGTTCCATATTGCTTTCCGGAATTATAGATAACAAAAGATGTGAAGACTCAGTGTTGCTCAAGCTGGAGGAAGACAGGCACACTGATGCCCTTTTGGTGATAATTATGAAGTAATTCAACAATTCTGGATATTAATTTGCTATTAGCAAAGCAAGTGACTAAACTATCCATATCCTATTGATCCAGAAATCTGTGGACTCTCCAATAGACCTCCCAAGGATATCAAAGACAGAAACCATTATAGACCAAAATATTTATAGCAAGCAGCAGGAACTACTTGTACAGGATATTATATAAATTGTCAGAGATGGACACTTTTCAGAGATGTTGGCTTACTTGCCTTTCTTTGTCACAAAGGAGAGATTAATCTGAGGTTGGAGAAAGGTTAAATGACCATGATGCAAAGACAAAAAATATGAATAAAAAGTGTTTACTTTTAAATGTAGTAAGCGAATCCTTCCCATGCCACAAATTTACATTTTAATAGAGCTATCTGGAAACAATGCATTAACCTAAAGGATGGAATCTAAGGATGGGAATTTCAGTGACTGTTGCAGTCCAATGAGAAAATATCATCCGAGCAGGAGGACCCCGCAAATTCTCAGACACATAGAATGCTCAGGCTCATAACCAAGCAATAATCATGAATGACACTTCCTTGTGTCATTTTAATTATTAGGGTTGTAACAGTTACTTAATTTCCTTGTCTTAGCATTAAATTACTGAAAATTAGGGGGAAATGCCTGCAATGATTATATAGGCTATTTCTACTATAAGCCTTAAGATAGATAGATAGATAGATAGATAGATAGATAGATAGATAGATAGATAGATAGATAGATAGATAGATGGATGGATGGAAGGGAGCTGTATGTATGTATATACATACGTATGTATTTTATGAAGAACATTTTACTATGTGCCAAACACTGTACTAAATTTTGGGAATTCAGAGTAATACAAGTAAAAATAAAGGCAGTCACTGCCCTCAAGGAGCTTACATTGTAGAGGGAGAACAATGCACATGAAAGGAAGCTAAAAATAGAGGAGGAGAGCTGGGAAGGTACCTGCTACAGCACTAGAAGGGAAGAAGAATAGGGTGGTCCAAATTTAAAGAAATCATAATGACTAGAGTGGCTGCTTCCTCAAACGGAGTTTCAGTGGGAAAGTCTAAAGCCATTCCCTCCCTCCAAAACACACAGAAGTCATTTTCTTTCCCTAAATCAGTACTAGTATTTTTCTTTTGTCACCTTTCTTTCCCAAACAAGCAATTGATAAAATATACAATAACGCTGGTAGAATCCTGAGAATGGGCTGAATTTTTTCTAAAACTATATGTATGTGATTATTATCATATTTTTATGAGTGTGTACAATATATATTTACATACATACATTAGTATGTGTATATATACCTGTGTAGACTCACATAAATAAATTCTATGTCATATTATATATAAATTTCCATGCACATATATAAAATCATATGCATATATTTATACACATAACATTTTTTTTATTTATTAGAGCTTCTGGGACAAGATTTGCCCCACTTTCAGAATAAATTCAGTCCATTCTCAAGATTATAACTGTGTTGTTTTAATTACTTCTTAGGGAGTTAGAAGAGAAAATACTCATGCATACACACGTGTGTATATTTATAACAGTTAAGAACTGCATAGGAGATACAGTTGTATGTTTGCATTTGTATATATCAAATAACTTATTCTTTTTACTATATAAATCCTTTAAAAGCAGTGTGCCATCAAACAATGACTAGCATGTGAGCCTAGAGGCAGGAAAACCTGGATTTAACCTCTGAAACATATTGGTCGTGTGACCCTGGACAAGTTACTTAACTTGTCACTGCTCTAGGCAACTATCTAAGATTTTAAGTTGCAGAGAAGGGGCAAAACTGCATTGGTTAAGTGAGTTTTTCTCACCCAGGAGTTCCCTGTTCCTACAAAATCTCAAGGTCAGTCCCTATTATTATCATTCATATGTATATATACATATACATATATATATACACACACACACACATATATATACCACATGCATATATACACACACACGCACATATGTATGTACACATATAAAAATTCCTTAAACACATACACAGGATGCAGAAAGGGAAGGGAATGATTATTTAGTGCCTACTATGTGCCAGGCACTTTTCTAAACAATTTACAATTATCTCACTTGATCTTAGTACAATTTTAAGCTGTTAAAGCTTATATTACATTACATTAAGCTATTAAAACTTAAAATTACACTGGTTGGTTGGTTGGTTGTTGGCTTTCATTCTCAAAGAAGGTTGAGTCAAGATTCAACATGTCCAGTAGGAGCTCAGAATGTTCTACCACAGGTCAGGCACAAATAGTCTGTGTGAACATTTGGGGTCGATACTCCACCTGGGATGCCCATATATATATGTGGTATGGTATGGTGTGTGTATGTGTGTGTGTCTGTGTGTGTGTGTATAAAATCTAGGTCTTCTGCCTTTGATTCCAATGCTCAAAAACATATATATGTATATAATTTTTAAAATTAAACTGAAAAAGATGTATTATGCTTTAAGAGATTCTAAGGCAAGAAAGAAAAAGAAAAAAAAAGAAAGGAAGGAAGGAAGGAAGGAAGGAAGGAAGGAAGGAAGGAAGGAAGGAAGGAAGGAAGGAAGGAAGGAAGGAAGGAAAAGACCAGTTCTCAAATTTTTTGGCTTCAGGACCCCTTTGCATTCTTGACAATTATTGAGGACTCCCCCAAGAGAACTTTTGTTTATGTGGGTTATATCTATCAATATTTGCTGCATTGGGAATTAAAGCATATTAGAAATATTATGGAAATAGTTTTGACCTGGAGCTTTTGAAATCATCGTGGGGATCCCCAGACCATATTTTTAGAACTACTAGATTAGACTATGTGACGTGAGAGTGTTACACAATCAGTATCTGATTTTTTTTAGTGTTTTAGTATTCCGTCTTCATCCTCATCACCTCCTGTTGGAGGCTTTTACTGATTCCTACCCATTAGTGTTTTCTCCCTCCTCTAATTATCTTGCATTGCACTGACTTGGGGACATAAATCTTAGATCTCTCCAATAAAATGTAAGGTCCTTAAAAGCTGGAACTATCTGGGGTTTTTGTTTTTTGTTTATTAGTTGTTTTAGTTTTTTTGGTGTTGTCTTTGTATTCTGGGCTCCTCCTACAGAGCCTTGTACAAAGGTGCTTAATAAATACTTACTGAATGACCCCCACCCCACAAAAAAAATCATAATTTTTCGTAGTAGTGGAAGAAAAAAAAACTAATGTTTGGAGGGATTGAAGAATGTTACAAATGGGCTTGTTACAGAAAGCCTTTTTTGTTTCCATTCTTTTTTTTTTTTTTGCAATTATCACAAAGGGGGAGAAAACTTAAGAAATAATGTAAATGAGCATATCTGGAACAGAAGCAGATAGTAAATATCCTAATGAAAGTATGGAGAAAGAAAGGTCTTGTATCTGATTAATTATCAACTATGTAAGAATGTAGAGGCAACTAGATGGCTCAGTGGATTAGAGAGCACTGGGCCAAGAGTCAGGAAGACCTAAATTCAAATGTGGCCTCAGACACTTACTGGTTGTGTGACCCTGGGCAAGTCACTTAACCTTTGTTTGCCTTAATCCACTGCAGAAGGAAATGACAAACCATTCTGGTATCTTTGTCAAGAAAACCCCATGGATAGCATTGGCATGCTGTGGTATATTGGGTCACAAAGAATGGAAACAACTGAACAACAACAACATGTATGAATGGCAGATTTAAAGGAAGGCTGTATTCTGTGTTAAGGAATTAGTTCATCTCTATGATCCTAGCCTATTTATTTCATTCATTCCACTAATACTCTATTTTTGAGCCTAGACTTCTCCCTTGCTCTGAGGCGCATAAGGTCAGGGGTCAATCTTATCTAAAGCTAAATCTCCCATGGCTTAGCACCTGTGCAGTATGCATTGTCTAGGCTCAAAAATCCCTATCATATTCAGATAAGTATGATACCCAACAGTATACAATAGATGCATCAGAAGGGCACAAATTAAAGTGCTAAGTGAGATCTGACAGGGAAGATGCTTGGAGGAACAGGATCAGAAAAGGCTTAATAAAATAGGTAGCATTTGAGTTTTCAACAGCCTAGTGCAACAATGCATCACACTAGGAAATCAACAGAAGAGAGAAAGTATTCCAAGAAGAGGGAATAGTAAGGAAAAAAAAAGACCTAAAGTAATAGAGTGCTTAGAATGCGTGGGGCAACATTATCAATACATTTGTATGTAGTGTGTGTCGGTCAAGCCAGAGCTGGAGATAAAAAGAAAAGGGGGGAAAAAACACACCCCCTGCCCTCAAATTCTAAATGGGAGAGACACCATACAAACGGCTATGTATATACCAGATGTATAAAGTAGATGTAAAGTGCTAAGAAAGCTAACTCTGATAAAAGGGGGAAAGATGAGTTGGGAGGGGGTTTAAAAGAACAGTGAGAAAGCCTCATAGTAGTCTACTGTTATAGTCCATATAGATAATAATTTGTGGCAGCCCTATGGGTGAAAACCCATAGAGGAAAAAACCTTGGAAACTGGATATTAAAGGTGAGGTTAGAGTGAAGCATCAAAGATAACCTTTTAAAAACACTTTTTATTAACTTATCAGTTAACTTTACTAGAAAATAATAACATAAAAATCTGTCTGGTCCTTCAGGAAGATTTGCTTTTTTTGGTCTGTTTTTTCCACCTAAACAAAGATATTATCTAAGGCAATTTGTTAAATGGATGTATTTCTTTAAAATAAGTGGAAACAGACAACTTTTTATTTGGTGGATGTACTAGGAAACAGTGAGTGGTATTTCCCTTCTTTTCAAATATTAGAAATTGGTCTTTAAAGCCCTAAAATTGACTCAATAAAAAGCAAAACACCCTTTTTTTTCATTTCAAAGAAATTCTATAGATATAATGAATCAACAAAGAACTAAAAAACAAACAGACCCAACAACACTAAGATCTCTGAAAAAGGAGAGAAGTGTTGTGAGTGAGAGGACAGTAGCTCTGGGTATTTTTATTTTTTTCACTTTTTTCCCCCAGGGGCTGTAATTTGACTGCTCTCTTTGGCTCTGCTCCAGAAACAAGTCCAAGTGCTTAATCTACGTCTCATCCCAACCCCCCCCTCCCCCCCGAGTCCCCACCCGCTCTTACACCTTTTATGCCCCTGAAGCAAAGTGGCGGGGGTCGGGGTGGGGGGCGTGAGCAGAGGGAAGGGGTAGCCAAATCAGTTGCCTTGTGTGGCTGAAGGCTGAGCCCTGAACCAAGAGGGATCCCAGCCTCTCTAGGGGAGGGGTGGGCTGGGCTGGAGCAGCAGCAGCAGCAGCAGCAGCAAAGCACTGGGGCTGGGACTGCAGGAGCTCGCGGAAGAGTGAGGGGGTGGGAGGAGGTGGAGGGGTGGCGGACGAGACATAGTAACAGCAGTAGCCAGAGGAAGAGGAAGTTTGGAGTCCGAGCTGCTGCTGGAGCGGCTGCGGCTGACTGCCTGCTGCACTTTACAGAGAGCCCGAGCAGCTTTCGGAGCGCCGCGGGGACCTGGCCACCTCCAGGCTGCGCGCTGCCCGCTGGGACGCCGCCTGAGGCTGGCTGGGCTAGGAGGAGAGCGCCCTGCCCTCAGTCCACTCCTCGTCCAGGATACCTGCAAGAGCCTGCAAGGCGGCGGCGGCGGCCTTGGATGCCCGAAGTGGGGCATAGCCCCCCAGTCCCC
Source organism: Phalanger gymnotis (assembly GCA_028646595.1). Classification (NCBI taxonomy): domain Eukaryota; kingdom Metazoa; phylum Chordata; class Mammalia; order Diprotodontia; family Phalangeridae; genus Phalanger; species Phalanger gymnotis. The sequence goes on along the minus strand of CM053627.1, from coordinate 95,070,773 downwards.
CGCGGAGGCTGCCTGGCTCCGGTGAGTAGGGACGCTCAGGGGCTTTGTTTGGCCGCCTAGTTGCAACTTTTCCCTTGATGTCGGGAACTGGAACCAGGCTTCTCTTTCTCCCTTCCTCTAGCTCCTGTCCACTCCCAGCGTGGGATAAGTACTGAAGGAAGGGGGTCCAGATGGGAACGCCTATAACCTGGCTAAATTCCCTTAAATCTGCGAATGGAAAAGTTGGGGATTGTCCCGGGGCTTTTTTCTACAACTCCCCCCACCCCACGCTAATCGTGGGGCCGGTCTTGAGGGGCAGGGAACGATGTCTTCTGTTGGCGTGGATAAAAAAAATTGTATTTGGAGGGGGTGGGAAAGGCAGTTCAGCCCAAGGAGGTATCAAGCGAGATAACATGTGTCAATGATCAAATGAGATAACACTTGCAAAGTGTGTTGCAAGCCTTAAAGCTCTACATAAATACTAGCTATTATTCCAAGGAGGGGCGGGGAAAGATTGGGGCGGGGGGAGGGTGAGCCTTAGTGTTCGGGGAACACCACTCCCACCAGAGCGAGCGAGACAGGGTTAAAGAGAACAACCTTGACCCTAGCTCTGCGATCCCCACCCCCTTACGCTGCCCGGGGCCACCTGGAGATTATTAGATGCCTCAGCTCTAGGGTGCCCCAGTGCTTTAACTTTCAGGTGCAGCGAGTGAAAGGGCTGCTGTCTCCTAAGAGAAACATTGTCTATTTGGATCTAGTCATGCTACAACAGCAACAGCAGGAACAACAAACAAACCCCTCTATCCTTCTCTTCCTTTTCTTCCCCGCGCCCCCCACCCCGCCCCCATTAACAAAACTCCGAGCCAGCTTTCTGACATCCTTCCCACAGCCTCTGGCATCTTCCCTGACCACTAAGAGGCTCCCGGTGTTTGTGTGTGGAAGAGTGCACAGTCTCTTCCTATTCTCCCCCGCCTCCGGGGGGTCTAAAGCACCTGAGCTCTAACTTAGAAAACACTAGGATTTGCCATAAATGAGCGTTCTTGATTGCAAGCGACTTATCAGTGATAACACTGTTCAAAAGAATGATGTGTGTGGTTTGAAAAAGCTGAAAGCATCCAGCACCTCACTTTGGAGGTAAAGCGTCACACCTGGTTCGCTTCAACTTTATTCAGCTTTCTGACATTTGGGGTGGGGGGAACCGGGGGATTCCTTAAAGGGGTGGGGGGGATTCCTTAAACAGTGCTTAGCCAGCCTTTTTAAAAGCAGCTACTGATCTACAAGAGACAGGGCCAACTTTTCCTCTCTTTGTGTGCTCTTCAGAGTTGAATTTTTAAGCCATATCTAGTCATGATGATTTTTCACTTATGCTCAGAAAAAAGTACTGCATTTCACATCTGACTTGTTAGCTGTGAGGCCAATCTTTTTCTAAAATAGTGTACTGAAGTTTGCTTTGTATACTCCTTATTTTGTGGAGGATAGCAGGACTCTTATACTACCGCGATTTGGTAAGTTTTCATATTTGTATTTTTATAGTAGTTAAGACTGGATCGAAAGACGAACAGCAACAAGACTGGAACCCATAAAAAGAATTTTATTTTGAGAGGTCAGTCATCATTGATGTCAGTCTTAATGTCAATCAGTCAGTCAATAAACGGTTATAAAATGCCTACAGTTCTCCAGAAAAAGTGCCAAGCCCTGGAGCTACAAAGAAAGACAAAAGACTTTCCCTGCCCTGGAAGAGCTTACAATCTAATGGAAGGTGGAGAGAAAGTTGGTTTTTTTTTTCCCTTACTAAGGAAATAGGATATTATGTTTCTAGATTTTGAGAATTGGTGAAATTCTCTGGAGTTAAAGGTCCTTGTGATACTACCTCTAATGCTTACTATCTTTCTGGCCTCTTGCAAGGCTTGAAACTCCCTGGGCCTCATTGTCCTCTAAAATGAAGGCATTGGTTAGACCATATGGCCTCCAAGTTCCCTCCTAGTGCTTGTAATACTAACGGGTGATATTAATGTGATAATAAGATCTTCCTGGCCCATTAATAAGCCTCATGTGGAGCCCATTAAGGGAAGCTTGCTTAAGGGAGGCTTGCTTGTAGGAAGGCTTTCAAACATTTTGGCACCAAATTGATTAGTCACTGAGTCAGGAGGGTTGTGATGCCTTCTTCCTCTGAGAAGCGATTATATACTCTGAATTGGTATTTTGCTTTGGGGATTTGATTATGAGAAAGATCTTTTGATTCCCTGGTTGAGACTCTGAGTGGTTGTATGTTCAGACCCCTGACTGCTCAGATGTAAAGGCTCTCTCAATCCAATGGTGTATGTAAAGTATATAGCAATATTGCTTTGGTTCAGGCAGATAAGAACCCTGGTCTTTATGCTAATTTCTCTACTTATGTTTTCTCTGCTTGTATTTTCTCTGATGTCCAGGGTGCTGACCCTTCCCCTGAACTAGTGAATGTAATTAAAAGTAGGATTGTTAACCCCCTTTTGAGCTATCTTTCCTTTAAAAGCAGATTAAAGAACCTGTACTAGCAGGCCATCCTGGGTATGCTAGGGTGTTTGTTGTTACGGTGCTTGACCTTTGATCATGTGATTCTTGCCTCTTCCATAGTCCCCCACTTCTGGAATATAATCTCTTCACCTTCTCCTTCTAGCATCTCTAACTTCCTCCAAAGCATAGTTCAGGTGCCACATCCTGTCCAAGGCCTTTCCTGACTTTCTTCACAGCTACTGGCCCAGGGGTTAATATTTTTGAGTCCTTCAAATTACTTTGCATTGGGATCATGGTTCCTAAGAGCTGAAAAGGACCTTGGAGGACCTCCAGTCCACCCACCTTCATTTTCCAGAGGAGAAACTGAGGTCCTGGTATATTAAACGGTTTACAACCAGGTGGCACGGCGGATCAAGCTGCAGACCTGGAACCAGAAAGTTGTTGCTCAGTAGTTTCAGTCCTTTCTTACTCTCTGTGACCCCATTTGAGGTTTTCATGGCATTGTTGCTAGAGTTGTTTGCCATTTCCTTATCCCAGCTCATTTTACACATAAGGAAACTGAGGCAAATAGGATTAAGTGACTTGCCCAGAGTCACACAGGTAGTTAAGTATCTGAGGCCAGATTTGAACTCAGGAAGATGAGTTTTCCTGATTCCAGGCCTGGCACTCTATCCACTGCCTGTTTGACCTGAGCCAAGTCATTTAATGTCTGTGGACCTCAGAAAGACCTGAGTTCAAATTGGACCTGAGACACTTACTACCTGTGTGACCCTGGGCCTACCCACATCACTGCTTCCCCCAGCCCCAACAGGTCACTGTTGAATAAAGATAATCATTATGCTTTTGTCTTCCCCAGTTCATCCACATAGAGACCCATAGTATAACTCCTGCTTTGTAGAAATAGACAAAGGAGAGTTATTAGGCACTTAATCGTTTCATGTGATAAATGTATATCATCAGGGTAATTCATGTCTTCAATCCTACTTTTCCTCAATAGCAGCCCTCCTCCCTGCAATGAATTACATGGCTAACGACCTCACCACTTCAGTTTTACTATTTCTGCAATAGGTTGACATTGTAATTCAAAGAACTTGGCTAACTTTCAGGGCTCCACCAGCATAGTGGGAAGTGGTAACGTCACAGAAAAATCTTTTAGTTATTTTTTTTTCAGCAGAAAGGAAGTGACTGCACTAGGGAGAACAGCTACATTAATTGGCCAGAAACAGGAATGTCCATTCTCACTCTCCCCATATATACACACTCCAACTGGTTTTCAGTGCTTGAAACTTATTGGTACAAATTTCTAGAAGTGCCTGCTGTTCAAAATTTTTTAAAAATATATTTACAAAATATTCACATAAGCTCATGCCAAACCAAATTTGGCTCTTAGCAGTTCTTGGAACTATAAGCACAAAATATACATAGATCCAGTACATATATACACATGTACATATGTACACACATGCATACATCTAGGATCATGCATATGTGTGTATATAACGTGTAAAACATATGTATAGACATGTTCATACATTGCATTTGTAAACATACATGTGTATGTTCAAATGCAAAAAATCTACAAGGAAGGAAACAAGCATTTATTAAGTGCCTGATGTGTTTTGGGTATCGTGGTAAGCATTTTACAAATATTTAATTTTACACATGCAAATGTAACATGTATACACATATTGGACCTCTTCTTTAAATTTTCTTTTAATTTTAGATGATCTTTTCACCCGTTTGTAGAAGATGATTAGAATCTTAGAATGGGAAAAGATGTTGGAAATTCTCTTCTTCGGTACCATCCTTCTTTTCAGCTTACAAACAAGGAATTGAGACCTTAAGAAGCAGGAACCAAAGGTTTCACAACTACTTAGTGACAGAGCCAAAACTAGAACCCAGGTCCCTTACTCTTTAATAAATAAGAAATGTGAAGAGACATAAGAGACTGGGAATTTTGCCCAGTGCTGTGATGCCTTTTTTTTTCCAACTAAAATGATAATGAAATAGACTTGCTGATTTCTGTATGGTGGACATATTGCAGCTTCACATGCAATTTACTTCTCTTCTCCAGTGTACAGGAATGCATAGTATTTGATCTTTAAGTTCAAGGGGAAAAAAATTCAAAGAAAAGAAATAGACTTTCTAGACAACTCAATAAAATATCATTTTTTCCACTAAGAAATTCATTTTTTAGCTCTTTTTCATTCTGAAAAAAAATTATATCGTCTCTAATGAAGCAGCTAAGTAGGTGGTGTAGTGAGTGGGTAGACTACTAGTTTTAAAGTCAGGAAGATCTTCTCCAGGTATAGGCCCTGTAACCCCAGAAAAGTCACTTAAGTGTTCTCCGTCTCAGTTTCTTCATTTGTAAAATGTAGTAATAGTACCCAACTCACAGGATTATTGTGGAGGTCAAATGAGATAATATATGAAATGTACTTTGAAAATGTTAAAGTGCTATTATCACGAATGTAGATTTCTTAGTGTATTTAGTGTTTCTCCCTTTTGGGCCAGCAATTTAAAATTTGCAAGACAAAAACTAGAAAAACAACAAAAGATGATTGTGTATTATAGACAACCATAATATTATTTTGTTGGCACATTGTTAAAGAATGAAAACTTGAATTGAAAATCATTCATGCATTCAGAGCTATGGAGTTTTGGCTCATCCACTTGACTATGCATTCATTTCCACTTAAAGAATACTTTATCATCCACACACTAATTAAGTAAAGCATCAACATAGATCATTGAAAACCTCTGTTAAATCTGCCTAGCTGGGGAGGGGTCAAGGTTTATCCTGCAAAACTGGGTGGCATGGAGACCAGATGATTCAAATGAGCTCCTCATTGACCTAGATTATCTGTCCATAGATAATCAAGAACTGATTGTTCATCCAAACTAGTTTTCGTGGTTTTGAGCCAGAAAATGCCTTTTTAATCTGCGCACATAGAGTTCTCAGCTGAATATGTCTTGAATTGGTGTTTTCCAAGTGTAGTTTTAACTAGTTCTTCTGGCAGATGGTAAGCTGCTGGTAAACAACTAGAATTCATTGGATTTTATGTTTCTTCGCATTTTTTATTTATTAAATCTCTGAGAAAAAATACACTTCAATATTTACATTCATCCTCCCCCTCCTTATCCCGACCCCCTCCCCCACAAAAAGGCTTCTAGGTGGTGCAGTGGTTAGAGCACTGAGCCTTGATTCAGGAAGATCTGAGTTCAAATCCAGCCTCAGACTAGCGGTGTGACCCTGGGTAAGTCTCTTCACCCGTTTGTCTCAGTTTCCTCCTCTGTAAAATGAACTGGAGAAGAAAATGGTGAACCACTCTAGTATCTTTGCCAAGAAAACTCCAAATGGCATCACAGAGAGTTGGACACCATTGGACAACAACTGAGAATAAGTAACATTTAAAAAATTGTTGTAATAGTAATCATCAGGCCAAAAAGATCTTGTCATTTTAACCAATGTCTAAAATACTTTTTCCTTAAATCTCTGATATAGCAAAGAGTATCTTGGGCTCTTAGATCTTCTGAACTGGGAGGGGCATTAAAGGTCATCTAGTCAAACCCCCTCATTTTATAAATGGGAAAACTGAGATCCATTTTAGAGAAAGTGACTTTCGCAAAGTCAGAAGGATAATAGCTTCTAATAATTAATTGTTTGCTAGTTAATAATTCACTCTTTCTATTGTTCTACAGTGGGGTGTTAGTAAAAATTAGCTCTAAGAAACTTCTGGTATGCTTATTATTTAAATATTGTTGATAAATTTGGTCATTAGCCAAAAAAAAAAGTCTTTGGATTGAAGGACAACTGCATTTTAATGCTGGATTCTTCTAGCTTAATAGTCTCTCAAATAGACTCTCAAAGGTGGCAGAATGGGAGGAGGAGAAGAGAAAGCAGGAAATTACTTTTACCATAGTGCTGCCTATAAACTATAGATCCTGTTGAATTTGCAGTTGGGGTCTGACCCCTTTATAGGTGGAACTCCCAAAATTGTGGTGCCTTTTGCAATTCTACCTAGACTCTTTCTACATCTAAGTGGAATACTGGATAAAGTGTTTATTTTTAGAATCGGGGAGACCTGAATTCAAATTTGGCCTAAGACACTAACTGTGTGACTCTGGCAAGTCACTTAACCTTTTTCAGACTCAGTTTCCCCATCCAAAATAGAGACAATAATAGTACCTATTTCCAGGTTTGTTGTGAGGATCAAATAAAAATTTATCTAAAGCCCTTTGTAAACATGAGTGCTATATAAATAATAGCTGCTCTAAATATAATAATTATTATTGTAGTATAAATAGTAATAATAATTTTTTATTTCACTTATGGGGACAGTGTTAGAAGTGTTACTGTGTTAGTAAGTTCCAATGCAAGTTCTTGAAAGAACTAGTCTCATTTTAGTGTTTCAGTATAGTTTTCTTTGGGCAAATCTTGGTTGAGACCTAGAGTGAAAATTCCATCATTCTTTGCCTGTTGGTACAAATGGTGCAGTGTGGAGAATAGAGTGGCAGAGGATGGAGAATGAATGAGCCTCTTAGGTATTTAGTCACACTAACAAGCAGAGGATGGAAGCAGTTGCTTGCTCTACACCTAGAAAATATTACTGTAAAATGGCATTGTATAGAAATGAAGAGCTTAAGGATCCCTTACTGTGGGACAGTCTCCGCCTTATCCAATCTATTTGGACTCTGCCATTCATTATGTGCACCCGTAATTATAGCCGCGTTCAATCAGCATTCAGTCAGGTTCACATCTCATCTCTGATACTTTCTACTTGTACAATATGAGTTATTCCAGTCATTAGTGGTAGTGCTGGTACTGGTGGTGGTGGTTGTAAATGTTCACCCTGGGTCTGGAGGCTTTAATCTTCTTGTCCTTCTCTAAGGAACAAAGTTGAAGTGCTATTCTGATAAAGTAATTCCTTTTTGGCAGCTCTAGGCATGCATGAATATGAAATGTGTTTAAATGCCTTCCAAAGGGCAATAAAAACATTAAAGTGGTGCGAGCTTCCTTCTATTTTTCTTGACTTAATTGAATACAAACACTCTCTTTTTATCCTCCCCCATCCCAAAGGGCTAATCCTCCTGCTGACTAAATATGTCCTTTCTGACAATGAAATGGAAGGGGCTTCATTCTAATCCAGCACTTTCCTCCTCCTTTGGCAAGCTGCCAACAATGGCAGGGCTCTAAACAGTGCTCTCTTCCTATCCTCCCTAATTCTTCTTATTTTGCTGAATAAAATGTCCCCAAATCCCTCTTCTCCTGACAACCTTCTAAACTCATGATCCTGGTCAGAATGTTGCACATGTTAAGTTTTAAGCAGCTGCTGCCCACCCCTAATGTTCCCCATCTCTTCCCTTAACTTCTCGGGGTCTGGTTGCCCTAATGGAAGACCTTGGCAGTAGTTGGGCTTGCTTAACAGTGACAGAATGTATTCATCTTTTTTTTAGATTTTGTTTGTAGCAATCTTAAAACTTAATTTCAATTTGTGACCAAAAAGTTTGAAGCTCCTTAACACAGGGCAACATTTGGATCATGACCTTCTTCCTTACCCTTGATAATGCTTCTTTTCTGAAATTTTGCAAGTCTTTCCCTTTCCTTCACTCCCATACCCCCCTGCCCCATACCTGTTACTCATTGAAACCTAAGCAAAGACCCTTATTTGCTTCCCACTTGGCCCAACTAAGTGCTGAAAGTTCCTCCCACCCTTCTCACAGTGTACAAAGTTCAGTACTTTTTCCTCTTCCTACCTGGCACCTCCCTTTGCCTTATCTTAGGATGAAAGGCCCTGGTGTTTTCTTAGCAATTCTTCAGGTGAACTCCTGATAGAACTGAATGGCAGCTCTCTAAGTAGAAAAGTCTAGGGCAATGCATATCGAAAGGGATCTGGGGCTATGCTAACAAAAGTTTGCTACCATTATTTGATGCTGTCCCTGTGTTGTGAATGGGAATCCAGGAAGCATGTGGAGGGAGACTATACAAGGGAGGCATAGTGAAGAGGTGAGGTCACAGGGAAAGGGGTGGAGGCTGATGGTATGCTGCCATTATAGCATTAGGGTTCTAGTGGTTTATGTGATTACAGACAGACCTCAGGTTCTAACATCTGGACTTTTCTTATGTGCTGCTGCTAAAGAAAAAGCTGTAATTTCTGGTGCAAGTGAACCTGAGCTTCCTCCCTTTTTTTCTGAACATAAACTAAGTTTACGTGTCTGTATTACACTAGGTAAGAAGAGCTGCTTTAGAGAAAAGATTTAATCCCTGCTCTGCAATGGCTCACATTAAAATAGAAAATAGAATAAAACTCTTACATAAAAACAATTTATACACCTCTGTTTATTTAAAAAAACTGTAACTTTAAAAGAGCTATAAATAACTATATAGCTAAGTAGAATATAACAACTAAAAACAATAAAAATATAAATATCTAAAAAAACCTCCCCCACAAGAAATGTCTAAGCGATATAAAAGAGTGGAAATTAAATAGAATATTGGGGATATAAGGGTACACAGTGCCTTTAAAATTAATTTTCAAGGAAAAACCTCCTGTTGAACCATGAAAGTCTCTTTACACATGTTTTCATGGAATTTTGAGAAATGAATATGTCAAGGGTGAGTCTGTCAGAATGATACAGATGTAGTAACAGAAGAAAAGGAAGTACAGCTTATTGGCCTGGCTGAGGAATCCTGGCATCTATCTGGGGAAGTGATTTGGAATTTAAATTAATTGTAAGACTTTGGAATACTCTCCTATTGAGCCATGAGGGAAAAAGAAAAAGTTTGGTGGTCTTGGCTTTTTTTCCTTCTTCTCGTTAGATGATAGCACTTAAATGATTTATTTTTTTTTCCTTTTTAAAATTATGTAATCTCCATGTAGAGGTTATATAATGTCATTTAAGATGATCCAGATTGCTGGGTGAGGTCTGCTCTTTAAATTAAAATGTCTGTAAAGTGCTGCTGAGCTATTAAGTTGTTGAAGTATGTGATACAATGACTTAGTCCAGAAAATGGTCTCTGTGATCCCTGTGGAACTGTCAAGAGATTCAGAGTGAAATTAAAATCCCAACTCTAAACTCTTTTAAGAATAGGGATGATTTCAAAGAATAGTCCATGGCTAATAGGAAGTATTGTGTTCTCATTTTTAAGATATTTTTTCTTCTAAAACAATTTGAAAGAGAGAAATTGCTTTGACATGATTTGTAAAATAGAAATTGTAATGCCAATTCAATTTCATGTCTTAATCAACAGTAAACTAGAGGGTCGGAGAGAATTTTGTTTTTATTTATATGGTCTTCTACTATATGAAGCCACTTTCTTGTTTTATGTATAGAACTCCCCTGAGAGGAGGAAAAAGATTGAAAATGCACTCACATTCATAGGTTGAGTTCCTGGAGAGTGGCTGCTACTCCCTCATCCTAAGATACTCTGTGGATCTGCTCCCAAACTGTAGTTCATGAGCCCCCATTGATGAGGTTCCTCCTAACAATCAACCAGTGTACATAATTAGCTCAAAACAAAAGGCTTTACTAAAATAGGACAGTACAAATACTAACTGCAAAACATTTTCTCCATGACCCTAGGGTACACTTACTGACAATTACACATAGCATCTATGGGAAGAGTAATAGCAAGGCACACATGTAGTGAAGACATGTGGTCAAGGCAATTCATAGTCTCAGTACTTCAGGGCCTCCATATCCTTTCCCTCTTCATGGAGTTTTCTCATTGCTCCCAAGGGTTAGAAGAGTCACTGCTAGGTTGGTTGTTTAGATAGGTTTCCAGGATCCTCTCCTTTCCCCAATTCACTGCTCCCACTACAGTTATTAGATGTGCTCTAGTTTTAAGGGAGATATACAAGTGCAAATATTCTATAGTTATCTGCCCTTAACTTATTGAAATTGAAATTCAATTCAACAAATATCTATTAAGTGCCTACTATGTGCAAGGCACTGTACTAGGTTCTAGATATACCAGAACAAAACAAAATAGTACCTTTCATCAAAGGTACTTTCATTCTCCTGGAAGAAAACAATACACTTAAATATCAAATACTTAAGATGCTAATAACAAATGTTATAAAGTTTGAGTGTAGTTTTGGTTTGTAATTTAAAAGAGGCTTCCCTGCAAATTTTTCTACATAATATTCACAAATTAATACATTCCAATATGTGAAGACTTATGCACATTTCATGTCCAGTATTTGTATCTTCTATATGCACACTACTCTGCTTCCATTGGTTTTGAGTTTTTGGTATTATTTCATTCTTCAGCCATATCATGGCAGCAGAGGATATAATGAGCTTCAAATTCCTAAAGAAAAATAATAATCTCATGGGAAGAACTCTCCCAACACACTTCTTTCTACTCCAGTACCCAGTCCTGGGTTCTTGAAAGCTGTACCAACAGAGTAGAAACTCTGTCAAGCCTTAACAAGCTTTGAAGGCTTCTTCAGGTTTGGGCTCAGCAATGGACTGAGTATGCTTTTCCAAGAACAAGCCTAGATAAATGTTTCCAAACATTTCATCACCAGAAAGTTCAATGCCTGGTAACCTTAAAAAACAAAACAAAACTTAAGAACTAATGAATGCTGTATACTAAGACATAAGTGGGTTGTAATATGCAACAGTGGAAAGAATACTCACACCGATGAAAATATTACATTTTTTGAAGAATTGAAAAAAGAATAATTGATTCTATATCCTATGTTATCTGGGAAATGAGAAAGGTTAGAAGATTATCTTTCTAATGATGAGACCCATACCAGAATTACGAGCAAATGAGAATGGGGGGAGGGGATAGAAAAGGGAAAAATGATAAAGGAGATTGCAGAAGAACTGAAAGTGGTTGGGAACTTAGTGGTAAAATAGCATTTCACAATTTAGAACTATAGCCTTTGGTAGTTAAATGGAAGCTTAGAGATCTTCCAGTCTAACCCCCTCATTTAACAGATGATTAACTAAAGCTCAGAGTATATAGTGCATTGTCCAAAATCAAATAACTAGACAGTGACCTATCAAGGTGCTCTGACTCTTAAACTAGAGCTAATTCTACCTTACCATACTTGTACAATGGAAACTGGACAAGTACTTTGAGAAGTAGCTGTGAAAGGAGACAGTCACAGAAATACTATCATATGAGATAGCTTTTGCCCCTTAGGTTACCTGCAGGATGGTGGCCCTCACTTAGCCTGGCCCCTTCTGGTTCCCACAGCTGAAGCCACAACAAAGTTCCTGAGTGAAAAGGATTCACTTCCCCCATTCATGGACCAGCAACACTTTGCTATTGTTTCTGTTTCTAGCTGTCCTATTCTAATGCTGGGATTAAGCACTATATCTTATATTTAATTTTTTAAAGTATACAACTTTAAAGGAACTTTGAGAAATTAGTTTGACATAAGTATGGTACTATATCTCTAAGTTTTAATGAAGGGATCGAGTTGGGAGATAAGGGAATAAGCATTTATTAAGTTCCTACTATATACCGGGCACTGTGCTAAGCACTTTACAAATATCTCATTTGATCCTCACAACAACCCTGGGAAGAAGATGTTATTATGATCTCCATTTTACAATCAAGGAGGCAGAGAGAGAGAGATTAAGTAACTTGCCCCCCCCCACCAGAGTCACACAGCTGGTATGTGAGGCTGGATTTAAACTCAAGTCTTCCTGACTGAATTGATAATTCACTTACTAAATTATGAAATAGGGTAGGCACACCAGGTTCTTTGGGTAATTGTGAGTAAAGACTACAATGGCAGTGGGAAATGAGTGTGCAGTCACACTTTAATAAGACCCAGAGGGTATAGAGGTGAACAGCACAGAAGGTACAGAGACAAGCAGAAAAAAAGGGGAACAGAATCAGGCAACATGGCGAAGAGAAAGGGGAGAGAAAGAGGTGCAGGTGGAAGCACGGATTAGAGTTGGGACCATTCAACATCATGGACCCAAAGGTGCTGACAGCTCTCTTGGGTGTTCGGCTGGTATTACTTACTGGATGTCTAGAATTTATTTGAGACAAACATATCATGGGACCAAAAGGCTTCCACGGATTTGGCACATATTATCAGGATTGGTTAATATATGATACAATTTGTAAATTATGTTCCTTTGATCTTTAGGATAGTTTGACCACCATTTCCAGACCCCTCTTACAATCTTACTTCCTGCTACTGCTGTTGACACTGATGGCTTATAAACTTATTTACTGTACAAACTAGGAGATGGAGAAGTAGACAAGGAGAGCAGACCAAGATACAGTTTTAACACATTGACTGTGCAAAGAAGGGTTGAAAATATTTGAGGACAAGCTGTTTTCAAGTACATAAGACAATTGTTATGTTAATTACACATTCAATTTATTAGGACAGATTTCCTAAAGAACTTCTCCAAGTTGGGATGAATTGAAATTGCGTTGCCTGACTGCCTTTTATAAATTATACCATAATGAGCTTCAAGCATGGTTATCATTGTTGGAACACTGAATGGGGAGTCGAGAGGAACCCATTCATACACTGCCTCAGGTACTAGCTGTGTGACCCAGGGAAAGTCATTTTAACTTTTTGTGCCTCAGTTTCCTTATCTATAAAACAGGGCCAAAGAAGGCCTTGAAGGGCCTTTCCAGGTCTAAATCTATGGTCCTGTGAATTCTGATTCTTAAATAAGTTACTAAATGAAACTTGTATTCATGGAAGAAAAGCAGTTCTTAGTTCTGATTTGATTTTTGCCCTAGACCTATGATTCATTGGCATGAGGAAAATCTTTCTAACAACAAAGATAATAGTCTCAAAGAGTTGTTTAGGGGCACTAAGAGGCTAAGCAACTAGTCCAGGGTCAAACAGCTAGTATACAGCAGAAGTGGTAGAACTTGAACTCAGGCCTTCCACACTCTGAAGCTAACTCTCTGTCTGCTATGCCAGGCTGCCTCTTGCACAGTCTTTTATGAATAGTAAAAAGCCTTTGAAGGGCTTTGTCTCTCAAGTGACTGCTGGCAGAGCAGATCTAGCTTAGTATCCTCTATAGGGCAGCTTGGTGGTGTAGTGGATAGAGCGCTTGGCCTGGAGTCAGGAGCACCCGAGCTCAAATCTAGCCTCAGACATTTTAAAGCTCTGTGACCCTGGGCAATCTACTTAACCTTGTTTGCCTCGGTTTCCTTATCTATAAAATGAGCTGGAGAAGGAAATGGCAAACCAGTCCAGTATCTTTGCCAAGAAAACTCCGAAAAGGGTCACAAAGAGTCAGACACAACTGAACAACAATCTATTGGGCGGGTAGGTGACACAGTGGATACAGCACCCAGCCTCGAGTCGAGAGGACTTATATTCCTGAGTTCAAATCTGGTCTTAGACCTTACTACCTATGTGAGCCTGGGCAAGTCACTTAACCCTGTTGGCCTCCATTTCCTTATCTATAAAATGAGCTGGAAAAGGGAATTGCAAACCACTCCAATAACAACCCCAAGAAAACCCCAATGGGATAACAAAGAGTCAGATACAACTGAAAAACAACTAAACAACTGAGTCCTCTATAGACCTGAGTCTATGAAGAAACAGTTAATAGTCAATAATGTATTCTGGGATATATTTGTTTTCAAATTCCTCTGGATTTGGAAGTCTAGTAGCTACTTGGTTGAAACATTTTATGAGCCTGTAGTAAAGGTAGTACTGTTCATCCTGGTATCATGCATCCATTGCCTGCCTCTGGTTCAGTTTATATGAAACCAAACCAGCTTGGAAGCTCAACAGGGATTCTATTTATTCTGGCACAGAAACAAGCATCGGGCAAAGCTTCCAGGTCTGGTGAACTTGTAATGGTAACAGGACTTTGTAAAAGTCCCAGCCAGTTGAATGCTTGTTATACTATGCCGTGAAGGAAACCAATTTTCTTCCAAGCATATAAGTAGTCTATATGTGCAGGAGGAAAAGTGATGGGAGAAGGTGGAGGGAGTTTACGTATGAGACTGTTCATTATATTTTTGTCGAGCCCCATTTTTTTTAACTAGTAATTGGGAAGCATTAGTCTAATGTTCAATGCTAGATGGTGTGCATTTGAATGGATATTTTCATTTCAGGCTATCAGAGAAATGTAAAAAGGCATGGAAAAGCCCCAATAATTTCATTAATTCTTGACTCTTCAAATTTCCAATTTGTGGTCATTTGGAGTGTGCTTAACATACCATTCCTTCAGGGTACAAAATGAACAGGGTAACTAAGACTGTACAAAGAAGGGCTGAAAATATTTGAGGACAAGCTGTTTTCAAGTACATCAGACAATTGTTATGTTAATCACACATTCAGTTTATTAAGACAGATTCCTAAAGAACTTCTCCAAGTTGGAATGAATCCAATTTGCTAGCCTACTTTGTGTTATGAGGACTCAGAGGTGTGATAAGCATTTCTTATTATAATCTAAGATTTTCCAGGCTCAAATAGTGAAGTTTTACTATATTCCAAAGTACCCAAAATGTGGTCAGTGAAAGAAAGAGAAGGCTGATGGTGTGCTCTGGACAAAAGTGGGGAGTAGGTGACAGAGACTGTTTTCTCTCATATCCTTCTTTTGCTAGCAGTTGTTGCTTCTTGGTTTGGCTCTAACCTCCCTGGCAACTTCTACATTCTCAGACCTTTCCATCTTCAATTCCTTCCCTCCACCTTCAATGAGAATTTCCCTGTCCTATGTCATTGGCTAGGCGTTGCTAGGGCATTGCTAGGCAATTGGCTAGTTATTCTGCTAAGTCTTTGATATCTTTATGAATTAATTTATTGTTTTTATTGATGTGTTATTTCCCCCCTTTTTGACAAAGACCTTTAATTCCTTAAAGTGAGAGTGACTGATAATGGAGATTTCAGGTCTGTGGGCGCAGGAAGGGTTGAGATGAATGGGGAAGGGGTGTTAAAGATTGCGATTTTGGAACCTTCCGGCACCTTTTAGGTAAAATTGTATATTGCTACCTATTCTATCTGTGTAGAAAACGTGTCCAAGATGTATGACTCTTTACAACACCATTCTTCAAACTATTTTTGGTCATGGGCTTAAAATTATGTTGATGGAATCCACAAATGGTGGCCCAAGGAGCCTGGCAATATAGTCTATCTTCAGGACAAAGAGGGATAGGGATCATTAAATCTATTCTCATACTAAAAAAAAAAGTTATTGTTTTTTTTTAAATCCCACATAGCATGTTAACAATAACAATAGCTGATTTGCATTTAATGCTTTACTATAAAAATACTTCACTATAATTTTACTTTTGCTATACAAATACTATGCTATATGCTATGCAAGTATGTCCTCAATTGACCCTCAAAGCAACCTTGCATCACTCTTAGGATTTCCCCCTCATTTTACAGATGAGGAAAATGAGGCTCAGAGATGGTAAAGGACTTGCGCATTGTCATATGCCAAAGGTCAGGGTTGAGATTCAGTCCCAGGTTTCTGCTGATCCAAAGTTCAGCCTTCCTTCCATGATACCATGTTGCCTCTGTATGTGATTCATGTACAACTTCATATCTAAGACTTCAGAAGGGAAAAATATCATTATCTCTGAAATTTTCTCAAAGGACTCTTCATGTTGCATGGAAAACCAAAGGTCTATGGAATTCGGTTTGGGAAAGGGCACTCTGTGCTGTCCTCAAATAAATGTCATCAACTGGTGGCCAGTGGTGGAAGAGGATTGAGTTACTCGGTTGAGAATGGGAAGAAAATCAAGCATATCCTGAGGGAGATTCTCCAGTATTTCCCTGCCATTCCCATCTCAGGAGCTCCCTAGGGAAAGCTTGGAACTAGCTCCAAAAGGAGTTTTCCCTCCCACATGCCTGGGATATTTCTTGATTCCACAACTAGTCCCTGACCCCAGGCTCTCTCTGTTCAATTTATCCATGCTCCCGCCAAGTCAATCTTTCTAAAATACCTCTTTCATCATGTTATTTCAAATTATCTACTACATCTACTTGAAACTCCTTTGCCTAAATTAAAGTTGATAATCAGACCCACTCTGTTCTTCCAGTCTTATCCCTGGATATCATATACTTAAATGATCCATGACCCCCACCCCAACACTTTTTTTTTTACTTTGTTCAGCCTGCCACAAAACATTCCCTCCACCCCACTCCCCAGAAGTAATAGTACTTGGAATCTAATAGAAGAAACTTAAGAGATATTTGTTAGTAAGTGACATGAGGGATTTTTTTTTAATCCTCTCTCCTTTCCTTGTAGCAGTGTGCCTTCTACTCATCCTAGTTCCAAATTTCTTTCATAAATGACTATTCCATTTCCAAGTATTCTTTCTCTCTTTTGAACTCATATACATATCCATATGTATATAGATATGTATACATACATATATGTATACATATATATGCACACATATATAATTTATTTCATTAAATATTTCCCAATTACATGTAAAAATGAACATTCTTTTAAAAAAATTTTGAGTTTCAAATTCTCTCTCTCCCTTCTTCCCCTTCTCCACCCATTAAGAAGGCAAGCAATGTGATATCAGTTATACAACTTCACATTATTTACTATATAGTTGTTTTCTAATTGTTGTATGTCCTGTATGCTTCTTGTCTCTCCATTGAAACTCGTTGAGGGCCAGAGTAAATGCTTCATACTTTCCTTATATTGAGCACATAGCTGCTTAATAATGATTTCATGTAAATGACTTCAAGTTTCCCCTCATTCCCTGACCCATATACATTCTTTGATCAGCTACACTGGCCTCCTTGGTTCCAACAAGACACTATCTCTTGGTTCCAGGCATTCTCTCTTGCTGTCTCCCATGCTTGGCCCTGTGACTACTTACCTCCCTTTAAGTCCCAACTAAATTCCCACCTTCCACAGGACCCCTAACCCCTGTTAATTCCAGTGCCTACCCTTTATTAATCACCTGTTTTTTCTGTATATAAGCTGTTTTGCATATATTTGTTTGCACATTATCTCCTCCATTAGATTATAAGCTCCTTGAGGGCAGGGGCTGTCTTTTGCCTCTTTTTGTATCTGCAGCATTTAACAATGCCAATAATGCATAGTGGGCACCTAATGAATGTTGATTGACTGATTGAAATGTAGAGTGTTCGAACGGGAAAGGACCTTAGAAATGAACCAAGAATAAGAGGTCTTGAACTATTTGTGCTATAGACCCCTTTGGTAGTCTAGTGAAGCTTGAGGACTCTTTTCTCAGAATCATGTTTTTAAATTGTTCCAGATAAAATTCCTGGTTGCCAAAACACCAATGAAGGAAGCCAACTTTATTAAAATGTCATAAAAATATTAGAAATTCTAAGTTGACAAACATCCTGAAATCTATGTATGGATCCCCTCCATGGACCTTAGGTTAAGAACTCCTGATGTTGGGGGTGGGGTGGGATGATAATACCATCATTTTACAGGTAATCAAATTGAGGAAAAGAAAAGTTCAAATTGATTTATGTTTTTTTCAAACTAGACCTACAGTTAGGTCCTAATTAGTACAAATAATTAATCCCCTGGAGTGGTCACATTATTCAAATTTGTACTGCATATTTCCATTAGGCTGGAACCAATGACAATACTTTACAGAATTATAACTTCGGATACTATGAATTGAAATTGATGCAAGCATTTCATGAGATCTGCACCAATCTAAACTTAGCTGTATGTCTAATTATGTCAATAGCACCTGGGCTGTCCCATGCATAATAAGTGCTTTGTAGGTTATGGTAAACTCCAGATAAATTTAGTCAGCATTATATTCTGAGAAGAGCTGTTTTCAACTAAATGAAAGAGGATAGCTCTTTGGAAGAAGTGGTGGACAAGGAAAAAGAACTGATAAGGATGGTAATCACTTATGGTAACAATCAGGAAACACCTGAAAGTGAATGTGGGCTCATTACCTCATTCTCTTTAATATCCTGTAAGAACTTGGACACTTGACAAAGGTGCTGACTAGTCACATGCTTTCTGTAGGGAGTTTATTTGTGGGGTGATGGATTAAAGAAGAGGTAACATATTCCCAAGCACTATTAGGCTAAATATCTAAATAAATTATTTTCAATGTGCTTTTCTAAAGCTGGAATGAAAATTTAGGGGGGAGGAGTAACTATATATGAATATATAGAGAAGATTCAGAAGAAAAACTTAAATGAGGTTTTGAAAATTAAGGAAATTATGGAGACTAAAATGACTTAAAAAATTAGAAGTGTATTTGGATCTAACTTTTAAAACTGCATCTGTAAACGTTATTCTGTCATGTCCCCTGAGAATTGCAGGAAATCCTTTGCAAGAGGGTATCCTGAGTTTGGTGGTCTTGTTGAATGTTGTTCTCCTGGCAGAGATTATAGGACTTTTTATGCTTCACTGGATTTGAAGAAAGACAATCAGTTTAATCAAACCTGTTTTCATGGTGATCCAGGAAAAAACTCAAAGACTTTTTTAAAAGTTCTGTTAAAGTAGTTGTCTTTTCATTCTGGTTCCTGGCATTAATGGTAAAGGATTTGGTTTATATTAGAATTTCAAAATCAGACTCTATGTGTATATAAACAAAATTTAAGAACTATCTTTATATTTCATGCAAAGGAAAGTTGGCCTGACTTAAATTGAATTCAATTTATGTTTAATTTTTTTTAAATTCTATATAATACGTACTTATGCCAGTCTTAAAAACATAGGCATTTATAATTATAATAATAATGGCTCCCATTTTATATCATACTTCCCTTAGAAAGTCATTGCTTTAAAAGGCAAAGGTTAGCTCCCTGTACTACTTTTAAAAAACTTACAGCTCTGTTTTCCCACATTGTTCATTATCAGCTTCATGTTCAGCTAACTAACTTAGGCATTTGAAAAGAGACAAACACCTCTGAATGGGAACAAAGACTTCTTGAACAATAAGTGAAGGGACCAAGCTAGTATAACGGATCTCTGCAGTTGGATCTCTGCAGTTGGATGGCGGAGCAGTGAGGCCCCAATCTGGGCATATAAATGCAAAGGATTTCCTGCAATTCTCTGGAACACTTGACAGACAAACCTATTACAGCTTATTGATGGAGCCCATCAGTGAGCATTGTTTTGGTGAAGGGCCTGGGGTGTGGGAACATGTCTTAAGCTAGGGAGGACATCCAGACATTGGGATAGAGGAAAGAGTAAGGGAGAGAGGTAGAAGAGAAAAGATCTTCGGGAAAATGGAAAGGAAAGGGACTTTTATCAGACTGTCAACAGAAATGAAAAAGAATGTTTGAATGTTACGATCACAAAGGAAGAGCTGGAAGGGACTTTAGAGTTAAAATTGAATCTGACACCCCTATTTACACAAAAAAGGAAACTAAGGCCTGGTGACTTGTCCTGGGACACACAGCTAATAAGTGCCCAAGGAAGATACCCACCCAGCTCTTCCTTAGCCTAAGTGCAACACTATATACTACACCAACCAAACTTCTGTTTTTACCCAACTAGTACAAAAATGTTTAAGAAGCAGAGCAGGGATTATATATGTTATAGACATATATACATATGTATACCATACATATGTACATATATTCAATATAATTTATTTCCTTTATAATCCCATGTATTTTAAAAAACATTATTCTGAGAAAAGATCCACAGGTTTGAGATTGCCAAAGGATATATGATGCAAAAAAAGGTTGATAATAACTATGATTTATATAGTGCTTTAAGTTTTTAAAATCACTTTATGTATGTTGTCTCATTTGTCCCCCCATGACAAGCTTGTGAGGTGGGTTGATATTAGAATCCCCATTTTATAGATGAGTTAACTGAGGTTATGAGAAGTTAAGTGACAGTGACATGCCTAGCTTCACACAAGTAGTACGTATCTTCAGTAGCATTTGAATTCAGATCTTCCTGACTCCAATGCCAGCATTCTATCCCATGAATTTCCTGTTTTAAGAACTCCTGAAGTAAAGAGAGGTTGGCTAAAATCATGGTAATCTGGGAGGTTTTAGTCCTAAAGAGAGACAGAAAAATGCTGACAATAGGGACACAGTCCCTCTAAAGATGAATTAAATTGGTTTTTTAAAAGGTAAAGCAAAGAGAGCTCTTCCTCCCCCACAGCTCCCACTCCCCCTTACAAAGGGCCAATGGCATAGAAATGGCTGGTGGAGTCCTGCTGGGCTCCTGTTGCCATGAGAGCCTTTGTGAGGAGAAAAAAAATTTGGAGCTTTTAGGGAACCTGAGGGCTCTGAAGAGGGGAAGAAGCTGTGAAAAGCAGGAACAGTTAATGGGAAATGACAAACAAGTGGGGCAGTCAACCAACCAGACAAACATTGCCTCTTCTCTTTAAAAAGATGTCTCCTTCCCTATTCTGTCCCTCTACCTTAAAAAAAAGTATACTTGGTCTCAGTGCCTAAATTGCTACTAATTAAAGCTTCATTTGCATTAGTAAGCAGTCTCTTTTCCAAATGTAAATACTTCTGGAAAGGTTAGGGGTCTCTACCATTTGGTAGCTCATACTCTAGCTGGAAATAATGAGGCAATGGGAATTTCATTAAGAGGAATGCTCTGAGGAGGCAGGAGAAGGGTGAGGTGGCATGCAGAATGTTAAGGATATGAGGGAGAAGAAGAGAAAGGGCTACCAAAGTTATATTTTTCCCTAGTTATACTGCTCAAGAAAAGGCAAGATTGCTATTTTCCTTTGTATCTTTTCTTTGTATACCATGAGGCTCCCAGCATTCCTAAAGTTCAGCTGTGTTCATGGCTAAAGAATGGACCAGCACAGGAACCTAACCACCATCTGTGACATTGTTTCTATGAGGAAATAGGTTTCAGATTCCATCCAACTGATTTACAGACCAACCTGTGGAAAATGACCTGAGCGCTGTTGATAAGCTGGGGATTGCCGTAAGGCTGATCTCGCTTTTCCCTGCCCCTTCCCTCTTTTATGTTATTTTTTCAATTAAGAAACAGCTTTCTAATCTAGGGCATTTAGTTTTACCTAACTATCTGTTCTTGATTTTGTCATCTTTTCCCATCGAAATACCTTACACATAGCTGTTGGTGGTGGTGCTCAGTCATTTCAGTCATGTCTGACTCTTCGTGACCCCTTTTGTGGGGTTTTCTTGGTGAAGTGATTTACCATTTCCTTCTCCAGCTCATTTTACAGATGAGGAACTGAGGCAAAGAGGGTCACACAGCTATTAAGTGTCTAAAGCCAGATTGAGCTTAAGAAGATGAGTCTTCCTGGCTCCAGGCCAGGCACTCTATCCATTGCCCCACCCTACTGCCCCTTGCACATAGTAGGCCCTTTATAAATGTTTGTTGGTCAGTTGTTAACACTGATATTTTCACCAGTGTAATTTCAATTTGGATCTTTTATTATTGTTCATTCCTATCTGGTTCTCCTCCTCTGTAACGATACCTTATTCCTCTTGAGAAGGTAGTAGCTGTAGTAGAGAAACTATTGGATAATAGGTATCACTTGGATTCTAGTTTCCAGCTGGCTACTAATTGTCTGTATGTCCTTGAGAAAATCATCTTTTCAGGACCATGCATTTGTTTTTCTGTAAAATGTGCATATTGGGTATATTGCGTTTGCTTTTCTGTTAAATGAGTATATTTTTTTATATTTTTTTCTCTGCAAAAATGCAGGCATATATCCCCATTAAGTGAAGCAAGGGTACTGGGAGCTGTCAGTTACATAGGAACAATGTTACAAGTAAGTGACTGAAAAGAGTGTTGTGGTGCCAAGGCTAGTTTGATGATAACATATTAACAATGTCAGTTTGGGCTTTCTTTATGGAGGATTTGGATGGCTTCCCTTCTTCCCAAGGTTACTGTGAGTTTCCAATGAGAAAGCATTTTCTAAACAGTGAATGTGAATATAAGGAAATTGGTATTTTCTGGTTTTATCTAAAAGTGAGAGCAGTGTGTTTTGAAGGAGGAAACTCTTTATACATTGACTTAAACATTTGCTCTTTAAAATAGTATAAAGATGGTTTCTGAAAATCCAAGGACAGGCAGGAAACTCCAGTAAAAGCTGTGCCCCAACTTCCTGCTCACCTTCTTTGCAGGAAGGCTTGTGAGCAGGGCCAGATCTTCGCCGGCCCTATTTCTTTTTGCCTGAGACATGTGCCTTCCCACCCCCATTTCCTGACCGAGCAGATGCTTACTTCAGCCATCTGCTGGAGTTGTGTACTCTCATCTTTCCACAGACCCATGTTCTATTTGTGGAAGTTGGGAGTGAGGAAGAGTTGTATGTAAACAAATTCCCCTTTAGAGAAATCCTGGAAATAAAGTGGATGCCCACAGCATTTTATATTCCCTTAATGGCACTTAGCACATAATTATTTGTATTAAGATTTATCTTCTTCCCCTCTACTAGATTATAAGCTTTTTGAATACAGGGACTGTGGCTTACTAATATTTGTATCTCCTGTACTGTCAAACAGTAGAGTATTATATGGACTATTTGTGTCTGACCTGTGGTAGAACTATCCAAGCTTTTATTGGTTTAATCAGCCACAGTCTAACACACTGTACCTTGACCCCAAGATATTGATGTCATTTTGGTTTTCTTTGAGAATGAAGGACAACAACCAACCAACTGTCTAACATACTATGTTGTAAATGTGGGTATTTTATATATGAAAAAATACATCCTTTCTGCCAGACAGACCAAACTAGGGGCATTGTAATATGGACTAGTTCTTCCTTTTAAAAAGTTTTTTAAAAAAAAAAACTACCAGATTAGTTTCATGTCTTCAACTAGGCAGCTAGGTGGTACAGTGGATAGAGCCTGGGATTTGGAGTCAGGAAGACCTGAGTTCAAATATGACCTTAGACACTTAACTAGCTGGGTAACCTCTGTTTCAGTTTCCTCAACCATAGAAGGAGAATAATGGTAGCACCTACCTTCTACAGTTATTTTGTGAGGATCAAAAAAGATCATATTTATAAATTTCTTAGCAGAGTACCTGTGGTCACTATGTAAAAGTTTATCATGATGCCTTGGCTAAGCCTGTAGTGTCTGACTTATATTCATTCATTATAGAATAAATAAAATGTAAAACTCTGAGAGACTTTTGATATAAATTCAATCCTCTTACTTTATAGATGAGGTTAACTCAGGTCCTAAGAACTGATGACTTACACCAAGGTCACAGAGGTCATAAGGTATAGGGCAAGGATTTCAAGCCCAGGTCTTAGGACTCCAGATTTCTAATATACCACATTCCTTCTAATAATTATTGATAAAAATTTATAGGGTGGAGGAAAGAGGCAGGAAATCATCATTTCTTAATTCATCTGAAGAATGGAAGTCGTATGTTATGATGTATGTTCTTGAATGTGTGTGTGTTTGGGTATTGTGACCAGTGATTTCATTAGTGTAAGTTGAGGAAACTTCCCTTTCAGTGCAAATCAGCCCCTTCTCAGCCGCTTATAATTTTAGAAAGGTGTCTAAAAGTACGTTGCCGATTTAAAATACAAGAAATTTAAATTTGCATACTGATTCCCCAAGATTATCCCTACTATACAATGGACACTTTATTATGGGCTTGTTTTCATGTGTGTGTGTCTATATTCTTTCCCGTAAGATTACTGTTCACCTTGAAGTCAGAGGCCATCATATCTTTATTTTGTATGCCCTTCATTACACCCTTGAAAAATACTTAATGGGGGTGGGGGAGAGAGCACATTTGAAGAATGATCCTTCACCATAGAGAGACAACAATAGGATTTAATAACCATTTGCTGATAAACTGACTTCTGAGTCATTCTCTTGCTTACTTCTTGGATCTGGGTCATTCTGTCTGTCTGTCTCTCGTTCTCTCTCTCTCTCCCCCCCTCCCCCTTCCCCTCCCTCCCTCCCCTTCTATACTTCTGTTTGGCTACCATTTAGTCCACAGTCATCATTTGACATGGAAGTAGAAATCCGAACAAGAAATTATGTTGATCATAGGGTTGCTCAAGTGGTTTTTCACATCTTGGAGGCATGATTAACATCCCAGTTCTCATTGATAATTTCTAACATGAAACCCCCAAATTAATGTTTAGCAGGATTTAACTATTTCCTTTGGAATTAAGATAATATATCTTCCTTTTGCAAAATAAATTGTCTTTGAATGGAATTGGTATTTTCTAGGCCCTAGTGTCTGATTTTTAAAATAATATATCCATAAAGTAGTTTTCTGCACTGAGTTTGTAAATATGAAAGTCTCTTCATGTGTCTTTTTAAAAATCCATTCAACTGAATTAGCTTTGTGTCAATGTATGTATCCATGGGCTGTTTTTTCAGAACAAGATTATGATGTATGATTAGTATAACTGAAGTTTTAATGATCAATTTAAAGCAGTCATTTAAAATGTTTCAGCATAAAGGTGATTTTATCCTGAATATTGAAGAAATTAGTCCACATTATCCAATATCTCTATTAATGAGCATGTATTCTTCTGATATATTTGATAGAAGCTTGAGTGCCAGGAGCAAAAATAACATGAGAATACTTGAAGGGGTAGGATTTGTACGCTGCATGAAACCCCTTCCTTTGACAGGTGAAGAACCTATCTGTGGCTTAGTAGTAAGTCCTAAGCTAAGGAGACAGAGGCAGCTAGGTGGTAGAGTGGAAAGGGTGAGGGACTCTAAGTCAGGATTAACTTAGTTTAAAGCCTATCTCAGCTATGTGAATTTAGGCACGTCACTCAACCTCTATATACCTCAATTTCTTCATCTGTCAAATGGATATAATAATTGCTCCCTCTAAAAACCTTAAAATGCCATATAAATGTTGGAGATGCAGCATGATATAGTGGGTAGAACACCGGACATGGATTTGGGAAGACCCAGGTCCTAATCCCTCCACAGACATTTAACTAGCAACATGATCACTTTACCGTTCTGTTCCTCAGTTTCCTCCTTTATTAAATGAGGGGGTTAGACCTGATGGCCCCTAAGATCCCTTCCACCTCTAAATCTATGATCCTATGAGTTGCCTAAAATGTGCTATCTGCTGTGTTAGGATGCTTCTCCTAAAATAGGAAGGAAAGGTTTCAGATGTGAGGCATCCCATCACTGTGAATCCAAATGCAAAGAAGCTTCCACTTCTAAAGCTTCTCTCTCCAGTGACAATGGGAAGGAGGCTGAACTTGACTCCTGTCTAGGAGGTATGTCCCTACATCCCGGTATGCCTTAGCTTAGAACTTAACCTACTACACCATAGACAAGTTCTTCACCTGTCAAAGGAAGGGGTTTCATGCAGCGTACAAATCATACCCCTTCAGGTAGTCTCATGTTATTTTTGCTACTGGCATTCAAGTTTCTATCAAATATATCAGAATAATACATGCTCATTGATAGAGGTATTGGATAATGTTAACTACACTTTTGTGCTGAAACATTTTGTATGTCCGTACAGGAGAGCAAATAACCTCAAGGAGCTCATGCCTGCATTTATTTATGCTGAACCATGGTACCTTTTGAAGCATCACTGTTCCATCTTTAACCTTGAGGCCCCACAAATTCACTGTCGAGAAAATAGGAGTGTCCATAAACTTCCTTCTCCAAATATTTAATTGAGGTATCCATGCATAGGCCCTACAAAAATACCTGCCTCCATACAGCTGCTTTTCCTTAGGGAAAAAATAAGAAATTAAGTGTTTAATGAATGCATACGAAGTACTGACCACCTAGTGAGAGAGATACAAGAAAGATGTGTCATATCAAGCAAGATGCTATCAGTGGCTATTGTTCCAGTCCATCAGATACCAGTTTATGTTTCCTTTTGCATCCGATAGATATGTGTCCTTAATTGGTGACTTTTCTGTAGGAAGCGAGTGAGCAGACTTGATTACGCTCCATCTGTTGTTTGTGTTAAGCATCCGGTGTAGCAATGGCACATTCTTAAAGTGTTTCTCCCCTCACTGACCGCTCCCCCCCACCCCACCCCCCGATCCCATTTACAAAAATAAATTAAAGCCATGCTTGGGGACATATCCTAAGCCACACAGGTGCAACCGGTGCACAGGAAAACACAATCTGAGATGAGGGCAGCCTCATAAAATTTCCATCTTGAATAACTGCTACTTGAAAAGATGAGGCTTTGTTTGTGCTCATTATTTGCTCACATGAGTCACATCCTAGAGCACAAGTGATTTTAGTGGTTATCGGGCATATGGCATTTTGTAGCCAAATAAATAGCATTTATACAAGGAAAAATACTGACAGAATGACTTCCTTGTATATGTTTTGAGAAGATGTGTTAGATCATTTCAATTTGCCAAAACACTTGTGATACAGGGACTTAACAATAATGAAGCTTCAAATCTCTTGACCAAAGCAGTACAAACAGCTCAGCCTAATAGAAGTAGACATTGAACTTTTAGAATAGACTCTAAAAGAGTCTAACTAGTTATAATAATGGCTAAAATTGCAATATCTAGCATTTATATAGGGGCAGCTAGGTGCCGTAGCGAGTAGAGTGGAGCCTGGAGTCAGGAAGACTTGTCCTCATGAGTTCAAATCTGGCCACAGACAGTGACTAGCTCTGTGACTCTGGGCAAGTCATTTAGCCCTTTAGTCATTTGCTTCAGTTTCCTCATCTGTAAAATGAGCTGGAGAAAGAAATGACAAACCATTCCAGTATCATTACAAAGAAACCCTAAATGAGGTCATGAAGAGTTGGATATGACTGAACATATGACAAAGCATTCATATGGCACTCTAAAGTTTGCAAAGCCCTTTGCAGATATCTGCTTTCTTTATCCTCACAAATGCCCTGAGAGGTAGGTGCTGTTATTATCCCCTTTTCACAGAAGAGGAAATAAAGGCAATGTGGCATAGTACTTGGAGATCCAGCCCCAGAGGCAGGACAACTTGCATCCAGGTCCTACCTCTGACTCATATTGGCCATGTCACCCCGGGTAAATAAGTCACTTAACTTTTCAGTACCCCAGGCAGTACCCAAAGACCATAGTTATAGAACAGGTGCTGATATGGATTGGTCCTCACATTGGGGAAGGATGAGGGTAGGTTGAGAAGAGAGGGAGGGAGGGAGGGTGGGAGAGAGAGGGGGGAGAGAAAGAGGTGGGGGGGAGAAGAAGAAATATTAGCTCCAATTAGTAGAATGTTAGTCCTTTGCAGGGCTTTTTTTCATTTTTCATTATATTAATTTTTCATTTTGTCTTTGTCTCCCCAGTGCCTAAGATAGTGCCTTACATATATATTACGTCCTAAATGGCTGATGATTGGGTTTGGGTAGAATTTAATGTGGCCCCATCTCCTCCTTTTACACAAGAAAACAGGTGACCAGAGAGGCTACATGACCTTGGGCAAAATCACTTGACAAGTTTCTGACTGAGGCAATACCAGGAACCAGCTCTCCTGCCATCAGTTCTTGTGTTCTTTCCACACTTTATGATCCTACTTTTTTTACCAGTGCCTTTGAAATGCATAGAAAGGCTCAATTTTTTAATATACTTAATGGCTGTGATGGTTTTATGTGGCCATAAATAGTTCTCCATTCTTGGGACTGGGCCATATATTTATTCATAGGATGATGGGATTTGGTGTCAGAAGCTGATCTCATCCAACTCCCTCAGATAAATACTCATTTTCTGACTGTGGGCCTATAGACCCATAAACCTCTTATATTTTTGATTTAGGAATAAACTTGGAATACTTTCTGATTTGTTCTATAGTTTATTTGACTTGTTTGTATTTTGTTGCTTTAAAAATGATTTTGTATATATTTTTACCTAATACTTAAAATAGATTTTTGGATAACTATTACTGACTGTGGTCCGTTTGACTATTGTGTCTCTTATGTAATAAAAGCATATCTTGACTTCTTTTAATTGCTTTCCCCTCTCCTTTCCCTTGGGCATTCTAAGTGATTCAGGTAGACTAATATAGTGTCATTCAGCCAGAATGTACTTGATGCCAATTTTCCTTCTACCACTCAAGTTCAAGCATCGCATTCCATCAAATACAGGGGGGAGAAATAGCAATTTCTCAGAAGCCTTCATTGATTTCTTCATGATATCCACCCCCTCAACAACCAGTTAAAAGTGATAACTCCAATTGAATTTTGTGCTTGTGTTCCTATTGTTCATCACTTCTACCATGATGAAAGTTGCTTGGCTATTCCCTTTGGTATTTTGCTCAGTGTTCTGCATTAAAGGTAAATCATCATTGAAGGAATCATTCACTTTGCCTTTGCATCATAAACCTCCATCTTCCCAAGAGTCATTTCCTTTGGACTAGATTTTAAAAATATATTCATTAGACCAAAAAAAGGCAGTTGGGGGAGGAAAGAAAAAAAGAAATTTACATGATAACTTTACTGTATATTTAAAAGGAATAGCAAGTTGTACATAATAGATTTGCAGTTTCATGTATAATCATCTTTTTATTATACTCTATAATGGAAATGCTTGGTTTATTCCATAAACTAAAAATAAATGAGCAACAGAAAAAAGAATTAGAGCCAAACAGATATGTATGTATACATATGTGTATATATCTATGTATACACATACATAGATATACACACACACATTTAATCGTATATCATCTTGTTTCTCCTATTCCTTTGACCTCTCCTTCTGGCTGTTGCCTAATGTAAGCATCCTACCTACTGAATTAGGGGTTCTTAATCTATTTTGAGTTATGGATTCCTTTGGAAGTCTGGTCTATGGACCTCTTGTCAGAATAATTTTTTAACGCATAAAATGAAATGTGTAGGATTTTTACAAAGGAAACCAATTATATTGAAATGTGATTATCAAAATGTTTTATAAAAACCAAGCTTATGGACACCAGTGGTTTAAGAACTCCTTGCAATAATGTTCCCTAAGGTCTGTCTTCTACCTTTTCTCTCTCCCTTCATTCTCCCACTGCAATCTCTTCCACACCTTGGTATCAATTTTCATATCTGGGTGGGTAACTCTAATCTGTACCTGAGCTTTCAACCCCTCCTAGCCCCACATAAGTATTTCTTTTTTTCCATTTTTTAAAAAATATTTATTTTCTTCAGTACTTAAGAAATAAAACATATTTCCTGTTGCCCATGGAGCATTCCTGACTGAATGTCCTACAGACATCTCACACTCAGCATGTCCAGAATCAAAGTGATCTTCCTATATCCTCCCTGATAGTTTTGTCTTGTTTTTCCCAGTTGTTCACTAGCAAAGTAAAAGAACAAGTCCCCTGTCATTTCTTGGCTAAGTTTTGAGTTCAGAGTTTCTCAGGCATGCCCGTAAACACCTGTTTAACCATGCTTCACACAGTGAGGCCTCTTATTTTAAAAAAAAATATCTTTTTGATAGCTTTTTCTAGAGGGATTGTTTGTTTTAAGTGAACATGCCAAAAATAATTATAATGTGTTTTATAATAATAAAATGAGTGAGCGCTTTATAATAAAGCTAGAGACTTGGGACAGAAAACAGAAGCATGGATTTAGGATTTTCTTTTTTCTTTCTTTCTTTTTTTTTACACACTTTACTAAAAAATCGAGGGAAATTGTTGTAGTGAAAACAAACTGGTAGTTGCTGTGATGTTCTTGCTGTCGTGTCCTCACTAGTCTCATTCCTAAAATGCTCTGGTCAGATATCCTCTTAGGATTGACCCTGCAGAGGCCCTCTGCCCAAGAAAAAATTCTGCCCGAAAGAATTCTGGTTCTGGTGAACAGATACAAGTAGGGTAATTCCTGCCATGTTCACCAGTAAGTCTCTACCCTCCCCAGAGTATGGGCATTCCCCAATTTACATTTCGATTGAATTTAAAACTTTTAGATGTATATTTGGAATTCAGAATATATCTTTCAAAACAATGTTTTCAAGGGCAGTTAACTTTCCACAAAAAAGTCCACAAAAGCCTGTTGACAACTAACACACAAAAAAACTGGGATCCTCTCTTCCATTATGGGGCCCCTGGTAACCTAGGGTTTAGGATGGTATTTTGTTTAATTGTAATTATTTAAATACAATTGGAGCCCCCATTTCAGTGTGTACTGTATTCACAGACCTTGCAGGATCTGCAAATCAAGTATTTAAACATTTAAATAAAAGAGAATAGCAAGGTAACAAACTCAAGACCTTATTGCTTATTTTGTATTCAGATCTGATGCTATATTAACGTGATTCTGTTACTGTAGGCAACTAGGTGGGATAGAGGATAGAGTATTGGCACTGCAGTCAGGGAGACCAGAATTGATAAGCCAAGCTGGAGAGTATCCTGGAGGAGGCAACCAGGATAGTGATAGACCTCGAATCCCTATAATATGAGTCTCAGTTAAAGGAATTGGGCAGATTTAGCCTGGAATAAAGAAGATTAAAGAGGGAACATGGTGACTGTCTCCAATTACTTGAAGTGTTATCATGTGAAGGAGCAACTAGATTTGTTCCATTTGGGCCCAGAATCAATGGATGGAAATTGCTAAGAGGTCGGTTTAAGCTTAATGTCAGGAATGTTTTCCTAAAAGTTAAGAGTGCATGGGGCTTCCTCAAAAAGTGTTGGTTTCCCCTCCTTAGAAGTCTTTTATCAGAGGCCGGACATAACTACTTGTCCATCTTACGTCTGCCACTTATGTTGTTGTTCAGTTGTTCCGTTGTGTCCTACTCTTTGTGACCCCATGGACCATAGCACACCAGTACTGTCTGTGGGGTTTTCTTGACAGATATACTCGACTGGTGTGCCACTTCCTTCTCCAGTGGATTAAGGCAAACAGAGGTTAAGTGACTTGCCCAGTATCACACAGCTGGCAAGTAAGTGTCTGAGGCTGGATTTGAACTCAGGTCTTCCTGACTCTGTGCTTAGGGTTCTATCCTCTGAACCACCCAACTGCCTTCCCATTTATATCTTTGTACAGATAGCTAGATTGTTGGCTTTTCCATTTGAGTTTTCGGACTTCTTTCTAGCCCGCCATTTGTAGTCTTATGGGATCAATCTCAGTCCGGTGCTCCTTTTATTATTTAGCATGTTTTTTACGTGATTGCCTCCAATACCTCTGCCTTCCCTGACATTCTATGGAATTTGTGTGCCATGTGGTCCTGCATCTTTGTTCTTTCCATCTTATACAAGGAAAGGCAGCATGGTGTAGAGGATAGAGAGCCAGCCTTGGAATCTTGAAGACCTGCATCAGCTCTTTCCCCTGACACATATATAATCCTGGTCATATCACCTAATCTCTCAAGACAACTCTAAGGCTGCAGAGAATATGCTGACCTGCATCAGAAAAGGGAGTTTCGTCATCTGGGAATGTTCCCCTCTCTATAGGTCATAGGATAACCCTTAGCTTCCATCTTTTCTCTTTTTGTTGCAGACCAGTAGTCCGTACATGTACATTTCTGAGGATAGCAATATGGATTCTGTCCTGATCATTATGGCCACTTCCTTCTTGCTCAATGCCATATAAATGCTGCTGCAACTATTCCAGGTGATTTAGTGCTTTCTGGACTATGCTCCACTAATGCTTTCTTTCTGCCCTATTCAGCTTCTCAGGCACAAATATTTCACTGACTTCTAGATCTCTGAATAGTCTAGAGACATAGACTGCCAGAGTTGGAATACCCCTTAGAAATCCTCTGAGCTAGCCCCCTTATTTCATAATTTGGACACTCTCTGTAGCAGATAAAGCTTTTCTTGGAGTTCCAAAATGATAATTATAAACAAAAGAGGAGTTGCTCAACCATCAACCATAATTATGGTTTTCTCATTGAAGGCCTAGAATAATGTCTTCCAGTTGAGATTGATGTATTACTCTTAAACTTTGATGAACTGCCTTTTGGGTGTTAATTTGGCATGGCCCTCCATGGCCCTCCGAACAATTGAATTTCAACTCTGGATTCTCGTTTATTTCTCTCCTCTAAGAGATAAGCTGAGGAGCACCTGTTACTGACATGAATAAATGAAAGGCAATTATTAAGCGCTTACTGTGTGCCAAACATTGTGTTAACCACTACAGATGCAAATACAAAATCGAGACTGTCCCCGCCTTCAAAGAGCTTGCAATCTAATAGGGGAGACAACACATATGGCAGAGTGGTGGTCAAAGAAAGGAGTTTGGGTTTGGGAAGTCACAAAGTCAGCAAAGGGAACAATAGGATGGTCCAATGACATGCCCCTTCCAAAGGCAATGGCAGTATTGATTTGATTATCATCAAGAGGTGGACATAATTTTGATTCTATACTATATATTTTAATATTAAAGAGAGTAATGCCACCACACATGGACTCTAACATGACAGTCCTGGATGTCTTCATAGAGGGTGTAGAAAGGGTCCTAATGAGAAAAAATCGTGAAATTAAAGTGTAAATAGGACATGATCATGTGGGCATTAAGGGATCTGAAAAGGAAAGAAGGAACAAAGGCATTGAAAAAAATCTTGGACCTTATTTATACTGGAAAAGGTAAATAGGGGAATATGATGACTGTTGAACTGTATATCTACTTTCCCTATATATAAAACTTTTATGAGCACAATCTCTATACACATTGATGACATCCTTACAGTATCAGTAGGGAATAAGTAAACTACTATAATCAGTATTCCACACTAGATTAGTTTATCATCACAGAATTGATTGAAAGACAAAGGAAATATAAGTTCTTGCTGTACTTATTGTTTATTGATTATAAAAAGCATTTCATTGAGTAGAGCAGGACATTCCCTTAGAGATTCTTCCATTGAGGTATCTCCATTGCATGCATCAGGATTCTATTAAAAATATAACAAAAGATTTAACACTGTTCAGTCCTCTTGGCAAAATGTGTTAGTCAAGGGATAAGCCAAGGAGTTATATGATGACCATTGTAATGGAGGAAAGCCAGAGTAGAGCCCTAAGTTAAAGAGAGATTGCATAGGAGCGATGAAGTAGATGAGTGGTGTCAACCTCAAATAGAAATGGATCTCTCTGGGCCACATATTGACTTAGGAAGCCACAAATTAGCATTATCTATGTTTGATTATATTTTAATTCATTTTAATAAATATTATCCAATTTCATTTTAATCTGATGCCAATCACATTCAGGAGTTTAGGTTGTAGTGTGGAAACCATGGACTGTGAATTTGACCCCTCTGCAGAGTCTAGATGTCTCTGCTTATAGACAATATTGTACTAGTTGCATCAAGACCTAGAATACCATAGAACGTTAGGGAAAAATCAGTTTGTTCAGTCGTGTCTGACTCTTCATGACTCCAGTTGGGGTTTTCTTGGCAGAGATACTGGAGTGGTTTGCTATTTCCTTCTACAGATCATTTTAGAGCTGAGGAAACTGAGGCAAGCAGGGTTAAGTCTTGCCCAGGGTCACACAGCTAGTAAGTGTCTGAGGCCAGATTTGAACCCTGGGTTTCCTGACTCCAGGTTGGGCACTCACTACCTAGCTGCCCATAAAACATCAGTAACAACTTGAGAATTTGATCTAACTGTGCTCCATGAAAGACAAAGTAGAGGAAGAATATCTGTTGTACAGTTTATGATATGCAGTTATATAGGCCCATGGTGATAAACTTAAATAGAAATGGGAACCATGCATAAGATTCCTCGTGGGCTACATATTGACTTAGAAAGCCACTTATTAAGATTATCTGTGGTTTTTTGTATTTTTATTTATTTGGTTAAATATTTCCAATTATACTTAATCTGGTTTGGGCTGAACTCAGCATATTGTGGGCCATATGTAGCCTAGAGAATGCGTATTTGACACATCTGTTATAGACAACCAGTAGGGCTCATTAATCAGTATACATACATTATATGCACACATATATACTTATATGTGCATATGTATACATATAGGGCAGCTAGGTAGTGCAGTGAATAGGGTGCTGGTCCTGGAGTCAGAAAGATTCATTTTCTTGAGTTCAAATATGACTTCAGACACTTACTAGCTACCTGACCCTGGGCAAGTCACTTTACCTTGTTTGCCTCAGTTTCCTTATCTGTAAAATGAGCTGGAGAAGGCAATGGCAAACCACTCCAGTATCTTTTCCAACAAAACCCCAAATGGGGACACAAAGAGTCAGACATGATTGAAAAAAAAATGACTGAACAATGTACACACACACACACACACATGCATATGTATCTTGTCACTTTCAGAAGAGCTGTGGGAAAAGCTTCCTAAAAGAGGCTTTCTAACGCTTGAGGACCTCAGATTTAATCTGCATTTGTTGGTAAGAATTTTTTGTGTTGTCAAAGATTAGTTGTGGCACCAGCCCAGCCCTACAGGATATGACTGTAAAATTAAGTGAAGCCTCTCTGAGCAAGTGTTTTTATATTCCATTTCAAATGTCTCCTTAAAGGCATGCTACCAAATACTTCAGTACCATTGTTTGGACTACTTAGAAAATTATTTGGGAAAGAACCCATTTAACCATTTATAGAGTTTTAATAGTCAACAGGGCTAGGATACTTCTTTCCTGTGCTTGCTATGTCTGAAAGGATTGTGCTTCATTGGTATGTCTCATTTTTGCACTTAACTTGAAGTAGTTTAAAATTCAGGGAGGGGAGGATATCAGTTGTTATGAATTTACAAAAACATAGAGAAAATAAAAATATAGGTCATTCTTAATGGCAAAGCAGAGTTTTAAGGTGTGGAAATAGGAGAGACAGACAGACAGACAGTCTAGACACAATGGTAATGTTACAAATGACCAAGGAAAACAAATCACCCAGTGGTATCTATTTCCAGAACTAGGATACTAAAACTTTTGGCAAGGAAATAAAGGACATGTTTATTTATATCATGTCAAATTTGGAGGAAAATATTTGTTTGAAAAGTGAAAAATATTAACATTTTGAAAGGTGTTTTTGAAGCTGTGGTGGCAATTGAGACAAAACAAGTCTCAAATTTTAATATTTTTAAAAATCTCCTAAAGGAGCATCTTGAGGGTTTTTTTTTGTTTTCTATGTATATGAGCTTCAGAATGTGCTCTTAAGTAATAGCTTTTTAAGGGAGTAAAGAAAAATCACTTCTATTTAAAACAAATCTCAATGATCTCCATAAAATGTGGCTCTAAATTTGACTTTGTTCATTAATTTTCTTGGATGAAGTTGGGCTGGTGGTGGGATGGTAGATCTCCCCTGAAAGATAAGATTATTAACAGAAGAGAAAGTGTTAAGAGTGAACATTTCTAAGGAACTTTCATACTACAAATCTCAAGGGTGAAGAGAGTGAAACTTGAACTCACTATTAAGAGCAGTGGATCATTCTTTTTATCAGCACCAGCATCATTTTGGAGAAGCAAACATAAACATCTGGTTTCCTTCTGGGAAATTAAACTTTGTTCTTTTGACCCTGAGTAAGGGGGAAGAAATCCTTATGAGATAAAGAGGATGGCCATATACCTGAAATCTGGAAATCTGTGTGTGTGTGTGTGTGTGTGTGTGTGTGTTTGATGTCAGGTTAACAATAGTGGTTTTATGTGTGTGCATATATGTGTGTGTACATATATATAGTGTGTCTGCATATATATGTATATACATATATTATGGCAAATTAACATTAGTTTTAT
This sequence comes from Phalanger gymnotis, assembly GCA_028646595.1. NCBI lineage: Eukaryota > Metazoa > Chordata > Mammalia > Diprotodontia > Phalangeridae > Phalanger > Phalanger gymnotis. The sequence goes on along the minus strand of CM053627.1, from coordinate 95,034,852 downwards.
GGGTGTGTCTTCTGACATAGAATTGAATAAAACCAATGACTCTCAGAGCTGTTTACCAAAATAGGTTTGCATTCTGCTTCTCCCCTTCTTCCTGCCTTGAGGTAGATTTGAAATGTTTTTTGCAATAATCATTAGAAACTTTAATTCAATGCAGTTACATAATAAACAACTTAAGGATATGCAGCTGCCTATTAAGGGGTCATAGTGCTCTTTCGTGGAGTCACCAAGCACATTACTATCCAAATATACTGGGAGTTTTATGGGAAATAGACTTTCATTCTGTGCTTTAATAGCAGTTATAGGGCTGTGTTAATGCTTATTTTAAATGATATAATCTAACCACATACTAATGGGTTTTTCATAATGCTTTTTTTTCCTTTCAAGATAGACAAAATGAATTCTGCCAAACTAACACATTCTTCTGTATGTTTGACATATGGAGAGCAGATTTTACCCAGAGTGCTTGGTTTTTATAGGCTAGGTTATATTGAAATGCCTGTCAAAGTGCATGCTGCTGCTGTGGTAAAACCGGGCAATGAAAGAACAGTTTGGAAATGTGAACTCTTCCTTTTAAAAGTTTGAAATGTAGTCTGCCTTTTGGTCATGTTTTTAGAATTTAGGATGATTTATTTTAAATTGCTGCTATTAAGTATATTTTCTCTTTGGTTCTCGCTATCATATTCAAGCAGGATATTGACAGACTATGGTATGGTATGGAGTAGACCTGGGTTCAGATTTTATCTCCACTGCTTACTAGTCACATGCCAAGTTATTTTACCAAAAATGACCAGGCATTTTTTAAACCTGGCCAGGCCTTAGTTTCCCTGTCTATGAAATGGGGAGAATAATACCTAAACTACCTATTTCAGTGTGGCTATAAGTATCGAGTGAGAGAAAATGTGAGAGAGTATTTCGTAAAGTGTAAAATGCTATATGACTTGAAACTTATAGACTGGGGTTCCCCAAACACTCTGCACTCGTAAAATAATAGGGGTGGATGGCAAGGTATAGATCTCTTGCCCTTCCATGGCATGACTTAGGAAATCTCATTCCCTATGGAGAAGCTCTTCTTCTAGAGAGTTGGTAACCAAGCTTTTTATATTAGGTTCCCATTTTATAGGCACAGAAAGTAAACCTAACACTGTGCTAGGTGCTTTCAGTATTTGAAACAAATATAAGAAATGGCTCCTCCCCCAACAGATCACTTAGTAGTAAAAATAAAACAAAAATAGAAGAAACTGATAATCCTAAGTGTGAAACTATGGTACATTGGCTAAAATATTTAGAGAAGAGTGGCTAAATTAGCTAAAGCCCAAATTGAGTCACAAAGTCTGACAAGATATTCCTTTTTCACTGTCTCATGATAAATATGCTTTTCTCGAAATTGGAACTGCCTCAGAAAATCCCTGATATGTGGCCACTTTCAAAAAAAAACATACCTATTTTGCTTTCTCTCCTTCGCCCATGTTTGAATCAAAGTATATGTTGGTGTGTCTTGGGGGATCTGGTAAAGTTCCTCAGAGATTCTTCAGATTCTTTATCCTTTGAAATTAACGATGGTCAATAAGTTACAATTATCTTAATGGAGAGATATTATTTATTTATTTTTGCTTATGACTACTACGAGATGAGATGGTTAAAGTACCCTGTGAAATGTTTTTCCTCCCTAAGAACAATCTCATTTAATGTTAACTTCCTGTTTTATTCTAGTTTCATTTCTCATGGAAACATAAATATTGTTGAAGCTTAGTTCTTCCAAAAGCATGTCAATTTTTTCATCATTGGACAAGGATCTCAAATTTAGAATATATACAGTTAAGTTAATGCCCGTAGTCTTAAACCTGTGTGAATTTTAGCAAACTCCACCCCCTTTTCCATAATTCTACCATTATAACTACAGAAGTATTTGGGGGTAAAGCAAGGGAGGTGCACATATGACTCGCGGTCACTTTGTAATTTTTTGTTTGTTTCATGAATTGCCACAGCCAAAGGCTTCTTTTCCTTAGTAGTCAACCTAGAGTTGAGCTTCTCTATTTCTTTGCGTAGTTTAGATTCAGTCTGTCACCAAGACACTACTCATTCTTTCCAAAATGGTAGAATATTCTGAGCTTAACCTCAGCTGGCATAGTCCTTAAAAATCCTGAGTCACTTTCATGTCATTTTGAGACATTGTAATAGGACTTTATATAGAAAAAGTATGTTGAAAAATATGGTTCCCTTAAAAAACAATCTATTATGGAATATTCAGGAGCCTCATACCTATATGTCACAATATCCTATTCTGGAAGAGATAAAGGCGTTAGATTTGGAAAACACTGAAAAAACATCACACACATAAAATGAAATTTATCATATTTTAGCAGATGGGAAAATAACTGGTTATTGATATGGGATTCATATCACAGTCAACTGGCTGGGTATGCAATCAGATCATCAATTAGGCAGCACCATTAAATTAAAAGAAATGATAAAGACAAGAAGGCACTGTACACTCTGTACATCACTACAACAGCTTAAACTTTAATCAAGGAAAAAACAAAGATATTGCATTTCATTGGCACCATTTGCTCTAAAACCTTTAACAAATATGAAGTCATCACTACAACAGGGAGGCCAGGAGAGCCTAGAAACTGGCTTGCTCGTAAAATCCTTGATCTCCTTGTAAAACAGAGAGCCGTGGCAGCTAAAGACAATACCAGGTTTGCATGAGAACTCCTTTGTAAAACACAATTAGGAAGGATGGTAGAAGATGGCAAGAATGATCACTTCATAAAAATGTAAAAAGCGGAAGAAGTAATCAAAGGAACAATAATGGGGGGCAGCTGGGTGGTGCAGCAGATTCAAAACTGGTCCCGGAGTCAGGAAGATCTGAGATCGAGTGCAAATTCAGACACTTACTACCTATGTGACCCTGGGCAGATCACTTCACTTGTTGGTCTCAGTTTCCTCATCTGCAGAACGGGAATAATAGCACCTATCTCCCAGGGTTGTTGTGAGGATAAAATGAGGTAATACTCATAAAGCATTTAGCATAGTGCCTGCTTATATAGTAAGCACTATATAAATGTTAGCTATTATTAGCAGCAGTAGTAATAACAAGCATAGCATTTATATTTGAGGTTTGCACAGCATTTTGCAAATATGCCCTTGTTTTATCTCTCATTTCCTTAGTGTTCTGTATAACAGATTTGAAACTGTATATTTGACAAAGTCAAAAAGATACCATGGAAACACATATTAGATGTTACAAAATCTTGGAAGCATCAAGGCGATGTTTTACAGGATATTTCAGGGAGAAGAAGATGCAAAAAGAAAGGAGGGGGAAAAACTAGACAATACTGTTATACAGAAAGACAACCGTGAAAATATCAGTAGCTACAGACCCAAGTATCTAGTCTCATCTTTATAAAATCTTTATGAGAATGGACTACATATGTAATAAAGGGATTCTTGATGGAAATCTTGGAAAAATGATAGGCTTTCCTAGATAATTTTTATAGCAAATTATGTCTTTATAATGGTAAAAAAAAAAATAATTGAAGGATCAGAGAATACAAGAGCCCACTGTGTGTGTATGTTGACATTGAAGAAAAAATCATTTGAGTCAGCAAAATCTAACCTAAAGGGCTCTCCAACAAAGACTGTGATGCATATGTTAAGTTTATATAAGATTTCTCAGTAAATGCAATCATAATGAATTCTGTTCAGTGATGTTTTTATTAATAAATGTATATTGATTAATTGACTGATACCAAGAAGGGTGAAACAGGGAGCTATATGCTTGTAAGAGATTGCTCATCACTGTCATGGATAATGCCTTTAGCATAGTCCAGATGGGATTTCCTATAAATGGCAAGTTCCTCCAGATGCTAATGTTTCCAGATGATAATCTGTCGATTACATCAAGTATCAGCACCTTAAAGGGTCTCCTTTGTGAGATCCATGATTACCCAAGAGTAATCACGTATTCAAATATGTGTGCAGAAAAAAAAAGCTGTGGATAGTGATAGGAACGTGACCTGGGATTTCACTGATATTGAGAGTAGCTGGTGCAGAAACTCCCTCTACCAAAGTAGATCGGCACCTTTTCTGCAACTAATATCTTAGAGTTGCCTAAAGAACTTTAAAGGTTAAATTACTTTCCCAGGGTCACACAGCCAGTTTATGTCCAAGATGGAACTCAAACCCAGTTCTTCTTGACGCCAAGGCTAGCTGTTCATCCATGACATCATACCTCTATCTATCAGTACACAATTATTTATGTGGAGGAGGTGATACTCAGTTGGGCCTTTAAATTTGGGTAGAATATGGATGGCTAGGAAGAAAAAAAGGAGAAAGAGTCTTTCAAGCAAGAGGACAGTATGATAGCTGGCCCAGTTATGGGAATGCCTATTGAAGGAGAAATTTTTTGAGGAAGTTTTTGAAGCTGATGATGGCATGTGTGTGCATGTATGTAACATGCTTATTAGTACGAGGACTTAATTTTTTTAATGGAAGACCTCCAAGTCCAGGCAGAGGAATTTATATTTGCTTTTCTAAATGAGCAAGCTGCCATCAGTTGCTCTCTGCTCTTACCTCTCTATGGCCTCGCCCTCAATAATCATGTCTAACCTCTTGACTTCAACTGTTAGCCCTATGTTGACAGCTCTAAGTTCTTCCTCTCCATCATGAGTTTCTATCCTATGTCTCCTGCTCATTGATGAATGTTCCCATTTGCTGTGGGGCAGGAATTCTTAACCTGGACCCCATGAATATAGATTTCTAGGGATCAACTAACTTGGGTGGGAAAACTATTTCAACTAATATCTAAGTGAAATTTAGCATGACTTTCAATTAGGAATTTAAAAAAAATATATTATTCTGAAAAGGGGCCCATGGGTTTCACCAGCCTGCCAAAGGAGTCATACAATAGTTAAAGAACCCCTGAGGCTGTAGAAAGAGTGCTTCACTTGAAATCAGGAGAGACTTAACTTCAAATCCTATTTCCAAAATTTACTGCCTGTGTGACCACAGGCAAGATACTTAACCTCTAGGTCCCCACCCCAGGATTAGAATATTAGAAAGCTAATCTGTCACATTTTGTAATTGATAATCTGGCTGTATCCTGCTCCAGTCAGACCACATTTCGAATATCATCTTCTTGGTGTAACATTTGAGGAAAGGTATCTATAAGCCCAAATGCATCATGATGTAGAGTGAATACAGAGCTGCCCTGTAAGAATAAAAGAATGGATGCATTTGCTAAGTACTAACTTTTAACTGACATTTGCTAAGTACTTGCTACATGCCAAAAAATGTTTTAAATCAAAGACTTCCCTCAAGAAGCTTACATTTTCGTAGGAGGAAATTTTACACACACACACACACACACACACACACACACACACACACACACACATACAAGTGTGTGTGTACATATGTATATATTAAATATATATGTGTGATGGGTGAACAGAGAGGGGGTATTTTGATATGGTACAAGGAATACTGAGTGGAACCATTAGGAGAATAGATTAACATACCATTTAGAGTAACAATGGTAGTATTGATTTGATTATGGTTCCAGAATTGGAAAGTGGAAAGGGCAACCAGTACCAAAGCAAGTAGCAAGAAAATGATTGGGAAGTAAAGGGAAGAGTGGCAAGAGCCGTCCTAAATACAGTGGGCCATTTGAGGCACTCACTATTCAGGACAGCAGGAACCCCAGGCAGTGTTGTGGACTTGAAAGGGTTAAGTCCTCCAGGTCCCAGAGTGAGGATGGCTGAGTAGTAAAGTGAGACTTGTTTGGAGTCATCCTAGATAAACACAGGTGTATAGTAGCTGTCTTCAGATATTTGCAGGGCCTTCATATAAAAAGTATTTATAAATGTTCTGAATTAGAAGCAATTGGAGGAATTAATACTCTCCGAAAAAGAATGGTTTGCTTCAAGAACAAGAAAATTCCCCATCATCAGAGGTCTTCAAGGAAAGGATGTATGGGAATTTGTTGAGATGTGGTAGTGGTCATTGTTGGATAGGTACAGGTTAGATTTGATAGCATCTGTGGTCACTTCCAACTCAGAAATTCTGTGACAATTTAAGGCTGAAAAATGTCAAACACAAGTGCAAATGAACTACCATCATTATGAGTTTTCTCTAATATTTATTTAAACCCAAGTGATCAAGCTGACGGCTCAGTTCTCTAAATTTGCTAGTCCTCATGCCCTCACCTTCAAGATTGGCCCAACCTTTCTTAAGGTCAAAAGGCTAAAATGGCTTTCTAATCTCAGGATGCGGTTTGTCAAAGGGCAAAGCACCCAGGCTGATCTTACTGCCAAGATTTTCTTAGTGACTTAGTGACTTGCACAAAGAATTTTTAAAAAATGAATGGAGGCCTTTGAAATTTAATTGTTTAGGAACCTTTTTCTGTACAGATAATTGGAAATAGTTGCAATAAAAACAGATCTGCTTTGTAAGTAAATTTGTAAGTATTTATCTACTCCATCTTTCAGCTGATTTTGTCTTTAACCTCCATATGGCCACATCAACTCCAGTTTTGTAATTATCTTTGTGATTATGACTTCAGGAAGGAATAAACACCAGGAACCAAGGGTTGCTTTTTTTAAGGGGAAAAAAACCCTCTTGTTCTTTTGCAGATGTAGGAAAGAATAAACAAGGAAAAAATATGGAAGAATTGTACTTAGATAAGAGAATATTTGGGGGAATATGTCATCGGGCTCTTTTGACTTCAGTGACTTCTCTAATCAAAGTCTTGTTTATCTAAAAGTTGCTGTGTGAGAAGTAATGTGGTTTCAAGCATTAATGTGCCAAAAGAATATATACATATTTCTATAGCTTATAATGCTTCACTAGGTTTTCTCTTGGATGGTTTAGCTGCTATTTTTCCAAAAGCAGTTAATTATTGACACATGGAGTCTTAAAATGTTGTATGGAACCTCTTATTCAAGTCCATTTTTGTTCAACTCGGCTTTCATCATAGTGACTTCACTTTCTTGGGAGGGTGGCAATTAAATATTAGGCTCCTGCTTTGTGCCAGGCAATGAAGCAGCATAGTAGTGGGTAGGAGAGCCAGCATTGGAGTTAAGAAAATATGGGCTCAAATTCTACCTGTGACATATACCAACTGTGTGGCCCTGGGCAAGTCATTCATCTTCTTAGTGCCCCGGTCAAGTCTCTGACTCTATAATTTACAAAATAGTTGCTGGTGTGCATTGGGCCAGAGAGTTTGCACACAAGGAATACCCTATACCAATGAAATCCCAAGTCAGCCAACCTCTCCTACACACACCCCGCCCCGCCCCCCCCCCCCCCCCCCCCCCCCCCCCCCCCCCCCCCCCCCCCCCCCCCACCGCCCATGCCATGTTGGTAGAGATACAGAATGAAACTAAAAGGCACCTGGGCTCAAGAAGCTTATAATCTACAGGAAAGACATAATCTACAGACAAATAAATCTAAGTATTTTTAGGAGAATGCATAGAGTTGGAGGGATTGATCAGCAAAGGTTTCTTAGGCAACTGTAGGTTACTTAGGTAACTGTAATTGAGCTCAGCCTCTAGATAGCTAGGAAATCCAAGAAGCAGAGCTGATGAGCATGTGCCTTCCCAACATGAGAGACAGCCTATGTACAAATAGCTAAGGAAGGTGAAAAGTTAAGTGGCTAGAATGTAGAGGCTGTGAAAGGGAGCAGTATGAAATAAGTCTGGAAAGGCAAGTAGAAGCCAGATGATGGAGAACTTTAAAGGCCTGGGAATTTTGTGTTTCTTTTTTCTAGAGGGAATAGGGAGCTACTGAAGAGTTTTGAGAAGGGGAATCACATGGCCTGAGCTATATTTTACGTTAATTTATGTTAATCGTAATGTTATTTTTATGTTAATTTGTTAATGTATGTTAATTTGGGAGCTGGAGGGTGGATTAAAGAGAGAAACCAGAATCAGACCACTTAGAAAGATATTGCAATAGTAGAGGAAGAAATTAATGTGGGGCTGAATTAAGATGGTGGTGGTATGAGTAGAGAGAAGGCATGGAGGTGAGAGATTTTATGGAACCAGGATCCACAAGATCTGGTAGCCAATTAGTTATGCCTAATAGTTATCCATGGGGAGAGAGGGAAAGAAATGGATAAGGATGATTCTGAAGTTATTAACCCAGGTCACTGGGAAGGGTGGTGGTATCTTCACTAGAAATAGCAAAGTTTTGTAGGAAGGATGAGAATAGGGGAAGAAATTATGAAGAAAAAAGAATAATGAAAATTCCATTTTACATGTGTTGAATTTGAGAGGCTAAAGAGACAGTTGGTGATGTCCAACAGGGGAAACTTTAAGACTAGTTACATGCATTGGGAAATTTTCTTCATAGAGATTATTGAATCTGTGGGAGCTGATGAGATCACCAGTACAGCACGTAGACAGAAGAGAGCTCTGGAAAGGACCACTGGTGACACCTATGTTTAGTGGATGGAAGATGGATGATGGCCTGGCAAAGGAAACTGATAAAGTATGGTCAGATTAGAAGGAAAACCAAGAGAGAACAACTGTTAGAGAAATAAAGGAAAGAGAAAACACTTAAAATAAGGTGGTAATCAACATTGTTAGAAGTTACAGATGGGTTTGGGACTGATGAAAGGCCATTAGATAATGGTAAATCATTTTCTGACCTTAGAGAATGTTCTTTGTTGCATGGTAGGGGCTGAAGGTGAATTGCAGGGGGTTGATAAATGTGTGGGAAAGTTAAGAAATGAAAACAATGAATATGAATAACTTTCTAGCCTTTTGAAAGGAGATGAGGGATGGCAAGGTTAAGTGGAAGTTTTTGTTTTGTTTTAAATATTGAGGGAGATTTTGAATATGACTATCAGTAGAAGGGGGAAAGCCAGTGGATGAGGAAGAATAAAGGAAAGAGAGTAAGAGAGATAGATGAAACAAAGAAAATGAGAATTGTTGAGGGGGAAAATCCTGGAGTAGATGGGGAAGGGATAGGATTGAGGGACTGCCTTTAGCAAGAATAATGTCCACGTTTTCCGCAGAGGCTGGAGCAAGAAGAAGAGAGACTTGGGAACAACGTGAAGGGTTTTTGAAGTATGGAATGTGGATAAAGAGGGAACACAGGATGACCTCAAAAAAATAGGAGATGAGGACTTCTGACAGGGGAGAATAATATAAGAGGTTTCCAGAGAAAAGAGAAGGTTTGGCAAGCCTCTGGAGAGTTTTATCAGGGAAGGGTAAAAGGATTGACACCCAACAGCAAAGACCCAGTTGAGATTAATGAACAAATTTATGGTGGACCCAATCCCTATGGTTTTGTGACATTCTCTATAACTAATTAATAGTGCTTGAGTGGTTGTAGAGATGTTGAGGAGTAACAACTTACTTTATTTCCTTTAAGATCTTCTACTGGGACTCTTGAGGGGTTACTTTTTTAGGAAAGGAGGACTGATATTCTTCTAAAGTATGCATTCCTTTAAAAGTCAGCGAGTGACACATTATCAAGGACGCGTTGCCTACTGAATGGAGTGATGGACTTGGAGTTAAAAGACCTGTGTTTAATATTCCTTCTCATGCTTCTAGCTAATTTTCAGAATATTCTTAGGCAGCATGGTACAAAGGGGTGAAAATGCTTGCCTTTCCACCTGAACCCAGAATCAGGGGACTTGAGTTCAAATCCTAGTTCTGTTACATACTTGATACCTGTGTGACTTTGGACAAATTATTTAACTCTTTGGGCCTCAGTTTCTTAATCTGAAAAATAGTAAAGTTGAGCTAGATGGCTTCTGAGGTCCCTTCTATCTCTAAACCAATGATTCTCTGACTTATCTTAAACTTGATATTTAACAAGAAGGAGAGTGTTAGGACTGCAGAGCACTGTTGTTAATCAAGTAAGAAAAAGGTCTCGGTAGACAGAGACTTAAGCCACGATCAAAGAACAAGAATCTACATAAAGCCCTGGCAAATCTTTAAACGTTCTGCAAAGTATTAGGCCCCTGATACATTTTTTTCTTCTAACAGCAAGCCGTAGAATTATGCTACCTAAGTCTGTTTTCTAACGGCAGCCCCGCCTCCCTCCACTTGTCTAGGCTGGATTCTCTACTTATGAAAGATGTCACAGACCTTTCCCTGCCCTGGCTTCCTAGAAACAGCTTATCACCCATATTAGATGTATATAAGTATTTTACTACCCCACATTTCAAAGCAGATACTCTAGTTCTGTAGGGAGAAGGGGAAGTTACAATTTTAAAAAATCAGCATAGGGAGAGAGGTTAAAAGCAATTTTGTTATTCAGTTGTGTCCTCCTAGGCATTCTGGGGTAATCAAGGCTTGCCTTGGCCTGTCGTCTGACTGAGCCTCTTCCTTGGATCTCATTGTCAGAGTCAAGTGGCCACTGAGGAGGCACCAAATGTTATCTCTGTTACCACAGCTCTGTGCGTTCAGAAGCAAAGTGGTATAGTGAAGGGAGCATTAAAATAGAAATGAGAAGACTTGGCTTCGATTCCCAGTTCTGACACCGACTAGTTTATGATTCATTTGACCTTCTCTGTGCCTCAATTTCTCCATCCATAAAATAAGGGCAGTGATACTTAGCTAGCAGGGAGAGTGATTAATTGGGGGGGGGCAGAAATGCTCGTAAGCCTTAGAGTGGTATATAAACATGAGCTCTTTGGAAAAGCTGTGGATGCGTTTGCTCTTTTGGAATGTATTTCCTCCATCCTAATTTCTGGGTACAGAAAGAAGCCTTGACCTTAACAGAAACTCCCCTTTTGACCATGTCTCGTTGTTGAACCTTCTCCGTTTCCTAGCCATGGAATTGAATGAGATTCTGTCATTCACCCTGGCTCCTTGGATTAAAGAGTACCTTCTCCCATTGGACTCTCACCAAAAATTCTTCCCCAGGTCTTTAGGTTATCTACGCAAACCTTGCACATCTATCTCATTTCTTTCCTGTAGTTCCTGGGGCCATGGTTTTCTGGAAAGTCCCTCTGTCACAGCCTTGACTCACCCTCTTTAGATTCCAGGTTTCACAATAAACAATGAAATGAAGGAATATATTTACCATACAAAGATAATACCAACCAACCAAGTAGTGGACTGCATAATGCACAGTGCTCACGGAAGGGACAGAACACTGTGGGATAGCATAGTCCTGAAAGGCTTCAAGGAAAAGGTGAGATTTTAGTTGGAATTTGAATGGTTGATAGCATTTGGATGGATGAAAGATGCAGGGAGATAAAGTAAAACACGAGCAGAGGAATATAGTAGGTGCTCAATAAATGCTTTTTGCTTTGTTGACTTCTATGATTGTATCATGTCTTATTTCTAGGTACTTTAAGAAATTCTTGCAGAGCCAAAATCTAGATATGAAATGAAACTTTCTTTGAACATTGGAGGAAAGAGGGAGTTAAGCATTTTTGAATACTTTAACTGGACTGATCAATTTCTGCATCTCAAGCAACTATACTCAAATGGTTTAAATCAGATGGATGGAAAATTTCAACTAAGTCTAGTAAGAACTAGTTATGGGAAAAAAGCCATTAAACATAATGAAACTAATGAAACAATTGAACAATAAATCTTTAACTTAAAGAGAAAACAATTCAAATAGTTGGAAGCACATCATCATTTCCGTGGCCTGGGATGATTATAAACACAAGAAACATTGCCTGATAGACGAAAACCACAAGTCTTGCAACTAGCTTTAGTGTGGGGGTGGATGGGTATTTACGTGATTTTTGTATTTCCACGAAAAAAAAAAAGCAGTGAGTCTAGGGATGCAGAAAACTTTTAAAATTGTTCTTAAACTAGAAGAATTATTTCTTAATTTAAAAATTTAGTGGGTAAACTTAGGATTCATAGATTCATTCATGTTTAACAGTTTCAAGCTCATAGAAGACACTTAATAATCAGAAAATACAGGCAGTTAAAAGAACATTCTTGCCCTCAGTGAGCTTAAGATGATACCACAGTCAGACTCCTAGTCTAACTGTCTCTCTAGTGGCCACATTGCCACTAGAATTCAGAAAATTAATTAATGAGGCTGGCCAGTATATTTTAATTGGTTTCCTAAAGAATAGTTAGCCTTGAACTCTACTGTGGTTGTTTGGACAGCTTTTACGTGCTTTATAGAAGAGTTTTCTTTTAATAAGTTAAATTTAATATTTTTAGGCTCTAATATTTTTAGGTCATAGAACATTGTTTATATGACCTTCCTCCTTTGTGAACTCTATCTCCTCATTTGTAAAATTGTTCTCTAAGACCTCTTCCAGCAATGCTTTTTTAAAAAAATTAAAAGGCTGGTAGGTTATGGATGGGGCAGCTAGGTGGTACAGTGGCTAGAACACTGTGCCTGGAGTCAAGAAGATCTGAGTTCACATGTAGACTCAGACACTTAGTAGCTGTGTGACCTTGGGCAAGTCACTTAACCTTGTTTGCCTCAGTTCCTCATCTGCAAAATGAACTAAAGAAAGAAATAACAAAGCACTCCAGTATCTTTGCCAAGAAAACCCCATGGACAAGTCCATGAGGTCACAAAGAGTTAGATATGACTGAATGACCCAACAACAAGAGCCAACATTGATTTGCAGCTTTGCCTAGGTAGTCACGTTTGCCAAGACTAGTTTCTTCTATTTTTCTTTTTTTTGTGAATCAAAACTTGTCAGAAAACTTTCATTTGTGTGAGTGGTGTTCCTCAATGATGGTGATAATAGCTGACAGTTACATAGTGGTTTAAAATTTACACACATGTGAATTGATTCTTACCAGCCCTGTTAGGTAGGTAGTAGAGGTTCTACTGTCCCCATTTCTCTGTGTCTCAGAAAAATTATATGACTTTTCCCGGGGTCACACAGAGGCTATATATAACAGAGGCTAGTTTTGAACTCAGGTCTACCGACTCTCAGTCCCCCCACCTCTCTAGTGGCCACGGTGCCACTTTAATAGTAATTCTAAGACTGAAATAAGAAAAGCCAATGGAAAAAATATTTCTACCCCCATACTTTTGAGTTGGTAGACAAGTTTTCACTTTAAAGGATGAAATTACTATTAGCAGTAAGATAATAGCACTTAAACCAAGCTAACTCCTTGCACAAATAATTGTGAAATCCTGTATATGGAGAGTCCTGCCTTACTTAAGGACCCGTAGGTTCAGGTTTCACAGCTCTTCTGGTCCTGCTGTAGGAATTCCCCTTCTTTTCTGACTTCCACATCCCTTTTTGACCTCATCTTTTCCATTACAGAAGCTGCAGGGAATCGAGGTTCCGTGCCCTGTATGTTCCTCTGTGGGATTCCCATAGCTCCTCTGTCTTCTTTACAGCTATCGTTAGTTTTAGATGCCACCTGGATCCTGCCTTGAGTGGGCCTTTGGGGCTCATCTCCTGATCCCAGCCACATTACTTCTGCTGTTTTCCCTTATCATTATTCTAGATACAAGATAAACATTTCAGAGAATTGCTTAGCTATCTTCTGTTCCTTCTTGTCCCCTGTGTTTTCTCATGCCTCCCCCTTTGATTTTTTTCCCCAACATTTCAGTGTTTTCCGATTTTTGCCTTTCTTGCCTTTCAGATGGATGAAGGCCAGGGCTAGATCACCAGATGAACAGGCGTCTCAAACACAGCCTCTCCAGAAAGGGAGAGAGCAGAGAAGTAGGGAAGGCAATGAGCATTTAGAAGAGGTGCCAGGCCCTGTGCTAAGCACTTTTTACAAATATTATCTCATCTAGTCTTCTCAACAGCCTTTTGAGGTAGGTGCTGTTATTATCCCCATATTATAGTGGAGGAAACTGAGGCAGAGAAAGGTTACGTGGCTTGCTAGTTAAGGGACACAACTAGTCAAAACAAATTTTGAAGTCATTCTACTAAGCCTCACTCACACAAGACCTGTTCTTCAATCTTTGAGTTGTATCTGACTCTTTGCGACCCTTTGAACCATGCCAGTAGTGTCCGTGGGGTTTTCTTGGTAAAGATACTGGAGTGGCTTGCCAGTGAATTCTCCTTCTGCAGTGGATTAAGGCAAACAGGTTATGTGACTTGCCCAGGGTCACACAGCTAATAAGTGTCTAAGGCCAGATTTGAACTCAGGTCTTCCTGACTTCAGGCCCAGTGCTCCATCCACTACACCACCTAGATGCCTTCCAAAATATAACTGAACATCTTTTTCTGTCAAACCCACCCCTCTTCCTAACTTCCTTATATTTTGTTGAGGGCACCACCATCATTCTAGTAATTCAAGATGATAAATTTGGAGGCAACCTTGACTATTCCTTCTCTGTCATTACAACCCTTCTCTGTCCCACCCCCACTGCCGATTAGTTGCCAGGTCTTGTGAATTCTGTCTCCATAACATCTTCTGCCACCTTCCCTTTGTCTATATTTTCACAACCTTTGCTCTAGCTCAGGCCATCATATCCTCTTACCTAGACCATAGGAAAGCATGCTGTTCTTTATGCCTCTGTCAATTATATGCTGTGAAGAAATGTCTGAAAAAGCATGCCAGTTCCCATCTTAATATCATCACCAAGAATACCTTTCTGGTCTATGCCCACATGGACAAATCATTTACTGCCTCTGAGTCTAGTTGTTCAGTCATTTCAGTTGTGTTTGACTCTGTGACCCCATTTGGTGTTATCTTGGCAAACATACTAGAGTGATTTGCCATTTCCTTCTCTGGCTCATTTTACAGTCGAGGAAACTGAGGCACACAGGGTTAGGTGATTTGCCCAAGATCACACAGCTAAGTGTCTGAGGCCCAAGATGTGAATGAATAAAAAGTGGTCAGTAGTTGCTGAGGCCTTTTTGGTAGGCTTTTGGGCATATTAGTACAAGGAAAGAAAAGCAGCACTGAATTATGGATAGAGTATTGCTTTGGGGAGTCAGGAAAACAACTATTTGAATCACAGCTCTGCTATTGACTATGTTCCCTTGGACAAGGCACTTCACATCTTTCTTCATCTGTGAAATGAGGGAGCTAGACAATAGGACTTCTAAAGCTTTTTCCCACTCTAAATTCTATTCAATTATACTTACTTGCTGCCTAGAAAAGGAGTTAGGCCAAGAATCAAATCCATAAGCATTTATTCCAGTGTTTATTTATGTGTGGCCACAGGCAAGTAACTTAACCTCAATATCTGTTTTCTTTTCTGTAAAACAGTCAGTCAACAAGCACATGTGAAACTTATATTGTGAGTCAGACACTGTGCTAACACTGGGGATACAAAGAAAGGGAAAAAAAAACAGTCCATGCCTGCAAAGAGCATTTATATTTGATACCTACCTCCTAGGATTGTTGAAAGAGTTCAAATAAGATAATGTATGTAAAAAGCTTGATGTACCTTAAAAGTCTACTTACATAGAGAGACATATATAAATATGTGTTATATACGTATAATATAAACTGTTTTGTTATCACTAGTAATAAAACAAATAATATTACTATTTCCTTAATTTCAAAAGGCACTAGGTCTTAGAGAATCCTGGATATGTAGTGGTTGAATCCATTGTATCAATCTCAGATATTCACAGCATTAATATGGAAAACTCATAGAGTCTTGGTCACATAGTGATATCCAGTTAAGTGGTTACTCTTGGATGAAGGATGGTGGTAGGTCAGGTACTTATGCGTCATAGACTGATTGTACTCTGTTCCTGGTAGCACATCAGTTCCTTCCACTAAGAAACTTAATTGGACTGAAACTTAATTTGTCAGTTGTACCGTATGTGCCAAAATTCTTCTAAGTATGAACTATTGAATAGTTGACCAAAATAGAAGCTATTAGAATTCTCTTATGTAGCAAGCAATTGAATTATATAACCTAGAAGCATTACTGGAATTCCATTGTGGTTTTGCCTCAGTAAATTAGTGCTTTGCTTATAGCTTTTAAAATTTATTTAGACTTTTAAGTTTAAAGGGAGAGAACCACATATGTAAACATTATCAAATTCCATCCATTTAATGAATGGGGTCATATTGTTTATGCTGTTTTTTCAGATATTTCCTTTTTGAAACCTATTCCTTTGGGTATGTACTGAGATCAGTAAATTGTGTTCACCTTTAGAAGTCAAAGGAATTCACCGTATTGTTTTCAGCTCAGCCTCAGAATTCTTATTAGTGATGCTCAGAATTGCCTGGCCAAAGTCTAGAACTTCAGCGTTTTGCTTTTCTTTTTTTTTTTTTCTATTTCAAGAAATAGATTTTTTTCGATAAAAAACATTACAACATATGCCTCTAAATCTAGGTTTCTTAGGCTAGAATTATATACTCATTTAAAAAATATTTTGATAATTATTTCAATATAATTGCTTTCCTTTTAAATCTGCTGGTTTAGTCTGGTTTGCTTGGAACTCCACTTGGCATCTGCTGCTCTGCCAGGTTTGAACTCCATGCAACAAGATGCCTCTCCCAGGATAAGTTCATCACTTCTCAAACCTTGATTGATATCACTTCCCTCATCCTCCTCTCCCCTCTGTTGGGAGGGCCACATACCAAACCCCTTCCAATGCCTTCCTTTGTTGAGGGCAGACACTGGACTTTCAGCTCCCTCTACTTTGTATCTGCTGCTCTGCCTGTTTTCAAGTTGATGGAACAAGATGCTAGGTTCTCCCTGGTGTCCCATCCCCCACCCATTACCTCATCGTCTTTGTTGTGTTTCTCCTTTTAGATTGTAAGCTCCTTGAGAGCAGGGATTTTCTTTCATTAATTGTATCCCCAGCATTTAGCAGAGTGCTTGGGAGATAGCCAGGTGGCTCAGTAGATAGAGCACTAAGCCTGGAGTCGGGGAGACCTTAGTTCAAATCTGAACTCAGACACTTATTAGCTGTGTGACCTTGGGGAAGTCATTTAACCTCTGTTTGCCTTAATCATTAGAGAAGGAAATGGCAAACCATTCCAATATCTTTGGCAAGAAAATCCCATAGACAGTATGGTCCATAGAGTCACAAAGAGTCAGATACAACTGAAAAATGATAAATGTTGCATAGTAGGTGCTTAAATATTTATTGGACTGGATTGAAATTTTCAAGTCAGGAAGACCTGAGTTCACATGCAGCCTCAAACATTTACTAGCTCGGTAACTTTGAGCAAGTCACTTAATTTGCCTCAGTTTCTTCACCTGTAAAATGAGGATAATAATCACACCTACTTTCCAACAGTGTTGTGAGGATCAAATGAAGTATTTGCAAAATATTTAGCAGAATGCTTGGCACATTTATACAGCATATAACATATGTATAAATAGTAGCTATTGTATAAATATAAATAACTGTATAAATAGTATAAATATATACTGTGTATATATATATATATACACTGTATAAATAGTAGCTATTGTTCTCATAATTATATCATTATTATTAGTGAAAGGCAAATTAAATCACTCGGGTTTACTGTATACCCTTTAAAGTGGCAAAAAATGATTTTAAAAACAGAAATAAAAATTGGAGAGGTGGACCACTTACATTTCTGGCAGAAATGTGCATTGGTCTACCTGTTCTAGAAACAACATGAAATTATGGGAGAAAAATGGGAAAACTGTATACTTTCATTCAGCAATCTCACTATTAGGCTTATATCCCAAGGAGGTCAATATTTACATTTGTAAATGATTGTGGTGTAAAACTAAAACTTTTTTAAAAGTTACCATACATCTTTCATGGTGGGACAGTTGGTGGGAGACAATAGTGCATGCCTAAGTATACTTCACTACCATTTTCCTCCTAGTCCTGGATTTTATGAGTATTGTAGAAGGTCCATGCCCCTGTTCTAACCCAGGAACTCTGGGAGCTTATAGCCAATTGTACTAGAAAGGATCTTAGAGACCATTTTTCCCCAATCCCCCTCATTTTATATAAGGAAATTGAGGTGAGACTATTTTTCCCAAGGTCACACAGGTATAATGGGTCAGGACAACAGCGCAGGAACAGTAAAGATCTTCTGGTTCGTAGCTACCACCTCTCCTAGAGACCTAGTCCTAGGTAATAAAATGGAAAATTCTCTGCTTCTCAAAGGAAGGGACCAGACTAGACAATCATGTAAAGTGATCTGGAGAACATTTTATTCTATTTTCTTCTGATTTCTTGTGACATTGTAATAGTCCTTCATTGTTCAAATTAACAAATAGCTGAAGAAATTTCTCTTAGCTTCTTACAAAATTTTCTGGGTTTTATAATAATTGTTAAAATTAACCACCACATACCTTGGAGTTTTAAAGATTCTTCTCTGGAAGCAATATTTGGATTCAGTCACTTGGTACTATGATGTTGTATTCAAAAGTTCTGAGCAGTCTATTTGTGTTGTTTCCTGCAATGTGGTATTCAACTGTTTTTGTGTATCATGATTTTCTATATGACCTATGATCTTTAAATTATTACTATGCATCCTGTTTTCATGGTCAGTCATTTTGGCTTATATATGATTAATGTTATCTTTTGCTATTGCCACATTTGGCTTCTCTTCTACTAAATTTTCTTCCATATCTGTGTTTTTGAGGGCTCTAAATCCATCACTCTTCTGAGCCTTGTTGAAGAAAGATGCTTCAATATGTTTTCTGTTTTACACTCTGTTGTTTTTCTTTGTAAACTCAGTGATACTAGGTCTGTGTTCTGACCTAATTTAATTCCTAATATTTTCTTTTCTTTTTCTTTGTTACCTTTTCATGCTTCTCTTGCTTCTTGTGTTTGAAAGTCAAATTTTCTATTCAACTCTGGTCTTTTCACTGAGAAAGCTTGAAAGTCCTCTATTTTATTGAAGTTCCATATTTT
>CM053627.1:94989202-95015616 GCA_028646595.1 Phalanger gymnotis | reverse complement strand
CCCTGCTTCCCTCTGCCACTTTGTGGGTTCTGCAGCTCTCGAATTGGTTCAGAGCCATTTTTTAATAGGTTTTTGGAGGGATTTGGTGGGGAGCTCACACCAGTTACTGCTTTCTGGTTGCCATCTTGGCTCCGCCCCCCCTCCTAATATTTTCTTTTAAGGTCTTATTTCTCTTTTGACCCCTTCTGGAGTTTCTTGCTTTTGTTCCATAAGCTCTAGAGAGTCCAGAGTTCTTTTTCACTGTGGAATTTTATTCAATTCTCCATCACAACACAATACTTATTCATTCTATTCTGGCCTCTCTTTGCATATTTTCTTACTTTTTTTCTTTTATCTTTATAAATTTTTCTATTGGTTTGTCTGCTTGTTAGCTAGATTTTAACTCAGACTTTCTTTTATATTCCTTGTTACTTTTCTGTTTTTATTCCTTGCTCTTTGGCTCTTGACCCTCCTGTTGATGCAAATTCTTCTCCCCCCTCCCAACCTGCCACTCCCCCACCCCTGGCCTGGCTGGTTGTTCTAAATCTCCTAAAAATCCTTAGCTAAAGTAAATTCCCAGAGGAAAGGACCAGTTTTATCTGGACTTCCAGGCCCTTTCCTTTGAACATGAAAGCTTATTCTCCTCTAGCTAATTCTCTACTGTGCACATCTGCCCCACCTCCCATAACCTCAGGTAGCCCCATCATCCCCACATGTGGCTGGGCAGAATGAATTTCTGTCCCCTCTTATAGGATATGGGTTATGTGAAGGCTGAGTCACTGCTATGGGAGGTACCAAGCGGGATTCTCCATAGCCAGCCTTTGAAGCACAATCTTCCAAGGTAGCTCACACAGATGGCAAGCAGCGTGAGCTCAAGATCCTGATTGAGAGTTCAAGTTTTTAAGTTTTCTGATTTTATTTTGTGAGGTTTTTAACTTTGTATGCTGCCTCTATCTTCTCATCTTGTAAATCCAGCTTTAGTTAATCTATGTCTAAAACTTAATTCCTTTTTTTCTGAGGTTTGGGGGCTGGGTAAGTTTATAAAAAGTAATTCATGTGCAATTTTAACAATCACATGATTGCGAAGTCCCAGGTCTGAGATTTTGCGATTCTGACTCTATGACATCATTGTTATTTGCATCTTATCCTGGACATCACTTCTTATTTTTCTTACATATCTAAAATCTTTGAAGAAATAGTTATTAAATGTCAACTGTGTACAGAGCAATAGAATAGTTTCTAGGGAAAATACTAAATTTCAGTTAAACACAGTCTAATAGGAAGAGAAAATATAGCACATAGATACAGTAGCACATAAGTACATTAGAAAATTTCTAAATAAAGTGCTATATGGGGTCTGTTTAGGAAAGGAACCAGTAGGGTCAGGAAAGGGTTTGTGGAGGAGATGACATTTGATTTGGCCTTTAAAGGATGAATAGAAAATTCAACAGAGACTGTGCATACCCTTTGACTTATACAACTACTTGGTCTACAGCCAAAGAGCAAAAAAGAAGAAAAGGACTCTTATGTAAAAAAAATTATAGCAGCTCTTTCTGCAGTGACAAGGAATTGAAAATTGAAAGAGTGCCCATCAATTTTGGAATGATTGAACAAGTTATGGTATATGAATGTGATGGAATACTATTGTGTTGTAAGAAATGATGAAAGGGGCAGTTTCAGAGAAATCTGGAAAGATTTGTATGATGTGATACAGAGTGATGTGAAAAGAACCAGGAGAATAATTTATATAATAATAACAATATTGCAAATACAAACAACTTTGAAAGACTGAGGAACTCTGATCAATTCTGTGACCAACCATGATTCCAGAGGACTTGTGATAAAACATGCTATGCACCTTCTGATAGAGAGGTGATGGACAGAGTATAGATCATGGCTTTTGGGTTGGGGGACACAACAAATGCAGAAATTCATTTTATTCAATTATATATGTTTTTAATAAAGGTTTTCTTTGTCTCGCTTTCTCAGCAAAAGGGGCTAGGGAAGAAGGTAGATTTTCATTGATTGGAAAATAAAATTTAATTTAAAAAATAAAAAATAGATCCAAATAGTGGAAGAGGTAAGGGAATCCAAGGCTTAAAGGGTTAAAGAATATTGTGAATAAAGGTATGGAAGGGGCACAGTATACATTCAGGGTCAGAAAATAATCCGTTTTGTCAAGAGCATAGAGTGTGTGCAACAGAGTTATGAGAGATAAAGCTGATAAGGGAGGGCAGTAAGAAATGGCGGAAAGTCATAAATGCCAGGCAGTGGGCTTTCAACTTTACTTGCTATACAATAGAAAGCCTCTGAAATTTTTCAAAGAAAAGTAGCATGGATAAATTTTAAAATACTTCTTTTCCCCCAGGAATATCATATCCTGGCCACTTGTCCTTGCCCATTTTACCTTGCATCATTCTTGTTTGTGTATTTTTTTCCTCCATTAGATTTTAAGTTTCTTGAGAGTGAGGACTATTGTCATATTTCATCTATATGTCCTCAGTGTCTTCATTGTGATGCATTACACTCAATAGATGTTTTGATTATTTGTTGAATTACTTATTTAATTATTTGTTGAATGAAATGTTTAATTCAGTCCTAAAATCTTCAAACCACTCACCTGTGGTGCTATCCCTAGGCTGAATCAGAATGCCCCCTAACTCTATCACTGAGTTGTTGAGACTCATACTTCTGGGCAAGTAAGACTACCCACATTGAGTTGTACTTAATTTGTAGAGAAAGTGAAAGGGCTAAAACAGTCAATCTATGTACAATTGGAGGATCCTTAGTTAGATTCAATGTATCTATATGTATTTGCAGTGTATGAAAGGAAAATGAATGTGTTTCTGAAGTCAACGTATAGAAAACTCATCCACTCTCAAGTCAAAGTGTCCTCAGTATCTCCCCTACCCTCCATGTTCATTTTATACAAATTAACTCCAATACAGGAGCTTTTGTACTACCCCTCCATAAGATTTCAATTTCTTTGGGAATATAGCCCGAATCACCTACACTTTACATATGGTAGGCTCTTGTGTTAGTTGAATGATCATACTCTGAAAATGTATAATGGGTTGAACAACAAGGAACTCTGGGAAATGATAACCAGAAACATTCATAAGCATGCATATCCATAGAAGGAATAATGCTCTTACAGTGATACGCCCAATATGCTGTTATGTCAGTAACCTGGTTTTCTGTGATGAAAACCACAAAGTTGTCTTGAAAGGCTACTTGAAATGAGGCATTTCAAACTGATGGTTTCCTCATTTTGAATCTTTAATTCAACTGTATGGTCAACATATCAACTTAGCCAGGTATTTAGGCCCTTTGACTCTCAGCGTCATTTTTTTTCTCAAAATGTAAATTGAAAAATGAAACGCTTCTTCTGTACATTCTAATTATCATTGCTACCTCCCATATATACTTTGTAATTCAGCTGTATTATCTTTTATGTAACAGTATTACCAGTGCTTTCTTTTCAACCTATAATCTACAATAACATGCTATAGTCAGAAAAGCAGAGAATTGAACTTGCATTCAGAGAATCTTGGTGCAAATCCCACCTCTGCCACCTTACTACCTGAAAGACATGGGGCACAACATTTTATCTCTGTCTGCCTTAATTTCCTCATCTGCAAATTGAGAGGGCTAGGCTAGACCTCCAGGTCTAAATCTATCAGTTTATGTAAATAAATGAATCCATTTATATTTTTCTGAGAATGAGATGCCCCGATAGTATGAACAGCCTGTTTGTTCAAAAGTATTGGCAAATGCCCTTTATTCTGACATCTATGTATGTTTAAGAATCTCCCTGAATTTCCTAGTAAAACATTTTAAAAGTTTTTCTTTTCAAGAGCTGCTGAAAGTTCAATGAAACCTCTTACAAAATAGGCTATGAATGTAATTCCAAAATATGCTTGATAGTTAATTTTATACAACTGATAGTCTGGAGCATGTTTTTCTTGACTAATGTAGAAAGGTGAAAAAAGGCATTCAGTGAAAGGAAATTACCTTGCCAATATAAAATTTTAAGGTGATGTAACCATTTTTTCCATATGTTCCTTGAATAGAAGTAGTGTTCTCACAGAAGACTAGTTAAAGGGAGAGAAAAAGTCAGTGTACCTTCATGCAATACAATTTGTGGCTATAAATTCAGATTTTTGAAGCTGCCTGGGTCTCGAGATGGCAATGAATTGAAACAACTAAAACAACTCTCTTCTGGTTGAATGTGTAAAAATCCAACTTTCTCTTTTCCCTTCCTCTAAACTTCCTTTAATTACAACACAGCTCAAATATTCTTTAAGCCACAGGCATCTGAATTCTGCCCTTTTGGAGAGTGTTGTGTCTGTGTGTGTTAATTAACAATTGCTGGCTTACTTAGATTTGGTTGGGTTTTTTTTTGGGGGGGGGGTGTTGGATGATTCTGACATTCTGAATTGTTTAGTGTAATTCATCAAACGTGGCACTTGGTCCCTGGAGTTGCTAAGCCATCTAAGAGGATCTATTTTATATTCTAAAAGGTTTATTGTTTTTTAATTGATTGCCTAGAAATGTCACTTACTAAGTTCTTCTGGGAACATGTCAGGTAAATGTAAAACTTTTCAAGATTTTCATACTACTTATGACACTGAGCAAATCACCTTTTTTCTCTTTTGAAGAATGAAGAAATTGGACTAGGTGAGGTCAACCTCTATGATCCTAACTTTTGGAATCAGAATTAACACTAAGGCTAGGGTGGTGGTAAGGCCATCAAGGCCCAGATAGCCTCAATATCTTCTTTTCACTAAAAACCAGTTTGGATACTATCAATACTAGCTGAGTGGAGAGCTCTGTCATTATTCATTGAAATCGCTACCTTCAGTGGCAGAATACCACAATCAAACTTCACCTAATTCACCATTCCCTCTTCCCCTCCCTTGGACTGTCTTGGACTTTGGAAAATAAAGATAAAGAGTGTTGGAATCTCCCTTATCTGGGGGTATCCTCCCTCTCCTCTGTCCCCTACATTTCTCTCTCTTTCTTCAAGATAAGGCACAGAGGATAGTTTAAAAAAAGTAGAAGGCAGCAGAAAGTAAATCTTGAGAAAAACAGCAAGTCATGAAAGTAACTTCACTTTGTAAACTTCTCAAAATAAATGAAAGGATTGGGTTGTTGTTGGGGTTTTTTCTTGGGAGGTTGGGGGTGGGTGGGATTTAAAGTACATTTAACAGGAAATAGCCAAACCTGAACTTACCCTTTCAATCGGAGAAATCAGGCTCTGGTATACAAAGTACTAGTTGTCTCAATCTGCTTTTAATTTTCCTTTTTTAAAAAACATATAAAATATGTTGAAGGGGGGAAATGTTCTAAGCCACATACTCCTTAAAATATACAAGCTAAAGTTGGGAAGCTGCCAGTATCAGCGTCTTGGGAACCAGAGTCTAAGGTTTTAATCCAATAGCTTTTTATGATCTTTAGCATAGCCCTATGTTGTGCTGATGTGTGATCTCTGGAGTTCACAAATTGAAGCTGAAAGTTCAACCTTTTCTCCTCAGTGAAAGAAAGTAAAACATTTAGCACAGTACCTGGCACATAGTAGGTGGAAAATTATTTCTTCCTTCTTTCTTTTTCTTCTTTCCTTCTTTTTTCCTTCTTTCTTTCTTTCCTTTTTTCCTTCCTTCTTTCCTTCCTTCTTTCTTTCCTTCGTTTTTTCCTTCTTTTCGTCCTGCCTTCCTTATATGCAGACCACGATAAGCTATTGCAAACCTGATATGTGGAAAATCTGAGTTTAGTATGCAGAATTTTTTACTTTATAAAAATTCTCCAAAGATAATGCACAATGATAAGCCCATCAATGTTACTCTCCACCCAACCTCCCACTTTCCTCAGTAACATGTGTATATTGACCATAAGGCTATAATCAAAAACCGATAGTTGGACATATTGGAGGAAATAATAGTTTGGGGCTTGGACCAAAGGACCCCAGATTTAGAAATGGAAAGGACCTTAGAAGTCATCAAATCCAACCCCTTCATTTTGTAGATAGGGAGTTTAAGGCTGAGAGAAATGAAGCGATTTGTCCCAAATCACAGAAATAGCAACTAGTAAAGCCAGCATTGGAACCCAGGTACTCACGGAGCAGCCATCCTCTGCCTGTTCCTCAGTGCCTTCTCTCTGGGATTATTTTCCACTTACTATACACACACACATACATATGAGATATATATATGTATATGAGTTCTATATATAAGATATACATATATCTTATATGCACATCAATTTTGCATGTTGTTTCTCCCATTAGAATTTAAGCTCCTTAAGGGTAGGAACCTTGTTTTTGCTTTTCTTTTCATCTCCAATCCTAGCATAGTGCCTGGCACATAGTGAAATGCTTAATTAATACTTGTTGGCTTACTGACTTTGTCATTTTTATCTCCACATCTCTCCTTTCCATCCTCTTCTATCTAGCCACATAGTCCCCACCTCTCACCTGGACTACTCCCATAGCCTTTTAACTATTTAGAAGCATCAAAGTAATGTAGTGAATAGCTTGGAGTGCTGGACTTGGAGTCAGAAAGACCTTGAGTTCAAATCTAGCTTCAGACAGTTACTAGCTGTGTGACCTTGGGAAAGTTACTTAACCACTGTGTGCCTCAGTTTCCTCAATTGTAAAAGGGGATAATATTAGAACCGACTTCCTCAGGTTGTGAGGATCAGAGATCATATTTGTAAAACACTTAGCACAGTGCCTGGAACATAGTATGTAAAAAATGTTATTTCTTTCTTCTTTCCTTCCTTCCTTCTTTTTTCTTTCCTTCCTTTTTTCCTCCCTTCCTTCTTTTCTTCCTTCCTTTCTTCTTGTTCTTCCTGCCTGAAATCTTGCCCCACTCCAATCTGTCTTCAACATAGTTGCCAAAGTGATTTTGTTGAAGAGCGAATCTGACCATTTTACTCTTCCACTAAATAAACTCAAGTGGCTCCTTATTACATCTATAGGATAAAATGTACACCCCTCAGTTTGGCATTTAAAACCCTTCACAAGCTGACTCCAGCCTACATTTCTAACTTTGTTACCTACTGCTCCCCCCTTCTCATACTCTGTGGTCCAGTCAACCTGATCATCATACCATTCTACATACACTTCATTTTCTATTTTCATGCCTTTTTACTGACTGGTCGTCCCTCATGCATGGAACATAATCCTTCCATCATCTTTACTTCTTAGAATTCCTAGTTTCCTTTAAGCCTGAAGTGCCTCTTCCGACATAAACTTTATGATTCCCTTCAGCTGCAGAGCCATTCCTCACCAAAAAAGAAAAATAATCATTTTGTATCCATTTTCAATATACCTATATACGTATACATTGGTTTTTTTTCCAGTATAATGTAAGCCTCATGTACTGTTTCACTTCTTTGTCTGAATCCCCAGTACGTAGCACAGTCCCTGGCCATTGAAGGTGCTTAATAAATTATTGTTGATTGATGAAAACCTACACACCTCACTTAGCTATGGAGACAGGTTTTTTTTTGAGAGACAGACAGAGAGAGAGAGAGAGAAGGAAAGAAAAAGAAGGAAGGAAGAAGAGGGAAAGAAGAAAGAAAGAGAAAGAAAACAAAAGAAAATCTCCTTTTAAAGGAGTCTTTTTTGGAGAATATAAGGAAGACAAATAAATATGCAGAGGCTTCCTTCAAAAAGAAGACTAGGGTTACAATGGAAAGAATAAGAAATTTTGTAAACAGAGGATTTGGCGTTCAAATCTTGATTCTGCCACTTGTTATATGATATTGAGCAAATCAAGCTGGGCCTCAATTTCTTCTGAAAATGAGGGGATTGGATTTGTTGAACTCTAAAAACCCTTCTGCTCTAAATTCATGACCTTGATCCTCTTCAGGACATTTAACGGCTCACTTCGTGAGGTTCACTTACCTGTCCAACTATGGTAGCTCGCCATGCTCATCAGTAAGCCGGTACCAGCCATTTTAATCCTGAGGTTTACCACCCTCATATTCTACATGTATTTTTAAAGCTTCTAGGGGAACAGTTGATATGATGCACTTCTATAGGACATATAGTCAAGCAGTTTGTAAAAATAATAATAATGAAGTCCCTGAATTCTGTTGCTAAGAGAACCTGGAACAGCCAAATGGTAATTAATTAATCTGTCATCCTCTCAGACAATGCATATTAGAAATGAAGGGGAGGGAGGAAGGATAGAAGGAAGGAAAGAAAGGAGTATTTATGAAGTGCCTGAGGGAAGCTAGGTGGCATAGTGGAGAGAGTGCTGAAAGGCCTGAAATCCGGAAGACTCATCTTCCTGGGTTCAAATCTAGTCTCAGACACTTACGAGCTGTGTGACCCTGGGCAAGTCACTTAACCATGTTTGCCTCAGTTTCCTCATCTGTAAAATGAGCTGGAAACAACCAAATAACAAAATAAGCATCTATATGTCCCCTGCACTATGCCATGTGCTTAACACATTTATCTCATTTAATCCTGACAACAAGCCTTAGAAGTAGGTGCTATTATTATAGTTGAAGAAACTGAAATAGAGGGAGATCAAATGACTTGCCTAGGGTCACATAGCTGGCAAGAGTCAGAGGTCAGATTGGAACTCAGGTCTTTTTAACTCTAGGCCTAGCATCTATCTGTTGGGTCACTCAGCTGCCTCAATGTTTTGTAACTACATGAATATCAGCTTCTCTTATCATTGTTACCTTTTTCTTTTCCTGTACCTTTTTCTCCTATGTACTTACATATTACTGTCCCATCACTTCATGTAGCCACAAAAGTTTTCAATGTTTTCAGTTTTAGAATTTCTATTTGATAGATGTATAAATAACAGGTTTTTGTTTAAGTATGTGGATATGGAAGATAACTTATTCTTAAGTGTGCCCTTATGTCTTGATTAAATTTTTAAAAAAAAAATATTTTTAGGAATGTCTATCACTTTTGACGGGCAGCAGAGCATAGTTGATAAAAGGCTAGTTGGGTCAAGAAGACTTTGGTTTAAATCTTGCCTCTGACACCTACCAGCAAGTAGGCCAAATCACTTAACTTCTTAATACCCCCATGAAATTTTCTCAGACTGTAGGTTAAAAAAACAAGGTGTGGATCTGCTTTGCGGAAAGGCCTTGCCACAGCAGGAGCTCTTATACCTCTGAAATCACAAGACTGGACCAATAAAATAAATTCTTTTTTATGGTAGAAATCAATAGGAATACAGAGTTTGATAAGCAGAAACATCTAAGGAGACTTTCAAGAAATACAGCCCATCAGTATCATAAGGAATGCCTGTAGCATTCTTAGGACAGAATTAATATTGAACTGTGGGTTCTAAAAGGATCTAATCCATTTCATTGCTATCTATATTCAGCTTCCTTCCCAGGAGAAAACAAAACAAACTATTTTAAACCAAACCTTTATTGTTTTGTTTTTTAACTCTATTTTACAATTTCAAAGGGCAAACAACCTTCTTGTGTCTCTTTCCCATCTGTGACTTATTTGTTTAAATAATCTTCTGGGGTATTTGGGAGAATGGAGGGTTAGGAAATGCTTCCTATCTCTAACCAGAGCTGTACTACTGCTTATCCCTGTTGTTTTTCAGATTGTTGTTATTGCCGTTCAGTCATTACATAGAAAATTACATAGAATTAATCCAAATTAAACTATGAACTATGTGGAAGGTGGATTGTCTATAAGCTATACTTAGAAAAAAATCGCGAATAGTTGTTAGTCAAACTTAATTTCCTGCCTGAGACCAAGTTTAAACAGTAAGATAATAAATCTTCATGATTTAATGTGTTGTATTGATTCTCTGTACTGGGAATTTATATTTGCTCTTAAAAAGTCACTGGGATTTTTTGAGTAGGGGGTGACATGGTTAGACCTATTTTTAAGGAAAATGGCAACTGTGTGGAAAGTAGATTGGAGAAGGGGGTGAGACTTGATTAAAAGGCTAATTGCAGAGGTATAGTGGAAAAAAGTGAAAAATCTAAACTTAATGTGGTGGTAATTGTGTGAGCAGAGAGAAGGAAACAGATCTAAGAGAAAAATAGAAGTAGTAGTAGTAGTAGTAGTAGTAGTAGTAGTAGTAGTAGTAGTAATAACAATGATAATAGTGGTAGTGGTAGTAGTGTTCAGCATTTATATAGCACCTACTATATGCTAGGCACTGTACTAAGAGATTTGCAAATATTATCTCATTCCATTTTCACATCAACACTGGGAGGGAGGTATTATCATCCCTATTTGTAAAGGGCGGTTAAGTGATTTGCCCAAAGCCACATAGCTAATAAGTGCCCACATTGGATTTGAACTCAGGTCTTCCTAATTCCAGACTTAGCACTCTATCCACTGTACCACTTATCTACCTTAAAAAAAAAGATTAGCTATGTGGGGTTAGGCAGAGTTAGAGATAGAAGGTAACACCAAGGTTTTGAACCTGGGTGACTAGAACAATGATCTGTCTCTTACCACTAAAAGGGAACTTCAGAGGAGGCATGGGTTTGGTAGGGAGAAGAGTGCTGCCCAACCAAGACAACTTGACAGGAAAAATGGCATGACCAAGAGTGTGCCCTTTCCTGGGCTCCTCAACTATTCACAGGGTTTCAACAAGATGAAGTTAAAAACTCTGTTGTTTCTGATGGGATGAAAGATCCTCCACCTCTTACCATCTGTCTTGCCTCTAGGCCTTGCGATTCCAAAGCATTGTCATCCTGACTCCTTCCGTAGCCCTTTGGGCAATAGCATTTCTTCTGGGCATGCTGCTCAGTTAGGCTCTTGGAGTCTGCTCTTCTCTGCAGAGGACTCTTAATTTCAGGGATATGTCTCAAGATCCCAAGTTCATCACAAGTTCTCTTCTTTGTTGCCAGAGGACACATTCCATGAGTTCCTCTGGCATCGAGACTGCTTCTTTGTCTCTCTGTGTGGCTCCACTCTCTCAACTGTGCCTCTGACTTTCTCAGACTCTTTGAATGAAATGTCTTCTACTGAGCAAACACACGTCTGTTACAGGGAGAGGACACGTGAGGTCCCATAAACATGAATATACAACAGTACTTCTTATGGTAGCAAAGAATTAGAATTGAAATTGGTACCCTACCAACTGGGAAATGGCTAAGAAAATTATCACTGGTATCTTCCAGTGATAGGAATATTATTACACAGTAAGAAATGACAAATGTGAAGAATGAGATATCTTCTACTGAACAGATAACTCAGGTAGATCAGGGGCAATGGAGTGTAGTGACGTTGGAAAAGAAAAATTCTGCTCTCCCCTACTGCTTCCCAGTGGTATAGATTCAGAGGTCACAGTTCATAACTGCTCTCAGCCTAGAATGACTCAGTTATCTGACTGCGTCTTTTAAGGGTGGTTGTTGTGTTTGTCCTTCATTCTCGAAGAGGACCATGACATCAGGGAAATGATGACATAACTTGCAGTTGGTTTGGATTTGAGTGAAGGAGGGCTGTGCAAGGTCACCAGCCTCACTTTCTCCTCCAGAGCCATCTGGATCTAGTGACCCGATACTCCCTAGGACAACTGGAGACAGCCCAGGATGCGTTGGGAAACCCTGGCCCTTTCAGGCTAGTCTTTTTAGGTTCTCACTTTGAGTGAGGTAACACCCATTCAGTGAACAGGCCTCTTTAAGAAGTTAATCAATGAGCTCCAGAGTGAATTGGGTTTAAGGATTGGTTTTTTGAGAAAGAAATCTAGCCAGTAAACCCAAAGTTAAGGAGGCGGTTTTCAACCATCTAAATGGAGCACAGAGAGGAGGCAGAGGCAGAGGCTACTCACAGGTTGTGTTTGTCCTTCATTCTTGAAGAGGACCATGACATGAGGGAAATGATGACATGACTTGCAGTTGACTTTGATTTGAGTGAGGGAGGGCTGTGCAAGGTCACCAGCCTCACTTTCTCCTCCAGAGCCATCTGGATCCAGTGGCCTGATATTCATCAGGAGGACTGGAGATGGCCCAGGATGCACTGGGAGACCCTGGCACTTTCAGGGAGCTCACAGATTGGACAATAGGTCCCTGCCCTCCTGGCACAGAGTGAATGTAAATACTAAATAGTAACCATTTCTCTTTTGGCCAGAAACCCTGAGGGTCTGCCCCTCCCAGTTAGATTTTTTTTTTTTTGAGTTTTGACTAAAGGGGCTATCCCTTGATTAACTTCTTAAAGAGGCCTATTCACTGAATGGGTGTTGCCTTTACCGGTAACCTATGGGCGTGGCCAATCATATTTCATAATGGGATAACAAGGTGTTAACACTTTGTTAATACATTTCATCACATCATCATCATCAGTGATTTTATCTTGTAACTACATCAACTGAGCTACATCAGCCACAAATTATTATGTATAATTCTATTCTAGCTCTGATTATTACATTCTGTATTAGTTCATATATATCCTCGCAAGTTTCTCCAAATTCCTGATATTTGTCATTTGTTTTTGTGTAGTAAATATTTCCATCAATGGAAGATACTACATTTTTTTAGCCATTTCCCAGTTAGTAGGGTACCAATTTCAACTCTAGTTCTTTGCTACCATAAGAAGTGCTGCTGTATGGTCATATTTATGGTACATGTGTCCTCTCCCCATAACAGGTATAGTTTATTTTTCAATTTCCCCTGAGAGTTGGAAGCAAAATCACACCTTTTATACATGAAACTCTAGTCGAGACTAGGCAACCCTTTTGAGTATGCTACCTCTGGAAGTAATATTTCATTTTTGAATTATTGCTATCTAGCCCTTCATAGAATCAGAAGGCTGCCTCCCCAATCTTGCCACATAAGGAATTGCTATGACACTTATAGTTCTGGTAGTAGTTGATTTAGCATGTATACAAAATGAGGTACAAACAATAATAACATTGCCAGTTAGAGCTAAACAGTCAGGTTGCTAACAGAGGTTTCTGAGATCACTCCTCTTTTTAATCTGACTTTTCTCCACCCCACCCCAGCTTCTTGCCTAGAATTCTCAGTGTTCAGATCTACCCATAGAGGCCCATCTCTCTCATTCTCATTCCTGTTTCTATTCAGACTGAAAAAATTAGAGTTTATTCCATGGTACCCTAGATCTAGCTTCTTTTAGCAGCTCTAAGGTACATATACCATTTTCCCCACAGATTCTGTCATGTCACAGGGAATGAATAGGATGTAGGTATGACCCAAAATGATAATTCTTGGTTAATTATCTCGTAGTTCACGAATGGCCCAGGATAACATTTTTAGCTCAGTGGTAAATTGACCAAATCTCAAATTATTCATTTTAATTAATAATTATCAAATGTTTACAACCTCAGAATTAGAAACTTATAGCTGGAAGGGACCTTAGAGATCATCTGGTCCAATGCCCTCATTTTTATAGATGAAGAAATAGAAAATCTCATAAGTAAATCGAACCACCAAAGGTCACTCAGGTATTAAGCAGAGCCAGGATTAGAGCCCAATGCCTCTGACTCTAAATCCAGTAATCTATCACTCTGCAATGCTGCTCAAATCTCTGTTAAAGGCATTTTGGAACATTTTCAGACATTCCCTGAAGTGGTTTACTGATGTATTGCAGGGAATCATGGTAATTATATAGTGGTGTGTCTTATTTAATTATTTTTACACAGTTCCTAGAAATATGGAATGGCCTAGTGTATGGGTTGTAGTAAGCCAATCCTTCAATTGAGGGGGAATCCATTACCTCCCAAGGCAGCCTTCCACTCTTGGATAGCTCTGTTTGTTAGAATCCACAGGAAATTGTGGGTTTTTTCTTCTGATATTAGGTTTAAGTTTGCGTCTTTATAGCAGGCAAGTAGCATCTTGGCTACCCTCTCCCATGTTGGTTACTTCTTCTTTCATTCCTCATGATATATTTGTACCAAGAGGTGAAACTGATCTACTCTTTGCTTCTCACTACCAGTTCCAGATCTTTCCCATACCACCATCATTCAGCCACTTGTCTTACTCTGTTCTTCAATCCATAAGTCTCTATTACTCAGAATCCTCATAGGTATAATTTACTTATCTCCAGGTTACTCTCCCTTCCTTCTAAGATCATCTGACTCAGATCAAATGAGACAATATTTGTAAAGTGCATAGTAGAGTTCCTGGCACATAGTAGGCACTTAAATGCTTGTTCCTTCATCATCCTCCTTTTTCCTTCTCTTCTGTTTTCTTCTCTACCTCTTTTCTCATACGTGGAATCTTCAGTACATATGCTAATATCCTCTCAGAAATCCTAACTTCCAAATTCAACCTCTTCAGTTTCTTCACTCACAGATTTGGAACAGGAAGGGACCTTAAAATCATCTAGTCAACCCTCCCACTCTTTCCCAAAAGTGGAGACAGAGGCCCAGAAGGATTAAATCACTGTGAGTTACTGAGAGGACTAATATTTGGACCCACGTCTGACTCCCAATCTAGTGTTCTTCTTACTATGTGGTGTCACATTTCACCACATTATCGCTCATAACTTTGTTAAATCCATGATCTTGAAGTTTGAAATTTCCCTCTGTGATCATAATTTTCTGTATTTCCATCTCTACGTCTGCCTCTCTCCTCTTCTTTTGGCCTCCTCCATTCATTTGCCCCTTTCTGTTCTCCCAGTCATCAATTAAGCTTAATTTGCCACTACAATACCACCTAAATAAGATCTAAGATCATTCAAAAGAACTTGAACTAACTGTCTAAATATGAGAAAACAAGTGGATGAAGAATGCTTATTATGCAGACTATGATATATAGTTGCAAGGATGGCTCATTGAGATGGTCCATCAGAATGTATGTTTTCATGTAGGGTAATATTTTAGACTTAGGAGAATTGAGTTTGAATCCCAGCTTTAACACCTTTTGCCTATGTGACCATGAGTAATTTGCTCAACTTCTTTGAACCCCAATCTACTCATCTGTAAAATGGGAGTAATAGCATTTGCACCCATTCAATTCGTGGTAGTTCTTGTGAGGATAGCACTTTATAAACCTTAAAGCTTAGTACAAGTATGAGTCATTATTTTTAGCTAGGGCATAATGGTAACAAGGTTAGCAAAGCTGGAGGGTAGGATTGAAAAGCGTTTGGGCCAAGGAGTTACTCATACTATAGGATGCTATGCTTTCTTGAAATCTCACAAGGTTCTGCCAGATTAAACCTATTCCATTTTTGTATGAAAGCTTTCCAAGAAAAAAAAAAAGCTTTATTGCTTTCTTTTGTGTTTTCAATGTAAATTCTCTGTCGAATCAATAGTTTCATACAGTGGCCCTTAGCAATCTCCCTCTCCTCTCCTCTCCTCTCCTCTTCTTTCCTCTCCAGTGATATAGTCTTTCTAGTTAACTATAAGATGGAGATTATAACTATTTTTCATCCTTTGCCCCTCTCCGCAAAGATTTGTATATTGTTTCCAATGCCCCAGTTAAAGAAGCCACTTTGCTTGGCCTAAAGTAATTGTGTTTTCGTTTTATATTCCCATTACAGGTAGAGAGATTTGAGGGATTGCTGTAGGAGAAGACTCTGAAAATTCTTCATTTTTACAAAGTAAGTTGCTTGTCATTTTAAACACTTTTTGTACTGAACAAATATCAGAATGTTCAGGTACTCAGAAACAACTCTGGTGTTTCATTTGGATAATGAAATATCATATTCATTGGAATGGAATGGCATGTTCATTGTTCAGTGTAATATAATGTTCATTGAAATTTTTTTCAAACTATTTACAAAATACTATAGTCAGAGCATGAAGTATATTGGAAAGAGAAGGCAGAAATGATGAAAGAGAAAGAATTTCAGGAGGGTAGACCGTTAAGAAAGCTTTCTGTATTCATTCCATTTAGTCAACTCATTGTTAATAAACGAGTTGTTCTTTGGAATGTTTCTCATGAGGTGAGGGAAAAAAAATCCTGGTTGCCCTATTTAACCCTGGTGTTTCTCTTAAATTTAGAACCTCTGTGCTATTTTGTGGTCATGCTACTTGAATAAACCAGGTTTTGATAACTGCTTTATTTATCATTCAAGGAAGCTGGAAATGGAAGAGAGGAAGGGGATGTGCTTCTCTCTAGATCCGGGGACAACAGTTTTACTCTCACTTAAGCACTTTAGTTTACCAGCCTCTGACCACATTATAAGCCATCTGTAAAGACTTGAAATTTTAAAGGAACACAGACCAATTTTAACACATGCTAGGCTGGGAGAATGCACACTATTAATGGAATTAATGAAAATTTCTTTGTGTTTTGAAATTGGCAAGTGTTTCAAAATTGAACAATACTATTGTTATAGCAATAGAAAGAATGAGAGAAAAAGGAAATTCCAGCCAATGTCATTATAAGCTGTTTAACATTTTTAGGTTCTTTTTTTCTAAATAGATGGTGTCATAAGTATTTGATATTTCAGATTCTTCCTTTAAACGTTAGTCTAATTAGTAGGATTCAAAGAATTCGATGAATTTTATTTTTGCCTCAAAATCCGGCAATATTTGGTACAATGCTTTATATAACCAGCTGTAGTTTTTTCCCCTAAAGATTGTCAGTGGTGGAAAGAAGGCCTTTAATAACTTTAGTTGTGGGAGGAAGGGACTAACTTGTGATTAAAAGGCTTTGGAGACTAGAAATTAATAACAAATGCCTAGAACAATGGCTTGCACGATAAGCGATTGTTTGATAGTGACACGTGAGTTGTACAAGTAACAATTAGTTTGAGTGTCCTGTTTGTAAAGGAGTTGATTTTCTTCCTGAATGTAAATGAGAAATGGTTGACATCTCTCATTTCAGGATCAATGTGTTTGTACAAATAAATGTGCAGGCATGGCTGCCCATTAGGTCCACACTTCCTTCTAATTACCAGAGCTTCTATTTACAAAGAAAGGATGATTTTTTTTTTTTTAGACAGAGATTTATAAATTGTTCAAATAGCTTTTTTCCTCTCTATCATTTGAGTTGTGAGAGTTGTCAGGTCGGAAGCCCATGATTGCTGACTCAGTTTTCATAGAATGAAATAAAAACAGTTCGTTCCGGAGAACAATTGAAATTGCGTTTATTTGGTAATATGATTGCAGAAAGGGGAGAAAGACTTGACTTTCAGGATTCCAGCCCTCTGTCTTTGGTTTCACTGATGGGCCAAGCATTCCACCTGGGCTATATGTGTGTGTTTGTGTTTGTATGTTTTCATGTGCGCTCAGAAATAAGAGAAACTGCCTTGCATTAACTATGTTGTCAGAGTTTGACTTTCTTCCTATGGAATGATGAGATTTTTCAGCATTGCGACTGATCCACTAGGGTTTTTGTGGTGATAGTTACTGTTGTTACTTTGAGGGGCCTGACTTTTGAAAAAGTTTTTGAGGTTGAGGCCACTCTCCAAGTATTAAGTTGCAAAGGTGTCAGTCTGAGTCAACAGATGGAGTTTTCTCATCTATACCAATACAATTTCAGGTCCCGTCTGTATATCTATCCCTATATGAAGCTTTACTGTTCAGGGGAAAATATGTTTGCCCACTTCCCAACGGGAGCTGCGCTTGGGACCTACTGTTTGTTGATTCAGTGGAGTTGGCCTGGAGGTGTCCACACTCCACTTGGCCAAATCTCAGCCCCTGGAGGCCCAGTCTTTTCTGAGGTCCTCTCCTAAGTTATCTTAGGAGGACAGCCGCTTTCCTCTTTATTTTTGCTGCTCTTTGTTCACTTCATGGCAATTTTTTTATCTGTGGAGGAAAACTGAAATTTCTGACCTACTTCTTCCTCTTCCCAGAATGCCCCTCTACTTTACCTTTGTAACTGTACCGGCGATATACCAAAGACTCTCTGAAAAACACTCATAAATCTTCATATCAAAGTTGTTCCCTCACATACCCCACTCCCAAATTGTTTGAATTTGTTGAGAGGCAATATGGCCTAGTGGATAGTGGTCTGGTTTTAGAGTCAGGAATCAATCAATCAACTAGTATTTCTTCATCATCTACTATGTGCCAGGCATTATGATATGCTTAGGGCGTACAAAGACAAAAATGACGATCTCTGCCCTTCGGGGGATTATGTTCTGTTGGGAGATACAACCGGCAAA
The DNA here is from genome assembly GCA_028646595.1 of Phalanger gymnotis. Lineage (NCBI taxonomy): Eukaryota > Metazoa > Chordata > Mammalia > Diprotodontia > Phalangeridae > Phalanger > Phalanger gymnotis. Next base: position 94,997,618 of record CM053627.1, on the reverse strand, counting down.
TGTATAAATTTAATCAAAATTATATTCGACATAGATATAAATAAATTTTTTGAGGCAAGACACTAGTACCTGGGAACGGCTAGGTGGTGTAGTGGATAGAGTGCCAGGCCTAGAATCAGAAAGGCTCTTCTTCCTGAGTTCAAATTTGACCTCAGATACTTGCTAACTATGTGACCCTGGGCAAGTCACTTAACCTTATTTGCCTCAGTTTCCATATCTGTAAAATGTGCTGTAGAAGGAAATGACAAACCACTCCAATATCTGCCAAGAAACCCCCAAATGGGATAATGAAAATCAGGCATGACTGGAAAAACAGCTGAACAACAACTAGTACCTGGAGTATCAGGAAAGGCCTCTTTTAGAAGATGGTTTTTAATCTGAGCTTTAAAGGAGGCTAGACATTCTACAAAGTATAGGTGGGGAAAGAGTACAATCCAGAAAAGAGAAATAGTCTTTGCAAAGGGAAATAAAATGCCAGTTTGGCTTGACTGAAAAGAATATGAAAAGGAATGATGATAAATAAGCCCAGAAAAGTAGGTTTGAGCCAGGTTGAGGTCTTTAAATGCCAAATAGAGAGGTTTACATTTGAACCTAGATGCAACAGTGAGCCATTGAAGTTTATTGAGCTGTAGAGTGTCATGGGCATATCACTTTGTCAGCTGTATGGAAAATGATTTACACTGCAGAGGAACTTCAGGCGAGGAGACTTATGAGGTTTTTGCAGGCAATGAAGGCCAGAATTAGGGTGTTGACTGGAGAGGAAGGGACCAATGCAAGAGATGCCGAAGAGGTAGAATTGACAAGACTTGGGAACTAATTAGAGATTGGTTGGCTGGTTGGTTGTTATCCTTCGTTCTCTAAGAGGACCAAAATGATATCATCATGGTAGAGTCAAGTCATGGTGTGTCGGGCTGTGGCTGATCAGAGCAACACAAGCTCACAATGCTCTACCACAGGTCTACCACAGATAGTCCATATGAACATTTATGGGGTGAGGGAAAATGAGGAGTCAAGAATGAAGCAAACCTTGGTGACTGATTGAAAGGACAGTAGTGATTCAACAGAAACTGGAAAATTAGGAAAAGTGGTTATGATATTAAGAAGACTTGAGTCAGGCAGAAGTCTTGCATCTAATACAGCTTTATGGATAAGTGTCTTAAGGCAGCTAGGTGGCATAGTGGTTAGAACACTGGGCTTGGAATCAGGAAGACTCATCTCCACAAGTTCAAATTCAGCCTCAAACACTTACTAGCTGCGACTCATCTCCATGAGTTCAAATTCAGCCTCAAACACTTACTAGCTATGTGAACCTGTGTTTACCTCGGTTCCTCATCTGTAAAAATGAGCTGGAGAAGGAAGGGGCAAACCACTCTCGTATCTTTGCAAGAAAATCACAAATGGGGTCATGAAGAGTCAGACACAGCTGAAAAAGGACTGAAGAACAAGGAAAGTTTCTGAACTTTTTAGTGTCCCTAGGCAATTTTCAAACATGAGAAGTGACCAAAATTTCCTGCCAGAAGTTTCCCACAACTAAAATCATGGGATCATAGATTTTGAGCTAGTGCAGACCTTCCATATCACCAGCACCAAGCGCCTCATTTTGCAGGTGTGGAAACTTAGCCACAGAGGTTAGGTCACTGAGGTAGTAAGTGGAACAACTGATTCTTGAAGGCTAATTCTTTAATGTCCAATCAATATTCTTTCCACTGAGCCATGCATATGGACATTAAAGGTACAGACATAAAAAAGAATTAGCTAATACCTTCTTCTCTTGTAGTATTTTACACCTCAGATAAAATGGACTAACATCTTTTGGTTAAAGGTCTAATAATTCTCTAAACTTTTACTCCCCAGGTCTGCATGAAACCATATAATCTTGTCACATGTCCAATCAAGGACAATAGTTTTATCTATTGTGACAGCTCTTTCTGACATGATTTATTGTTTCAATTTATGTTGAATAATCCTAATGCCTGAAGCTTTCTGGGTGCACACACAAAAGGGAATATTGTACATCAATAAGAAATAACGTATAAGCATTTTTGGCCACAAAATGTATCAGGGCTCTCCTCACTGCTATAAGCCAAACCAGTATGTATCTAGCATCATGGCTGAAGATCAAAGGCTTGGCTTAATCAGACCAGGAGAAAAAGGGAATCCCAGAGAGAAAAAATGTTTCACCTCCAATTCCCAAAGACACAAAACTAGGGCTTTTAAGCAGATGCAACACAACTGGTCTTAATTAGTCACACAGTGTTGAAGAGGTGACCTCTAGGGTAGTTGAATCCCAACCTACAGAAAAATTCATGGAGATTGGCCAAAATACTTTTAAAGCCTATGTTCCTGATTTTTCTTATGCTGTTTCAGTCAAAGGTTCACTGATTCCCCAGAGAGCTATAAATGCCTTATTTGTCTGACTTTTTTTCCCTGAGTAATAGTGTCCTTAAATTTCCCTCTAGCTTATTGCCTGGTCCTGTTTTGCATGCCTTCATCCTCTGAGGTGAGGTCTAAGTAGCAAAATGGGTTGTCTGAGAGCATAAATACACAGAGCAGAACTGTCTACAATGCAGGGTAATTCAATAGGAGTAACCCAAGCAACACTCCAGGATGGGGGAGTCCTTATAATGGGTAGCCTTGATATCCCCTATTTTCCCAGGCATTTAATTAAACTCTTTTAATGCAGCTAAGTAAGATGACAGTAAAGACAAGGGATCCCATTTCATGAAGGTACACGAAGGTTTATAATTTAAGAGTTTTCCTCATGTTCTCTGAAGTATTGGTGCATTGGTCCAGGGTGCCTATTGTACGATGCCCCTTTTTGGGTCCAGTTTAAATCTCACCCTTATTGAAGGGATCTAGATTGTATTCCAATCTCCTATTTGCAGCATTTCTGTTTTGTAAAGGAAAGTTGATCTTTCATGAGAAACTGCATGAAGACCTCCCACTGTATCCTTTTCAGGACCACGGCTGCTTGTGGTGCATTAAAAATGTATAGCCTTAAATTTAAGTGCTTTGTGGTATTGCAGGAATGTGGCTTTCTTACCCTTGAGACACACCCACAGTGAGCTATAGTTGCTCTGCTGAAATAATAGATATTGTACATTCTGCCACAAAGAAGTGACCTTGCTGCTGTGATCCTAATGCCTTAATGTTCTTATTTAGGGTTGATGGGCAGTGAGACATGAGATAATAGTAGATTTATCAGGAACGATAACATAAATTATTTACACAGTAGCCAAAATTACCTGTGGTTTTGAGCCTGCCGTTTCTAATAGTATAACCAGCAAGTCTATGGTCTTGGCACTGGGGCAAGAGGACCGTAATAGTCACCTACGGGATTTCATAAAGATCATACAATGCATTAAGTGCTTGACTTCGGCTTCTTTTGCTGCAGATTGGAGCCAATTATATCTTAATGCAGTTTCTTGGAAATTAATGTTTTTAAAGGGTAGTGTTTATAAAAAAAATGCTTAATATTTTGCCGTGATTACAGCAACATATTGTGGTATTTATGCCATCCAGAAAGATGTGCTTCTTTGCTCATGCTCTAAAGCCTAGAATGTGACCTGGATGTCCCATGATATCATGGGGTACTAGAACTCACTTTTCTTCAATATTTGTGAACCCCATTTGCCATCGGGAGAGACAGAAATCTGAGGCTTAGTCAAGTCTTCTCATATCTCCTTGCCTAGTGTTTTGTTTGGTTTTCTTCAAGATTTTGGCATCTTATATTTTATAGACTTTCAGGAACAAGACATTCAGGAGAATAAAAGCTCCTGATATTCAGATTTGTGCAATGACTAACTAGTATCCTAGGGAAAAATATGGAAACCGTATCTGATGGATGATTTCAGTCAATCAACAAACATTTATGAATCATTTAATATGCTCCAAGGGTTGTGGATATAAATAAAAAGATGAAACAATCCCTACAATTGAAGAACTTACATTCTAACAAGTACATATTGAAGTACACAGAAAATAGACATACAGAGAAAAATGCAAAGTAGTTGAATACAAGGTGGTCTGGACAGGAGGACGTTATCAGCTGAGGAGAGCCAGGAAAGGTGTCATATAGAAGGAAGTTCATGAGCTGCTTCTCAGAGGTGGAGAGGGATTTTATGAAGCCAGGGTGAGGAAGGAGTGCATTGTAGGCAATTGGGATGTCCAGTGCAAAAGACATGGAGATGGGATGTTACGGAAGATGAAGTTCTTTTTATAAGAGAAAGAGAGAAGGCCAATTTGGCTGGATCACAAAAAGAATAATGTACAGTGAGGTTGGACGGATAGGTTAGGGCCAAGTTATGAAAGGCTTTAAAAAACTAAATAGAGGAGTTTATGTTTTATCTTAGAAGTAATAGAAAACAACTGGAATTTATTGAGTAAGGGAGTAATGCAGTCACTCTATGCTTAAGGAAAATCACTTGGGCAGCTGGGAGTTATATGGAGAAATGTGGAGAGAAACTTGTTGCAGGGACAGCAGTTAGGAAGTTGTTATAGTAATCTAGGCGAGAACTGATAAGGAACTGAACTAGGGGAGTAGCTACGTAAGTAGAGAAAAGGGTCTGGGCGAAAGGATGTGACGAAGGTAGAACTGAAAGAATGAGGCAACTGATCAGATGTGAAGTGGAGTAGAGTGAGGATTCAAGTACAACACCAAAGTTTTGAACCTAGGAGACTGAAGGAGTGGCAATACCTTCTACAGAAACAAGGAAGTTTAGAAGGGCAGATTGGAGGAAAGATGATGAGTTCTGTTGGAGTCATATTTATTTTAAGATGTCTCTGGGCCATCCAGTTTGAAATGTCCAATGGGCATCTGGTGATACTGGGACTGGAACTTAGAGTACAGATGGATGAAAGGGCACAAGCAGCCACATCAGTTACATGAAAGAATTTAGAAGAGTTCAAGACTTAGGCAGCCATCACTACTATCTTAGGCTATATTAAATGGTTACCTCCAGAATCCACGTATGAAAGTAGTACTACATACTGCTTAGATGGAGGTATTATATGTTTGAGTCCACTTCTGCATTATTGTTGGATAAATTCTTTTATCCTGATCTCTTCGATTTGGACTGACATAGACCAACAACTGATAAAACCCTGTGGGATATCTTGAAATATTTTGCTATACTATTGTTTCATGGAACCATAACTGATAATCTAGTGGTGTATGAAACTATGCTTCCTTAGACCCAGATTTTGCTATATTTAAGCTATCTCACCATTAATATTAATAAAGCCAAATTTGGATAAACACTGTACATCACATTATTTAAAATAGAGGCAGGAGAGGCAGCTAGGTGATTCAGTGAGTAGAGCACCAGCCCTGGAGTTAGGAGGACCTGAGTTCAAATCTGACCTCAAACACTTGACACATTCACTAGCTGTGTGACCTTGGGCAAGTCACTTAACCCCAATTGCCCTGCCTTTCCCCCTCCAAAAAGAAAAAAGAAAAGCAAATAGGGGCAGGGCATCAGTTCGGCAATGGCTAAAAAAATTGTGGTATATGAATGCCATGGAATGCTATTGTGCAATAAGAAATGAGGAACAGACAGACTTAATTAGTACCTGGAAAGACTTATATGAACTGATGCTGAGTGAGGGGAGCAGAACCAGGAGAACATTATACACGATTACAGACACACACGGTATCTGTAAGGACTAACTTTGATAGACTTGACCCCTCTCATCAATGAAAAGTTCAAAGACAGCTCCAAAAGACTCATGATGGAAAAGCTATGCACATCCAGAGAAAGAATTATGGAGTCTGAATGCAGATAGAGGCAAACTATTTGCTCTCTTTTTTTTCCTTCTTTTCTGGTTTCGTTTTTCCTTTCTCATGATTCATTCCATTGGTTATAATTTTTCTTTACAACTGGACTATTATGTAAGTAAGTTCAATGTGAAGGTATATGTAGAACCTACATTGGATTTCATGCTGTCTTGGGGGGAGAGGGGAGAAGAGGAAGAGAGAAAATTTGGAACTCAAAAATTTGTGGAACTGAGTGTTGTCAACTAAAAATAAAAAATAAATTAAAAAAATAAAATAGGGGCAGGGAAGCTTATAACCTCCTAGATTTAATATGCTGACAATTGTATATAATTGAAACTATTTGTTAGGAGTTGCCATTATTTTTGTTATTTACAAATGATCATTGACACAAAGATAAGATGCTTCCCCTGGAGGTGTTTTCAATGCAGCAAAGGAGTTAAGAGGAAGGGAATAAGCATTTATTAAATCACCTACTGTGTCAGGCACCATGCTAAAATACTTTAGAACTATTACCTCATTTGATGAGTTAAAACACTGGTATATAGAAATGACCGCAAGATAAAACCATCCAGTTAGTGCATAAGTACAAATTGTTAACCAGAATTCACAAGAATAGGGTGAAATGGCTTCCAGCTGGAGTGGTGAGGAAAGCATACCTACACAGGAGTTTGTGTGCTAGCTAGCTAGACAGGTGCAACGTAACGACTTTGCTTTGGTAATCAGATAAAATGCCCCCAGACTAATAAATCAAAGTATTTTAGAGCATCCATGAAGAAGGCTGCATCCTTAATGCCTATAGCTGATAATCAGACTTGAATAGACATGCCAGGTGCTTGTTTAAAAGCCATCTTAATAGGCATAAGAGAACAGGCACATAAAATCTGTCAGGAGACCCAAATGAGGTTTTTATGGTGCCAGAATGAAGTGCAGCATCTGTAGATAATGAATCCAGTGTCTTGAAACAGAGCATTAGCCACAGGACTGGAGAAATCCACAGTGGTACTAAGCCTGATTCACTAAGTTTCAAGGCTGAGTTAAACAGAGTGTTCTCCAGTAGCATTTTAGGTATCAAGGCCTGCATTCATGCTGAATAAACTAGAGTCAGTGTAAACTCCTTTTTCTGCTCAGTCTTCTCTCTCTGCCCCCACCAGATCCTGACATTTGACATTTCTGTTCAAATTCCTATTGTAAAAATATGCTGAGAAATCTGTATTTTACTCACTTGTGGCATTATGATTCTTATATGCTAAATTTTCAGAAAGCAAATCTTTCTGAAATCTCAAACTCTGAAGTAAGATTAATTTTGTGAAAAAAAATTTTCAGGGTTATCAGTAACAGTAAGAGACTAATGCAGATATTGTACATGAAATCTATGAGAGTGTGTTGAAATTGACCTTAAGGACCTTATCAATGGGAATGTTTTATTTCCTTATATTCTCCTTTTTTCCACCCTTATTATTTATACCTTTTAGTACCTGAGAAGAACCAAAAGGTTCTAAAATTTTGGTTAGTCTCCAAATGAAATTATCTGCAACCTTTACCCCCTACCATTTTCTTGTTATTAATATCATCTTTTTTATCCCAGTTTCTAAATTTCAAAACATCAGAGTCATCTTTGATTCTTTAGTCTCATTTAGCCATTCACATCCAGGCAGTCACTAAGTCTCGTCAATTCTTTAATATAGTATTCCTTCCTTTCTAGCCCCTCTGCTACTTTCTAATGCCATATTCTTATTGCCTGGCATATAGATTTCTGTAATAGTCTCCACACTACTCTCTACCTTCCAATCTATCTTATATACCTTTACTACTCCATTTTCCTAAAAGACTACTGTAATTATTTCCCTTTCATACTCTATAACTTTCTTTTTTAAAAAATTTGTTATGAACTTGACAGTCATAAATTATCATGAATATTTCCATGTATAAAGAACAAAGAGGAAGAATACATATGAAATCATCTTTTTATGATATATAGCAGTTTTGTTTGTGTATGTGTATATACATCAAATTTAATGACTCCTCATTGTCTATGAAAAAAATCCAAATTCTGTAGTTGCTGGCTCCACAGCCATACCATAAGTTTCTCTAGAGCAAGCACCACAGCTTACAGTACATTTTCTGTTGTGGTTATGTTTTACAGAGGCTTAATAATTTCACGAATTGTTTCTCAATCACTAGGAAATGTCAAAGTCTTTTATACAAATTCGCTAAGCTTCTTTGAACTTCAGTGTAAAGTTTTATTCACTATATGTATATACTGATAGTTCTTATGCATTTTTATATTCAATGCACTATACAATTTCCAATTGTGCTCCCATTTCTTTGTTTCAAATTCAGAGCATAATATTGCAGAGTTTTTTAAATATAACAATTTTTTCTATTCATCCAAGACAATTTTCCAATTGCTATAATGAAATATCTATTTTAAAATGCCTTTGAGCTTTTAAGGCATGACTGCACACCATCATTTCTGATTTTCTCGAGTGAGAATCAAATTGACATAAGTAATAGTTTTTTTTTTTTTTTTTATTAACATCTTTAGTTTTCAGCATTAATTTTCACATGCATTTGAATTACAGATTTTTCTCCCCATTTCCACCCCCCCCCCACTCCAAGATGGCGTACACTCTGGTTGCC
>CM053627.1:94878587-94988702 GCA_028646595.1 Phalanger gymnotis | reverse complement strand
CTGCTTCCCTCTGCCCCTTTGTGGGTTCTGTAGTTCTAGAATTGGTTCAGAGCCATTTTTTCATAGGTTTTTGGAGGGACTTGGAGGGGAGCTCACGCCGGTTACTGCTTTCCAGTCGCCATCTTGGCTCCGCCCCCCATAAGTAATAGTTTTGCTCCATACTTTGCCCCTAAAAACATTTTTCCGAATTTTAAGTGACTGCTAGCATGAGATTTTTCCCCCCATATCAATGCATACAGATACCAAAATAACTAAGATCTCCTATGGCTGTGGGGAAGGTCTGGAGTTTAGGGGAATTGGTGGAAAGGTTAGTCAAGTAATAGAGCAGGGTTAGGACTGGTACCTTTTGCTGAATATTATGAATCTAATTTCCCTCATTTTAAGAACAATTTGAATTTTTTTGGCTATCTCAGCCTCATTTGCCATTTAAATGACACAGTTATTAATTACTCTCTATTCATAACTAGTTTTCACAATTCATTTTCTTTACAGCCCTGCCTAATGAAGTGACCTCTAGACTGAAAACTTCTCGACAGTCCAAATACCACCTGTAACTTAGAGCAACCATTCCTAACAATACATGGATCAGTGAAAAGTAAATAGTTTAAAGCAAATTGGTTCTAAGTTCAACTGCTAAGCTGTGTCATGTCTTTCTAACTACATTTGCATGCACAGTTTTTACAAAATAATCGTTTTTTCAAACTTTGCACTTTTCTATACCAAAAGTATTGATTAAAAGCTGTCTTCTATCCTTCAAAAAAGAAAAGAAAAGAAATGGTTGATCCTTTGGACTCCAGCTTGTAGCCTATAAATATGTTGTACTTTGGAAGTGTGCTTGTTGTAATGAATGACATTCTTCCTGCCCAGGACCAAAGGGGAGGAGTGAACAGTTTAGTATGGTTTGAAACAGAACCCCCACCTGTAGAAAGGTGTCCTTCTAGTGGAATGTGTTGGCTCTGTTGGAAAATGCTTTTATTTCTTCTTTGTGCCCTTCAAGTTTCACCAAGCTGCTCTCTTTTGAGATGCCAGATAAAACACTAGAAGCTACAGTCATACCCTGGCAAGAAAGTTACTCTTGTTACCATGCTGTGAGATTTTCAGTAGCTTTTATCAATTAAATTAGACCACAGATCAATCTATATTTTTTGTCTTGGAGGAGTTCTAAAATATTTAGATCCAGAATTCTGTGAAGAAAGATAATCCAGAGGATGAGTAGTCGATATCCACGTTCATGGTGGACATTCAACTTACTTATGTAGAAAAGGTCAACAAGGGGGGAAAGTAAGAAAAATCAAACCCTGGGCATAGGAGAAATCGTACTGTATAAAGATATCCCTTGCTTTAATTGAATAGGTGTTTCTATTTGCCACAAAGTGAAATATAATTTAAATATAATATATCTTTATATTTTAACAAAACATATTTAATATAAATTTAACCTTAAATTAAGTGAGTCCTCTCATGGAACTAATTTAGTGGAAAAAAATTTTGGTTCCCAGGTTCTATTACACTTGAGAATGTAGATAACCTTTCCCCCCTTATTTAACTTTATAACTTCCTGATAATCAAAGTAACAATAATATTGTACTATAATCTAAGGTCTAAAATAAAAAGGCTGAAAATGAAACTATGTTAGGTGCCAGAAACTCTGGTCATAGTAACAAATACAGTAGCTAGATTACAGGATCATAAATTTAGACCTAGAAAGGAGTTGAGAGTTCATTTAATCCAAACTCTTTATTTTATAGATAAGAAAACTGAGACAAGGTTAATTGAGAGACATTTCCAAGGCCACGTAGCCAGTAAGTGGCAGAGCCAGGGTTTGCATCTAGGATTTTTTGTTCTACATCCAACATTCTTTGCCACAATAGCGGAATTGTGGTCTTCTGTATGGTGGCAACTTAACCTCTGTCTCCCTCAGTTTCCTCAACTGTGAAATGGGGATAAAAATAGCACCAATGTCACAGAGTCGTTATGATGATCAAATGAGATAACATCTGGTAAAGCCTTTAACACAGTGCCTGGCACGTAGTAGGCACTTAATAAATGTTTATTCCCTTCCTTCCTTGTCAGAAGGTAACATTGAACTCCCAAATCCTATTAATTGGGATGAATACTGTTCAGTGGAATGAAAACAAATATTGGTTTTTTAGAAACTAACATTTTTTTCTTTGTTTAAACCAATTCTCTCTTAAAATCCTGCAACTAAGTTATAGATGGTATTCAGACTATTGAAGGGTGATTTTGTGTCCTAAAATGTTTTCAAACCTAAGGAATTACATGAAAATTTAACCAATGAAAGAAACAAGGTGTCTGAAGTATTGCAGAGCCAGGAAAGACCTGTAATCAAGTCCTCTCCCACTAACACAAGGCACTTAACCCCTCAGCGTTCTAAGAGCTCTCTGAGACTATCAGCTTATGACTGGCATTGAAAGACAAATTTATCACTGGAAACTCCCTGCACTAATGTGATCCTAAGTCTAGTCCTGATCCCAGTCCTTCATTTAGTACATCCTAAGCATGACAGTGTTTATAGTCTTGCTTCTCTCTAGTTTGTGTTGAAAGGGGATGAAAAATATGAATCGGGTATGATAATTATAGTGGGACAGTGACTTTTGTTTGTTTTTTGTTGTTATTGTCTTTCAACATCTGTCAGAGTTACATAGGACAGTAAACTTGGTGGATAGTAAACTTAAACCTGGACAGAAGCAAGCTTTGAAAAACAAAGAATCACTGTCTGTACTTGGCACTAGAGACAGAATTGTAGACCTTTCTCTCATTTTCTAACCTTTGCTAGAATTGGCAATTTAGTGTGCTTTGTTTTAGGGATTCTTATTTAAAAATCATTCATTTTTCAACTCTGAGGTACTACCTCACACATATCAGCTTGGCTAATATGACAGAAAAAGAAAACAATAAATATTGGAGAAGATATGGAGAAATTGGGACACTAATGTACTGTTGGTGGAGTTGTGAATTGATCCAACCATTCTGGAGAGCAATTTGGAACTATATCCAAAGGGCTATAAAACTATGCATACCCTTTGATCCAGCAATACCACACTAGTTCTGTATCTCAAAGAGATTATTTTTTAGTGGGAGAAAAACCTATTTGTACAAAAATATTTGTAGCAGCTCTTATTTTGTGGCTAAGAATTGGAAATTGAGAAGATGCCCATCAGTTGGGGAATGGCTGAACAAGTTGTAGTATATGATTGTAGTGGAATATTATTGTGCTATAAGAAATGATAAGCAGGCTGATTTCAGAAAAACTTGGAAAGACTTACATGAACTGATAAAGAAGGAGGTGATCAGAACCAGGAAATCATCACACACAGTAACAGCAATATACTACAATGAACAACTGTGAATGACTTAGCTATTCTCAGAAATACAGTGATCCAAGACAATCCCAAAGGACTCGTGATGAAAAATATTATCTGCCTCCAGAGAAAGAACTGATAGAATTCTAATGCAGAACGAAGCATGCTAGTTTTCATTTTCTCAACTCTGCCTTTCATTAGCAGTGTAAGAATGGACAAATTATTGGACCTCTCTGAGCCTCAGTTTCCTCATCTACAAAATGGAGTATAATTATTTCATTGCTCATTCCACCGTCCTAGTATGTAATCCCTTATTTCTTTTGATGAACATTTCTGGTACTGAAACCACGTTTCTTTTTGGTTTTGTCTTTCTTGTTCCTTCCTTGCCGAAACTTGGAAAAGTAGAGCCTTATGACTGGAACTCCTGAGTGAGTCCAGCATTGAAATGTGATGTACCTTTGGACTAGAAATAGTTGGGTTTGTAAAAGGAAACTGTGTTTTGAATTAACAAGAGCTTTCACTCTCTGCAAATACCACAGAAGCAATGAATTGTGATAGTGAGGAAAAGACCAAAACAGTAAGGACTGAAATAGTATCATGCGATGGAACTGGCATTGAATCCGCCGCTGTGCCTCAGTGCCTTCATTTTAAAGAGTACAGACTGAATGGTCCCCTCTAGCTCTAAATCTATGCTCCTATGAAAGGTCAGTTTGGTCACCTGGTATGGTTGGTTTGATTCTCCTCTGAACAAACTTGTAGATCCTGTCCAGGGATTATCTGCTGTTGATTTAAGGATATGTATAATACAAACAGCCCCTTACCATCTTCAGCCAATTTCTTTATATACTTGATTTACAAATTACTACTCAATGATTCCCCTTCCATCCATACTAGCAAACTCTGGATCCTTCTTCTTTCCCTTGCCTCTCTTTCGTCTTTGTTATTTAGCTGTTTTCATTCACGTCTGTCTCTTTGTGACCCTTTTTGGAGTTTTCTTGGCAAAGATGTTGGAGTGTTTTGTCATTTCCTTCTCCAGCTCATTTTATAGATGAGGAAACTAAGGCAACCAGGGTTAAGTGACTTGCCTAGGGTCACACAGCTAGGAAGTATCTGAGGTCACATTTGAACCCAGGTCTTCCTGACTTTAGTCCTATCATTCTGTCTACTGCACCTCCTAGCTCCTATAGCCACTAACAGTTATCTCTTCTATATCACAACTTTACCCATCTTAGTTTCACTATGTCTTGGGTTGGCATAAGAAATTCAGTGGGAATTTGGGGGAGTTTTGCAGAAGCAACAAATGACACACAAAGGCTAACAGATGATACAGAAAAAGTTCAGAAACTCAGAAATGCGTACAATATATGTATAGTGTTGGATAAGATCAACATATTTTATCTTTTAATGACATAATAATTTAGACTTCTCTGGTATGAAGGAAGGGCCAAAAAAATTTATGGGGATTTTCCACATCTTAGAGGTGCCACAGCCCTAAACCCCTCCCCTCATGTGGAAGGGATAACTATACTTGGAAAATCCTTCACCCTCTTTTAACCCTTCCCTCTCTGCACCTAGTCTGTTTCTCCTGCCTTCCTCAATACCAGTTTAGGGCCAGTCAGTAAACATTTTTAAGACCTATTCTATGTCAGGCACCATGTTAAGCATAGAGGATACAAAGAATGACTAAAAACAGTCTCTATCCTTAAGGAGTCCATAATCTAATGGGAAGACTACAAACAAGCCATGTGCAGCATAAATTAGAGATAAAGAAGGAAGACACTGGAATTAAGGGGGAATCATGAAGTTCTTCCTGTAGAAGGTGAGATTTTAGTTGGGATTTGGAGAAAGGCAGGAGCTGGAGAGCATTCCAGGCACAGAAGACAGCCAATGAAAATGCCTAGGGTCCGGAGACAGAGTGTCTTGCTCAAGGAACAGCAAGGAGGCTAGTTGTCACTGGATAGCACATTACATGGGGGTGGGAGTCTGGGGAGTATAAGGTGTAAGAAAACTGGAAAGGTGTAGGGGGGAGGTTATGAAAAGCTTTCTCTTGACAATAGAGGTTTCAAGAGGAAAAGAGCTTAATAATTATTCTAAATAAGGACAGTACCTCACATTTAGCACTTAAAGGTTTACAAAACACTATTTATATATTATTTGTTTGAGTCTCACAACCACCCTGTGAGGTAGGGGCTATTTTAATCTCCATTTTATAAATGAGGAAAGGGAAACTGAGTTGCATAGCTAGTTAGTAAGTGCCAGAGGTAGGATTCAAACTCAGGTCTTCCAGACTCCACATCCAGTGCTGTATTCACTAAGCCATCTAGTGTCTATAAATGTCCATGGCTGCTCCTCTCTCAGCCTTCTACCACCACTGCTGTTGGTTACCTTAACCCAGCACCATCCTTCTAGCATGGTTTCCTTTTCCATCCCTGAGCCTACAGGGGAAGCTCCTATAGGGGAAGACACAGGCAGCCCACCTGTAGTTGTCTTCTATAGAAATGAACTTAAGCCTTTTTTGTCAAGAACTATCGTTTCATGCCAGAGTGTTGGTTCACCTTTTCCTGTGAGATTTAAATAAAATAATCAGGTGGGGCAATGGATAGCAGGTAAGAATTGGAGTCAGGAAGTCATTTGTGAAATGGGAATAAAAATCGTACCTAACTCAGAGGATTGTTGTGAGGATCAAATGAGAGATATCAAAGAGCTTTGCACATAAATGTTAGCCATCATCATCATCATTATTGATAACTCAATTTTATGTACAGCATGACAGTCTACAATCAGCCTGTGAAGTAAATAGTGAAAATATCATTTCCCTCATGTTACCATCAAAGAAATTGAGGCTTAGAGAGCTCAAGTAATCTTTCCATAGTGACATAGCTAAAAGGTGACCAAGGACATGAACCTCACAGGGTAGCTTGATAGTTATATGGCACTTAATAGTTGATAAAGAACTTTCCACTGATAAACCACAACAGTTTTCAAAGGGTTGACTTGTCATATTTCAAAATAAAAAAAAATCCTCTCAAAGTTTGTTATATATCTACATATACTATGTGTGTGTGGGGAGAGAGAGAGAGAGAGAGAGAGAGAGAGAGAGAGAGAGAGAGAGAGAGAGAGAGAGAGAGAGAGAGAGAGAATTCTATCTAAGAACCAGGAAATCCAGAGTTTTTTTTCCTGCCTCTGACTACTGCCGGCTGTGTAACCCAGGGCAAGTTCTCAGCACCTCCCAGTGCCCCAGGCACCTTTCCAACAGAGACTCTGACTTGCTCTGCATGAGCAGAGAGGGATTTCCTCATCCAGAGCTCTCTACCTCAGTGAAATCACAGGCCCAATTTAAGAAAAAAAAAATGTTCTTTATGAAAGTGAGTAATGATGAGGTTTGAGGTGAAGCACCACCCAAGTGGAATGAGCGCTGCCACCTGTCTCTCGCCCAGCGGCCTAAAGGCCCGCACAGCTGTGGATCTAGCTTTGTCTCCCTTTTGCAAGCGAAGAGACTATTAAGCGCCAGAACTGTGGACCTCACCTCAACAGAATCCTCGGTCTTACTCACCTGGGAGAGACCAGTGTCTGAAAGAATACTGTTCTCTCTAAGGATTTGAGGAGAAAATGAAAAACACTCCCTTTCCCTCAAAGATTCTCCTTTTTGAGTGACTCCTCACTCGGAACTGAAAGCGCTGGAACTTGTCTCCACCCATTCTTTGTCTAGACTGAATTACTAAAAGGATAGTATTGATTTAGGCCTGTCTGATGTGAAAGCTGTAAGATTGGTGGTTTTCTAGTCTAACCCTGCCCCCCCCCATTTTACAAACATAAAAATGGTGCTTCAGAAAATGAGAAGAGACTTGCACAAAGCCACACAGTCACTAATAGACCTGGACTGAGGATCCAGGTTTTCTAAATGATTAAACGAGTGCCCTTCCCACTGCTGGGCAGCCTACTGTGACATAATATTGTTTATTCCTTGTGAAGACCTGGATACAGTTGGTATGAAAATATTGGTTGATGTTCCCAATCATCCCATACGCAGTGAAGCAGGCAGGTTGCTAAATAGTGGTCTTTAAATTTTTTAATTTGAGGACAGCTGTTGATTTTCAACATCACAGTTGAGAATACTGATTTGATTGTAAGTTGTACTCAGGATTATTTTAGCATTAGTACTATTGCCCATTGGTCTTTAAGATGACAGGATTTTTGTGCCCTACGATGTTAAGAAACACAAGTGGATATTAATTTCTTATTAAAAGAAACATGTTACAATTCTACTTCCTGTAAACTGTTGTAGAAGAAATCCCAGCACTGGGTCAGAGGTTGGACTAGATGACTTCTCTGTTTCCATCGAACTCTAAGATTTTAAACTATTTTATGGAAAATTTTTATGAACCCTTTAGCATTTGACTAGAGGTCCATCCTGAGAGGTGAGTTGTTTGCTGTTCAGTTATCTGCTCAGTCAAGTCTTTTGGAATCCACAAATAAACCTATAAATGATGTCATTGTTTTGGCTTGATGCCACAGTAATAGAAAGGATTGAGGACGGATAGATTTGTGTAGTGTACACTTTATACCTTGGGCAGATTGTTTGTTTTTGAAAGGTTTCAATGTCTTGAGTCTTGAAGTGTTGAATCATATGTAGCCATGGAGCCAATTTTGACCTATTTGTAACAGATGTATTTAAACAATGGAGCTCTGTCAAATCAAATTGAAAGATTTTTCTGCAGTTGAGCTTGAACTCCAATTAGCTATGAAGAGACTATACATGTACTCAGCACTTTGAAGTAATATACCCCAAAAGAGGGAGAGAAAATGCAGCCTAGATCTCTGTTCCCAGACCTCAGGCTTGTTCTATTGCTACTAGAGTACAGCTTTAATGATGGTTAAATAGGCTTTAAGGACTAATCTGGGAATCTAGCCACCATTTTTAACACTATTTGCAAGGGAAAATGTTCTAAATTCCAAATAACTAATTCACAAACCAACTTTTGTAGAACAACCTAGTGGCAAATTGGAGGCTGCTTATCCTTGGAGTCTAAAACCTAGGGATCCCAAAAACCAAGGTCAAAATCCAATACTTCCCCATTTATTCCCCCCATTTTATAGACAAGGAAATTTGAGATCATGAGAAATTCAGTGACTGGCCCAAGTTACATGGCTGAGATAGGATTTGAACCTGTATCCTCTTTGCCAACCTAGACTTAGGACTAAAAACTAGCTCTCTTCAATCTCAGGTTTGTTCCCATTATTCATTCTCCACATAACAGGTAAAAACTGAAAACAGTGTTTGGCAGGATGGAGCATTTCTAGAATATTCTGCCGTTGATTGTCTGGAAAAGCATTCAATAAGACCCTGAGTTCTTTAAAAGAGCCAGTATTATATAAAATGAAGAAACCTGAATTTGGAGTTAAATTTGGTTTAAGTCCTCGCTTTGCTTCTTAGTGGGTGACTTTAAGCAAGCCACATAGCCTCTCTACACCTTGATTTCTCTATCTGTAAAATCAAAAGTATTATCAAAATTATCCAAAAAAATCAAAGTATTAGATTAGATGATCCCAAAATCCTTTCCAGCTCTATAGCTGTATTCCTTTTTCCAGGTACCCAGAGTTCTTCCTCAAGATCCTAGGTAATTACCAGATCCTCAATTCCTGTCTGTAACCCTTGTCCCTACACCAGACTTCTCTGGTGTCTCTAATATCATTGGATATTGATGAGTTTAAAACCTTTTTTTTCTGCTCTTATGATGCCTCTATGAGAAGACCCTTTAAGATTATCACGTGAAAAGGTATAATCAAAACAAAACTAACAGCACAGAAATGAAAGATTGATGTTGAATTTAAACTACTTTTGGCTACTGTTGAATTTGAGAATCTTATGTGAGATTGGGCAACAGTGTTATGTGTGCAATTGAAACTACTTTCCCTTTAGGTGTGCCATTTTGTTTGGTTTTGTTTTCTTGTCTTGATGCCCATAGAAAGAATAAATGCTTCCCTTATTTCTATCTAGACATGCTAGAGACAGAGTACCTCTCTCCTCACAGACTATGTCAGCAGGAATCAGAGAGACCTAAAATCCCATCAAATACATTTTTTTTTGCCATAAACTGTATTGGCCTTCCTTTGCTCCCATTACTATATTCTTCAGCTCTGTGTAGTCCCTTCCAGCAAGGAATTCCTCTTTTGGGGCCAATAGCTCCCTTGTCAAATATCCGTGACATATTTGCAATTGATATACAATAAAATTTAATGCACCATTTGAGAGAATGTACTTATAAAAATGAAGTTTATAAGTTATTGGGTAGACTGGAGGAGAATATGAAATGCTGAGATATTCTTCAGGCTATTAGAACACTGAAGTTTCCAAGGAGACTAGTTGGCTGGTGGCCAATCATGAGTTTAGTATTCTATTCTGTTGTGATTCAGAGTTTTAGTCAGTCTTGAACTGACACATTAGAGGCAAGGGCTTTCAGATAGAAATAGTTGACATTCAATCACTGAAAATAAGAGTTGTGGGTTGTTGGGAGTTGGGTTTTTTTGGGGGGGAAGGTGAGAAATTTTTTGCTGCTTTTTTCCCCATGGACAAAAGCAATTTTTAAAAGTTGCAAGGGAAACATACATTCTCATCCTCTAGGCAGCTGGAGATGATGCAAAAGATAACACAAATCATACAAGTAATGAACTATTATAATCTACATTATTTGCTTTATCAAATGGAGACGAGACAAAGTATATAGTATATTATACTGCCTAACAGACACCATTACTAGATCCTTAAGACACTATTGAGTGAAACCAATTTTAATGTAGTTGTTAAATTTATTTTTAAACATTTCAAGCCTGGTTAGCCCATCACTTGTTCTTGATGTTCATTCCTTTGGCTTTATAGGATCATGTATTCATTCATTTAGAGTTGGAAGGAGTGTTAGAGGCCATTGAATCTAGCCCCTTAATTTTTGAGAAAAATGAGAAAATTGAGACACAGAGAGGTTAAGTAATTTATATAAGGTCTTCCAGCTAGTATGTGTCTGAGATAGGATTTGAACCCAGGCCTTCCTGAATCCAAGTCAGTAACCCAAACTTGTAGCCTACTGGTTATATGCTACCTGAGTGCCACCCAACCAGATTAAAATGCAATTGGGAAATGTTTAAGAAAATAAAATTGTATAATGTACTACAACATAGATAATGTTAACTTGTGGTTTCCTAAGTCAATATGTGGCAGCAGGGATCCATTTCTATTTGAATTTGACCCCTATACTGTACCATTTACTATTGCTTTTAAAGAAAAACTGGTACAGATCTCTCTGCCTTGCTGTGGTTTGGCAACTGCCTGTCTGCCATTGCTGGTATTTGAAGCACCCTATTAAGCAGCAATTTAGAGCACTTGCTATCATTTCTAAATCCCAAGTCTCACTTTTGGTAGTGAAATTGGGACCGTTACATCCTTCGTGAATTTCAGCTAGCTGTCTGCTGGCTCATCTCTAAGGAGACCACGTTGTGATCCCTTTGCCTCTAGTAGGCTATACAAATGATTCAGAAATGCTTCTTGAGACATCCTATGAAACCTACATAAAGGATGACTCATAGGCCCCAAACATGTTTGTGATACTAAAGCTTCTTGTTTGTCTTTTTTTTTCACCTGACACAGAGCTTGGCCTCCTATACCATAACGATTAATTTCTATTTGAAATCATTCCTAAGACATCTGAGAGATTCTATGTTTATATTAAACAGTTGTTTATCCCTTTTGATGATTGATATTTATTTTGCCCTTCTTATTCCTCCAGCGAAAAAGATGTTTTTTTACATTTCAAGCCTCATGACTTTGGATAGAAAAATATTTTTTTCAATTTACATGTTTTTGAATATAGTTATTTTTTCAACATAAATAAAAACACTTAGAGTTTGTCTTTGAAAGAAAAATTTCTGGGGGCGGAGCCAAGATGGTGGCTGGAAAGCAGGGACTAGCGTGAGCTCCCCGCCAAGTCCCTCCAGAAACCTATAAAAAATGGCTCTGAACCAATGCTAGAACTGCAGAACCCACAAAATAGCAGAGGGAAGCAGGGCTCCAGCCCAGGACAGCCTGGATGGTCACTGGCTGAGGTCTATCACACACAGAGCTGGGAGCGGAGCGGAGCAGAACCCGCGTCGGCCGTGTGGACCAACCAGACCAGGAGCCGGACGGAGTGGGCCCGAGCGCCCTGAATCCGTGAGCTGTGGCAGTTATCAGACTTCTCAGCCCACAAACACCAAAGACAACAGAGAAGAACTGCAGAGCCCACGAAGCAGAGGGAAGCAGGGCTCTAGCCCAGGACAGCCTGGATGGTCTCTGGGTAAGGACTGTCACTCACGGAGCTGGGAGCGGAGCGGAGCAGAACCCAACATGGACAGCGGCAGGACCAACCAGACCAGGAGCCAGGAGGAGCAGGCCCTAGCACCCTGAATCAGTGAGCTGTGGCAGTTACCAGACTTCTCAACCCACAAACACCAAAGACAACAGAGAAGGTTAGTGGGAGAAGCTGCTGGGGACTGGGATAGAGTTTGCGGTTCAGCCACTGCCCCAGGGGCAGCAGAGATGGGGCAGCTACAGAACTACAGCTGCAGTTGCTTCAGGCCCCAGGCCCACTCGGTGGGAGGAATTAAGTGGCTGGTCAGAGCAGGAGTGCAGAGCATGATGAAGATCTGAGTCCAGTCTGGGTTGGGAGTTCCTGGGGAAGGAGGTGTGCTGGCGTGGCAGAGCTGGTTGTAATAGCTCTGAAAACAACAGCGCATCCCCTCAAGCTTGGAACATAGTACTCTTTACTCTACAAGCAGTCATACCCCGCTGAAAAACTCAAGGGTCAAGTAAGATGGCTGGGAACATGGCCAGGCAGCAAAAACTCACCCAGGTTCACTCTCAGACTTTGGAATCTTTCTTTGGTGACAAAGAAGACCAAAACATACAGCCAGAAAAAGTCAACAAAGTCAAAGAGCCTCCGCAATTTAAACAAAAAGAACAATAAAATGAGAATCTGTGCTATAGAACTGTAATACTAATCTCAGCCCTGAGAAGAGATGAGGAAATGCATCTCTTTCCTTTCAGTGAAAAATAAAATGAGACCCTGAGTGTGGAATGTTTGCTGTCCATGCCATCAGATTCAGTCATCATGTTGTTTAACTATTTGGTAAAAAGGAAAGTTCATGGTTGTGGCAGGGAAGGCATATCTAAAAATGACTGGGATATTAAAAAATCAAAGGTATCAGTGCAACTTTGAAAAATTCAGTTATGACTTTTAAAAAAAATTTTAAAACAACCCACCCCTCAAAGATCTAAAATAGAAACTTGAACAGGAAAAACAAAGGAACGCTTCTTAGTTCTTTGGGGATAGGAACAAAACTGGATCCATCTAATCAATGGCTCTTTTTTGACTTTGTCTCCTAAAAAGTATATATATAACTAGTTCTTTCCAAAGAGTATTGATTGAAGTATTGACGTCAACCTACAGGGAGGTTTCTAGCAGAGTAGTTCAAAGCTCAGTTCTTGTGTCTACCCTCTTTAATATTTTTAATATTTTTATTGATGACTTTGATAAAGACATGCTTATCAAATTAGTGGAAGATACAAAACTAGGAGGGAAAATCAATATGTTGAATGATACCAAGCATCAGAAAAATGAAAACTCAGACAAAGGCTCAAGAGTTCTGGCCCTCAGACACCAGGACAAATGCCAAAAGGACCGGGGCCCAGAACAAAAGACCTGATAGAAGTGTGTATTCCATGTGTAGGATATCTGTCTTCTTCCTGTCCCTCATCCCAGTCATCTTGAAAAAGAGCCACAGAGCTGACGCCATATGTGTTTCTACCACACAGAGGTTATCTGGAGACCCAGCCCTCACAGACAAACTCTCTACTGTTTTGGCTTCCCAGTATTTGAAGAGGTTCCAGACTTGGTGCCACATTCTTTTGTCATAGGACCCTAGATGACAGAGGCCAAAGTCAAGTAGAACTTCCCGGTCCTATGGAGAACAAATTCCTACCTTCTGTTCCAGTCCTTGTGATTCAGTTCCTTGTGATGCGCTTTTTGTTGTTGGTCAGTCATTTCAATTGTGTCCAACTCTTTGTGATTCCATTTGGAGTTTTCTTGGCAAAAATACTGGAGTAGTTTGCCATTTCCTTCTCCAGTTCATTTTACAGATGAGGAAACTGAGGCAAACAGGGTTGATTGACTTGACCAGGGTCACACAGGTACTAAGTGTGTGGGGCTGGATTTGAATTCAGGTCTTCTTGGCTCCGGGCCTGGTGCTCTATCCGCTCCATTACCTAGCTGCCCATGGCATCATAGTGTTCAATAAACCCAAAAGATCCCAGCTACTGAAGAAATTCACTACTAGACAAAAATTTCTGGGAAAATTTCTTACTACTTCATACCATCTACCAAGAAAAGCTCCAAATGGACACATGACTTAGATATAAAAGGCCACATAATAAATAAATTAGAGGAGCAAGGAAGAAAATACCTTAACAACTAAGCTTAGGGGAAGAGTTTGTGACAAAACAAGGGACAAAAAGGAGCACATAAAATTAAATGTGAGCAATTTTTATTGCATAAAATTGAAAACTTATTGCACAAACAAAATCAATACAGCAAATTTAGAAAGGAAGCAGATAACTGGGGGAAAATCTTCACAGCAAATTTCTCTGATTAAGGTCACATCCAACATATAAGGAACTGTTTCAAATTTATAAGAAAAAGAGCAATTCTCTAATAGATAAAAGGTCAAAGGATTTGAACAGTTGTCAAAGTAAAGAATCTAAGCTATCAACAACTCTTTTTAAAAATGCTCCAAGTCACTATTAGAGAAATGCCTGCAAATTAAAACAGCTCTGAAGTTCTAACACCCATCAGGTGGAAAAGATTAAAAAAACAAAGAAAATTACAGTCATTGGAGGGGCTGTGGAAAATGAAGTACATTACTATACTGTTTGTGAATTGATGAATCGGTCCAGCTATTCTAGAAAGCAGTTTGGAATTCTGACCAAAAAGTCACCAAACCGTGTGTACCCTCTGTCCAAGAGATACCACTTCCCTAAAGAGATGAAAGAAAGAGGAAAAGGACCCATATATTCAAAAATATTTATAGCAGCCCTTTAGAACTGAAAACTAAAGAAGTAACCTTAAATTGGGCAATGGCCGAACAAATTATAGTCTACGGAGGTAATGGAATGTGATTGTGCCATAAGAAATGAGGAAAGAGATTATTTCAGAGATGCTTGTGAAGACTTATGTGAGTTGATACAGTGTGAATGAAGAATGAGAATAATTTTTACCATACCAATAGCAAAAAAATTAAAACTCCTTTGAAAAACTTAAGAACTCTGATCAATGCAATGACCAAACACAATTTCAGAGGACTGGGATGAAGAAGTGGGTTAACTATTCCCTTTCAGAGAGAGGTGATACGCTCAAGATACAAATGGAGATCTTTTTTGACATGGCCAATATGGGGAATTTTTCTTCGCTTGACTGTTGCTATTTGTTACAAGGATTTTGATTTGTTTGTTTTTTCTTCAATGGAAGTTCAGAGTGGAAGATAGCAGATGAGTAGAGGCGCCTCAAAGAAGAAAACAGAACAGAAGGAAGGCCAGGATGAAATACCAAAACCGCAACTCTGAAAGTTGCATGTGGAATATATTCTATGTTCTCACAAAATCAGATTCTACATAATGTAGATTCATAGTTCCATGTGTAATCCTCTCCTGTTTTATGGTGTGTGTGTGTGTGTAAAAGCTTATTTTATTTTGTTTCTGTTCAGAATAAAAAATGAAAAGGAATTTTCTCTCTGGGGATGATTTCTAGTCTTTTCATTGCTGCTTGTGAATCACTCCTCTTTAGGCCTATTCTCCCTTCCCAATATTGGGGGTGCAGTGGATAAAATGCTAAGCTTAGAGTCAGGAAGATCTGAGCTGCCATCCAGCCTCAGACACGTCCTAGCTGCATGACCCTGAGCAAGTCACTTAACCTCTTCCAGCTTCTGTTTCTCAACTGTAAAATGAGGATAATAATAGCACCTACCTCCTAGAACTGTCATAAAGATCAAATGAGATAATTTTTGTAAAGTACTTAGCACAGTGCTTGGCACGTAGATGCTTGTCATCCCCCACCCCCAGTCCAATACCTCCCTCCATCCTTGCCCATCCAGTTTATTGTTACTGATCTGACTTCAGTGAACTCCCTTGACAATCTACTCAATTCAACTATACATTGTCCTCATCTTTTTACCCCTTTGCCCTGTCCTCATTCACACCCTGGATCACCTCTCCCATCCATTTTCTCTGATTATATTACCAAGATGCTGAACACTGCTGAAGAAAGCTAATACTGTGCCAACTGGGTACATTACAAATTCATGTTCTCTAATCTCAGATAAGCCCTCCCTTACTCTACTCAGTGCGAACCTTCTTTTCTCATCTCATATCCCCATTGGACTCACTTACTCTGTCTGTCTCTGTCTGTCTGTCTGTCTCTCTCTCTCTCTCTCTCTCACACACACACACACACATTTCCTCATCTCTTTCTTTACCGAGAAAATAATTAACAAGAGCTAGTATTTAGATAGTATTTAAAATTTGCAAAGCACTTTACATGTTATCTCATTTTACCTAGGGATACTACAGGGATAGGCAACAACACTATAAATAGGTGCTATCATTAACTTTATTTTACTGATGAGTAAATTGAGGCTGAGAGGGGTGAAGTAACACACCCATGATGGATGACATTGCTAGTCTGAAGTTGGATTTGAACTCAGATTTTCCTGATTCCCAGTCTAGGGCTCTACCCACTATGCTACACAGCTGACTTTTAAAAATTGAAGCAATGCCGTCCTCTTATTGCATGCATCAATTCCCCTCTATTTCTCCAACTATCCTCTCTTCTTCTATTCTTGTAATCAGAAGAAGAAATGACCCTTTTTGCAATGATTATTCCTTCTCCTTGAGCCTTGAAAATCATTCCCTTAGGTGCTTGCTCCCTTAATCATTTTCTCATTTTCTCTCGAAGCTCTTTTCAAGATGCCCGTATACATGGTATATTCACTGGTAGACCACAGCACTTAAAAAAGACAAAAACCCTTGACTCTACTATTCTCCTAAGCTTGAAGGACAGATCCTACATCTTACCTCCATTTCACTGCCAAAATCCTAGAAGGAATATACTTTCCGACCACCCATTCGTCTCTTGACCTCTTATAATAACAGCTTTTATTTCAGTATCCTACTGAAAATGGAAATTTTCTCAGTCTCCTTGCCCTCTCTTCAGCATTCTTAGTACTGTTGACTATGCTTTCCTCCTGAATGAACTATTACTGATCAGTTAATAGAATCAGGAGTCAAAAAGTTTTTGACAAGTTGAAAAAATGGACTGAGTCTAGGAAGATGAAATTTAATGTGGATCAATCTGAAGTCCTCCTGTTTTAAAAACTGTTGTATGTGTATAGAACTTAGAAGATATGGCTTAATGTTTATGTGCCAAAAAAAACCCCAACCCTTAGGGATTTTAACTGGCTACAAGCTTTATGGAAGCCAATAACTAATGTGACAGGCCTGGGGTTTTCAGAAATATATAATATAATCAGAGGTTTTAGTACTTGAAGCATAGAATACAGATTAAGGGAGATAATAGCTTCTCTGTACTCAGTTCAAACCACATCTAGAGTTTTATACTTGGTTCTGGTTGCCATTTTTATAGAAATATCGACAAACTGGAACCTTAGCAGGCTTGTAAAGGAGTCTAGAAACCATGTTGTATGATGAAGAGTTGAAAAAGATGAAGATATTTGAATGGAAAAGGAAAAAAAGCTCAAGGAAGAATTGAGAACTGTTTTTGTATATTTGAAGGGCTATCTTAGGGAATAGGGATTAAGCTTATTCTACACAGTTCTAGTGGTCACAAATAGGTCCAATGGGTGGACGTTATAGGGAATTCATCTTGACTCAATAAAGGAAGAATTTGCTGGCAATGGAGTGGTTTGCCTTGTGAGACAGTGACCTCCCTATCATTGTTACTATTTAAGAAAAAAAGCAGAGACTGCCTCTCAGGGATGTTTGTAGTGGTCCACAGCAGAGATGAATCAGATTAAATACAATTGAGAAATATTTAACAAAATAAAAATACAATAAAACATAGGTAATGTTAATATGTGGTAATATATGGCCTGCACGGATCTTTTGTGTGAGGACTATTTCTATTTGTGTTGGAAGCCACTGGTCCAGAGGACCATGCAGGCCAAGGAAGCCTACAGAAGGTGCTTTCACCAGACTGCCTCTTTGTCATGTCTCAGAATTATTCTTGGTCCATGTCTCAACTTGTATGCCTGCCCTTCCACCCCAATTGGTGTTTAATTCTCCAGTTTTCAATTGGCCAAGGCTTAATGCTTAACTAGTGCTTTGCTTCGTCTCCATTGGTGCTAGGATCTTATTAGTCTAGGATTTTTGTTTTCTCATGTTACTTAAAGCTACAAAAAGGTGATATCCAGCCAGAGCAGCTGGTCTCTAACTGGTTACCATTCAGGAAATATCCTAATGAAATTTGTACTTATAAGACTGACTATGTGGCAGATGTTGCACATTTCCGTATCTTGTGCCCTTCACCTAAATAAGCAATTTAACTCTTCATGATGAGTAGTATTTTCCTTTCCTCAACTTTGACACCTAAGGAGTATCAACTGGCCCAATATAATGTTTTAAAAGAGATACTTAAATTGTGTGGGCAGATAGGGTAGATCACCTCTCTGGTGCTTTACATCTCCAAGATTCTGTGATTTCCCCAAATGGACAGAGTAAAGTCATTGGCATCTCTGGAAAGTATCAAACTTTTAGCCTACAGAATATTAAAATATCTGAATGACTTCAAGCTTTTATTTTTAATTTTAGTGAATTACAAGCGAATTTCACTTTAAGCAAACACAATAGTGCCGGTTTAGACTTTATGAATTTTATAGTTTGATAGTTTGTTCAGCCTATTCCACCCCTTCCAACACCCAATGGACATCTTTAAAAAGCGTGATAGACTTATAAAATCTTAGATAGGAAAACCATCCTGGCACATGTATAGCTTGGTGGTGCAGTTAATAGAGTGCTGGGCCTAGAGTCAGGAAGACCCAAATTCAAATGTGACCATAGACACCTAGCTATATGACCCTAGACAAGTCACTTAAACTCAATTTCCTCAACTGTAAAATAAAGTTGTGAGGATCAAATTGGAGATACACACACACTTGAGCACACACACTCACACACACACACACACACACACACATTTTAAGCACTTAGTGCAGTGCCTGACACATAGTAGGTGGTTACTAATAAATCCTTGTTTCTTTCTCTCCTTTCTTTCTTGCCTCCCTCCCTCCCTCTTTCTTTCTTTCATTCCTTTCTTCCTTCTAAAGAAGCCAGAGCAATAGCTGATTCTTAGCATGATCCTTCAGAAGGAGAGCAGCGACTCACAAATGCAAGAATTCATATAATCCAAGATGGGGTAGTATAATTAAGAATAAGAGACAAAGATAAATATCTAAGAGTATGGAGATGGGACAAGAAGCTGGCAGTTTCATATTGGGTAGGGTGAAGTGAAGCTCCCTTTAAGGATTTTCACAACCACTGCTAACTTTCATGTTCACATCTCTCATTTCTTTCTTCTTTCCATCTAGGCTGCCTCCTTTCCTGTCTTTCTGAGCTCCTTCCCCTCCCCCCCCAAAAAATATATAGTGCCTTTTTGGTAGCAGAGATATTCTGGGCCTATAAATCAAAGTAAACAATCCTGTAATTCAACCACTAGTGGCAGGGTTGTTTTTTTTTTTTAATCATTGGCTGCCTGACACCTAAGCAGGCATGGCATTAGTTTCTCAGATAACAGAGAGGGGAATGCATATGGTGATATTATACTCAGTACTTTGTTTGAGAGACTGCTGGCGGAAGCATCTGAGTGAGTATGGGAGACCCAAACAAATTGAGCTTGTCTGCTCTTTGCTGATGCTTATCACCTGTAACCAGAGGCAGAACTAGAAATTTTTTTCCACCTGGGCAGTTGAGCAGGGCAATCGAGCAGGAAAAGGGGCAGTAGAAAGTCCCGGAAGAAAGGGTTATGTATTTTTTTCCTCAACCTACCTCCCCCTTCCTTCCTGCCCGGTTACCCCGAGTATCAAATATAAAATTCTCTCTTTGGCTTTTAAAGCCCTTCACAACCAGGTCTTTTCTAAGTTTGCAATATTTTTTTTTACATCTTACTCCTCTCACATAGTCTGTGATCCAGTCTGTGATCACTGGCCTCTTTTCAGTTCCTTGCATCAATATCACTGGCTACTTCCATGCCTAGAATTCTTTTCCTCCTCATCTCTTCTTTCTGGCTTCCTCTAAGTCTGAGCTAAAATTGTACTCTTCTGTAAGAAGCCTTTCCAGAGTTCATTTAATAATAGTCTTCCTCTGGAGACTGTACCGACAAGATATAGAAAGGATAAAGAGGAGACAGAGTCATGAACTCCTTCAAGGCGGGAACTGGTTCTGCCTTTTTTTGTATGGCTGCTTCTTAGCACAGTGACTGGCACATTTAAGATCTAGATGGCACCACTAGATGATTTCATTATTTGAAATGTGCTTGAACATTTCGCGGAATATGACAGCTGGGGGACACCTCAATGTCAATGGCGGTCCTGTCCAATAACATATCCAAACAAAAGAAGACATCCAAGGAAGGTGAACCACCCATATCGCGAGACAGCTCATTCCACTTTGAGACAGTTACAATTGAGTAATTTAATGACTACCAGTCTGGATTCTGACCATGTTGCAGTAAGAAACTGAAGATTAATTTGAACTCTGCCATTAACTGGCTTTTGCTTAACTTCCCTCTGCCCTTGGATCTCCTTCTGAAGCATGGAGATGGTTGAAACCTGATTTAGCCGGATACCCTTTGAGTCAATTCATGTATAAGGGTACTTTGAAGATGTAAAGCACTATGCAAATGCAAGCTATTATTGATGTTTATTTTGTTCTTGAGCTCTGTTTGTTCAAGTTACAGGGTGAAGGCAAACTGTTCTTCCAAGCACATTTCCAACATTGTGAATGAGTTTACATTTGCCTTGAAATTTGGACAGTTTGAAAAGACTGTCAAGTTGCCCAATGTAAACATACATGTCATTGATTCCATATTTCCATAGTATTTTTTTATTTCAGAAGAATAAGGAAAGATGTTTGCATTATTTGTGCCATAGTCACTTTGAAGCATAGGCAAATATCTGTTCTTTAATATTCTATTCCAAAGCTTTGATCCATCCCTTCAGTCACGTGCAAATAAACTTGTCATGGTTTTTTTTTTAGATGAAATAATTGGGAATTGTTTATCCCATGAGATAGAATCATAGAATTTTAGACTTGAGATCAGCTGGAGCAGGGTCCTTATTTATTTGTTTGTTCATTAAAAACTGCATCTCTCTGTGTTACCCAAGCTGGAAATACAGGGGTTACTCACAGGCCCATCCCACTGCTGAATGGCATGGGAGCTGCTCCATTTTTTTATCTGGGCAGACTTAACTCTCTTGTTAGGCAGACTGATGGCTCCCTCCACCGTGATCACAATACATACTATATTAATGCCACATTTAGTGCAAACACTCATCAGTAGAATTCCCAATATCAAGAGATCTGCCAGTCTCAGGCTTAAGAGAAGCAGAGATTACAGGTGTGTGCCACCATGCTTGTCAAAGGACCACTATGTGTCATGTATGTCATGACACATTTCTTTGTCACAGACCCCCTTGACAATCTGGTATTGCCCCTGCAACCCTTTTCAGAATATTTTTAAATGAATAAAATAAAATACATAGGACAATATATTAAAATAAAGATGTATTTTTCCCATTAACTCAAAAGAGGTTCACAGACTCCTTAAAATCTATCCATAGACCCCGAGAATCTGTAAACTAGAGGGATTAATATATTCATTTTACTGAGATAAAGATTGATAAGTGATGGTAGTGCAAACACATTTCATATAACATTGGCCTGACCAACACCACTTCACAGAAGCATTAATACATGTCTCAACAGTGTTCTGACTCTACCAGAGTAACTTGGGAAATTAGCTCCACCAAAGATTTAGCTCTGGATAATGGACAGCATAGGCTTAAACTCTCTCCGTAGCCAGAACATGCCATTATAAAATAGTCCAGGGTAAAGTCTTTAGTGAAGGGCTAGAAATCTGTCTAGAATTGTTTGCTTCCCCTGTTTACCTCCCTACCCTATCATCTACAACTCTTGATGGGTTTCCTGGCCACATTGTATCCCTACAGATACCATTTTGGCTTGCCTAGGGTCTGATACGTCACTTTCCAGGGTCTCCTGGTCCCTAAAATGGCAACACCCGACATGGTTCTCCATTCCCTATGGTCACAAACCCATCAGAGACAACCATTTCTCCTCCATTTTCTGATGGGAAAAACACCTTCTCCAAGGAGTGGCCCTCCGTAATCCTGTTGGGAAAACTACTTTTTCTCACCTTATCCTCATCCTATTCACAACATATTTAGCAAGTTTCTTTTCCTGTCATTGGGCAGGAAATATACACAGGCCAGCACTCATACTCAGAAAAGTAGCTGGCTACAGTACATCATAACCAAACAACATTCACTTAGAATTCCCTAGCCAATAGCTCTGTAACCGGTCCTAGTGTATCTTGGACAAGTTTCTTCTCTAGTTTTACCTTTTGTCATGTTTTTCCAGAACCAATTAATGAGGTCAGCATATGTTGTTATGTATGTTTAAAAAACATATATTCCAAGTAGTTTCTCCTGCTCCCTGCCCCTCAACCAACAAAACTGATACAGAAGCAGTCCAAGGTATATATGTGGAAAGATAATTGAGTGGAGGGTAGAAAAAAAGTATAATTTTTCAGTATTATTTGTGTTAGATTTCTGTTATTTATAGGCATTTTACTATGTAAAGAAGATGAGAATTCTTTGATATCTTGCAAAGTTTGATGGGAAGCAGAAAGAGATTCTATTATAGATAGCTTAGGAAGATTTAAGTGGGCCTCCTGGTGTCCCTCAATCGAAACTGTTCGTTTTTCTTTTCATTTCTATACAGGTAGTCTCACAAGAGGACCTATTTCTGTGTAGCAAAGGATAAATAATTCAACATTTCCTGCCACATATCAACTCAATGCTTATTTTTGTGGGTTCCCCCCCACCTTAAATTACATATTCTGCCAAGGTTTCTCACTTGTTAAAGCATTTAATTATTGTGTTTGGCAGTCTTGGTTGGTTGCATTATATAAACAAATGTCTACTTCAAACATTCAAACTGGTTTTTTTCATAGTCTGCCAGAATGCAAAACTATTTGATGTTTCAGTTTGGATGTTGTGTTTCTGATAATATAGTTTGTGTCTAGGAAGAGAATTTGGAGGCACATCCGCCATTTTTAGATCTTCAGAAATTGACACACCCTCCCCCAGCAGATGTTCTAATGACAGAAGTTAAGCCAGGTTATAATTGACTCTTATAAAAGAAAATGTGGTAGGGCAAGAAGAGATGTCCAAGTACAATGTCTTTTAATCTTCATATTAACATATGTCATGTTCATTCAGAATTATTTTGAAGTGAAGTATGTAATATAATTTGTTGCCTTTGCATATAGATAGATAATGAATGTTGATTTTATTCTTCCTGATGTCTGTCACTGCTTAATGGAGGCTTAAAATGAAATGAATTATTTCCACCCACTAAGGTACCACTTAATATTACTTATCATAAAACATAGTCAAACTATTACCTTCAATTAATGAGAATTTTTCTGTGTTCTGCCTCTAAGGTAAAAATAAAAATAAAAATTTATATCAGGTACTTACTTAAAGCAAACAAACAAACAAACAAAGACCCTTCCAACTGTTTTGGGACAAATTTAGCTAATTTCTTTTACCTTCTATCTGCACTTCCATACCATAAAATGATGGCTCTGAAAGCAGTGCAAGATCCTGAAGCATTAGTTTTAGAAGGGCCATAAAGTTGATTTAGCCCAACCCATTTATTTTGTAGACAAGGAGAGCCAGAAAATTGGTGAGTTTCCCAAGGTCACATTGGTAATTTATTAAAGCAGAAACTACACTGATGCATTTAGAAGGATTTTCTGCAAGGGTTGAAAAGGAGAGGTGATATAGCGGAACCAGCATAGAAATTGGAGTCCCGGTCTTGTATTTGCCACTGACTAGCTATGTGACACTCCATGAATCTCTCTCAACACTCTAAGCCTCAGTTTTTAAGGAAGCTAGAGTGGATAGAGTGTTGGGCTTGGAGTCAGGAAGACCTAAGTTACTTCATAGCTATGTGATACTGGGCAAGTCACTTATCATCTGCTTGTCTCATTTTCCTCAACTGTAAAATGGGGATAATAATAGCTTAACACAGTGCCAGGCACGTATTAATCACTTAATTTCTCACCTATAAAATGGGAATGATAATACCTGCCCTGCCTATGTCAGAGTTAAGCATCAAATAAGAATGTCTCGGTGAATATGCTTTGCAAAGTGTAATTGCTCCACCAATAAGGGATTAGAACTAGAAAATTCTGAACCAAGAAAATATGTTACCATCAAAAAAACATTCCACACTCATAACTTGGTGATTTTGGTCCTCCACATTTTCCAGATTGCCAACTCTATCCAGCCTGTATCTTGATTTCTTGTGTTTATCCAATTCAATAACCAACCCACATATCCCATTTTTTGATAGTCATGGTTGATTTTTCCTCATGATTATTTTTATACCAGTGACCTGAGAGTTCTTATGCTACCCTGTGCTTCCTTCAGAACCTAAAAGTGTACCAGAGAGTGATTTAAGCAATGAGCAACTTTTGGCTTATTTTGATCAAGGGCTATATATTTGAGACTGCTAGTAAAAATTATTCTCAAGAGGATTATGGTGATGTAGTCCTTAGCTTTGATTTCCAATTGTGAAATACCAGATTTGGTCTTGAACTTTGCCCTGGAATGTGAGCTAGGATGATGGATTGTGCTCTGACTTTGGAGTCAGAAAACCTGGGTTTGAATACCTACTCTCCCACTTATTTGCTGTTTGCTTTGGGGTAAGTCTTTTCCCTGCCCCAGGGCTTATTTCTTCACCTTTAAAATAAGGGAATTTGACTAGATTAGCTATAAAGTACCTTCTAGCTCTGACTCTAGAATGAGACAATCTACCACTTTTCATATGCATGAAAAACTTTCAGAAATAAATATTTCTCATCAGTGGGAGCAACAAGTATTTTTGTTATCTTTGATAGAAAGCTGTTATTCTAAACAAAAACAAAAACCCCTCAGCTGGGACAATGACTCAGTGAAATTCCTGAGCACAGTCCCCCCACACCTAAGCAGATCTCATTAGTGTGGAGATACCTTCCAACGGTGCAGGATGACAAAACCTCTACAACTTCTTATCCTATGTCATTTTTGCCCATATATTAGTTTTTCAACAGGAAGTCCACTGAACACATGGGAAACTTTCCTTGAATTCTTTTAACAGCTCAGGGGTACCAAGGTAGCAAGAACTAGGGCTGTCCATCTACTGTCTCTCAGTCTTGCAACGTGCCTGGCCCACTTCATCTTATAATTAGACATGTCTTGTACTTAACATAATGTGAAGAAAATATGTTGTCATCAAAAAAAATTCCATATTCATAACTTAGCAATTTTGGTCCTCCACATTTTTCATATTGCAAACTCTATCCAGCCTTTATCTTGATTTCTTGTGTTTATTCAATTCAGTAAGTATTAATCACCTAATGTCCTAAGTCTTGAAGATACAATATTGGTGGAATCTCTTGAAACAGTAAGGTAGTAAACACAACATCAACAATAATCGTGAATATGCCTGTGTCGCAAAGTATGAGAGACTCTCCATAAAGAAGGTAAAAGACGTATAACATTTATTCAGACACCAGAAAATCATATCCCATAACCAAATGTTCAGCTCCCACAGCCAGTCAGCCCACTTTATCATAACAGCAAGGAACTTAAAACACCATATTACAGCCTGGAAACTTGCCATCCCAAAACCTCTCCAACCCCCTGCTGAGATCTTCCCCGAAACAAACTTACAGAAACAAATTCACAGTACAGCTAAGTCAGCCTTTTCAGTTCTAACAATCATGAGGGCAGCCATTAGCAGCCACCAGCAGCCATAACATTTCTCTCTCTCTCTCTCTCTCTCTCTCTCTCTCTCTTCCTCTCTCTCTCTCTCTCTCTCTCTCTCTCTCTCTCTCTCTCTCTCTCTCTCTCTCCTGTCAGGAAGCTCTTCCCACCACATGTAACTTAGGCTTCCTGTGAGATAAGCAGGTCACATGGCCTATTAATTGGTGGGAAAGATCTTCATATCTAATTGCTACTACATCTCTGCCCTCAGAAAGCTTACAATGTTGGGAATGAGTCATACCAAAAAGTATTTTCAACAAAATTGTTTATTTTTTTCTCTTAGTGGGAGAGTTGATGCATTAAAGATCATAGAATTTTTTCATGAATTAAGCTTTTTTCTTTTTTGACCATGAGGCAGCCTGGCATAGTGGATAGGGAACTGGCTTCAAAGCCAGATTTACTTCTGACACACAGTGGCTGTGTGACTCTAGGCACATCATTTAACCTCTCAGTATTCTAGACAACTCTCTAAAAAGATTTTTTAAAATCATTATTTATTTATTTTTAAATATACGTTCTTACCTGGGAGTTCAAGTTCATGAATTTGATTTTTAAAAATTTAAATAGGTAACTACATTTCAATATAATTGGTTTCCTTTGCAACCCTATGTGTTGTATACCTTATTCTGAGAAAGGATCCATAGACTTCCCAGACTTCTAAAGGGGTCTACAGCACAAAAATAGGCTAAGAACCCCTGCTCTAAGACTATGCTGCAGAGAAGCTACCAGCTAGCCTTGGTAGAGGGACTTCCCTTACACAGTAGTTCACTATACTGGTAAAATCAAAGGTTTAGTCCCTATCGCTGTCCCTTAATCTGGGTTTTATCTCACTGATGTACCTGGGCTTTCTTCCTAGTCTATCAGATATGAGAATGAAAAAATTTTTTGCCCATCTAAAAAAGTTATCCAGGAATTTTGAAATGGTCTTTCTACTTATTAGCTACTTCCCCCCCACACACACACATTCTTTTGACATTTGGGGGTGAAGTTGTAAGGGACTTGAGACTGTGAACATGTTTATATAGCCTAGATTAATGATCACAACTCTTTATGCCTTCAGTTTGATAAAATTCCATATAGTTATTTTGAACATATTTTGTCTACGGTGAACTACTAGGTATATGAACAGGATGGTTTGATTTGTTTCAAATCCTTGGTTTTCCTTAAAATTCCCTCTTTCTCATCCTTTGAGGACATAAGAAATAGACCTAAGGGAAAAAAGGCCTTTCATTAGTGTTGGCAACTGTAAAGGAAACTGTGGATTTACACACTTGCTATTTAGCCAAGATCTGGCTGGCTGCACCCATAGCCTTCGTTTAACTCTGCTGGAACATATGAGTTGTGTTGAGTTTATGTTCTCCCACGTTAGTGGCATGGAGATAACATTTTCCATATATTTCTTTAGAGAGCATTTGATGCTAAATGTGGGAGAATAAGTAGGAGATCCAGATCACCCTTCCGACCCTTAAATTTATCCCCATAGAAATAGGAAATCTGTTAAATTTTTCCACATCCTTTAAAGCCTAAAGCTTAAAGACACCTTAAAGACATCTCCTCCTTAGAACTTCCTGGTTTCCCACAAATCAGACCTCACTCCTCTTACCCTCCCCCCCCACCTCACTTAGCGTTTTATCTCCAGTATGCACTTATTATGCATTATTCTGCAATATTATTTTGTCTAGTATGGCGTCTTGTATGGTGTCCTATGGTAAGCTTTACAAGAGAAGTAACTATACCTGAATTTGGCATCTTCAGTGCTTTGCATATGGTAGGCACTTAATATATTTTTGTCTAATTGAATTGGAGAGAGAAAAAAAGGCAATAAGAAGAAAGGATTCCCTAAAAACAGTAGCAACTGACCAATGATTCTAGAAGCCTGGTACAAGGAGGCAAGATGGTGGAAATTCTTGTAATCCTCTTTTAAGTTAGCTGAGACAACAATTTATAATGAGTAGGGAATGTTAGTAAATTAGGTATTCTTATATCAGGAACTTTCTGTGTTCTTTTAGTCAGAATATGCCATTTTCCAACCATTCCAGATTTTTCTTTAAAAAAAAAACACATTTACTATAGATTTATGTAACCTTATACGTTATCCTGCCTTCTTTAGCTTTAAATTCTTTCAGAACTGACTTGTCTATCCGAGCTTAAAGTCAAGCAACATTGAATTTTACAAACGTAAATATATTATTTCTTTGTTGAAAAAACAAATTCATTCTCCCCCAATTAGAAACAAAAATGCAGCATTGCCTAAGCTCAGACATCAAGAATTCAAAAGAGTATTCAGAAGTTTAACTTAACTTCTGTCATAAATAACTCCCTTTCTAAACAAAGGCATTGTTCCATTAGCACACCAGTGTTAACCTCGAGACTCCTTGGCAAACTGAAGTTTTTACAAGCAGATTCATCTTGAGTTGCCCATTCTCTCTCTAACTAATTGTTGTAAATGGTAGGAATTATTTTGTGCAGACAAGGGATAAAGGCTAATGCAGGTCAATCAGTACCTTGTAATTTATCCACATACTTACAAAAGAAAAAAAAAGGTGTGTGAGGGAGAAGGGAGGAAGAAAGGGACTTTTGGAGTCCTCTCAGTGTAAACTCCTGTGCTCACCTAATGGAGAATTTTAAAATTCCGAATAGAGTTCATGTTTCAGGGTAAAATTGCAAGAAACAAAGGCTGTGCTGGAGCAGAAGACTGTATTAAACTTCTGAGAGTGAGATTTTGTTAGAAAAACATCTGACGGCCAGTTGGCAAATGAACTCATTATGAAGGAATAAAATATCTGGTATATCTTTTAAACGTGTTAATAAAATTGGATGGCATTATGTTTATTCATATCTTCAAATTTGTTCTATTACCTTACAATTTTCTTTACTAAAAAAAATCAGAATTATTATTGGTTTTGACATTTGTTTTGATAAATAGGTTCAAAGATTGTTACTGATCAGATGGGGGGGAGAGAAATGAATAATTGAATAAGAAATAAGCCTTTTAAAAATAGGTTGAAAATAGTAAAAGTTTAATTGTAAGAGTCTTATTTGAGGGTACAGGGTGGCACTGTTAAGGATTTTGATTTCATAAAGATTGGGAACTTGCAGCTTAGAAAATCACCATTCCACCAAAACAGAAGGACAATGTCTGAAATCTACTGATAGTTGTAATTTACCGAGAGTTCTCTGTGGAGAAAGGCTGAAGATTTCCTTATGGCTGCTCCACTAGTCTATTTCAAAATTTGAACTTGGATCTTCCAGTAGAATGTCAGAATCTTAAATCTGGCTTGGTTTTTGTATTTGTAACCCTGTTATAGTATCATCATCATCATCATCATCATCATCATCATCATCATCATCAAGCACTTAATAAATGTTTATAGACTGATCATTTCCTGACTCCAAGGGAGTCCTCCATACACTCGGCAGCACTACATCTCTTGTATTAGGTGTAAATAAACATAAGACATTATCTCTTAAATTTCTAGAGCGCACAGGAAATATTGATCCCTATGACAGCTAGGTGGCACAGTGGATAAGCATCAGACCCCGAGTCAGGAGGACTTGGATTCAAGTCCAGATTCAGATATTAACTTTAGGACCCTGGGCAAGTCACTTCACCCTGTTTGCTTCAGTTTCCTCATCTGTAAAATGAGCTGCAGAAGGAAATGACAAATCACTTCATCATCTTTGCCAAGAAAATCCCAAATAGGGTCACAATGAGTTGGACATGACAGAGTTGACTAAATAGCAACATCTAATAATGAAATATATTTTCTCCCTCTCGGTAGAGAGGCCCCAGAATGTAGCATACCCTGTCAGAAGCAATTGTATTGGTTGGTTTTGCTTAACTGGAGGGACATTGTGTATAAAAGCAAAAATCACTAAATAATAACAATAAATGAGTTACCCACAAGGGTTGGAAGTAATTTTAAAACAATAATAGGTGACACTTATAGAGCACTATAAGGTTGACAAAGCACTCATCTACATTATTTCCTTTGTTCTTAATGATAACCCTGGAAGTACTTTATGTATTTTATTTATTTCTGTATTTGATGGGGCAGCCAAGCCTCAGAGAAGTTATGGTTCTTGCCTATGATCACCCAGCTACTAAGGCAGGATTTGAACCCTAGTCTTTAAGGACTCCAACTCCTGCATTCTTTCTGCTATACCGTATTGCCTCTAAATATCAAGATTATAATCCTACGAGCTTAGAAAAACATAATATAATCACTACGTAAAATAAATGCATATAGTTCCCCCTTTCTCCTAAAAATCCTGTCCTCTGATTATCATTAAATGACACTGTCAGAGAAAGTCATAAGATTGCATATATAAAGCAATTTGCAAATCCTAAAAGGCTAGTTAAGGACTAGTTATTATAATTGGGGGTTAGGCTTCTGAGTTAGGACTAGGACACCCCAGTTACTCTCAACAGGGATTAATTTTTTTTCATATTTCATAGTTGTATCTTTATTTTTCCTTGAAAAAATAACGTGTGACATCCAAGAACAGAAAATAAAATGCCCAAGTCGAGACTTTCATCCAAAGTACACTAGTTTTTCATTTTGGGCCTCTAATTTTCCTCTTCTATTGATTTATTTTTTTTAATTTATTTAATTTTAATCTATGGAACAAAACAAGCATTTCCATAGCAGAGTATAGCAGAAAAGATGATTGCACATGAAACTGTAAATCTACAATGTACAACTTGCTGTTACCTCTAAATATGCAATATACAATATATTTCTATTTTTCTTTTTCTTCTTTCCTTCCCACCCCCCCCATGGCTACCAATAGACACAAATAATTACATATATAGACACACACATACACACATATACACAAATATATATGTATATAAAATTATTCTATACATACTTCTATTTATCAATTCTTTCTCTGGATACAGGTAGCGTCTTCATGTGTCCTTTATTTTTAATTTGTGTATTTAAAATATGTGTATTTATAATGACTTAGTTGCTCAAAGTAACAGCTATATTATTTTAAGAACATGGATTAGTTTTCCATAATAGTCAACAAGATTGTTTCTAGGATCTGACTGGTCCTTGAGTGCCTTGACCAAGCTTCCTGGTCATTTAAGGGTAAAAAAAAAAGCCCTTCTCCCCTCACCCCCACCATGAAGTTGGAGCTTCACTGATGCAATGGATGTCTGAAGACTGTGCCAGTCACTATACCCAGTCCTGCTGCCTAGACAGGTTTCTATATGGCAATGAGGGGCCGAGGCAAGAAAAACTAATTGCTACTTATTGTGTAATCTTGCTATGTTGGAGCAAAGTTAATTGTTGTTAACCCTTTGCTGATTTATGGTTGCCTCATTTCATCCCAAAATCAAACCTAAACTAACAGGGCGCCAGTCAGACCTGCCCCTAAGAGCTTCTGACCAAGATACTTAAAATCAAATTAATCATGACCATGACCAATAATATACATCGTACAAGTAAAGCTCCAGTAATAAGCCCAATATCATTTAAAATAGCAAAATTGTTCTTCAGGACCTGTACACAGAGCATCAGTGTTCTCTGCAATCTCTTTTTTTATGTAGTGTATCTCAGGATACTAAAAAAAAAAATGCATGTGAGCATATAAAAATATGGCTACTGAATAACAAATTTTATTTTAATATTCTATGTAGACTAAACATTGCATATTTAACAATAATTTTATTTGCCTCATTAAATGTAGAATGGCTCTTTCAGAGAGACTTGAGTGATCCAGGTCTGTCCAAGGAAGTTTGGACTGGTTTCCTCTCTTGATAAATTTCTCTTTTACAAGCAAAAGCATTCATCTGTACTCTGCTGGCCTCAGAGCTGAGTGTAAAGTTCTGTAGTAGGCGTTTGTGATTGTGGTGTGGTCATGGTGCTCCCACAGAGCATCATCAATCACAACGTTCTTTTATTCTCTCCTAAAATGTTAATGTATTCAAAGCTAAGAGTGGATTTATTTGATTTCTGACCAAAATAATAGCACAAGGGACAACTAAGGGGTAACTCTCCTCTCCTACTCTCCACAGGGTTTATTTGACACTTTATTGATCAATGCTTTTGAAACATTCCAAACTTGATTGGAAAACAATTTTTTAAAAAAGTGATCTAGTCCTTGTCACTGATTTGATAGAAATCTCCCAAGGAATTGCTAACCCAGATCTGAAACTAACTGAGAGGACATGCCATTGCTTTCCTCCTTTTGTAAATCTGTAAAAAAAAAAAAAAAAAAAAAAAAAGAAAGAAAGAAAAGAAAAGAAAAAAAAGGAAACAGTTGAGAAGTGGGGTATATGAGTATTAATCCCGAATTAAAATGCAAAAGGTGTAGATCATTTTATATTAGGAGTATTTAGTACCAACACTAATCTGCTAGGTTATTGATTTCCACCAATGGTCTCCTTCTAGTCAAAATATACTCATTCTCTTATAATTTTCTGCAACATTTGATACTGTTAGACTCATAGAATCTTTTGAACTGTTAGGAACCACTGAAGTCACCTAGACCAGTGGTATCAAACTCTAATAGAAACAAAAATGGATCTCTGTTGGCCATTTATTGTCTTACAAAACCACAAATTAACATTATCCATGTTATAACGTGTATTTATTTATTTTGTTAAACATTTCACAATTACATTTTAATCTGGTTCCACCTACCCTGGGCAATTTTCCCAGCTGCCTGGGGCTCACAGGCTCTTAGTTTGATACCTCTGATCTAGACCAGCCTCTTCCCACTGCATGGATACCCATTATGATATCCCTGATACCTGATCATCCAGCCTCTACTCAAGCACTTCCAGTAAGTGAGAGCTTGCCACCATACAAGATAGTCCCATTGCTGGAATCAGCAGAAAATAATTCATGCTGGGATAATGCAGTAGCCTTTTATGTAGTCTCTTTGTATCTCATATCCCCCCAATCTACCTGATTGACCGAGTAGACCTGAAATGCTGCTTTTCTTTGTTCCTTTATTGTGTATTAGGTCAAATTCTAATTTTTTAACTAGACATTCAAGGTCTCTCATCATTTGCCATCACTTTACCTATTCAACTTTATCTCATAACTCTCTCCAACAGAGACCCTGTACACTCACAGCCACCATACTGGTTCCCATCACAGCTTTCACATACTATTCCCTTCGTTGACATGCCTTCCCCATTCATCTTTGCCAGTCTAGATTTTATGCTTCTTTGAAGGTCTTATTGGACCTTCTCATCCACAAAGCTCCCTCAGATTCCTTCAAATGACGATTCTTCTCTTCTCTAAATTTTTGGAGCACTTACCTGTCCTGTGCAGTCTCACACTTGGTTATATATTGCTACTGATTTTCTAGTTTCAAGAATGCATGCATAATTTCTTCAGCTATCTTAAAGGTAGAAAGCCCAGTCCTCTTTTTTGTGTGTGGATCATCATGGTGCTGGTCATTGAGAGAATGTGAAATTTGAGTAATGTAGATTTTCAGCTGACATAGAAATAAATTAAATCCAACTGAGAATTGCTTCTTTTCCCCAAGGACTTTTCTTCAACATGAAGAATGCTGAGAAAATACTAACCTATTTCAAAGATACCACCACTTTTACTATATTCAAGAGAAAAATGTCAAGAAATCTGACTTGGAGTAACAATGTTGTCAATACGTCCCTTTATGGCCAGCTAACAAGATCCTAGATTGAGTTACTCTGAATATCAAGAATAGTAAGTACATCATTACTGACCAAGGGCTACTAGAATTTCAGTATGACTTTAGCCTGTAATATATCCAGCCTTATCTTTATAGTGGTCAGATACAGGAGGAGTATAAACAAAAGCATCAAAACCTTTGTGGGTTTTGTTGGTATAAAATGTTTGTAAGCTTATAAGCTTAGACACCTGGTTTGCCTGCCCAGACAGGTGTTTACTGAACTCCTAAGACTCACCTACCTAAGAGATGCATAGTCAGCCATATCAGTTTTGATTGTGCATTGGTTTATTTCAAGAAAAAACATTATAAGGCACAGAAAACACACAACCAGCTCTGCAAACAGTGGGAGGACAAGTGCATATCAACTAAGAAGGGGAGGGGAGGCTGGGGAAAATGACTGACTACAGTTCATCTCAACGTAGAAATCCATGGTCATTTTCATTAATGTTTACACACTGCTGTGTTGTAAAAACCAAAAGTGGAAGGAGGCCAGTTAAGGAAATGATGAATTCCCCATCACCAGAGGTCTTCAAACAAAAGCTAGATCCCCACCTCTCATCTGGATGGTTATAGTAGGGATACTTTACAGGTTCAGTTAAGTGTTAGAATAAGTAACCACTCAGGCCTTTCTAGTTCTGTTTCTATGATTCTAAAAGTAAGGAAAGTAATGAGTGTGTTTAGGGTTATGTGAAGAAAATGAAATCTTCAATCACTTATCAGTACATTCTGCTATGTCTTCATCCAATTTGCTATCATAATTGAGAGCAGTTAGAGTTAAATGTCTTTCTCATTCACCTTTACGATACCTGGTATGGTATAGTATGGTATAATATGTGAATTAGTGCTTAGGCTCACTCTCTCTCCCTGGACTAAGTGTGAATTTATAGACTATTTATAGATTATTCACTGTGGTAAAAGGGAACAAAGAACAAATAATAACTAAAGCTTATTAATTGATATAGCTTCCAAAGTTCTGTGTTAAAAAAAATATCTAAGAGTTATAGTTAGCTGAGGAAGACTGGGGCTTTACTTCAGAGTGCTAGATGATGGAGGCAAACTGGTTCTTCCTTGCCTATAGGAACTACTCTTCTCCTCACCTCAGGGCTCCCTCCTGAGGAGAGATGTTACCCCTAGGGTTCCATTGCGGTGTTTTGCTTCTTCTGGGGCCCATATATTCCCCACAGTCCCAAGTTGTATATAGCCTAAACTCTCTGGGGATTGGGTTGTAACTCTACCTGGTACAACTATGCTAACCAACTGATTTTGCATACAATGCAAGAATTCCTAGTTAATATCTCCAGTGGGCCCTGCTCAGCATGGCCTCCTCATGGCAGGGAAGGGCGAAGAGGGGAAGAGAAGGAGCTTTATTCTGAGACTGGTACTTTCTCTAATTACTTTTGTGTCCTTTAAATTTTCACAGTTGACTAATTAGCAGATTAGGTAATGAATCTCCAGTGCAATGCTTGGTCATGAAGTATGGTTAAAGGAAGTACATTTGTATGAGCTGGAAAGGGTGGGGTTGACCTACGATATCAGAACATTACTCTTCTTCCTCTTCCTGACCATGCTTCCCATAGCAATAATGGTCATTACTCAACTTCCTGTCTGGAGAGTCCATATTTCCACCTGCTAAAACTAGCAAACTGAACAGCAATGTTCTGATTGTTTTGTTAAGCCTAAACCCTGATTTCATTCACTGAGACCTTTAAAGGAAAAAAAGTATAGATAACCATCGAGATCTTTCAGGAGCAACTACACCCCAGGAAATCTAAGGTCAAAGATAGAGCCATCTCTGAGGTAGAGAGATGGTGGTGCTGCCAGGCCAAAGTAATGTTTTTTTTATTCAGGTGAAATTAAGTTAAAATGAACATAAAAGACAGCTCTCATGGGAAGTCTATGTCTCAAAAGGGCAAATGGGCCCTGAGATTGGAAGGAGGGAAGGGGGAAAGGATATTGTTAGGCCATCAGCCCCAGTG
This sequence comes from Phalanger gymnotis, assembly GCA_028646595.1. Classification (NCBI taxonomy): domain Eukaryota; kingdom Metazoa; phylum Chordata; class Mammalia; order Diprotodontia; family Phalangeridae; genus Phalanger; species Phalanger gymnotis. Next base: position 94,953,520 of record CM053627.1, on the reverse strand, counting down.
TAGAAATAGAATGATAGCAGCATCATAGATTCAGAGATAGAAGGGATTTCAGAGGTTAGCTAATTTAATTTTTTAATTTCACCACAAAGGAAACTGAGCTTCCAAACCTGCATTCTGAGTTACTCCGATTTCAAGGCTTGGTCCCTAATGGTACATTCAATACTATTCTCACATACTCATGTTGCCACCTCTAGTTTGAAGTCTCAGGTGGTTTTTCTACTTCTGTCTTCTCTCCCCACTCCTTGTCATCAATGCTAGGGGAACTGAATGTCTTCTGATACTTTGTAGATCTCTGGTCTTGCTACGTAGGTACTTCTTCCAGTGGTGCAAACCACAGTACATCCATACCCTTGCTTTCTGTGCTGTTCTTGCCTATGCACTCTTGTAAATTTTCCACTGGGACAATCCTCTATTTCAGAGGTGTCAAACATGCCTTTGGCCCATGGCGCCCAGGACACTCTTGAGTGCTGCCTGAATCAGATTAAGATATAATTGAGAAATATTTAACAAAATAAAGAAGCAGTAAAACAGCGATAATGTTAATAGGTGGCTTTCTAAATCAATATGCAGGGCAGCTAGGTGGTGAAATGGATAGAGTCCTAGGCCGGAAGTCAGGAAGACTCATCTTCCTGAGTTCAAATCTGGCCTCAGATACTTAGTCACTGTGTGACCCTGGGCGAGTCGCTTAACCCTGTTTGCCTCAGTTTCCTCATCTGCAGAAAGAAATGACAAACCGCTCCAGTGTATTTGCCAAGAAAACCCCAAAAGGGGTCACAAAGAATTGGAAACAACTGAACAACAAGTTAATATACAGCCCACAAGGATCTTTATAGGTGGTTTAGTGGTCCTCACGTCTATTTGAGTTTGATATCTTTGCCTTAATTCTTTAACATTATTATGTGGACTGATCATCAGTTATCTTTTGTTCTCATTACATGACCAAACTACGTGCTTTTCCAGTCATACATCTCTCTGATAATATCTTTTACACCATTTCTCTTGTGCAATTCTTGACTGTATTGTATTGCAGCCCATGCACACCCACCATACACCTCTTAATTTGCCTTTTCAGTAACCCACAACTTTAATTCTTCAGAGGTGATTCTGTTTCATGACTTGGGAGCCATAAAATATCACCAGAAGAATATTGTTGTTTTTAAAATGGGTCTTTATGGGGCAGCTAGGTGGCGCAGTGAGTAGAGCACTGGCCCTGGAGTCAGAAGGACTAGAGTTCAAATGTGGCCTCAGACACTTGATACACTAGCTGTGTGATCTTGGGCAAGTCACTTAACCCCAATTGCCCTACCTTGCCCCCTCCAAAAACCAAATAAATAGATAAATATTTTAAAAAACACTATTTAAAAAATTAGTCTTTGTTTCAGGGGTACATTTGGGACATTAAAGGAGTCCATTTGGTCCGTTAAAGGCCCCATTTTTAAAAGCACGAATTCTCCAAAAGTCAAGCACCTCTTTATCTTTCTTTTCATTTCTCAGCCCAGAAGTTCCATGGCTTATTCAGCCAACTGCATATCCTAGCCTGGATAATAGTCATTCTTCATCCATTTGTTTTTTTCACAGTGTGGATGGACAGCACATTTATCATGGATAAAAGTATGAGAAGAGAATAGAAAGATGTTTACAAGCTGTACGTGCTGCAGAACACATCTTTGCACTTACAGATGACAAAAGGCCTAGAGAACACAAGTTCCCACTGTATTTATCATTTGTTGATATTTTTTTAAATAGTCATTTGATTAGTAAAGCTCTTCACCAGCATGCTAATCCTTAAGCAACAAGATGGCCCCCTATGCATGTCACCATGTGGTGGCTTGAAAGATTGACGACAGAGATAACTTTGTTTAAACTTTTCTATTAATACCCATTGAGGCATAAAACAGGGAGCCCTATCCATGCCAAAGGTATTTGATACTGTGATGGAGGCAGGTAGGTGGTGCAATGGATGGGGCCCTGGACCCGAAGTCAGGACATCCTGGAGTCAGGAAGGCCTGAGTTCAAATATGAGCTCAGACACTTTCTGGCTATGTGATTCTGGACAATTCATTTAACCCTATTTGCCTCAGTCTCCTTAACTGTGAGTTGAGGATCATAACACATAGCTCCCAGAGTTGTTGTGAGGACAAAATGAAATAATGCTTGCAGTGTTTGGCACAGTGCCTGGCACATAGTAGACACTCAATCAATGCTTATTCCCTCTCACTTCCCTTCCACTGCACATTCTGTCCAGTACAGCCTCCCAACAGAAGAGAGATTCCCTGCAGATAGCGCCAACGTCTTCCAGATGCTCCTATTTAGAGATTACATTGTGTTGATTACATCAAACCCAGGATGCATCACAGAGCTTCTTAAATATTTTCCATCACTCTGAATTAACTAATTAAGCCAAAATAAACAACAAATTAAAGGGAAATTTTTAAAATAGAACTGTAACAGGTTTGTTTTATCACAACTGCATATGGTCATTTTGTTTTAGCTGAAATTTAGCATTGAGTCTTTTATAATTCCTGAGCTGAGAAAAATATTAACTGGCCTGTCTCCTAGTTGATATCAGTCTAATTATAACTTTAGAGAAGATGGCTCAAATAGGAGAAAATACTGAACATGAAGAAAAGCAGATGGACATCCCTAAAATCTTGAAATGGCTGTTGAGAATATCAGAACCCCTCACCCCTCAGACAACACTACTGCCATTTTCTCTCAGTCAAAACCATTGTGGTTTCATCTTATGCCAAACTACCTTTGAAGGAGGGAGAGGAAAAGGAGGAAGAGGTGGAGGAAGAAGAAGAAAAGAAGGAGAGGAAGAGGAGGATGAAAGGGTGGAGGAAGAAGGGATGGTGCAGGAAGAAGAAAAAAAAGAAGAGGAGGAGAAAGAAGAGGAAGAAGAGGAAGAGAAAAGAAAGAAAGAAGAGGAAGAGGAAGAAGGGGAAGAGGAAGAGGAAAAAGAAGGGGGAGGAGGAGGAAGGGGAAGGAAAGAAGAAGGAAAAAAGGAAGGAAAAGGGGTCGGTGGCAACATATAGATGTTTAAGGCATTGAGAGAGATTCTGTTATATTGAATCAGTTTTGTGTTATTTTATTTTACCTTTACTCCCTTGGATCTAATCACTTGTGCATATCTTGGCCGTTAGGGGGCACCTGCAAACAATACATGAAGAAAGTCTCTGTTTTCTGCCTCAGAACAAGTCAGTTGTTAAGTCTTTCTTTGCAATTGATTGATCCATCCCATTTAATATCCCTCTCCCTGCACTCTCCACATTCTTGCTATTAGTTATTCTCTACTTGTCTACTTTTATCTCCCCAATTCCTCCAATTCCCTGTCCTGTTGAAGTCAAATAAAGAGGATAAGAATGTGGGAGGAGGCCTCCCTGGGCGGAGGAGGCCTCCCAAGGTGACAGCTGCACTAACCTGTCTTCCCTGCACAGTCATATTATTTGCACATGAGGAAATATTTCTTCCTACGGTGGCTGTTTAGCCAGAGCATCTTGCTCCCACAGTCAGTCTCTCGCCATCTGTGGGAATGTTGTCAGTAACTATGGTACAGACTCTGGTCAGGGGTTGGAGGAATCGAAATTCTCTTGGAAGGGCAGAAAGAAAAATGGCGACTCCACAGATCCAGGATGGGACTCAGATTTTGGGTAGGTTGAGAACATTTTCATGGCGTGTAATTTTTTTTTCATCTTAAAATGTTTGGAAGAGTGAGGAGAATAAATTAGAAAATTATTTCTTCAGAGTTGACCAACAAATTCTCACATAATAAATGCTCATTATTATTCTCATCTTTACTCCCAAGAGGAGGTGATAATAAGCTGAAGGTGGAAATTCAGGTACAGCCCTTTTGTGTGCATTTTCTTTGTCTGACTTGTAGTTTATCAGACACATTTAGAAAAAAAAAAAGACTGTTTTGCTTTTCTATACTTGAGCTGGCCAAATAGATCACTTATTTGTAATATGAGACATTAGACAGTTAACTACACAGACTTCTGGATTTTAACCTAACTTGCTTTTTCAGTTTTATTCAGTCCTATTTTTTTAAGGGGCTTAATGGTATCACTAATAACAGAAGTGGATCACTTCTCTTAAGACAGGTAAAAAGCCATCAGGACGGTATTTGAGTTTTGTTTTATTGAAAATAAAGGACCTCAAGACAATAAATGGTTTATTGATCCCATGAAGGCGTTTTCTGCTAGGGATATATACCTTCATTTGCACATATATACATGCACACGTACACTTTTTATATACATATATTATCATAATTTGTAAGGCCTAAAGAGGTTGAGATATTGAAGCAGAGGTATAGCATAAAGAGCAATGGTTTTGGAGTTCAGATTCTGCCTTTGTGTGACCTTGTACAAGTCACTTGCCCACTGCACAGCTCAGTTTTCTCATCTGGGTAATGAAGAGTGGATCTAATGATCCCTAAGTTCCCTCTCAGGTCCAAAATCCTATGCTTGACATCTATGATTGGGCCATAGAATCCTAGATTTATGGTTGGAGGGTATGTTAGGCCAACCTATAATTTTACAGGTGGCAACAGAAGCCCAGAGAGGGGCAGTTACTATATTCAAGATAGTAGCAAATCTTCCACCTCAATAAAGTCTCTTTGCTTCTTCCAGGGTAGTGAATTATCAGTCTGTTTAGTTTATTTGACAACTCCTAGGACCTCCCAAGAGTCATAAATGATCACTAACTCTAGCTGGCAATGCTTAACTCTGAAGGTTTTATGCTTCCCTGTTGACTGGGTTTGGCCTTAAATGGTCAAAAACCACCTTCAGGCACTTTCCTCACTTAATGGTATTTTAAACTTTAGCTTAAGTTGTCACTGACTGGAGGAGTTCCTTATGTAGGGATCAACTTTTTTTTTCCTATTGACTAAAAGTTTTGTTTTTATTTTTTGTCTGGCACAAAATTACCTTTTAAATTTTTAATAAAGGGAATAATAGCAAATTATGCATAGTAGATGTGCAGTTTCACATGCAATCATCTTTTTTATTGTCCTCTGTTATGGAAATGCTTGTTTTATTCCATAAATTAAAAATGAAATAAAATTTTAAAAATAAAATTAAACAAAAATAAATAAGATTTTCTTGGGGGGAAAATGAAGAAAGGAAATGTGATTATCCAATGAAATAGCGACTGGTAGCAGTTATTTACAAAAATCACAGATTCTGAGAGTTGGAAGGGGTCAAGGCCCTTTCCAAACCTGAATGAGAATCCAATTAGCAATATTCTCTGAAGCAGTTGCTGTTAACATGTATACAGAATGTTGTTTAACTCTGCTCCCCAAGCTACCTTTGTAATGCAAGCATGACTACCCATTAAGAGGCCCCATATACAGTACTGTATAAATGTTCTGACCTGGTTTATTCAATAAAACATAAGTCTAAGGAGATTTGAAAATGCCTAGCATAAGCCACACCCTCAGTGGGTGCTGAGTAAATATTTATGATGATGAGTATATGACAAGATGCTAGCAGTATTACTAATACTGGATAGAGCACTAGGTTAGAAATAATAAAGTAGTATACCTGAGTCATAATCCTTGCTAGGGAAGCAAATTTGGATTTAGAGTCAAAAGATCTGGGTGCAAATTCTAACTTACGTGGGCATCATGGCACATATGGCCATGAGCATGAGCAACTTACTCCACTTCTATCTCCTTATCTGTAAGATGCCAGCAGTATTGCTTGTACAGTATCCTTCATATAGTTGCTAGGAAGAAAATACTTCAAAATATTAAAGTTATTAAGAAATGCAAGTAGGTGTTATTATACATCCTAATCCTGGAGTACATGCCTGGTTTTCCCCTTCTTCCTAAAAACGTTCTCCCCTTCCTAGAATAGTTTGTCTCTCCTTTGTCCCAAATACATTCTTTCTTGTCACCTATATCATACAATTGTGTAAATATTCTGTTATCGTCCCATCCTCCATTAGTCTGAAGGCATGCTTCCTAAAGAGTATGGATGGTCATCTTTCTTCTTTGTCTTTACAGAGACTTGTAGCTAACAAAAATTTTTGAGCAGAATATTTTTTTTAGCTAAAACATTGCTAACCACTCTGAGCCCTGAATAGCTTCCTCTTTTTCTCCCCTTACTCATTGTGAGACCTGTGATGTTTGCATAAGGAGCAGCTGCAGAATCCAGTTTTTTTAGGGTTCCTTTGAATTATATGTCCATAGAGACAAAGGTGATGTAAATAAACACTTTACTTCAGTATCTTTATCCAGAAAGCACACAGGGGTGTGCTGCAGCTGGTTTGAACCAGCTATTGAGTGATTGTTAAATTTTTCAGTGTGAGGATTTACATCTCAGAAATCAAGAAATCAAGGGCTTGGTTTATTATTTTGTTGATTTTCTAGACTGAAGAAAGTGATAGAGAAAATATTAATAATGGATATTAAATTTTAAAATTTCTTGTGTACTCTTTTTTGGAGAGATAGTTGTTAAACAGTAAATAGCACATCCTGGTTATAAGGATAAATGTACTTAGTAAACACATTTGGATTTTTGTTGCATTTTTTTTATTCCGGCCTCCTTTTCCACATCTTATATTTTACCACACCTTATATATGACCTCATCTTATATTTTCTTAAAATGGCCAAAATTGTTTTGGATGTGCTCAGAATCATTCATTCTATAAGAATGGTACTATGCCTTTGTGAAGGAAAGAGTAAAGGAACAAGTAAACTAAACCCTTTGGTATAAATAGAAAGCAATTAAAAGAATCCAATTATTATATCCATTTTATTCGCTATGCTTTGTATGTTTTATAACATACATCATTAGTAAGAGCAGCAAATGTGTGTAATTTTTAAATAAGTAAATGTGCACTTATTAGGGGTGCATGCTCATTTTTTTTTTACTGATGGAGTAGTTTTTCAAAAGTTTGAGACCACTGTTGGAGAACATTAGACTCAGAGTCAGGAAAGACCTTGGTTCAAATCCTGTCTCTACCACTTACTAGTTTATTGGCCATGGGCGAGTTACGTGATCTCTCCCAGTCCCTATTTCCTTCTCTATAAAATGGGGATAATGACAGGAATATCTCTCACAGGGTCATTATGAATCTCAAATGAGAAAATATATTAAAGTGCTTTGAGGTTTGCCAAATGCTATAAAAAAAAAAAGTCAGCTATTATTGTTATAGAAGTGGTTGGGGTTTTTTTCTAATAGTGAAAAGTGGAAAACCCGTCAGCTGAGGAATAGTTGAACATACTGTTTTATTACTCGCATGGGATTGTTGTTCAGTCATTCACTCATGGCTGACTCTTTGTAACCCTGTGAACCATAGGAAGCCAATACTGTCCATGGGGTTTTCTTGGCAAAGATACTGGAGCGGTTTGACATTTCCTTCTGCAGTGGATTAAGGCAAACAGAGGTTAAGTGACATGCCCAGAGTTATACAGGTAGTGAATGTCTGAGCCTGGATTTGAACTGAGGTCTTCCTGACTCTAGGACCAGCACTCTATCCACTCAGTCATCTGAGTGCTTCCATGGGAAACAAGGGGTTAAGTGCCTTGCCCAGCATCACACAGCTAGTGTCTGAGGTCACATTTGAACTCAGGTCTTCCTGTCTCTAGACCCAGTGCTCTATCCACTAAGCTGTCTACCTGCCCCACTAATTCCATTCTAACGGAATACCATAATGCAATTAGGAATTTTTGTGTGTATGTATATATGAAAAGTATAGAATGATTTGCACAAAATGAGGCAAAGCAAAAAGAGAAGAATTTTAAAAGTATGGATTAGGACTCTATAAAAGAAAAATATATGCACACCTCAGTGAGTAAATGTGCAAATAAAGCGGAAGAAGACACTGAGTATAACTGATAAAGTTGTTATGGTTATTTATGGGCTCCTTTCTAAAAGCGGAAGTCATTTAAAATCTATGTTTTTTACTGTTAAGAGCAAGAATTTGTAAGTTTCAGTTCTGGAAGAGCTGCCATGAGTTGCATAACAATGGAGATTGATTGTTAATGTATTCGGGAATCTCAGCTCAAGTCTTATGCTCTCTGCAGAGCCTTTCAAGAAGGTCCCAACCCTCTGTGAACTTCCTTGCCTCTGAAACGTCCAGTGGTTATGGCCCGTATAGCTTCTTTGGCATGTGCTGCCTTATATCATTTATCTTATATCATGTCTTCTCTCTCCCTAGGCCCTGCCTTGGGCTCTTTACTCCTAGCACTCTCTGCTGAATAGACACTTAATGTAGATTTGATAGTAGTGGTGGTCTTTGGTATTTGAAATCCAGTAGGTGATTTTTATAGGGCTTCTTAACTGAACCAGGAACTTGTTGTTTTTTTAATATTGTGATAAACTCTTTTCTAATATAATTGGTTTCTTTTGTAACCCTATGCATTGTATTTTATACATTTAAAAGCATTATTCTCAGAAGGGGGTTTATAGGTTTTACTAGGCTGCCATAACATAAAAAAGGTTTAAAACACCTGCTAAAGATAATGACACAATATATAAAGTAATGAGGCAGATTGTATATGGAGTCAGTTTCATTGCTTTATAGTCCCACATTATACTTGAATTATGATTATTTTTTAAATTTCTGAGGCGTACGCATGTCCACAGCAGCAGGTCTGGGCAACATGGTAGAGGATGCATCAAGGATTCCTATGCCTTATAGAAATGTAGGGACAGGGTCATAATCAGTCGTAGCCCAGTGCCTTTTCTGCCGATTTGAGAGTAGTTGTCCTTTGTCTATGATGTCTCTTTAGACTCTGGCCCTCTCCCCCCTCTTATCGTCTAGGGGCTCTCAGTTAGCTTATGCTAATTTCGAGACTCAGTGGCCATGTTCTCACTTATCATCTGATCCATGCATCTCTTATGCTGGCAAACTTAAAACCTATTCCTTGTACAAGCTCAAATTCTAGTATATTACTAAAAATGCTTACATTTTATTTTTCCTACACCTCCCATTCAACAGCTTGCTATATCCCTTAAAAAGAGAATTTGAAAAAATACAGCAACTGTTGGTGTCCCCATATTTTAGTCACTGTTGTGTTTTTGTTTCCATGTGAACATTGTTTTTTGTGCCTTTTGCTCCATGGTGAGGCTCAGCAACAAGTCTCTATTCCAAAGAACAATATTTGCCCTACTTTAAAAAGGTGATTTAAGTTCTTTGTCCTAGAAGTTTTCCAAAGAAGTTGCTTGATGATCTTGGTTCTAAAATTCAAAAGTGCCTTCGTGTCTTAAGATGTCATTTTTCCTAGGAATCATTCAAGAGGGGCAATGTACCATTCCCGATAAAGCCTTGGTCAGGAAGACCTTTTCTAAAGACTTGCTTCTAAATTAGCAATAAAGGCTTCTTGAACTGAATTGGGAGAGTTACTTTACAAAAACGAAAGGAATTGATTGTCCGTTGCTTTTAAATATTAAGTTGATTTTCAGGTGGCATTGGTCCAGATCATATCCCTATGCTATAGAATAGAACTCCAGATTGAAGAGAGGCCCCTTCTTGTTGAATTGGTTTTCTATATTTCAGTATTTAATGTTCCTTTTTTACTTAGAATTTTGCATATTTTAAAATGTTCCATATCTTTGCAAATATACTTTGAACCAAAACATATGATCTTTATATAGAAGCAGCTAGGTGTCGCAGTTGATACAGAACTGGTCCTAGAGTCAGGAAGACCCGAGTTCAAAGTCTGGCCTCAGACACTTACTAGCTGTGTGAACCTGGACAAGTCACTTAACCTGTTTGTCTCTGCTCCTTCATCTGTACAATAATAGCACCTACTTCCCATGGTTGTTGTAAGACTTAAATGAGATAATAATTGTAAAGTGCTTAACATAGTTAGTTTCTGGTATATAGTAAGAGCCTAATAAATGTTTTAATTTTTTTTGTTTACTTTTTGCATACAAGGAAAAATTGTATCAGATTTCTGCATCAAATGACCACTTTACTATATGTAATTTTCAAATATACCAGGATTGCCATGTTTTGGAAAGCAGCAGTCAAAAGACTAACAAAATTAGTTAGTAATTTTGTAACTGTAATTTAGAATCTTGATATTTAAGAGTCATTCACTATCATCTATTTTCACAGCTGTCCACGTTTTTAAAATATTCCTTAAGTAAGCCGGGTTAAAACTGTGTCTTGTTCTGGTCCCCCTGACCAACCTCCCTCCTAGTCAACATAGAAAGTAATTTATAAATAGCCGGTATAAAGTAGCAACAACAGAAAATAAGATTGCAAAGCAGAGTCTAGAAATCATGTATGTTCAGTTGTTTCAGTCATGTCTGACTTTGTGACCCCATTTGGGGTTTCCTTGGCAAAGATGCTGGAGTGGTTTGTCATTTCCTTTTCCAGCTCATTTTACAGATGAAGAAACCGAGGCAAAGAGGGTTAAGTGACTTGCCCAGGGTCACACAGCTATAGTAAATGTCTGGGGTCAGATTTGAACTTGTGTCTTCCTGACTCCAGGCCCAGTGCTCTACCCACTGCACCACCTAGCTGCCCAGAAATCACATAATCATATATTAATCTAAAATCACATCCTGGTAATATGTGCCAAATCAGGGCAAGCCATCTAGACTTTGTTCTCCAGGCCCTTTGATCCTATGATATGTTAATCTCAGATAAATTCCAAACATCCAGTAAGACCAGCAGAACACCAAAGGGGTGCCGATAATTTTGAGATGACGTGGACTTGTTAACTTTAAAGTTTTACTGGCAATTTTGAGATTATCTGGATATATTAGTGAACTAACCCAAAGTGGCACAAATAAGAGTTAGTGCAGAGGCAGGGAAGCTTGGGCCTCAAGGCCACAGATGGCCCTCTAGGTCCTCACATTTGGCCCTTTGATAGAATAAGGAGGGTGGCACTTGAGGACCTAGAGGGCCATCTGTGGCCTTGAGGCTGCAGCTTCCACACCCCTGAAGACTGTTCCCCAAAAACACCCTATGAAAATGAGACTTCAGACTTCTGCCCAACCCCACTACCCCAGTCTGCTTCCATCTTCATTGGGTCCATGCTGCCAAGTGCACTCAACTCTAATCCATGATTATGTGAATGATTACTATGCTTCTCCCCTACCCCAGAAAAGTCAAGTGAACTACCCAAAGTAACATGGGTAGTAGTGAAGCAAACCTAATTTATTCTTACTCCAAACCTAATGATCTTTCAATTAAACAACACTGCCTTTTCAAACAGCCCAAAATAGCTTTCTTCTCTGGTAATGTATTTCTTTAAGTACTCTGTTCAGATATCTCTAAATGATTTTTAAATGCCTTTAGTCAAATAAATTTTGTAGAGTCTGGCTGTGGAGTCAGCACTAATTCTGACCCAGAATCAATGAGACAAATGGTAATGATGCACATGAGCAGACTGAGGAGATTTGTCCCCGGCAATCAGTGTGTGATGGTTTTTTTTTCCTCTTCTTCCCTTTCCCCCAGCCCTGAAGCCTTTTGAGGCCTGCAATGATGGCAGTTTGCCAGCTTTTGTATCAAGACTGTAGATTTCACTTTGGAGCCCAGGATTGGCTTTAGCCACTTGTTAATCTTGGGTTAAACTCCGCAAGTGACCGCTTAATGACACTTCTTGAAAGCTGCATTTACTCTTATATCAGGTCCCTTTCTGTGCACCTTTACCTCACTTTGCGGATTGATTTCTGAATAACAGCCTCCATCATGATGCCAAATGCCTGAAGGGGGTTTGAGCCAACTAGCCTTTGAAAAATTAATGATGGACTTATTGGAATGCGAGGATGGCTTTATAAGAGCTTTTGAACCTAAATCTGTGAAAAATGAATGTGGGTATGCAGTAGTAAAAGCACCCGAGGTAAGCATTCTTTCTGAAATATGTTCTTGGCTTTTTCTCTGTTGTGTGTCTCTTATTCTGCTGATGGCAGTTCTGCTATTGTTCTTTTAAAAACTGAGCTCCAAAGCTATTGCAAAGATCATTTCTTTGTACTTTAACCTTGTCTTAGCAGTCTTGAGAGGCTTTTAAAGAATAAAATGACTTTTTTGAATTGCTGAAAATATGGGCAAGTTATAAAATACAGTGTGTTCCAAAAGTCTTGTTGCAGTTTCAAGCTTTAACAGCTTAAGTAATAGCTTTTAATATATATGTATATATATTTACTAATAAATTTAATGTAATATAATGTTAATTATAAACAATAAGAAATTTAATATAAATGATATTTAATAATAGCTTTTAAAAATTAATAGCTATTAAAGCTTGAAACTGCACACAGACTGTTGGCACACTCTGTATATTAATCTTTTCTTTGGTGGGGGGAGATTTAATTTCTCTAATCAACACTTCGGTATGGTTTGTAGTACTTTTAAAAGAGATTTTTGTTGAGTAGTCTTATGAGGATTGACTTAAGTGGAGATGCCTTTAATCATTTATTCATTAAAAACTTTGATATGTATTTTCTCTAAAAGCAGAATATGGACTTTAGTTGGTATATATTTGCAAATGAAGCAACTAAAATGAGTTTCAGAAATACTAATTCTGAAAGTAGAGTAGCTTAGGTTTTGGCTACTTGTGACCACAAAATGATTTAACATCTTATAAACAAATAAATGGAAAACATCTAATTTGGGATCTACTTATACCTTTCCTTTTCAAGTTTTCCTATTTTATATAGGCTTGTGAGTAACACTAAAAATCAGTCTCTCATCTATCTGAATTTCATTTAATGATACCCCTCCCTTTCTCTTATAGGATATGTCATTTCAATTGGTCCCACTCAAAGCAATTAGGCTTTCAGTGGATTGGCATTAAGTGAGTCATAGATCTTTCATCAAAAGATGTAACTATAATAGGAGATGATTATGATGAATTCAGCTTTTTTCTTCTTCAAAAAATTTGTCTTTAATATCTACCCAAACAGATGTCTCCCTATATTTGCTTTCTTTTATTTGAAGTCAGTGAGTTGTATGTTTTCTCTTCCCCATCTAACCTTCCTTCTTCTTCAGAAGAAAAATTCCATCTGTCATGTATAATTAAAATTTTCTCCTATACAAGGATCCTTGAGGATAATAAGGGATATATTTTATAATTACTAGAAAAAGTAGTTGAACAAATGTCTTGATTTTTCTGATATCTTTATGAAATTCACTCTTCTCTTTCTCCTTTTACAAATAATTTCATCTGAATTGAGTTCAGGATTCACAATGTTTATCTTTTTTAATTGAATGAAATCTTTTTTTTTTATTTGACTGCCAGTATTTCATTACTTTTTATGTTAACCTTAGGAATTAAGCATCTTTATGTATGTGGGCTAATTTTAATTATCTCTGGCTCCACAGCATTTATTTCCTTAGGTACCTCACTCTGCTTATTCTCTTGTGGTTGGAAGCCTCTGGTAAGGAGGTCAGTGTGCTGGAAAAGAATATGTATAAAGCTGTTGACTGATATGATTTCAGGTTAGAGGATCTGTTTACCAAAGAAAATTCTCTTTCTAGCTTGGCATGGCATCACCTTCTTTAGTGTTTTGAGGTTCTTAAAAGTCAATTCTTTGGGTTCAATCACAAAGGCAGAGCATTGTCTCCAGGAGGCCACTATTAGAAAGTATTTGTATTAGCTGGGAAGGAGGACAGGCAGGAAGAGAGAACCTCATAAAATTTTAGAATCTTAACATAGGAAGGAACCTTGGTCCAGTTCTCTAGCAAATGAGTAAATCCTTCTATCTATATCACTCCTGGCAACAATAAATCAGTTTCTATCCCTGTAAGTCTCTTTCACTATCGTATTAACATGGATCTTTTAGTTGATTTCTTGAATTCATAACCATGATGAATAAAATATAGGAGTAATATATTTCAAGGTAAGATATGACTCCGGGTGATGAACAGTCTAGAAGTGACAATGAACATAAAAAGAGTCCTAAATAATATTTGAAATGGCATCAGGAAATGGGAGGGAGGCCAGCCCCAGAGTATCAGGATCAGGTAGGGAATAGGGAATAGGAAAGGCGAATTAGCCAAGGTCAGAATTCTCTTACATCAGTTCTAGCTGGGCCAAACCTGGAGACTCCTAACACTACCACCACTCTACTGTTGGGAATGGAGGGTGGAAATTGCCTGAGGACTAAAATTCAAATTAGGCCACTGGAGAATGCTGTATTTTTTTCTGTGCAGCTAGAAGAGGATTCATTTGCTTTGCCTCTTTGACCCACAGGCTCTTCTATTTATATTGGCCATGGCAATGCTGATGGAAGATTAACAAAAGCAATTTAAAAGAAAAAAAGGAAAAATGTTCTTCAATTGAAGGCAAAGTAGACTCCTTGTGCTGCTGAATTAGCAATTCAGTACTGTAAGTGCCTCCTGCTGGTTGGTGATCATAATTCTCTCCTCTTTTTATATTATATATAATATATAATTACTATAATTAGCAATTATACCGTAACATTTTTACACATTAGTGACTTTTTGATAAAAATATAAGAATATTTGTTACTTTGACAATTCATTAAAATTATCACCACCCTGTGGCTAAGATACAAATACTTCAATGGTATTTCCATACCTCAAGAATCTATGATCTCAGGATTGGAGTATTTCCTCTGTTGGTGCTAATGGCAACCCAACTGTACCCTCTCATCCATGTTCCCTCTGATATCCTCCAGAGGATCCACCTAACATACTAGGTATCTTTATGTTTTGTGGGTACTAGTGAAGTACTTTGAAGATCCATGTTATTCCATTCTCTTGACATGTAACCAATCCACCTCCTTGTCTAATCTCAAATTTACACAGTGATAGCTCCTGCACATTTTCCTGAGTGAAGGTCAGTGTTGGAAAAAATGCTGCATAAACTACATTGTTGTACAAATAAACTTTCGTGAACTTGCTTATTGAGAAGTTTTAGAAACCTTGAGAAAAAAAAATTCCAGTTAGAAAGAACAAAGTATCTTTTTACTGCTGGAATAAAGGGCTGAGATTTAGACATATTGGGTTCTGGTCCTAGCTCTGTTATTAATTTGCTGTATAACCATGAGCAAGTCAATTCACTTCTTTGTGCCTCAGTTTCCTCATATGTAAAACAATAATAATAATAAAGCTATTATTTCTATAGCACTTCAAAGTTTGCAAAGCACTTTATAAATATTATCTCATTTTATCCTCAAAACAATCCTGGGAAGGAGGTGCTATTATTATTCCCCATTTACACATGAGGAAACTGAAGCAGATAGACATTAAGTGATTAGCCCAGGGTCAAATAGCTCATAGTTTTCTTAGGCAGGTTTTAACTCAGTTCTTCCTGGCTCTAGGTCCTATAATCCATCCACTGTGCTATCCATTAATCTATAAAGCCCCTCCTAATTTTGAAGACCTACCGTTCTAAACATTTATAAAGTAATGAGTATTGACATAACTTTTTAAGTTCACTCTTCCCGCCTAGTTAAAAAAAATGGGAAGGGGAAAATGGTTGCTTCTAGAAACTTAACAGAAAGGGTGCTAGAGAGGATGCTATATCAGAAAGCTAGGTGGCACAGTAGATAGAGTGCTAAGCCTGGAGTCAGAAAGACTTGAGTTCAAATTTGGCCTCAGACATTTACTAGTAGTGTGACCCTGGGAAAGTCACTTAACCCTATTTGCCTCAGTTTCCTCATCTGTAAAATGAGCTGGGGAAAGGAAATGGCAAACCACTCCAGTATCTTTGCCAAGAAAATCCTATATGAGGTCACAAAGAATCAGATAGGACTGAAACAACTGAACAACAAAAGCTGTAGGGAAGACGTAAGTGGTCAGATGTTAAGAGGAAATATTATATGGAAAGGTACTAAAAGTAATATTTTGGGTAGTTACAAATGATGTTCTGGCTTTCCATTTCATCTCCCCATTTGTTAGGCCACTGGTTCTTCATTGTCAGAAACTAGAAGGTGGCTGCATTACCATGACTCCCCAGTAGAGCCATGACAAGTGATTTCTATTAGACAGCCAAATACTGGGGGAGCTTTTTGAGTGGCAATCATACAATTGGTGATTGGGTAAGAAATTTTATTCTCTTTACCTTTTAACGATCAGTATATTGAACCAAAGACAATGCTTAACTCAGATCCTTAAATAGTCTGCCAAGTCATTGATAGGTGTACTCCTCCATTGCTGTAAGTAAATTTTACTGTCAAATTCCAGTATGTAATCTACCATCTTTTCCCTGAAATCAGTAATGTCAAAATGTATATCAAGGAAAGCTTTAGTTAGGTATGCCATGAATTGCATGGAATGTACACTTGTGACTGCGTAGATGAACATCAACATATTTTTGCTACTATGCCAGGAACAAAATAAAAAGTTTGAGAACCTCTGTCTTATCTAAAACTGCCTGTTTGGAAAGTATAGCTTTATTACAATTCATTTTTAAGGATCTGCCTTTACAAGTAGAAGTTATGAATCAACTGTATGTGATATCAAATTAATTCTTTGTCTACAAAGCATTAGTCTGTGAAGCTTCAACTATTACCACCCTTCATTTATCTCTTTGAGAGTAGTGAGTCCCTGAAAATACTGCCTAGGAAAAGATGCATATGAAGATGCCAACTTTTAATTCTCCTGATTTTTGCAGTCAGCTGTAGGCATTCCGTTTGGGCATATTATGTCATTTTTCATCTACAAATGATATCCACTCATTCCAGCCAGCTGCCTTGCAAATGTGTGCTCACAATGGGAGCCATACATGACTCTGTTGCAACTGCCAGAAAAGCAATTTCTAATGCACAGATACAGCTTTACCCTCATATAAAAAGATGACATTATTATTATTTTAATTCTATTAATGGAAGACCCACACTCCATTAAAGGGTTGTCACCAGTGCCTCTGAGCCCTTGCTATTATTCCAATAGAGCAATGGACCTATGGTCCCATTGAGGCAACTATTCCTCTTCAGCAAAGCATATCATGATTATCCCATAAATTCAGTGCAACCTTTGTCCATATCCTTTCATAATTTCTTCATGGATTTCACCTAACATGTTAGGGACCTTCCTTGCCTCCTCTTCATCACAGAGATACCAATGGTAAACACAATCTGTAGTTATGCGATAGCTTTACCATTGGTATGTGACTAGATTGTCATCTCCCTTAATGATGCATTTCTCTGATGACCTCTTTTACTCTTCTTCTTCTTTCTTTGTAACATGTGGTAGCCTGCCCACTCCACGATGAACCTCTTCTTTGCCTTTGAAGGATCCTTGAGTTTTCACCACCTTCCCTTATGCTCACGTAGGCATTTTAAAGTCACCAAGATTTGGTGCATTCATTCAACTTGGAGAGTTCTTGAAAATTCATCATAGAATTTCTTTACCTTTTCATCCCCAGCAACAGATGTTGACATATAAGCTTCATTTCTTTTGTGGTCCTCTTTTCGTAGATACTTATTGTAGCCATTAGGCTACATGCTTCCCCATTAGACTATAAGCTTATTAAGAGCTGGAACTCTTTTTTTCCCTTTCTTTGTATTCCTAGCACTTAACAGTGCCAGGCGCATAGTAGATGCCTACTAAAGCTAGTTGACTGACTGAACGTTGCAAAATTACATGAACAAATGTCCTACAAAAAAAGATGTTTCTTGCTGGTTTCAGATGTACTATAAAAACCAGCTTCACAAACTCCTTCATTTGCTTCCCCCAAAAGAATCTGAAATTGGGGCAGCTAGGTGGCGCAGTGAGTAGAGCACCAGCCCCGGAGTCAGAAGGACCAGATTTGAAATCTGGCCTCAGACACTTGAAACACTAATGACCTTGGGCAAGTCACTTAACCCTAACTGCCCTGCATTCCCCCCTCTAAAAAAAAAAGAATCTGAAATCTACCCTCACATTTGGCTGTAACCTCCTTTTGTTTTCTGATTTCACTGATCACAAAAATAGCACAAATTATTTCATTGGGTTCCTCCAGTAGTACGTCTATTCACTGGACAAGGATTTAGGTATTGATAATGCATACAACTAGGCGGTTTTTTTTAAACTATCTAAAATTGTATAATTTTTAGGACCCTTGGCCCCCTTTTTCTCCCTTTCTGCTCAGCCCTCCCTCACCCAAATCAAAGTCAACTGCAAGTCGTGTCATCATCTCCCTGATGTCACGATCCTCTTCAAAAATGAAGGACAGACACAACCATAGCAACACTCTTCTGCCACTGTTACTACAGAAGCAGAAGGATAGTAACCAGCGCCATGTTGTGGTTTTCTGTGTTTTATAGGCTGCTGTGCTCAAAAAGTGCGTGGTCGCATGGCCAGTTTGTGGGATGTCAGGACCACATCCAAAGTCCTTCCAGCTTTGTAGAACCTGACAGGATTTGTGCTCCACTTGCACAGTCTTTGAGAGCCTACATGACAAAATGAGGCATCAATGGGGGCTTTGGATAGCACTTGCTTTAGAACTAGAATTTGCCTGACAGTTCCTTTTAGAAACACATAACTTGAATACACACTGAGATTTTTTTTAAAGGTGATCCATGTTAAAACTAAATGGTAATAATGGTAGCAGCAGCAGCAGAAGTAGTAGTAGCAGTAGTAGTAGTAGTAGTAATAGTAGTAGCAGTAGCAGTACTATTAGTAGTAGTAGTAGTAGTAGTAGTAGTAGTAGTGGTGGTGGTGGTGTTTGCAAAGCACTTTATAGATATTATCTCACTGTATCCCCATAACAATCCTGGGAGGTAAGAGCTCTTGTTATCATCCCCATTTTACAAATGAGGAAACTGAAGCATTCAGAGGTTAAGTGATTTGTTCAGAGTCACACAGCTAATAAGTATTTGATGCTAGATTTGAACTCATCTCCTTGACTCCAAGTCCAGTGTTCTGTCCACTGTGCCACCTGCCTGACTACCAGTTAGTAAGATAGCTTGCATTTGTATGGCTTTTTGTAAAAGCTTTTAAAGTATTTTCACATACATTATCACACTTCATTCCCACAATAAGCCAGTAAGTCTTATTGCCCTCATTCTATAGATATAGAAAATGAGGTTCATAGAGATTATCCAGCGCCTGAGGTTGCCCTATTACTGTGGGACTCTTAGGTCTTCTGACTTTTGAGAACAGAGTTCTTTCAACTCCACCATGTGTTTTCTTGTATACCACAGTGCTCCTCTGGAAAGGACCTTAGAGATCATCCAGTCTAACCCCTTTGCCTCATGGTGAGGAAACTGAAGCCTAGAAAGATTGTGTTTTCCCCAAAGTCTCACAGATTGTAAGTAGGATTTCAATCCAGATAGTCTGGTTCCTAATCCATTATTCTTTTCACTATAGGCTACCTTCCTGCAAATGTAATCAGTCATTATCCCCAGTCTTTGTGTACCAGGTATCATATATGTGCATGATTTAAGGACAGTATGGAAAGAAGGTGGATACAAACGAAAGGGAGGAGCTATGAAATTGGATTCAGTCAGGCATCACTTTAGGATTATGACATCAAAGATCTAGAGCTCAAAAGGATTCCAAAAGCCATGTAGTCCAAGCCCTCATTTTACAGATAATGAAACTGAGAGCAGGGAGATTAAATAAAGATGAGGAAAGTATAAGAAGACAGGGAAGGTTGGAAAAAGCCCAGGTTGGGAAGAGCTTTAAATGACAAACAGAGGAATTTACATTTGATCTTGGAGGTAATAGGGAAACCACTGCAACTCCAAGAGAAGTATGCTAGTCTACTAGACACAAGCCTTTCCATTCTTAGTTTGGTTAGATCTGAACTTAAAAATCACCTTGGTGGCCAAGTGGAGGCCTGATTGGCATGGGAGAGACTTGACATAGGAAGACCCGTGAAAAGAGTATTGTAGACAATGGCTGAACAATCATGGTATAGGAATATCAGAATACTATTTTGCTGTAAGAAATAAAGGGATAGTTTCAAAGAAACCTGGGAAGATTTATATGAACTAATATAAATAATATAAAGAGAAGTTACCAGAACCAATATCATAAAATTCTGGAACACTTAAAAACTCTAATCAGTGTAATGATCAACCATGATTCCAAACACCAATGGTGCTCACCTCATGACACAGAGCATCTGGAACTGGATGTCCTGCAGACATCTCAAATTCATCATGTCCAAAAAAGAATTTATTATCTTTTCCCAAAACTTTCCCCTTTTCTCAACTTTGCTAAGCCTTGCAAGGGCTTGCTATGTCCCTCTCATCCATGTTAACAACCTTAGTATCGTCTAATTGGTCTTCCTGCTTCCCCTCCCTAATCCAATACCTCAGCTCGATCGAATTCTTCAACCAGCTGCCAAAGTGACTTTACTAAAGTTCAGTTATGACCATGTCACTCCCCTTCTCAATAAACTCTAGTGGCTCTCTTATTGTCTCCAGGATCAAATATAAAGTCCTCTGGCTTTTAAAGCCTTTCATAATGGTTTCATTTTAGTTTTCCAGTCTTTTTACACTTTGTTCCCCATTATGGACTCTATAATCCAGAAACAGGACACTCCGTCTCTCTTTTCACTGGCTGTCTCTCATGCGTGAAATACTCTCCTTTATCTTTGCCTTCTGATCTCCCTAGAGACCTTCAAAGTCTCATTGCCAAGGTCTCCCACTGCATCTGGGGCCATCTCCAGTTTTCTTGGTCTATATCTCACCACTGGACCCAGATGGCACCAGCAGAGAAAGTGAGGTTGGTGACTTTGCACAGACCTCCCTCACTTAAATACAGTTCATTTGCATGTCATGGTATCACCTTCCTGATGTCACAGTCCTCTTCAAGAATGAAGGACAAAACAACAACAAATCTTCATTGAAAGATGACCTGTAGGAAGTCTTTCCTGGTCCACATTACTGCTGACTGCCTTCAGTATCTTTCACTTAAATAGTATACATGTTGTATATCCAGCATTTTGTATGTTGTATCACTAATTATAAAGTAAGCATGGACCACATTTTGGCGCGTGTGTGTGTGTGTGTGTGTGTGTGTGTGTGTACCCAGGCTTAGCACATTATAAATGCCTGGTACATAGTAAGCAATTAATAAATTCTTTTTGACTGGTGTACATTGAACAGAGTAATAAATGTTAGTATTTTCATAGGTACTGCTTAAGTGCCTAAAGGAAGCTTATTCTGTTAAGTACTTAAATATTGCTGGAGAGTCTATCTAGTTTATATGGCTGCTTAGCAAACATTATCTTTCACACAAGTAAACTTCAGACAAGAGAATGAATTAATTAATTTTTCTGTGTCCTTCATTTCCTTTTAAAACATCTCATCATTATACACCCCCACTTTCTTATTAAAACCTCTACCCTAGACTCCCATTTCCCTGGACTCTATTCTTTGCAAGTTAAAATGTTAATAAATGGTATTGGTTTAATGTGTTATTCCCTCTTACATAATATTTGCATTTTAAGAGGGTCCTTTAATGTCTTAATTCAAGAAGAGTCACTAATGGAAGTAATTTCCTGGACCATAAAAGGTCCCTGGGTATTTGATTGTGCTACTTTTTAATCCTACTTATTCCACGTATGCAGCTACATCAGCTGCCAAAGAATAAAGCTGTCCTTTTGCCTTTATTCAAATTATCTCTAATTTTAATTAATTATATTAATTCGACTTCTCTTTGTTAATGGTATATAATCAAGGCACACTCTCTTGGATAAAAATAATAATAACAATTTTGGCTTGAAATATAAACAGAAGGATAATACATGAATTTAATGGTCATTCTTATTGACTATGGATTTTGGTTACTAGATAGCTTTCCCCCTTTAACCATGACATTACCATGTTTTAACTATGTGTTTATTGAGAAGGTGAGTTACTGATAAATATATCATAATTACATCATTCTTTTCACTCGGTAGGAAATATGAACATATTTTCACTAATTGATTCTATATTAGAAGCATAGGAGAGCCCAAGGAGATAGCAGCATTGAGGTATATTTTGTATGACACTGTATGTAAGATTCGCCTTATAATTACTCAGCTGAATGAGGCAGAGGAGTAGAGGAGTTGAGGTTTTCAAATCTTTAAGCTGGGTGACACAGTGGATACAGTGTTATACGTAGAGTCAAGAAGATCTGAGTTCAAACCTAGCCTCAGACACTTACAATATTTACTAGTAAGCCTTAGCAAATCACTTAACTCCTATTCGCCTCAGTTTCTTTATCTATAAAATGATTATAATGATAATAGCAGCAACATCTCAGAGTTGTGAGGCTAAAATGAGATTATTTGTAAAGTGCTTTGAAAATCTTAAAGTACTGTGTAAATGCTAGCTTTTATAATTATCATTATTAATTATTAATGTATTATTAATAACAATAAATTGTTTATACCAGTGGTTTACAAAATTTTTGAGGGGTACTCCCTTCTCCACAGCCACTTACCAGTATTATATTACTATCTGTTGATTAAGAAAATATCCGATGACAAAAAGCTATTACTTTGAATTCACAAATTCTTTTACATAAATATGTATTTTAATAATCACAGAAACATCTACGTGCATTTGAGAAATTGTGATACATATTTGTATAGTAGAAAATTTTTATTTCCTTTGCATCAAATGTCACCGATGTTTGTCTGATATTTGATATATATACGTAGACAAATACAGAAATATATAAGATCAAGAATCATTCTCCAATGGAGCAGCAAACAATTCTCAAATTAAATATTATAAACTCTTAATAGTAAGAAAAATAAAAGTAAAAACAACTCTGAGGTTCACCTCACCCCCAACAAATTGGCAAAGGTAACAATCTGCATTGAAGAGTTTATGGAAAGACAATCATACTAATATATCATACTAATATATGATTGGTGGAATTAGACCAACCATTCTGTAAAGCAGTTTGAAATTATGGTAAGAAAATGACTAAACTTTCAACCAGAGATTCCCTTATTGATCGAGTGCATACCCCAAGGAGGTCAGTCGGAAAGTAGTTCCCATATACACCAAGGTATTTATAACAGTAGTACTATAATATCAGAGAATTGGAAACAAAGTAGAATACCAATAACTAGAGAATAGCTAAATAAATTATTGTGCGTGAATTTAATGGACTATCACTATGATGTTAAAAAAGACTATAAAGAATACAGAGAAACATAAGAGTACTTATATAAATTCCTGTAAAGTGAAATAATGAACTCCAGGAAGAACTGAATGCACAATAACAACAACAGTGTAAATGGAAGAAAGAAAACAAAAACTGAAAATGAATGCTGTTATCATAATGACCCAATTTGTCCCCAAAGAAGAGATATGGAAATGGATCTCCCTCCTTTCCTTGCAGAGGTGGGGGACTATGGCTAGGAAAGTTCACATTGCCCAGTGGATGTATTGGTCAGTTTTTCTGAGCTGCCTTTTTCCTTTTTCCCTTTTCCCCTTTTATTCATTGGCATAAGAGATAGTCCACTAGATAGGAGAGACAGGTAGACCGTGTGTAGTTAGATATATGTAGTAACATAAACAAAAGAAAGTTAACAACAAAAGATGTCAATGAAAATTGTTTAAGAAAATTTAGATTTGGATTAGAAGGCAGGGCAGCATTAGTAGAATAAGCACTAGAATGGAGCCATAGACTTAAGTTCTAGCCCCAGCTCTTTCACTATCCAGCTAAATGATCCTGGATAAGTCATTTTAATATTCTGACCTTTATTGCACTTGTTTGTAAAATAAAGAGTTTTGACTAGGAAGTCTTCAAGGTCCCTTTCTGCTGTAAAATTCCATGATTCCGTGATCTGAATTTGTAAATATCTCATTTCTTTATCTAGATAATCAACTCTTTAAGGGTAGGGACACAAGTTTTAGACAGCTTTGTCTCCTACAGGGCACCTTGCATAGAGTAAGAACTCAATAAATATTTGTTGAATGAATAATCAAGTAATGTTGAAGAATTCTGTCCCAGCAGCTCACTGTTTTTGTTGGCAATAATGGGAAGGTTAATTTTGCAAGGGAAAATCAAGAATTATTTTCATCAGGCATTCCTGAGAATTAGAAAGTAAAATGTAGCAATATGATGGAAACCATTGCTTTGCACAGACAGAGAAAATGGTACAAAATGAGCAAAGATTAACATTTCCCAAATTACTTTGGCAACTTTAAGACTTGGGATATATTCTCAAAGCCCATAAATGAAGGTCCATGGAACAATTCCAAGATAAAGAGGGGTAAGCAAGGAAAATCTTCAGCAAAATGGAAAAAAAAATTATTTTCCTGCCCCCCAAATTACCACATTCAATAAATATTGTTATTTATGTGCCATATTTTCATCAATCCCAGAACAATATAAGCCATCTTCAGGGAAATCTCTGGTGGTATAAAAGAAATTTATGAAACCAGCCACACTGGAAACACAAAATATACGAAAAATTGTCCAGGCTGACATGGAGCTATATGAGCAAGTCAAGTCAAGAAGCATATAAAAAGACCTACTTCATGACAGGACTTGTTCTAAACACTCGTATAAGCAAATAGAATTACATCATCAGTATGTATAATTTGGATTGGTGCTTCAGATGGGCAATGCCTAGAATACCAGAACTGAATAGAAGGGTAAGATCAGGCTGGATCACACTTGGGAAGTTGAATGGTTTGTCAGTGATGCCAAATTGCTCTCTGCCACAAAAGTCCATCTCATTAGCTTTAACGTTTTCCCAGTAACGCTATAATAGCTTTAAATCATAGAAGTCTACAATCTGAAGAATTAAAGTTCAGATAAGACAAAGGATCGTAGAGCAATGTGTTGTCAAAAGTAGGCCAAAGCATGTTACCAAAAAAAAAGTTTCATAGAAGGGAATATAGATATGTGTGTGTGTGTGTGTACATATAAACTTTCACAGGAGAAGGGATATACACATACATATATGTATTGTGTATGTATCTACAAATATAGAGAGATATGTAGGGAAGCCTGACACACTCACTCTCTCTCTCTGTCTCTGTGTGTCCTCTCTTTGTCTCTCTCTCTCTCTCTCTCTCAATCTGAAGGTTAGAAGGGAAGAAAAAGAAGGTTTCATGGAGAAGGTCCCAAATGAGCTGAATATTAAAGGAAGAAAAAAAAGTAGAGATGAAGACAAAATGTGCATGGCAGTGAGAGACATGTCTTAGTTCAGAAATAGCCTGTAGTCTGGTTTCAATGGAGTATAGGATGTGTAAAGAGTAAGATGAAATAAGGCTAGAGAGATTAATTGAAAACGAAGGAATTTGTATTTCATCTTACAGGCGATAGGGAGCCATGGAAGGTTTTATGAAGAGGGGATTGACATGATTAGACTTGAACATTAGGAAGATTATTTTGGCAACTGGATGAATGATAGGTAGCTTGGAGAAGGCAGGCACTAGAGGCAGAGGTAACAGTTAGAAGGTTATTCTGATAGAGTCCAAGTGAGCAAGATGATGAGAAAGATGATCACTAGTATGGTCGCAGTGCAAGAGGACAAAAGGGGACTGAAGAGACTTTGTAAAAATAGAATCAACACAACTTGGTAACTGATTGGATATAAAAGATGAGGGATGGAGAAAAGAGCCACTGGGGACTCAAGTTTTGGGAGAGTGTCAGAGTAGACACCAGATTACAAGGGGTATGAGGGAGTTTCTCAACAAAGAGGAAAAGACAGAATGGTAGACTCAGATGGCATGGTCAGGAGAAAGTTTTTTTTTTCATTTTCTTTATTTTCATTTTTATTTTAAGGTTATTGAGACAGGAAGGCAGAGTATAGTGGGAAAGAACTGATTGGAGCTAGGGGTCTGGGTTCAAATCCCTCTTTTGGTTTTGTTACCTAAGTCATGACTTAACCTCTCTCCCTGGGCCTCAGTTTGCTCATCTATAATATGAAAGGGTTGGACTAGATGGCTTCTGGGGTCCCTTCTAACTCTAAACCCTGTGATCTTATGATCATGAATCTAGGTAGGATGGAAGGAGCCAGTAGAGAAAGAGAAAATGAAGAGGAGAGAAAAGTTGATTGACAGGATTCACCCCTTCCCCAGAAGGGAAGGGATCAAAGGCGCAGGGTAAATTACTTACCTTTAAAAAGAATAAAAATGCCCTAATCCTCTGATGCTGGAGCAAAAAGAGAGAAGATGTAGGAAAGTGTAGATAGAGAGAACTGGCATGCATACACTGTACTTAGATATCTTAATGGAGATGAGGCATTTCACAATAGACGGCTTAAGTCTCAGAAAAGTTAGGTGAGGGTCATGTGGTTAGAGACCTGAGCAAGAAAGGGAGTTGATTAGAGATGCATAAAAGGACTAAGGGGCAGCTAGGCGGTGCAGTGGATAGAGTGCGGAGCCTGGAGTCAGGAAAACTGATCTTTCTGAGTTCAAATGTGACCTCAGACAGTTACTAGCTGTGTGACCCTGAGCAAGTCACTTAACCCTGTTTGCCTTAGTTTCCTCATCTGTAAAATGAACTGCCGAAGGATGTGGCAAACCACTCCATTATCCTTGCCAAGAAAACCCCAAATGGGGTCACAAAGAGTAGGATACAACTGAAACAAATGAACAACAAAAGGACTAAACAATGAGATTCCCAGATGTTTTAGATAAAATAAATTCTTACTGGGGCTAGTCAGTGATTCATGATTTCTTCAAGTCCCCAGAGTAGGAAAAGAGACAACAGATGGTGAGAAGATGGTAGTTATCATGAACTTCAAAAATTGATCTGATCTCACACCTTTCAAATTGGCAAAAACGATAAATGATGGAAATATCCAATAATGGAGAGGCTGAGGAGACACACACTAATGCCCTAATTTTTTTTTCATTCTAAAAAGCAACTTGTAGTTATAGGAGAAAGATTTCTAGACTATCCATAACTTATGCTGGTAAATTGACTAGGAGAGTAATAATAGGGATGTTTATTTAACACTTTAAGTTGGAAAAGTACTTTATATACATTACCTTGTTTGAGCTTCACAGCAGTCCTGTAAGTGTAATTATCCTCACTGTACAGATGAGGACACTGAAACTGAGAGAGGTTAAGGGACTCGCCCACTGTTAAATCGCTGCTAAGTCAGGGGCAGGATTTGAATTCAAGTTTTGCTGACTTTGAGTCTGGCACTCTTATCTACTTCACCACCTAGCTGCCCAAGAAGAGTCAGGAATTAAAAAATGAGTTCAGGAGGAGTGAGTCAGTGGGAGAAGTGGAAGATTAGTAGGCTGTAATCAGAGAGAGAAATTTCAGATATCAAGATTTGGGAGGTGGAACAGTTTCAGGTGATAGTGAGTAGTAAGATATAACCACCCCTGGGAGTGGCTCGGGTAAAGTAGAGATAAATTCATGGGAACTAAAGTTAATGATCGGAAAGGCCTGCCTGTTTTGAGGACTCATCAACATGAATATTTGTAAATCACTAAAGAGGAAAGTAGAAGACAAGTTAGAGACAAAGACTTAGTGCCAGGCCTTGAAGTCATTGAGGAAGGAAGGAGAGAGCACCATGAAGATCAAGAGATGACAGGAAGGGTCATACAAAGTCTCCAGTAGATGGGAAAAGTATGGAAAGGAACCGATGGTGATCAAAGGAGAATTTTTAAGGATGATGGGAAGCAGTAGGGTCTGAAGGATATAGTAGCAGAAGAAATTGGAAGTTTGAATGGGACACCTCTCTTTAAAGGATTGATCTCAATAATATTTTCAGAAGTTAAAGATGAATCTTGGGCAAACAGGGAAAAATTGACTTGGAAGTTATAATGAACTGATTTAAATATTTTGTTGTCATAGACAGAATTTCTCCTCTTTGGCAGTGGTTTTCCAATGTTTTGCTGCATAAAGCTCTTCTGCAAGGCAAAGGGCCTTGTAAACTATTTAATGCTCCCTTGTGCCATCACAAATAAAACCATGGGGATGGGTGTTGTTGTTTAGCAAATTTTCATTCTTACTGTTTGAACTGTGTTATTTCAGACTGCAAAATAAGAGGTAAGGAACTGGCTTGGGACCATAACCAAGGAGGAATAATATAATCCTTGAAGTTAAAGAAAAGATAATCTTTCATCCCCTACCATGAACATTCTCTCTTTTCTCAATCAAGGGTTGGGGTGGAGGAGGGTGAAGGGGTAGAATCTCCTCTATTGGTGCATGAAAGACTCATTTTGAATATGATTGGTTTTTCTTATTATCTTTTAGGTATAAGCTCTGTTAAGGTTGCAGTGCCTAGAGAGGCAGCTAGGTGGCATAGTGAAGAGAGTGCTCAGGAAGACCTGAGTTCAAATTTTACTCAAACACTTACTGATTGTGTGACCTTGGGCAAGTCACTTAACCTCTGTTTTCCTCAGTTTCCTACAATTGAGATAATAATAGCACCTACCTCACAAGATTGTCATGATGATCAAATGAGATAATATCTGTAGAAGCCTTAGCACTGTGCCTAAAATGCAGTAGGCACTTAATCAGTGCTTATTTCCTTCTTTCTTTCCTTGCTAATTTCCTCCTACCCTTTCTTTTTTTTCTTTCAGTGGCTCTCTAATGCCTGCAGGATTCAATATAAACTTATCTTTTTGGCATTTAAAGCCCTTTACAACCTGACTCCAGCTTACCATTCTAAGGTTATGATGCGTCATTCCCCTTCGCTCACTTTAAAGTCCAGCCAAATTGGTCTTCTCTCTGCTCCTCACTCTGCATAGGCTGTCCCTCGTTCCTGGGATGGACTTCCTCTTCACGTGTTAGAATCCCTAGCTTCCCTCAAAATCCAGATCTAGGGCCACCTCTTATCAGAGATCTCTTCAAGTGCTAATGCTTCTCTCCCCCATTGTCTTATATATAATACTTTGTATATATTTTGTGTATAGAAATGTAATTATACACATACGTATGGATGTATGGCTATGTACATACATACACACACAGGTGTGTTTAAATGTGAATGTGTGGGTGTGTGTATGCACCCACACACACATACATACATACATACATATATATATATACACATACCTGCTTATTTTGCCTGCTGGAATATAAGTTCCTCAAGGTCGAAGGGGGGGTGGGGTGGGGAGGGGTCTTACATACTTGCCTTTTTGCCCTCAGTACCTGACAATTGCATATACTCTTAAATGTTTGTTGTTGTTGTTTTATGCATCATCAAAATTTGAAAGATATTAGCATTATTCCGTCTCAAAGCATTGTTTTCTATAGCAACAGCAAGATAAGAAAATGGGTTTTCCTATTTTAGACTTCTCTTTTCTCCTTATATTGTCTCCTGCCTCTCCCATGATTCAGATGCTCACTTCTATGGCAGTGATTCCCAAGTCCATATCACAGCGCCTGTCCCCCGAAGCTCAACACCCTCATTTCCAGCCTTCTGGCTAAGCATCTCCACCTTTATGTCCCATCCATACCTCACACTCAAAACTGAACCCATTATCTTACCTACCTCTTCACATTCCTTATTTCTGTTGATATGATAGCCATGCTCCCAGGGATTCGGACTCAAAACCTAAGTGTTTCTATTTTCCTTTATCTACCCAGACTAGCCAGTCCTCTGGATTCATCTTGTATTCTGAAGCCTTTTTTTCCCCTGTTGGTGAAATTCCTCATAACTCTTACCTAAACTATTGTGATAGTTTCTAATTTAGGGATTCTTAATCTTTATATACATATCATGGACCCCTTTAATAGTCTAGTGAAGCCTATAGACCCCTTCTCAGAATAATATTTTTAAATGAGTAGAATAAAATACACAGGTTGACAAAGGAATCAATTATGTTGAACTACAGTTATCAAAATATTTTGTTGAAAACAAGTTCATGGGCCCCAGACGAAGAACTCTTGCTCTAATTAGTGCCCCTCCAACTAGTTTCTCTTCCCTCTCCAGTCTGTTATTTTCACTCCTAACCTGAGTCAGTTTCTAAATGCACAGCTAATATACTTGTCACTCCTTTTATTCCAAAACCATAGATTGCTTCCTTATTGCCTACCAAAATAAGGTATAGACATTCAAGGCACTCCACACTTTGTCTCTGTTCTATCTTTCCAAGCATTTTTCTTACTTCTCCCCTTATTATATACTCTACGTTCCAGTCAAGCTGTATCCCTCTCTCTACCCTGCCTACCCTAGACATATCCTGACCTTTCTTGTGTCCATGACTTTGTTTAGCTCTGGAATGACCTCTTCTTCCTCCCTCTCCATCCCCCCCCCACCAAAAAAAAAAACCTATAAAATCTTTGCATTGAAATTCCTCCTTTCCTTCAAGGTCCAATTCAGGTGCCATTTCATCTGAAAGTCTTCTCTGCTAAGAGAGGTGGTAAGTTTCCTTTACTGTAGATCTTTAAGTAGGGGCTATGTGAAAAATTGTCGAGAATATTGGAGAAAGGATTCTTTGTAGGGGTATGGGTTGGTTTAGATCAAGAATCCTTAACTCGGAATCTGCAAATTTGTTTTTAAAAACACCTTAACTTTATTTCATTATAATTGGTTTCCTTTGTAACCCTGTGTACTTAAAGTTTTATTCTGAAAAGGAATCTGTAAATTTCACCAGATTACCAAAGGTTGTCCATGACACAAAAAGTGAAGAACCACTAGACTAGCTGGCTGCCAAGGTGCCTTCCAGTTCTGAAATTCTATGATTTTGAGAATAAAAAAGGAAGTTCATGTTGTTCTGAAAACTCATATAAAACTAGAAGGGAGACAACTCTGGGCTCTTTTCCCTCTGAATCTTTCTGTGCATGCTCAATTAGTTGAATCACGTTGTGATTTGACATTTCTGGTTTTTTAAAAGACTTAGAGTGTTTCATAGTGTTTATGTTGTGTTTCAGCCTACTTGGCTATAACTGGTTCAGCTTTTCTTGTGCCCTGACAAAGACAATTTAAATAGTTCCATTTTTTTTTTCAGGTTTAGATAATTTGTGTGCATTTTATTTGTAAAGGCTGTGCAGCCATTTTCGGGGTAAATTACAAAAAAAAAAAAAATACAGCCACTGTAAAGTAGTAATCATGCCCCGTGTTGGAATAGCTTGGTGGAAGTCATTAAATGCAGATATGTATGGCACCCCCAAACTTGAGTGCTCATTTGTAATCTTTGGGCCATGCTTTGTTTAAACCACAGTTACCTATAAATGAGACAAAACACCCATGTCCCAGTTGTGTTTCAAAACTGATAAAAGACAAAGGAGTTCATGTGAGGAATTACTGTATTTGACTTAGTGGAATTCATTATGAAGAACATTTCTGAAGGAAACTTGCATAAAGGGGATTTGGCTGTGTTCAAGAGAAAAATAGAGACAAGAGAACCATCAATTTCTTTCCAACATAAGGATCTTGGTAATGAGCCTGATTCTCATCAGGGTTTCCAGAGAGATTGGGATTTGAAAAGTGAGTATTCCAGCTAAAAGCTGAAGTTAAACAGGCACTGTACTCAGGTAGAATACTAATTTAGAGGCTTCTCAGAGACTCCCTGTGCTCTGAAGCTTATACTGAGTGTGTAAGGCTGTCAACAGTGAGAAGACCAAGAGATCTATTTCTGTTTGGGGTTGAGTACTACACATGAAAATTTTGGTAAATATTGCCCTCCACAATCTAAATTTGCAGAACGAGCATTCAATAGTATTGTCCTCATTTTACAGATGAGTAAACTGAGGCTCACTGAAATGAAGCGCCTTGCCTGTGGTCAAGCATGGGCAATGTAATGTCTGAGAAGATATTAAGACCCATGTCTGTCCTAACTCAGAATCCAGAACTCCTTCTGTTATATCAAGCCCTCTTGTTTCCTTGTCTTTGTTCATGTTATATTCTGCATTATACAAAATGCCTTCTCCTAGCCGCTTCTCTCCCTGTTAAAATCCTATCTATCCTTCAACAGCCAGTTCAAATACCACCTCCTCCATGAAGCTTTCCTTGATCTCCTGAAGGGATCTTTTATCCTCTATACAATTCAGATTTGATAAAAGCCAGCTGGGTGGAGGGCTTATTCTATTGTTCTGGCCCTATAACCTAAAATAAATTGTGTTTGTTTTCCCTAGCTCATAGTTAGTCCTAAAGGAAGCTTTTCACTCTGCTTTACCTACTAGATTAGGCAGCTAGGTTATAATGGATAGAGTGCCAGGCCAGAAGTCAGGAAGACCTGAGTTCATATGCAGCCTTGGACACTTATTACATGTGTAACCTTCAGCAAATCACTTAACTGCTGTCTGCCTCAGTTTCCTCATCGGTAAAATAAGAGCAATAATGTCACCTACCTCCTCAGTCAGATTAGATGTTTGTAAAGCACTTAACATGGTGCTTGGCACATAGTTGGGCTAAATAAGTCTCAGACTTTATTTTTCTGTCTCCGTCACCTACTCCCTCCTTATTCTCCTCAGGGGAAGGAGATCCAATATCAGAGAAGCTTCCTCTTCAGAGAAGAAATGGATAAGCCTGCAAATCCCAGGGAATCTTCTGTTGTAATAAGGCTTCTACCTCCCAAGATTTAGAAAGAAACATTTGTTTATTGGGCGAATTTGGGTTTTTCCTCCTTCCCTTCTAGGACAAAAAGCTGGTGGTTAACAACCTCAAACAATCAGTGCAATTAGATGCTATTTGAAATTAGGAGACAATTATTTTAACACTCTCTTCTCAAAACTTTGCTCACACCATTGTAATCTTTCAGCTTCTGTTTGTTTCTTTATGGATCTTTTTTTTTTTAATTTAAGAGACCTAAGTTTTGTTATTTTAAATAAAAAGCAATCACTGTATACAGAGGTACAATTTTGAGATTTGGCACTTGAAACCAGAAGTTGATCTATGTTTTCAAAATAGAACCTAGGAAATTAACTCTCACTCTGTTACCTTCATGATAGAATTTAAATGAAATTATTCCTAAGTTTTCTTAGCACTGTGAATGCTTAGTTGCTCGATTTTTAAATGCCTTGCTTCAATTTTGTCTTACCACAAAAACTGCCGACTTTGTTGCTAGATAGATAGATAGATAGATAAATAGGCATGATTATTCAGGGTATGAATGGACTTGAATAATAATTACCATTATTTATACTTATACCAAAGACTAGGAGTATTTATGCAATTTATTAAAAGCCATGTTAATAGGGTGATAAACTATGATCAACAGGACAGATGGGAGAAAATGAAAATGAGACTATGAAAGGGGTTTAAACTGTAAAATACAAAATTACTATTTTCTTCCTCCCCTCCCCCCAGCAGTCCAGTATATGTGTTACTTTGTTGTCTTCCCAGATTAGAATGTAAACTCCTTGCGGGCAGGGACTGTCTTGCTTACTCTCCTAATTGTAGCCACAGTGCCTGGCACATAGTAAGCATTTAATAAATGCTTTTTCATTTATGTAAATAACAGTGCAATATAAATTTTAATAGATACAAAGCGCTTTATGAGACTCAAAAACTAAAAGATCCCTTCAGGAGATCAAGGAAAGCTTCATGGAGGAGGTGGTATTTGAACTGGCTGTTGAAGGATAGATAGGATTTTAACAGGGAGAGAACCGGCTAGGAGAAGGCATTATGTATAATGTAGAACATAACATGAACAAAGACAAGGAAGCAAGAGAGCTTGATGTAACAGAATGAGTTCTGGATTCTGAGTTAGGACAGACATGGGTCTTAATCTCTTCTCAGACATTAAATTGCCCATGCTTGACCGCAGGCAAAGCGCTTCATTTCAGTGAGCCTCAGTTTACTCATCTGTAAAATGAGGACAATACTATTGAATGCTCGTTCTGCAAATTTAGATTGTGGAGGGCAGCATTTACCAGATTTTCCATCTGTAAATATTAAAAAATCCAATTATTCTGTAATTAACATGATCCCCATCACTACTTTTTTAGGGAGATGGGGGGATTTTTGTTTGCTTTGTTTTTGAGCCTGAGTCTCTCCATCTCACCCAGGCTAGGAAGTTTAGCCATCACTCCCTGACCAGATCCCCCTATGGATCTATGGTGGAGCTTTCACCTCTTCTGCTTCAGTTCTGGGCTATTTGCCCCTCCTTAGACAGCCTTGTGATCTCTGCTCCCAGGGCCTCACCTTACTTAGCAGGGCCAAATTTGGTACAGACACCCACTATCTGCTTAACCCTCTGCAGCTCAGAACTCCCAAACTCAAGAGATCTCCCAGCCACAGACTCTCCAGTAGCAGGGATTCCATACCTGGCTAGACCTTTGATTTCATTGACACAGGAAAGCAGCAGATAAAGAAAATCTCTCCCAAAGCAGGCCTATACCTTCTCTGTAATTAATAGTCTTAGAGAGTCACCCAGAATATTGAGAGATTAAGTGATGCCAATGCCACGACGTCGATATGAAGCAGAAGGAGGATTTGAATCCAGGTCTTCTTGGCTTTCAAGGCCAGCTTTCTATCCACTAAAACACACTGCTGCTCATCCTTTAACAAAAATTATTTCTATTTCCTAAGTTTCTCGCAGCAGAGTTTTTGTTATGCTGACTTTTTGACCTAATTATATGGTTGGTTCAGAGGAAAGCTGGGGGGTTTTTTTCTTTGTTCTTTTCCATGTAAACATGGCTTTCCATTGTAACTCTCTGGGTGCTGGGAAGCAAGCAAGTGTTTAGAGCCAGAAAATCTTTCAACAGATTCTACTTCAGCTTAAGGAACAATTAGTTAAATTGGAGAAGCAGGAGGCATCCAGCTGAGCTTACTCTCCACAGTTTTTCTCTGTGGCCACAAGTGGAATATCACTAGAAAAAAAAAGTAACTTAATTTAGTTTTTGAGAGGCAACATTTATGTGTTGAAGAATGACATTGATAATTTCCACTAGGTTTTGATAGAAGTTTAATTCACACAGGAAGAGGCGATCTCAATTCAGACCAGTATGGTATTTCTCTCTCAAAATAATTTTCTACTCATCTTATTATAAAATTTTGAAAATGAGAAACATAAAACTATGTGGTCAACATGACAAATATGTGTCTTCTAAATTGTGGTCATTGACTGAAGAGCAAAATGACGTGCTGAATAGCTTCCATAGTTCTTCAGTATTTACGGATGACTTTCCTTGCAACAACCACATGAGGTTACTGTCACTGGCTAGCTGCATGATCTTAGGCAAGTTAACTCTCTGGGACTCAGTTTCCTCATCTGTAATATGGAAGAGGAAGGACTTAGAGGGCTTCTTAGGTCCCTTTTAGCTCTTAATCTGTGATCCTGTGACAGCTGTGAGTGGATAATCTTAAGAGAAAAGGAATGGAGATAGAGAAGAGCCAGAAGTGAAATCAGATTTATTTATTAGTAAAAATATTTTAAATAATTCCCCAAACCTTTAAGACACAGGGGAGGCAGTAAATATTGTTGAGGCTGGTAATGAAAAATGCTCTAATTCCTACCTCAAATTAGGAAGCAAATTTGCATTACAGGGTGTTCCTGTGATCCTTCTGTTTCCTCATTTCCAGCACTAACAAAAAAAAGAGAACTTCCTGTTCTCATTGTACAAAGGAAAAAGGTCTAGCTTCATGGGGTGATGCATTTTTATCGTCTCAGATGAAGTCACAGTCGACAAGCTCTAAGAAAGATAGGGAAAATACCATGAGAGAAGTTGGGATCCTTGCTTATGTACATACATAGTTTTCTTTCTTTGATATTGTTGCTGTAGTCCTTAACACCCACTACATTATTTATATATTACTGTTCCACATCTACAACTATTAAACTTTCATCAGAGATGACTGGGGAGAAGTATGGGGATCATAAGAACCATTGCAAAAAGGAACTGGTGGTGGCCCCTCCCTTTCTTGCATCCTCCTTGGGATAAAGTGGTAAATAGTGGCAGATATGGCTTATAGAAATGTCTTGTTCCTGCTCCAGACTTCCAAAATGCATAGAAGACCCAAAGGTCATGAGCCGTGCCAACCAATGCTCAGAAATAGTATATTCAATTTAAATGATGATTTCTTTAAAAATCTCTACTTTAGGCTTAAATGATGAATACATTTTTAGATTCTTTTAAAACAATAATGTTCTGATGAATGTTTTAGTCGTGAATTAATAGCATATATGTACTAGAATCAGTCAGAAAAAAAGTGTTTTTAAAAACAGTCAGCATTCTTACGGAGATAACTAGCTTATTGTACTTTGTATTGGCGCACTGACCTCAGTGTCTTTAAAGACGGTACTGGTACAAGTTATTGAAAGCACGAAAGACTATTTATAACCTATTGTGGGCACAGCTTCTAAAATGGTCTGGTTCAGAAATAACTAAGGCTTGATTTCATCATCTCATGAAATAAAGACCAAAGTATTCCTATAAAAAGGACAAACTGAAAAATAGAGCTAATGATTGTCAGTGGGACAGAGGAAAGATCCCTTGGAGGGATTCCAGTGACATAATCCCATAGTAGAATCTGAGAGTATTTCAACTTCAATGCCATTGTAATTGGTTCTAGCAGCATTAGATTTCACTGCCAAACAAAAAATATCATGCACGATGAGGGTGAGTCTTTAGTTAGGCATAAAGAGGTAGGGAAAACAGAACAGGTGTACCTCAACCCTAGTGCAGTAAAGTTGCATGGAACGTATTTTAATATTTTGACAGGACTTTACTCAATGAGGGGCGAGCCACAAATGAAAGATCATTACCATCCTTTCAGGTGGTCATCTTCTTCAGTACTGGTCAAGTATTTAGCATATAAGTGCTAGTATTAACAAATAGCTGATATGGCACTTAGGGCTTAAGTTTTCCTCCCCACTCCTCTCAGAATACTGTTTCTTTTTAAATTAATTTCTATTGGCTATGAATATGATGTATTCTCTTCTTGCCTATAAGTAGAATCATAGAATTTTTAAGCAAGAGGGCACCTGGAGATTATTTAGCTCATCTTCTTGATTTTACAGATGAGGAAACTGATTCCCAGAAAAGTGAAATAACTTTCTCAAGGTCACACAGTGATTACACAATGGAGCCAGGGTCTTCTGGTTTCCAAACCAGTGCTTCTTCCTTTCCATCATTCCATCCAATGCCTTTATTTCATGCTTGCAAAATTTAAACCATCCCAGAAAATACATTTCACTGCTAACAATAATAATAATAACCTTCTGAAAAGATAAAAGGATTCACATTTTTTTCACACACATACCTGATGATTTGTCTTTGGCTTAGAATAGCCACAATTCTGTGTATAGATTAAAAAATAAATAAAGTCCTGCAGTGAATGCAGAGAGTTATTAATAGCTTATAGAGCACTTTCAGTATAATGCCAGTATATCCTTCAGATGGCCTTGAACATGAATGTATTTTTCTTCTGCATGTCATTGGCTTTAAAAGCAAATTAATTTCTTTGTCAGATCTTAGAATTCATGATACTTTGATGTTATCTTATTTTCTTAAATTTTTTTAAATTAAAAATTTTTAATTAAATTAAAGCTCATCCTAGGAAAATTTAAGCTTTATCCTTAAATAAAATATTTAAATGATACTTGGCCCATAACCACTATTTTGCAAGAAAATTGCTTTCCATCTTAAATTCTGAAAAAGTGTCATAATCCTAAAGAATTGAAAAGGTGAAGATTTTTAGGTGCTTATTATATTGTGAAATCGAAATAAAAAGATAAATAATCATTTAGTGTATTAAATGCTAAATGAAGCTTTCGAGTCCGAAAATCTAAGGAACCTTTCTCAACATTTGCTATCCATTAATGTTGGGGGAACCTCTTGTGTCTGGTGTATGGGAGGACTTGGACAAAGCTTATATGGGATGAGCAGGCATGGATGGGTTGGGATCTGTGTTGCCGGAGGAAATACCCACATCAATGAGACCACAGATCTAGTTAAGATTCTTGATTATTTTGAAGTCAGAAAGGATGCTCTCAGTTCAAAATAGGACACAAACAGGGCGATGTTGGTACTGTTTTGTTTAATTTTATAGCTACTTAAAAAAAGTTATATGTAATAGGGATTCATGGTTTCATGCATAATTCTTTTTTCCCATTCTCTGTATATTGAAATGTTTATATTTATTAAAGTTTAAGTTCATAATGAAAAGAAGGAAAAAATTAAAATATTTGTAAAAATTATGCTCTAACCCATTACATAGGGTCATAGACAAAACTGGGCCTCAGTTTCCTCATCTGTAAAATGAATAATGTAAAGCATCTCTAAGCTCCTTGAACCCTACTTCTCCTTGCCAAGCTGGAGAAGGAACCAAACCTCTTTCCCTAACTAAACTATAGAGAGAAGACAAAAAGAAAGAATTTAGGGAGTCTAGAGGAAAAGGGGAAGAAGATTAAATCAATACCAGTAGATGGGTGGTAGGTGACAACATGGTACCTACAATAGACCTCCCTGAAGCTGAACTGAGTTCTAGTCCTACCTTAGACACTAACTGTGATGCTGAGTGAGTCATTTAATATATTTGAACTTCAGTTTTCTCATCTATAAAACAGGGACAACAATGCTCCTTTGATCCCCAGGAGTCCTATGCCACCACTGGCCAGGACCCCTATTCCTTAATGTCTGTCCTTCATCCACTCCCTCCACACAGTGGTGGAACCCACTATGTGCCACTGTGGTAGTCTTTCTTCTGTCAAGCCTAGGGGCAGGACAGTCGTGAGGTCATTTTCTCATTCTATAGTTTGGCATTGCGTCTTAGAGTTATCTGGGGGATGTTTGCCACTAGCCCTATAGAAACTTCCCTTGTTCTCCAACTGCTGCTTTCCTTCTTGGGAGGTTGTACTAATTCATCCTGGCCTCTGCTAAATTCTATTTAGATTAATAATATCAGAATTAACAACAGGACTCAACTGTGTATCCCAGAATAATTACTAAGGAACTCCAAAAGGAATAGCTATAGATAGGTATAGCCATAGGTATAATTATAGTTAGTACTCACTTGTTTTTGGAAATCTACCAAAATGAGGATGGGCTTATGTAAAATGAGAATGTTGCCCACTTGGAAAGGATACTGCTGATGTCATGTTGTGAGAAGGGTGCTTTTATGTCCAAGGAGAGAATCTCCTGCCTCTGACACATACTGGCTTGATGACCCTGGCCAACTTAACCTTCTAGTGCCTTAGGTAACTCTCAGGTTCTTAAACTAAGGTCCATGAACTTAAAAAAAAAATTAAATAACTATTTCACTGTAATTTGTTTCTTTTGTAATATATGACTTTATATTATATATTATAATTTATAATAAAATTTTCTTTTATGTATTAAAAAAAGATTATTCTGGGGCAGCTAGGTGGTACAGTGAGTAGAGCACCAGCCATGGAGTCAGGAGGACCTAAGTTCAAATCCAGTCTCAGACACTTGACACATTTACTAGCTGTGTGACCTTGGGCAAGTCACTTAACCCCAATTGACCTGCCTTCCCCCCTGCAAAACATTTTTAAAAAATTTTTAAAATTATTCTAACAAGGGGTCTGTGGGTTTCATCAGATTGCCAGAGGGATCCATGGCACAAAAAAAGTTAACCCCTTCTTTAAGACTAAGTTGCAGAGAAGATGCCAACCTGCATGGGTGAGGGATTTTCCTCACCTGGGGGTTAATGAAATCATGGGTCCCGTCCCTGTCCCTAAAGTAGTCTGACTGATATACAGATACGACTAGATTATAAAATGCATAACAGCAAGGACTTCTTTATCTAAATGTTCTTTTTCCTCTAGCCAATACCATGATACTTTGTACTAACTGTTGTTTTTCAGCCGTTTCAGTTGTGTCCAACTCTTTGTGACCCCATTTGGGCTTTTCTTGGCAAAGACACTGGTGTGGTTTGCCATTTCCTTCTCCAGCTCATTTTACAAGTGAGGAAAGTGAGGCAATCAGAATTAGGTGACTCGCGCAGGGTCACATACCTAATAATTGTCTCAGGCCAGATTTGAGCTTCCCGACTCCAGGCCTGACGCTCTATCCACTGTGCCACCTAGCTTCCCATCTTTGTACTAATAGATGTTAATAAATGTCAAATTGAATTAAATTGCCCATAAGTTGCTATTAATTAGAATTCCCACCCAGCCATCCCAAACTCGGGTTTGCCTGTACAATCAGTTTCAAATCAGCATGCTCTCCCATCTAAGTGCCTCACAGGGCTGCTAAGTCCCCTTTGGGCTATGTGAGTGTCCCAAGTCTGGTAGTATCAGAATGCATGGGATGAGCATAGAGTAGATCCCCAGACCTCTTTGTTGAGCTCAGTAGGCTTCATCATTCTGCTGCTCTTTCTTTGATTTCCACTCACTTTCAGAGTTTTCCTTAGATCACTAAAATAAATAGGTAGTAGGAGGATTAGGCCAGGGCAGCATGGACAGACCTCCCAGCTCCTTCTCCTTTGGGCTGCTTGGCTTCTCCGTGGGAACAGAAGCTCTGGAAGCTAGTCTTAGGCGATCCAAATCAGCTTCATAGTTCTCATGTTCTGGTGAGTCCATGACAGTATGCCCTCAAGCTCTAGAGAAACACATGGCTAAGACATCATCTAGAATTGTCAGAGAAGCCTTTGTAAGACTATGCTACAAAGCCAACATTTTGCGTCTAGTCTGTGCCAAGCATTGTGCTAGACAGTGTGGTCTCTGCCATCAAAGAGTCTACAATAAAAATAATGATAATAATAATTAATATTTATATCATGCATGTATACAGTGCTTTAAATTATAAATTTAATTATAAATTAACATTATGTAGTGCTTTGAAGGTTTACACTGTGCTTTCCTAGCAACAATGCAGTAAGGTAGTTGGTATAACTATTGTAAATCCATTTTTTGATGAGAATACTCTGAGGCTCCTGGAAGTTAAATGACTTATTTAGAGATTGGAATTTCAACCCAGGTCTCCCAACCTGAAGTCCAAAGTGTTCTTTCTGCCCTCCCCAAAGGTTTCTGAAGTTTGGGAAAGAAAGCGTATCCATGTGAAGCAATTAGAGAGTAATTACACGTTAAACTATGTGGCATAGACGGTAAATATAATTAGGAGTTCAGAGAAGGGAGGGAACAGTGTAGGTTGGAGTAGTTGGAGAAAGTTTCATGAGAGGACATAGGACTTTTAAGTAGGATTTCAACAAGGGAAGGAGAGGAGAAGATTGGATAGAGTTCTTGTCGAACTAGTCTGAGTAAAGTCAGGGAGGGTCATGAGGTAACAAGGGCAATCAAAGAAGTGTAAGACCTCAGCCTTTTGGTTCCACTGGCCTCTCAAATTCAAACAAGCATTATCTTCTTTATTATAGGGCCATATGAATCTGGACTTGGAGTCAGCAAAAAGTGGGTTTGGTCCCACCTTAGACACTCACAGCGATGCTGAGCAAATTACTGAAACTCATTGAGCCACAGTTTCCTCATCTGTAAAATAGGGATAATAATAGGCTCTACCTCACAAGGTTGTTCTGAAAATTAAATGAGATAACATAGGGAAGGTATTTTGCAAACCTTAAATGCTATGTAAATGATGTCTGCTATTATGTCACTCACATAAAGACAGTATTTGTTGTTGTTTAGTCATTTTTCAGATGTGTACGATTCTTCATGACCCCATTTAGGGTTTTCTTGGCAAAGATACTGGAATGATTTGCCATTTCCTTCTCTACATCTTCATCTACAGATGAGGAAACTGAGGCAAACAGGGTTAAGCGACTTGGCCAGGCTCACACAGCTAGTGTTAGGCTAGAGTTGAACTCATTTCCTCCTAATTCCAGGATTGGCACTCTAACCACTACCCCAAAGACAGTCTACATGATGCCAATATGATTAGTGATTTCAGTCTAGCTGTTACAGTCAGAGAAGGGTAGGCCAGAAATAATTCATACTTCATGTTTGCCTTGTCAGGTCAATTTTCTTCAAAACTGCCTATCTGATAGCCTAGTAATATATAACATTTATTATTTGTGGGTTGATACATGCAGTAGTTTGTTGAATTATATTGCTAGCTTATAAACATTTTAATCATTGTACTTTAACAAACATGGTTTACATAATTACCTACTATGATATATTTACTTATTTCAGGAGGAGCATTTAAGTATTCATTCTAAAGAGATTTTTAGTCTTAGATGTTTATACTAAATACATACCAGCTATTTTTCATATTGGTTTCTGTGGGATAGTGGCATCAAAATAATATACTTTTGGACTTCTGAAACCCATTTAATTTAAATAGCTCAGAATATTTTGTGTGTGTGGAGTCAGCTATAAATATAGATATGGCTGCTAAAGAGAAGTAGTCGCATTAGTTGTGGAAGTAGAAAATCAGAGAAAGAAAATAACCCATCCAGTAAGTCATCAAAGACACTGGGCAAACATTTGGCCACTACCACTACACAGTCATCAGAAGTGAATTTATGCTGGCCTTGCTGCAGGGTATCTTGGAAATACTGATTAATTTTTTCTTTGTAAATGACTGCAAACATAAGGATTCATTGAAATCCCTTGTACACAAGAGATGAAAATATTTTCCTGAGAATTCAACTAGTTTAACTTTACACCTTGAAAAAAAACCCAAAAGAAATGTCTTACTGATAGAAATTGATGAATATATAATATGTATTCTGTGTGGAATATAAATGCATATATGTGTAGAAATCACCAGAGACTCTTTTAAACAGAAACATGTAGTTTCTGTGCTCATTTTAGTTTAAATAAATTAGCTGTAGAGCTCAAGAAGATTCTTCTACTCCGTAAAAAAAAAAAAATTTCGGAACTCCGCATGAATTTTGTTTTATTTGCTCAGTGCTTTAATGAGAATTGTGTTTTTGAGCCAGGAAGGTGAAACATTAAGAATGCTAGGCGAGTGTGGGTTGTATTTGATGTTCTTACTGCACAAAAGAATAGAATTTGCAGGGTGTTGTTCAGTGAAGCATTTTCAAGTTACCCACAGTGGTGTCTATTGTCCTGTTTCTGAATTGAATGATGTCATGTTTCATTTAAGGCTCTTAGTGATGCTGGAGGCTGTGGTCTGCACACTAGGGGTGGAGGGGGTGCTGGGGCGGGGGGGGGGGGGGGGGGGGGGGGGGGGGGGGGGGGGGGGGGGGGGGGGGGGGGGGGGGGGGGGGGGCAGGCAGCGAGAAAGTTGCAAATCAGGTTTCTGCGAAGCCTTTGTGTTTTAGGTTTTGATAGATAAAAGCTGACTCATGCA
Organism: Phalanger gymnotis; assembly: GCA_028646595.1. Classification (NCBI taxonomy): domain Eukaryota; kingdom Metazoa; phylum Chordata; class Mammalia; order Diprotodontia; family Phalangeridae; genus Phalanger; species Phalanger gymnotis. The sequence goes on along the minus strand of CM053627.1, from coordinate 94,910,604 downwards.
ATATTTCCAGTGAAGGAGCTGCACGGACTAGTAAAGGCTTCTCATTTTACCTGAGCTGAGCGAGCCCTCAGTGAGGTAATCTGTATCAGCTGAAGGCAAGGGATGTGTTTGGCTTCAATGGGATACAGGTAAGTGGGGAATTGGTGCAGAGCACACTGGAAATATTGAAAGGGACTGGTGCTTTCCCTCGGCACGGAACTAGCTGGGACTGGGAGACATTCCACAGTGGTGAGAGACTGTCGCGAAGGGGGTTTCTTCTTCTGCACATTGCGGGGGGGGGGGGGGGGGGGGGGGGGGGGGGGGGGGGGGGGGGGGGGGGGGGGGGGGGGGGGGGGGGGGGGGGGGGGGCAGAATGGGGTGGGATATAGATGAATGTCCTCCCTCCCCCCTAGGGAGCAGAGAAGGATTCTGCTTTAAACGCTGGCATTGTAGAAAGAGCTATTCAACGAATGAAATTAGTCTCTAGGAGGTAGATTCTGTTTGCTTCTGGGCTGAAGTCTCTGGTTTGACTTTGTTACCCAGAGTTCAACTGAAGTATCTAGACTTAGCTGTGGTTGCTTCAGGGGTGAATCAGCGCTGTTAAGGAAGTCTCGTTAAACTAAGGCTAAATGTCTCCTTTGGCTCTCTTTGTGAACTGCCTGCTGGACGGCAGTTTCTTAAATGGGGTTTGGGATTTTAGCCGTGGTTGGGGATTAGCGGCAAGGTTCGGGCTACAGATTTAGCCTTTGCCAAATGCGTCCGCTGTGAAACTTTGCTTTAAAATCAGGCGGACCTTCTAATAGGCAATGCGCAAAAAAGAACTTTGGCTGGTTAGGGACACTTGTTAGGATGCGCCCAGGTGGGAAATCGGAGGCAGGCTTGTCTGGTAAGACTAGAGTTAAGACTTGGTCCGCAGGTTTGATTTAGTTTCATTTACTTCATTAGTTGTATTCTTACGGTCTGAATATCACTAAATTCAAATATTCAGATTTTTTATGCCCAAATATTTTAAAAATATGTTCCGATATTTTCAAAAAGAAATTTTTTAAACGCGGGTTGCTTTTTAAAAGTATTTTCAGAAAAAATAAAGATGTGGTTTTAACTTTGTTGTTTTGGAAATTGCTTGGCAACTTGGTTAGTCCAGATGAAGTTCTACCCACTTTATATCACTATTGTGTAGATTTCAGCCTAAAGACCAATTTGCTTTTTCTCATCATTAGGAAAGTACAGTGCTGATTGCTCAGTCAAACGATAGAGGAGAGAAATTATAGAGATAGATAGACAGACAGACAGACTAGGACAGTATCTATTAAGCACTTACTATGTGCCAGTCACTTGAGCCAAGTGCTTGGATACATTTTGGTTTCTTATCATTAAGTCCAAATTTATAATTCATCCTTATGTCTTTGGCAAAGATGATGGCATTTTTTATCTTCAAGACCAAGAATTTGCAAGAATTGAAAGTTAATTCAATTCAGGCATCATTTATTAAGCGCTCACTATATACAGTGCACTGTGTTAGGAGTCGGGAGTGCAAAGACCAAATGCAAAACATCCGACGTCTTCCGGGAGCTTATATTACTTTGGTTATGGAGGGAGATGCAAAATATGGGCATTAAAAGTAAACACCATGCAAGTAGAAATTGTTTCATTCCCTTTATTTGTATCCTCTGAGCCCAACATAAGTGCCTAGAACATAATAGGCACTTAATAAATGCTTGTTGTTGATTGATAAACAAATTCAATATAATAAGACATAACTAATGTTTTTATTTTATTTTAATTTTACCTAGGGCAAGTAGGACAGAGTGTACCTTGAAGTAATCTTTTGAAAGTAATTGGGAGAAGAAGTGTAGACAGAAATGGGGAGGAGTGCTAGGATGCAGGGAGTAAGGGAGGGCACCAGCTATCAGCTTCCCCTTGTACTCACTTTTTCTTACAAACTCCATTGTTTATTCGCTGCTAAAGAAATGCAATGATTTTCACCACCCTCTAAATTGTAGTCTTCTCACTTTGGCGCTTTTCTCCCTCCCTAGTTAAAAGTTTGGGAGGTGGGGAGTATTAACAAGTAGGCAGACCAGGAAAGCTTTCCCATAGGATGCAGCCTCATAGATGAGACTTAGAGATGGAGGGGGAAGTGATGATAGAGGACATTCCAAGCATATATAATATAGTTGCTGTTTATGCAGTAACTCCGGACATTGGTGGTAAATACAGATGTGCAATTAAGCATTTTTCTGTTTGTTGCTGAATTATTCACACAAAGAAGGTAAAAATTGGAGGAGATGGTTGTCTCGTGCAATCCCCTCATTGTGTAGGTGACCCAGTTGAATTCCAGATAGTTTTATCTTCCATAAAATGAGAGTTTAGACTAGCTGACCTCTGACATCCCTTCACGCTCTAGATCTATGATCCAGTGAATGAAATTACGACCAATTCTTAATGAACTCTAAGTGCTTTTGGCTTCCCTTCTCATGGCACAGGTATGTTTTTTAAAGCTTTCACCTAACCAATATGACTTAATCAGTCTATTACTTATCCACAGATACAGTTTTTGGTTCCTCTTTTGACATAATTCCCTTTGGAGTGGAATAGTCAGCACTTCTGACCACTTTATTAGGAAAGGGATATATTCTTTGTTAGAATTCCTTTTCAATGTCTCGTGCCCTCCTTATATCCATTACCATCCACTTCTTTCCATTTATCGATGGAAGTAGCCTAACTGAAGTCACTATGGAAGCAAGAGTTCTGACTGCTGGACTCTGATAGCAGAGAGTGAAAAGCCAGAAGGGAATGATACTATGAAGTAATCATAACACTTCACATTTGTACGGTGCTTTCTAATCTTCACATCGCGCACACATATAGATCTAACTTGATCTTTAGAACAGCCTTGTGAGGGAAGCAGGGATTATTACTACCATCTTACAAATGAGAAAATCAAGGCTTAGATAAGTTGTAACTTGCCCAAGAACTCTTAGTAAGAGTTCTTACTTACTTAGTAAGCCTTAGCAGAACTAGGCTTTGAACCTTCTTCCACTATATAAGGATGACTTGTAGAATAAACTCTTGCAAGTTGGAATAGTAGGAGCTTAGAAATATATGGAATTATTGGCCCAGCCCTCTTATAAGTATAGTAATTCTGTTATTATTTCAGTGAACCAAGGCCTGGAAGTCCGTATTCTTTTGTGGCTTTCACTTAGTGTGGACTTACTATCCCAAATAGTATTTTTTCATTAGTCTGTTGTGTCTAGGGTTGGAAGGTACACTCAGAGTAGCAGTAGCATTTCTATGCTATGCAAATGATTGGTGCATTCAGCACCTCACAGAAATCCTTTGTATATAGTAGGTGCTTAATGGTTGTTCCTTGAATGAATGCGTGACTGCATGAATTGTTTTCATGGTTTTTAACATCTTGATGTGATTTGTCACTTTTCTACACTTGTTTTAGTATTAGATCTTTTTCTAGGTCTTACAAGAAATTTTTATTTGTACTTTGCACTTTTTTCCCTTCTCTTTTCCTGGGATATAAGTGTCATAAGCCATGTAGTGTTCAATTGTCAATGAATGAGCATTTTTTAAAATACCTACTTATGTGCTAGGCATTGTGTAATGTTCTAAGGATACAAAGAAAAATGAAGCAGCCCCTCTCTGCAAGGATCTTAAATTCTAGCAACACATATGCATAGGAACATATACATGGTACATGCAAAGAGTGGCAGTAATGGAATGGAAGCCAAGAAGATGTGTACTCACGTCTTACCTTTCTCGCCTACTGGCTGTGTGACCTTAGGCAGGTTAGTTAACGTCTCAGTACCCAGACAACTCTCCAGGATTAGGTTTCAGAGAAGGTGCAGACCTACAGTGATTGAGGGCATCTCTCATACCTTGGAAATCGCAGGTCCAATTACTATCTCATCCCAATACAAAGAAAACACAAAATAATTCTCAGGGTGGGCACTAGCATCAGGGATGGGAATCAGTGGGGAATCAGGAGAGGCCTCCTAGAGGAGGTGGCATTTTAGCTGATCCTTGAACAAAACTAGAGTTTCTTAGGGGGAGAGGTGAGTAGAGAGTATATGGGAGACAGCCTGTCAAAAGGCACAGAGGTGAAATTGGAATGATGTGTGTGACAAACAGTAAGATGGGGCTCATTCCACTCTCTTTCTTTGTTGGTTCCTATACCTGTGCTACCAAAACTAGGTGTCTTACAAAGAGAACAATGAAAAGGGCTCAGAAAAGAATCCCCCTATCAGACCTTCAGGGAAGATGGGCTCATGTCTTTGTACGGAGAAGAATCAGTCTTGTGAAAGGAAATACAAAGAAATTGCAGTTTTAGGGATAAAAGAAATTTTAGAGATACATGTAAGAATAAGCGCAACTTCATGGAGATTAAGATTTTTTTTATTCCTACAAAAGACAGCACAGAAAACATTCATCTCATTAGAATAGCATTTTAACTTAAAATTCAGTCAAAAATATTCTACGTATTCTTGCCTTTTCTGGTTTCTGTGACAGTGTTCTCTCTCTTTATTCTCTGTTCCTCTCATTCTCCTCTGTTCTTTCCTTGTTCTCTTCCTCATTCTTCTCTTTTCTCTCTTCCTTCTTTTCTATTCTCTCCTCCTTCTCCTCTGTTTTCTCCTCGTTATTCTATTTTCTCCTCCTTCTCCTCTGTTCTCCTCCATTCTCTCCTTGTTCTTCTCTGTTCTCTCCTCATTCTTCTCTGACAACTTCTGCAGTTTCTTTGGCTACTCCCCCTTGTTCCTCCCACCCCCTAAATTGGGCATCCCCCAAGTTTCTAGTCCTCTTTCTCTTCCCTTGTCCTACTTTTGACACTCCCTTAGTGACCTCATCCCCTCCTATGGCTACAGATAGCACTTCTGTAAGAATGGCTATCAGATCTCTATCTCTGGTTCTTATCTCTCCCTAGATCTCCAATACTTTATTTTCAATAGCAAGCAAGGAAAACATCAAAACTTGGATGGCCTGCTAAGCTTTAATGCATCTGAAACGAAACTCACTGTCTTCACCTCCAAACCTTTTCCCCATCCCCTGCCTTCTCTATTTCAATTACCCAAATTCAAAACCTTAGATGCATCTTTTTTTTTTTCCTTTCCCTCACCACCCGTGTACATCCAGTGGCCACATTCTATCAAATTGGCCTCTACTATCATGACTCTTACACTTGTTCTCTCCTCCTTTCTTCTTTTCATTTTTTTTAGTCCCCAGTATCTAACATAGTGTTTAATTCATGTCTGTTGAATCGAGTGGAATCATGAGAAAGAGCTTAAAAATTATAAAATTTTAGAGCTAGACTTGACCCTAATTAGAGCTCTAGCTCAGTTTTTTCACTTTTCTTTTAAGGCCTTAATTACTTTAAATTTAAAGCAATTTACCCAGAATCATATATCTAATTTGTACTAGCTCTAGGAGAGAATCGATCTCACATTTTCCAATTCCTAGTCCAATGTGTTTTAAGTAAAATTTTATTATAATAATAAATTATTACTTTACATCACCTAAATTTCCACCTTATGCATCCCTTCATAGATAATGATCCCTTTTAACAAAGAATTTTTTATAGAAAAAGAGGAAAAAATCAATAAAACTGGTAAATTCACACCCAAAAATCTGCACGTGCAATGTTCCATACTTGTGGACTTCCCACCTTTACAAAGGGGTGAGGCTAGGGGGGAGGATCTCCTCATACTCTTTGGGATCAAGATTTTTTTTTTAATTTTACACCATTCGTTATTGAAGATTTCATGGTGGTTATTCTTTCCACTTACATCGTTGTCGTTATTGAATACTGTGTGCTTTCAGTTACACCTCCCTGGCTTCCTTTTTATCATGAGTCAACAAGAAGACACATAAGCAATAGTCAACTTTGATGGACTTAGCTCTTCTTAGCAATACAGTCATCTTAGACAATTCCAAAAGACTCATGATGGAAAATGCCATCCACATCCAGAGAAAGAGCTATGGAGTCTAAATGCAGATGGAAGCAGACTATTTTCTTTTTTTCTGGTTTTTTGTTGTTCTCTTTCTCATGGTTTTTCCCTTTTGTCCTGATTCTTCTTTCACAACATATCTAATGTGGAAATATGTTTAATATGATTGTGCATGTGTAACCTATATCAGATTGCTTACTGTCTTGTGGACAGGGGAGGGAGGGAAAAAAATTGGAACTCAAAATCTTGTAAAAGTGAATGTTGAAAACTATCTTTACATATAATTGGAAAAATAAAATACCATTAAGTGGAGAGGGGGATTTTTTTTAGAAGAGAAGATACATAGTCTCTTCTATATTCTTTTCCTTTCCATAAATACAGCATCAGACCTAGGGGTCCCTTGTGAAGTTGTCCCAGTTTGTTCTGTGATGCTCCCAAAGGAAGTTCTCAAAGTATAGTGGGTGCAATCGGTTGTGGAAGAAATCTAGAAGCCGCTTATGCTCTAGCCTTATTGTTGGGGGAGAGTGAATCACCCATAGGATAATGCAGCCATCTACTTTCCCTCAAAACAAACTCCTTTTACCCAAGGCAGAGGAGAATTTTTCGTCCACTGTAATTATCCGTCTGAGAATATGACTTAAAAATAGCTGTGGAAAATCAGTGGTGCAGATAACTAGCTCCTAATAGCACAAACATGTATCTATGCAAGTTCATCACAATATATAATAAACTAAATGGAAAAACAACTTTGAGATCGCTGCTGGCATTTGAGCTGAGCAAAGCATTTAGGCAACTTCTACCCTTGTTAATATACTCATTTTATAATGTAGCAGAAGGTACTTAGATGAGAATTTTAGTAAGTAGTAAAAACATTTAGAATAGATAAGATGGTGCAAATCTTAACTAGATTTGAGAAAGGCGAGAATGAGATTTAGACATTTTCCATTGAAGTATATTTCCTTATGTATGAAAACATGTAATTATCATCTTTTATGTGTTGAACCAACATTAAAAAAAATGCTGTCCTTCATTAGCATTTATAGGTTTAATTTTCTGCCTGTTGTTCTCACCATTTTTAGGGCCAGATTTAAGCAATTTGCCTTAGGACAAAGTAACTTGGCTCAGCAGTATTTAGCTTGGTTCATAATACTTTGAAAAGTCATAAGGATCTTAAGTATCCCAGGTATCCAAAAGAATTCAGTTTTAGAATGTGACCTCATAGCTAAGATGAAATGTTGCCATAGTTTTAGTGGCCCTGGTATTTTGGGACTTGGGGAAGTATCTTCAGAAGAACCCATTTGATTATTTTTCAGTTGGTGTTAAGATTTGGTGCTTCATTGTCCTGGATTTTATATCTCAATTTTTTCTATCCTTAAAAGTACTGATTTTTAGAAAAGCATTGTTACTAGAGGTGGCTAGGTGGTACAGTGGATAGAGACTGAAGTCAGAAAGATAGCGACTAGAGTCAGGAAGACCTAAGTTCAAATGTGACCTCTGCTCTTTAGTAAATATGTTACTTACCATTGGCAAGTCGGGGAACCATCTCCAATCATCCTGATCAATATCTTGCCGCTGGACCCAGATAGCTCTGGAGGAGAAAGTGAGCCTGGTGACCTTTTACAGTCCTCCCTCACTTAAATCCAATCCACTTGCAAGCCGTGACATCATCTTCCTGATGTCATGGTCCTCCATTTTGTCTTCCAGAATGCAAGACAAATAACAAACAACCTTTGTCAAGTCACTGAACCTCTTTTTGCCTTAGTTTCTTCGACTGTGATATGGGGATCATAGCACTTAGCCTCCCAGGGTTATTGTGAGGATCAAATAAGATAATTTATAAAGGACTTAGCACAGTGCCTGACACATAGTAGGTGCTTAATAAATGATTGTTGCTTTCTCTTACTAGTTCTAATTATCTCCTCCTATTTTTCCCCTCCTCTTTCCCTCCACGTAGCCCTTACTAGCTATCTAGTTAGTAATGTTGGAGAGCAAGTAAGATAAAAAGATTTGGGGTCAAATTTCTTTATCTGCTATATTTGTTACTTTCTACTGGACTTGTGACAAATAATTGAGGCTAGTTGAATTCCGTGTACCATTTTTCATTCTAAGGGAGCTGATTATTTCATATTATTATCACTCTGTCTTTTTAAAAGATGAGGAAAACACAGGCCCAGCGGGATTAAATGAGCTACACAAGATTTCATTTTCATTCTTGACCTTTGAGGAATCCTTCAGTGTTAAATTGATGATAACCTGGTTTAGACAGATCTGTACCAGTCCTTTTAGCCTGTATTAAGTTTATCAATCACTATCTTCTACAGACCTAGCTAGATCAAATCATAAATCCTAGCCTGCCCCAAAGTATACCTCAAACCAATCTTTAGTTCCATCTTACTGGAATCTGTCCTCGTAAGAGGACCTAGCTGTAGTCCAAGCTCCCTGAAGCCACTTTGAGCCTCATTTTCCTTCCTATGATAGAACCTAAATCCCAGAGTAGGGTCAGTCAATAGGGTCAGCCAGTAGTAATGAAGAAGGCAGGTGGTATGACAATCTCGCTTGATTTTTTTCTCCATTTTGGACTACCCATGACTCCCATAAAAAAATAGCCTAATGTGTTTCCCTACAAGTGCCTTCAAATGCACTGCTGTATCATTGGATTTATGCCATAATCATGCCATAGCAGGCTTTTAAGGGCAAGTGCATTTAACTATGATAACTAATCCATGTTTTATAGACCATAAAATTGTTATAAAGCAAGCAGAAAGAAGATTGCAAAAGCTTTAAAAAGTGTTGCAGACATACCATGTGGCTGTAGTTATTCGTGAAATACTGTGTCATCTTCCAGCTATTTCTTTATTATTCCTTCTTATGGAATCAAATATCACTTGTTTTCTTCATTTTACGTTGATAAATTCAACAGTGCTTATGGTGTGAACATTATTGGCCATTACTGTTTTCACAACAAGAGATGTGACATTATGCTGGTTAAAAAAATTCGGGCTATACAGGGACTTAATAAAGTCACAATTGTTTGAGCTCTAAGTATGTAAGCACCACCTAAAAAGGAGTTCTTTGGGATATAGTTGAAATCATCTTTCCATTGTTAAATTAGTAGAAATATGTCCTTGTTTTAAGTTGAGTACCTTTCAGTTGCCTAAACTTTGAACTACTAGCCAAACTCTTGAGTTTTAATGAGGATGTAAACAATTTTCTTGCCTCACCAAAACCATGGATGTAAATTGGAGTAAGAAATATACTACAACAGATTTTTAAGTAAATTATGATTTTTATTACAAGATTTTTCATCTTCTCTAAACTGGAATGTCTTTATTAAGACCTGTTAAATAGGAAAAAACACAAGATACCAAAGACAATGTTTTGTGTGTAATGAGAAAGGAGTGATATGTTACCATAACAATCTTTGGTGGATAGCTTAAACTGCAGGGGATTATTAGACGTGGAAAAGACCATGGAAATAAAAGGAGAGAGGGAGGGATGGATGGAGGGAGGGAGGAAGGGGGAGAGAGAGAGAGAGAGAGAGAGAGAGAGAGAGAGAGAGAGGGAACGAGAACAAACTCAATTTGTTAAATAACCATTTTGGCTCATGTTGACAATTCTTTAGAAGAGTATCTAAATGTTTTCTTCTAAATATTATTAGTCTTGTTACTTTAAAAAAGTTTTTTAATTATTCAACTTCATTTATATATTCCAAACCAATTATTCATTTCAACTATTCACATTAATCATGTGAATTTAGTAATTAAGTCTTTTAACAACTATAAGTAGGGACTAGAGTGTTTTGGTCAAATATTCTAGTTACCCAATAGAGAACGTATTTATCATACAAAGATTATTCATTTTCTAAGAATTTAGAATGCAACAAAAAAAACCACAAGAAAAAATTTTGTTCAGTGCCATTTTCTTCTTTGACAAGTGGTTACTTCAGAATATTGCAGGTTAATGACTGTAAATGTCACTTCACACATTCCTTCAAAAACATTAGTGTGTACTCTATGTAGCATGTTGTTCTAGGGGAAATATAAGATTTAGATGTCATAGTCCCCATCCACATAAGTTTACAGTTTAGTAAGAGAATAAGATACAAACAGTTAAGTATAAGGTACGTTATATGATACTTGCATTAGAAAGTTGCCAAAATAAATGTTTCCTGAAGTCTGAAAAAAAAAATGGTTGTTGAATGGAAGGAATTGGAGAAAGTTTCATGAAAGTAGAGTGCAGAGACTTTGTCCTATCTTTGTGTAACTCTTTTTTTTAGCATAATACCCATTATATGATAGACACTAAATTAGTGTTGCATAAGTAAAAGAATGAATGAATCACTGTACTTTTGATAAATTGAAGTGTTTGATTTAACTCTGAAAAGTACAGAACAGTTTAGAACTTTTAGAGGTAGAAAGGGACCCAGTCTTTAAAAAAAAAAAAAGAATAAAAAAAATCAGAGATTTCTTTCACTATTTACCTATAACTGAACCTCAGCATGGTTGGAAAGCCCTAGGTGATTTTCATGAGATTACAGAGATAACGATATTATGATTTCCCTTGCCCAATAAAAGCAAGATAATTGCCTATATAACTCTTTAGCATGCATCTCGTCAACCACTTTTAAAGTACCTACTATATGCTAGGTATGGGAGGTAAAATAATTATAAATCAAATATTGCCTGCCCTCAAGGAACTTACATTCAATGGGAGAGTTGGGGAGGTTCATGGTACACAAATAAATAAATATAAAATATGTGCAAAGTAATCTCAGACAGGAAAGGCACTAATAGTTGGGGTTATCAGGAAAAGCCCTATGTAGGAGATGGGGATTCCAAGAGGTCAGGAGAGAAAGCATTCCAAGGATGGAGATGTACAAGAAGACAGTACCAGCAGATGGAATGCCATGTACTGGGAATGTCAAATCTAAATCCTAGATTATTAAGAAGAAGCCAAAGTGGGTGCTGGGTCCAAGATTGGGAAGCTTGTATTTACAGTGGACGCCTTAAGCCTTCCAGCTCAGATAAAATGTGCACTTTCTTCTGTTAATACAGTTTGCAGTTGTCTTCTCCCCCTGACGCAAGGAATTTGAGTATAATTAGTTTTCAAAGTCATCTCCTAAGACTCTGGTCCCTGGTTAGCACAAGCTTTATTCTCAACAGTTTTATTATTTGTTTTTTGTTTGTTTACATTTAGATGAGTACCAGTTGCCTCTTCAGGCTTCTCCAGCTGTGAGAGAGGTTGCTGTTTCCAAGGCAGATTTTCACCAAGAGCAAAGGCATTTCTCCTACCGTGGACCAAAGACCATGGAACTGTCAGACAGTGACCGGCCCGTGAGTTTTAGCTCCACATCCTCCTCTGCCTCTTCCAGGGACAGTCACTGTTCCTTTGGCAGCAGGTTGACCTTAGCTTCCAATGGCCATTTGAGCTTGTGTAATAACCAGGACAAGGAAGCAGGAGCCATAAAGCTCGAGCTGATGCCAACGAGGAGATTCTCCAGCAGTGAAGTCCAGAGGAATCCCCCAGAGGAGAAACAGAACATGGAAGAAAACAGTGAAAAGTGGCAGGGAGTGCTGAGGACAACTGAAGCAAAAGGAGCAAGTAAAAATGGCACTCTCTCTCTGGTTGCAGAATCTACTACAAGTCCTAAACTTCTCTATGTGGATAGAGTAGTCCAAGAAATTCTGGAGACAGAGAGGACCTACGTACAAGATTTAAAAAGCATTGTGAAGGTAAGGGAATTTTTTAAAGATGAAAAAATGTAAACAAAAACCAAGGCTAATCATATCCTAGAGAATGACTTGAACTGCCTCCCTCTTAAAAAGGTAAGAGTCCCTGTTGTCTACTCATTTGGTTTGTATGAATCTTAGCATTAGCCCTGTCTTATAAGACATTCAAGGACCACACCAAACTTATGTTTAGCATAACCCTAATATTGTTACCTTTTGATTACCTGTTATAATCATAGACAGTGACAGTAATGCTTGTAGATAATACAAGCCTGTGCTTAAAAAATATTTTGCATTCATAAAATTTTTCATCAAAGGATCTTAACATGCCAAACAGCACAAGGAGACAAAAAGGTCAAGGCTGTACTTTTTCAACATTCAGAAAAGTAGACCTGAAGTCTCCTGACTGCTGGGTTGTTATAATCTCTACTGCCTGGGTCATGCCCTCTTTAGTTCTTTGTTGACACAGAAGTCACTGAGAGCAAGGAGAAACGCTTGGGCCACTTCTTGGGTATGCTCTTGCTGTCCACTTTTTATGCTAAAGGAGTAGATTTGTGTGAATAATTGAACAGTAGATAAACTTAGGCAAGATTATGTACTTGCTAAATCCCTAATCCAGAAAATTTATCCCTTTTTGAGTTTGGCAACAAATTGAGTTTTTTAAAATTTGATTTAGTATTTTATTTTTCCACAAGTACATGTAAAAACAATTTTTACCATTCATTTTTGTAGTTCTTTTTTATTTTATTTTTAATCTATGGTATAAAGCAAACATTTCTATAACATTACAATAAAAAGATGATTGTAAATGAAACTGCCAGTCTGTTATGTACAACTTGCTATTCCTTTCAAATATACAACAACATTATCATGTAAATTTTATTTTTTTTCTTCCCTCCTTCCCCACCCTAGAGATAACTTTAGACATTAGATACAAATGCGTGTGTATGTATGTATGTGTGTGTGTATATATATATATATGTATATAGAGTATACATGCAAAATTATTCTATACATACTTCTATTTATTAGTTCTTTCTCTGGTTGCAGACAGAGTTTTTCTTCATATGTCCTTTATAATTAATTTAGGTAACAAATTGAATTTTTAGCTAACAATGACAGGCTGGTGCTGAGGCTGGGCTAATTGATCATCCAACCACTGACTTCATGGTTTCCTTTAAGTCCCAACTAAAATCCCACCTTCTACAGGAGGCCTTCCCCCACCCGTCTTAATTCCAGCACTTCCTTCTGTTAATTTTCTTCTATTTATCCTATATATAGCTTACTTTATATTTGTTTGCATGTTGTCTTTCCCCACTAGATTGGAAGCTCCTTGAGGGCAGGGACCATCTTTTTCCTCTTTTTGTATCCCCAGAGCTTAGTACAATGCCTGGCACATAATAGATGCTTAATAAATGTTTATAGATTGATTGGTATGATAAACACATGACTAAGAAGTTTTAGTCTTAGCTTTCATCCTGTACCAACCATATTACCTTTGCTGGCAGATAACATTTGCCTAAGTTCTATTGTGTTTTAGACTCTTAGTCAAGTATAATTCAGAATGGATTACTTACTTGCTAATGAGCACTGCATCTACTAGAAAATTGTATGCACTTAGTTTTAGACAAATTCTAAAGGGTGATTGTCGGCTAGTTGAATTCCAAAAGTGATAGAACCAGACTTTGCATGCTAAAAATAGTTATGACATAAATCTTCCAGTAGAAATAGAAAAGTCAATTGATGCTCAACAGAAACAATATGTCGTACCAAAAGTAGAGTAAATGAGGCCAGTCTTCTTGAAATTTCAGCAATGATGTCATTTGTGTTTGAAGAAAAATACCTGTGGAACTGCCAACAATTTTACAAGCTCTTATAAAAAAACCAACTTATGGTTCTCAAGGCATTCTTTACTTCTAAGTGGTTTTTAAAAAAAAACACCAATAAAACCACTTAGGTTCTTCATACTGGGAGACAAAATGAGTTAACTGGAAAATTATTACATGTATACTGGTTTTGTTAAAAGAAGTTGATAAACCTTGGGTGGAAAGAAGCAGTTAATGAATTTGTGACCAATTTTACTAAAGGAGTTTCATCTCAAGTGGTTCCAGAGCCATTACTAGGGCAGAGCGACTAGAGCTTACTCCAAGGATGACAAATGTAGAGGGCAGTAATAGCCCTTGCAATTTTTTGGCAGCATAGAAACAACAATACTTAGCGCCTAGTAATCAAGGATAATGATGGTCTGAGGGCTGGAGGTGCCCGTTACAGGGGCACTTCTCCCCAGTGACTACCTTGTTCTGATGCCCCAGGTTTTACCACTTTATTCGTCTTTTGTCTATACTTGCCCCAATTGCAGATCCCTGCTTATGACTCTGAGTGGTGCTAAACAGTCCAGATAGTTTTGTTTCTTGATGCAGAAGCTCATTACCATCTTCCACCCAGATGTACTAGCTAGTAGTGTTTTCAGTTTAACAATAATCATAATTTGTTTTATCTGAATAGCTGCCAGGACACATATTCAACAGATCATTCCCTTTACTACAAATAAATTTGAGTTAAAAAAAAAACCACTCAGAACTCATTCAAACTCTGTTCTGGCCACAGAATAATGTATTGCCTGACCCACTTTAAAACAGTTTGAATATTTTTTCCTTTCAAAACATTCACTTCGATGAGGGAATGTAGTATGGCAGTAGAGCAGGTTTATAAGAATGACACAAGGGGAAAGAGTTAAAAAGAGAAATGCAAAGGCAAAGCATTTGTGATGTGTTGGTAACTAGAAGAGTACTAGCTTTTGCTTCATCTGTCTTTGTCTTTACAAATGTCCTTTATCCCCTCTGAACTCCTCTAATCATTTCCCAGGGAAAAACATTAGTATCCACAGGAATCAAGATTTACACACAGAACTATGTTTGCCTAAAAGGAAAGTAGCATTCTGGCTTGGGCACATTGGGACTCCTGGGATAGGAGATTTAGACCTGGAAAGTACCTTAGTGGCCATCTATTCCAACCTTCTTGTTTTAAAGACGAGGGAACTAAACAGAGATGTTAATCTATGAGTGGAGTCACATAGTTAGTGAATGAGGTGGCAGTTGTTCCTGATTCTAGATGCAACATTCCCTGATGATCAAGCTTGTTTCTGTGTAATGGTGGAGATGAAATGGATGGAGATGGAGATGGAGATGGATTGTGAGCCCTTTTCATTTTTCCCCCTTAACATAAAGAGCATTTTTTTCCTATTTTCCTATTTTTTTCCTATTTTTTTTCCTATTTTCCTACCCTCTCCCTTACATATATGTGTGTGTGCATATATATGCACACATATATGTACACACATATATGACAGATGTAGATATATCTATCTCTTTCTGTCTATATCTATACACATAGTGTGAGTTCTTTCTTTTTAAGATCAATACTATTATAAATACCCAAATTAACTACAAAAGACATGTAAAAGAAGACAGTATCTGCATCCAGAGAAAGAACTGATAAACAGAAGATGTGTATTTAATGATTACATACACACACACACACACACACATACATACATTTATGTCTAATAGTAACCATGGGGACTGGGGGGAAGAAGGGAGCGAAAAAAGGGGGAAAAGGATTTTACATGACAACTTTATTATATACTTAAAAGGAATAGCAAGTTGTAAATAATAGATTTGCAGTTTTCATGTGCATTCATCTTTTTTATTATGCTATGTTATGGAAATGCTTATTTCATAAATTAAAAATGAAATTAAAAAATAATGCAAGTTAAACTTTTTTTTAAAAAGATCAATACCTAGCTCCTTTTAAAATCTACCCTAATTGATTTCATTTTCTAGCCCATTTTGTGCTGTTTATATCCTCAAGGTCTCCTCTAATACTTCTGTTTTGCCAGCTACATCTCTGAGGGCAAACCTCAAGGTCAAGAAGATCTGAGTTCAAGTCTCAACACTGACACTGGCTCTGGGACCCTGGGCAATTTCCTTTACCTTTCACTGTCCTGGTCAGTTTTGTAAGATTGGTAAATTACAGAACATTTGACCATCTTCACTGGTAAAAGGGGGTTTTCTCATTGGAAGGAGTGATGAAATCAAAAGTCCAGATGCCAAATAGAATTTTTTTAAAAGTCACATCCCAAGCTGGAAAAATTATCCATCTTATAGCTTCTACTGAGTCCACCTACCCTCTCTTCACCAGTGGGATGATCTTATATGTTGTATTCAAAAGATAGACTGTTTTTACTGTTTTACATAGTAATTGTTCCTGAAAGAACCTTGTTTAATCTTCGTAAGTCTTTTTTTTTTCTTTCCTTGGTTTGCCCATCATTCCTCTTTACTGAACTCTACCCAGGCAATTGAAATGGCAAGCCAAACTCATTTAAATCAGCTTGGTTTTCATCCCTAATGAAAAATGCCTCTTTGTTTCCTATCAACATTTGCATACCTCATCCATGTACGCTTTGGTTTTTTAGAAAGTATTATACATTTTAAAGCAGTGACTTATTTTTATCCTCTACACCAGTTTTACAAGTACATCAGAAGACTGAATGATCATTTGGCATGGTGGACAAGCTCTGCTCTGCCCTGCCAAACTTCTGCCTGAGAATGACTCTAGATGATGTCATTTCACTCAAGGCAGCCAGGCCTTGCAATTCATTCTTTGCTGTCTCTTGGATGGACAGCCTTTCACATGCGTGCCCACTTTATGCAGGGATGGAGAAAATTCATTAAAATATTCCCAAATAAAACCTTTCACTACATGTCAAATGACAGGTTTTTCTTTGATTATGCTTCCTTTGCAGAATCCCAAGTCATAGGATCATGGGAATAAAATCATAGAGCTGGGGAATCCCCAGTTCAACCCCTTCATTGTAATCCTGAGGACTAGGGAGGTAAGGTGCCTTGTCTGAAGTTACACAGATAATAAGCATCAGACATAGGATTTGATTCCAGGTCTTTTGACCCCAGAGCCAGGGTTCTTTTCCCTGTTCCATCCTAGAAATTCACCTTTAATGACCTTTTTTTTTTTGACACTGGGTCTCACCATCCAACTCAGCCCGAAAGTTTTGTGGCTGCTCACCAGCTGATTCACCTCCTGATCCTCAGGGAAGCTGTTACCTGATCTGTTTTCAGACCTGAGCTTGTTCTCCCCTCCTTCGGCAGTCTGGTGGCCCTGTGCTCCCAGGGCTCATCACACTGATGTTAGATTGATAGTGTGAACATCCCATTGGCTTTAGCCCTTCTGCAGCTCTAAACCCCTCAGCACCCCCAGGAGCAAGGACACTACCATGCTTGGCCCTTTAATGACTTCTGAGAAAGAATGATCAAGGGTTTCTCCCTTTTCACTCCTTCCTTGCACTTCTGCAGAAAGGGGGTGGGGGGAAGCATTTATTAAGAAGTTACTGTGTGCCAAGTACTGTGCTAAGTGCTTTACAAAATATTACCTCATTTCAGTCAATCAGTAAATATTTTTTAAGGGCCTACTAGGTGCCAGACACTGTACTGAAGGCTTTATAAAATATTATCTCATTTCGATCAATCAGTAAACATTTAAATGTCTACTATGTGCCAGATGCTGTACTGAGTGCTTTATAAAATGTTATCTCATTTGCTCCTCACAATAACCCAAGAAGGTGGGCGGTATTATTATCCACATAGTAGTTGAAGAAACTGAGGAACCCAGACTGTGCTAAGTGCTGGGGATACAATTGAGGTAAAGGAAGAGAGTCCCTGCTCTCGAGGATCTTACAGTCTAATGTGAGGAGAAACACACAAATGGAAATGGGAAAGTGGCGCAAGGGAGGGCACAGAGCACCGAGGGGTAGCCCGGGCAGGGCATCTTGTTCAGTGGAGTTGAACCCAGGCAGGGGAATAGAGGCAAGTTGAACGGAATAAACTGAGAGTCTAGTTTCTGACTTCTTTTATAGAAGGCTTTGGGAGGGGTTTGGTACTCTACTCTCCAGTGCTCCAGTCAGAGGGGAATGAATGGAGGCTGAGGGAGGTGGTGTCAATCAAGGCTCCAGCTATCAATGTGGGGATGAGATTAGAAGCCACAGAGCTTATCCTGAGAGAGGCATCTTGTTCCCAGGAGATTAAGTGACTTGCCAGGGGCACCTAGCTACTAAGTGTCCGAGGCCAGATTTGAACTTGGGTCTTCCTGCACACACACGTGTGTGTGTGTGTGTGTGTGTGTGTGTGTGTACTACTCCAGATTTTAAGTACTTTATTGATCAAAATCCTCTCCAAACCATAGTTCACCCTCCATTTATAGAATCTTCTCCCCATTTCCCACCGGCTACACTGCTTTTGGTCTTTTCTGGACTTCTACATCATATCCCAGTACCAAGTGTCTTCCCTATTCTTTTCCTTTTTTGTTGTTGTTGTCTTCCCCCATTAGATTATAAGATCCTTGAGGGCAGGGATTGCCTTTTTTTTATTTATATCTGCAGCACTTAGTACAAAGCCTGGCACATAGTACATGCTTAAATAATGTTTATGGACTATTGGCCATAAATAGTCTTAGTTTATTGACTATTGGCCAACAGTCTTCTCAGAATAAAGTTTTTAAATAAATAAAATAAAATTTATAATATTTAAAAGGAAACTAATAATGTTAAACTACAGTTATAAAAATTTTTTTTTAAACTCATAAACCCCAGATGAAGAACTTTGGATTTAGAAGAAGGCTCTCAGAATGCTGGGTAGAACTCCAGCAGAGAAAATTAGGGAAAATATGAATAAGAATTGCATAGAGTAAGAAAGGGTGGATGGTTGTTTGTGATCTGCACTGTAGGAGGGAAAACCCATATGAGTGACATTCACAGGGCTGTCAATACATCAGAATGGTTCAGTCCTACATAGCACTAATCGCTCCAAATTACCTACCATACTCACCAAAGTCATTCACTCAGTAAAAAGTCTTTAAGTGGCTACTATTTGCAGAACCTGGTATTAAGTAGTAGGGGAAATACACCATTTAGTTATACACGCACACATACACAACACATACACCCATGCTCCTTGCCTTCATGGAATCTATTAGGAGAAATCTGACATACAAAATAGTCTGACTAGGTATATAAAAGGTGTGAACGTGGGCTATGTGAGACTGATGGAGGTTAGTAAGCAGATCAGGAAGCATGTGGCCAATAAAGGAATGGCACAAGATGAGACTGTCCCTTTGGTTGAACAATAATATTGCCCCTACGCACACACTACCTTTGCTGAAATAAGTGAGGATTGGGAATTTCATTCTTATGAAATTGGTTAACTTAACATTCCTAAAAAGTGAATATTAGTGTAATTAAGATAGAACTAGTTCCATTGGTGACCAGTCTTTAAGCTTACATGACTATTTGTAAATTGGAAAATAAGCTAACCTTTATTAGAAAAAGTATCTCGTTTTTCAGGGTCCTTCCTTCCTTTTCCTCCTGGTCTTTGGTCATTTTCAGTCCTGTCCATCTCTTTATGATCCCATTTGGGGTTTTCATGGTGAAAATACTGAAGTGCTTTGCCATTTCCTTCTCCAGCACATTTTACAAATGAGGAAACTGAGGCAAACAGGGTTAAGTGATTTGCTCAGGGTCACACAGCTAGTAAGTGTCTGAGGCCAGATTTGAACTCAGTTAGATGAGTCTGCTTGACTCCAAGCCCAGCACTTTATCTACTATGCCACCTAGCTGCCCTCTCCTGGCCTATCCTCCCCTATCTCTAATTTGGGGCCTCATTGGACAGTATTTACAGTTAAACATTCTCTATTTTGATCAATTCCTTAATGGCAGAATGCCCTGTGGTGAGTTGCTTTATATCCAGAGGTAGCTCTTGATATCTTGTGCTAAATCAACAATGGGATTGTACTGAATGAAAAACAAGTAGGAATGGATAGCCACAGCTCCCTACTGCATTTTGTAACCTCCGAATCAGAATTATATTAATGGCATAGTGAAATATGTGAATGAGTGAATAAATAGATAAATCTGACATGCTACAAGGGGTGGCTTTCTGGGGGGTGGAGGAAAGGTGAATGTATTTGGAAGTTAGGGTAAAGTAAAAATAAAAGATATCAATAAATGTTAAAAATCTGACCACCTGTTGAGAAATGTTTTTGACTAGTCAGAGAAGACCTATGCTCAGCCCACCTGTAGTGATTCAAGTTAGATGTTATACTAAATGCAAGTGTGTCCTTTTCACCTTTGTAATTTTCAGTGTCTGAGGGAGCTAGGGAGAAGAAAGCCCCAACAATTTGCCATTTATTGCACGGATCAAATAGAAAGTTGATAGGGTGGGTGGAGAAGGAGAAAAGGGCTTTTCATAAACTCAGTCACTTGAATCACAATTGAAAGCCATTATGTCATTGTCTTAACTTTGAAAAGCAGGTGGTCTTAACGCTGAAGATATCAAATTAGAAGCAAAGAAAATCTTAGTTGTGAGAGTCAGGTCTTCTCCTAAATTTGTAGGGAGCGTAACTTGAGTGGAGAGAAGTGAAAGGAATAACAGAATTTCATGAGTTTATCCAGTAATTGTACCATGTATCTTTGCATACTTAGTTCCAAAAGTTGGGTTTTTTAAAAAATGTTAAGAAAGATATCTAGAATCTTAGCTGCTTTGTAAGGTGGTCTTTTGTGACTTAGACTTACAAATGTAGCTGCAATCTTTTCTGAGCTTCTGGGTCTCCTCAGTGCAGTGCCATGAAAGTTGGGGTTTTGCTTTGAGGAAATAGGACTTCCCATCCCCATTCCCATTTGAGATCAGAACAGAAAGCATTAAGAGATGAATTTTCTGATGAAGGGAAGATACTTTTTCTCAGTGTGTTTAGCTACTTTAAAAAATGAACCTTTTTTTGAGGAATGAAGTTTGGGGAAGGATAATTCTCAGAAATAACGTACAAAGATACTACAAACAAAACCCTCTCCAACTTTGGATGATGTCTTCAGCCCTACATTATGTGAAAAGGACATTTTTTTTAAAACAATTTCCAATAATGAAAGAGGAACTTAACTGTCTAAAAGAAGTACAACTTTTATGACAAGTGATCGTGATTTCCCTTACTTAGCATGACATTTTGGAATGGACAGAGAGAACCTAGGTTCATAGGACTGTGGATTTGGACCTGGAAGGTCCTATAGAGGTTATTGAGTACAGCCATCTCGTTTTACAGATGAGAAAACTTCTGTGAATCTGATCTTTGTGGAAGACTCTACCATAGATTCCCAAAGTGAGTGATACTAGCCCCTGGCGGGGTGGGTGTGAGAACAAATGTGCCCCCTCAACGTGCGCGGGCGTGCACACACACACACACACACACACACAGAATAAAAATAAAGGAGTGGTGGAAGCATAAGGAAAGAAGAGAAGAAAATTATGAAAAACTGTTGATATATGTTTCGTCTGTTGTATAACAGAGTTAAAGTAGTAGTGATTACATTATTTTCCAAATAAACATACAAAATGCAAGTTATAATTCATCAGTGGTCGTCTGCCTACAGGTCTTAACAAGAAAGGGTTGGTAGGTGAGTGTGTTGCTCATTGCCGGGAAGTCCAGCATCCATCAGCAGGAATATGTGTATGTAATGACTTGCTTATAATACGATACTATATAGCGTTATCAGTATTTCAATGCTGGAAAAAAACCACAAATTGACAATAAATTGTTAAATGCATAATTTAAAAAATATTTTATATTTTTGAATGTCACAGATTTTTAAAAAACTGTTAAAGGGTTAAAGAAAGTAGATTTTCAGGAGGATGCTGCGTGATTTTTTTAAAAGGGGCAGTAGGCCAAATAAGTGTGGGAACCTCTACCCATATTGACTTATGGTTAGTTTATATGTAGAATGTAAGACCCTTGAGGATAGGGCTTTCTTTTTTCTCTCAGTCAATCACCAAACATTTATTAAACAACTTCTGTGTGCCAGGCACAGTGCTAGGTCTTAAAGAACATAAATACGATGAATGAATGAAACAATCCTTTCCCTAAAGGGGATTATACACTAAGTATAGTCAGAATAAACATAAAAAGAATAAATACAAATAAATGCAAAGCATGTAAATATAAGATAATTTGAGGGGAAGGCACTGGTACTTGGAAGATTTATATGTAAAAGGAGTGCTTGAGCTGCATCTTGAAGAAAAAGAGTGATTTCAGGACACAGAGGTGAGGAAGGAGTGCATTCCAGGCATGGAAATCAGCTAACAAAAAAAAGTGGAGAAGAGACATAGAGGATCAGAGAGAGAAGGCAGCTTTGGCTGGATTTCAGAGTGTGAAAAAGGGAGTTCAGTAATACTGGAAAGATAGGATAGAGCCAGTTGTGAAGAGCTTTATGTGCACTAGACGTAATTGAATTGGATTTATTTAGCTTGTTTCCTGTGTTTTTATTTTCCATTTTTTCCCATTTCATGAGGGTGATGGCGAAAGACAATTGCTAGACCATTATATTTAAGGAAAAGGGTCGTGAGAAACCACAAGCAAATGAGCAAGGGTTTGTGTACATGCCTAACGTCAGACATGCTGAGGCACACGTTATAAAAGGTTTTTGACTCAAGGGTGAGAAGTAGTGAAGAGGATACGGAAATGAATGATTAATTCTATGTTGTTTTCAGGAGTGTTCCCTCCAAACTTCTCTTCCCACTTTGTGAAATTTCTTTATAAGGTTTGCCAGGGAACTTGGTGTTTTGAATACCAAGGAGAAGAATGTGGTCCTGATCAATGCTGCAGTATAGGACCTGGCAGGAGACTGTTTTTAATAAGGCTCGTTATGTGGGTCATTCACATAAAGAACTTACGTTATTGTACTGGCCATATTTTAATGGGCTTTGTCTTCTAAGTGACATTTGAACCCTTTTCATTGCAGTGTATCATTTTCATTTTTTTCCTCCAAAAGTGTTTTTCATTCAGCCATGTGAATGAGATCTTTATTTTGCTCAATTTAAGTGTGTTTGCCATTTAAGAAGCAAACTCCCTAGACCAGGACTGCTAGTAACTAAAAAATTATTTCTCAAATAGCCAATCTAATCATTTTAAAAATGTTAATTGAGCAAAATAGGCCAACTGTCCCTCAAGTCTCACCTGTTTCCATTACTTTTTTCTCCCAAATTTCCTTTTCCTTTCTTCTTCCCTGTCTACCTATCCTAAAACCCGACATGGTAACTGGAGATATTACTTAGCTCTCATGGATAAATATTGCAGAGTCCTGCCAAGTTTGAAGGCAGTGGGTGCCCTACCCTTGTTGTTGGTCCACAGGTATTGGGGAAGTCAAGCTTAAGTAGGTGAAAGGGAATCTGCCAAGTCATAGTTTCACAAAATCTCAGAGCTGGTAGAGACTTCCAAGGCCATCTAGTCTAATCTGTTCCTGTACAAAGACCCCCTCTACAGCATTCCCATTCAATAGCTAGGTAGCCCTTGCTAGTCCTTTTGTGACAAGTAACCCACTACACAAATATAGCTAGTTACTGCTCAGACTGAAGCTCTGAAGCATTATTTTATTTAGGCTATTGGCATATTTATGGCATTTTTATAAATGAAAATAACAAACAACAAACAAATGGCCTTTTTTTTTTCTCCTCCCTTTCTTCCCTTCATAGATCTCTCTGGGACCATTTTTAGAGATTCGCATATGAGAATGATCAAAATTTAAGGGAAAAGTTGGGGGTTTCCATTAGTTATATCCATTTCTTCCCTCTGCAACTCTATCCTCAGAAGAATTATTTTTTATCGTGTTGAAAGATTTTGCATAAAAAAAGTTACAGCCAACAAGGTGAATCTTTTCAGAGGCTAACTTTTGGAAGATGACTATGCCACTGGTAAAATAACAGGTTGGGTTACTAGTGTTACAAGCCTTTACCAAGAGAGAATTGTTTATGTACGCTCAACTTTATGGCAAAAGGGGATTAACCAAATAACCTTCATGAGTGACGACGAAGTGTTCTTCATGTCTTCTTGTTGCTGTTTGTCCGTCATTCTCGAAGAAGACCATGACGTCAGGAAGATGATGCCATGACTTGCAAGTGAATTGGATTTGTGTCTCCTTATTAAGATTTCTGAGTTATAGGAAGGCACTGTTGTATCCGTGACATTATGACTTACAATCTTTGCCTGTTGAATACATGGAATCACAATGAGTAAGCCAGTGGTGTAAACCACTTAGGATGTGTATTAAGCCACCAGCACAGTAGTAGAGTTTTTGGGGAAATTTTTACTGAATCTTGAGAATAGAGCTATAACAAGGGTGGGACAACTGAGGCTTCGTTTTGGGGTTACTGAAATTTAAAGGAGTATTTATATACTTTCAACACTGTAGAATCATCTGAGCATCAAGCTGCAAGAGTAATTGGTTAAAATAGGAAGTATCCAATAATTTCCTACTCCTCTCAGCTGCCCCTCCCAGTTGATCTCTTCCCTACCCCTCATCCTTACCCTACCGGAGAAAAGTGGCCTTGCTGAACTCTGGGATTTTTGTATTCAACACCATCCCAACTGAATCTGAGGGTGTTTTGTGTGGCTTGTCCCTAACATATTTTCTGAAGTTTGGCGTCAATGTGGAAAATGTTCTGTATTTCTCTGTTCAAGAGAACATGCGTTGTAGAATATTGCTGAAAGGAATCATCCTTTTTTTTTTTTTCCTTGGTCTTAAAGACTCAACAACCAAGGTTGGGAAGATGCACTTGATAGAAGAGAAGAGTGAATATGAATTCAGGTGTATGTATTTTTAGGAGCTTATATAATTTCTTCCGAGTAGCATAACATTTTACAAACAGGTTTTTCGCCTCTTACTAATATCAAATTGAGAGTCAAACAGTTTGCTTCTTGTAGACAGATATGATCTTTCCTTCAGAATAAAAGCATAATAATCACATTATTAGACATATTCTTATTCTTTAGGCCATTATTTCTTGATTTCTGTCTCCTTTTTTTTAAAACCTCTCTTAATAGAGCCAAATCTTATTTGTCTTTCCCACAGAAAGCTTCAGAGTATTTGTGCTATCAGTTTAGAATGAACGAATTTAATTACCTATAAATGCAAATTGCTGAAGCAATTAAGCCCTATTCTTATGGGGAAAGGATTTGCTAATTAGGGTCAAAACTGCTTTCAAGAGCTACCCTACTTACAATCCGTAAATTTCTTAGTACACCAAGAATACTTAAGAGCTCAGTAGATATACAGGGTGTTCCTAAAGTCTGGCCACATAGGCAATTGAAGGCAATGTGGAGTTATTGCATCGAGTTCACGTGTTCACATGAGTCTTGCAAAGTGCATCAACGTTTGCATCACAAATGATGAAAATCATATTGAAAGTGTTATTTGTTAATATTCCAGTTAAATAAAATGTTGTTGAAATTTCATCAATTTCATTTCTTAAAAATATGCACTTTTGCCTATGTGTCTAGACTTTAGGAACACCCTGTGGTGTGTTTCTAGCGTTAAAAAATTAGAATGAAACTTCTCAGTGCCAAAGCTCTGAGATGTAGAGAGAGATTGGAATTATATTGAAGAGGGAGAGGATTTATAAAATTACAAGGAAGACAAGAATTTAAATAAGAAATTAAGTAGGAGGCATTTTGTCCTTTTATAACTGGCTAATGAGGAAGTACTCATTTTTGAGGGAATATGCCTTCAGATGATTTTTACCATCAGAAAATTCATTCTCATGCTAGTTGGTATTTTAAAAATAAAAATCATTGTGAATTTGTGTGATGATACTTCAAAACTCAATAGCCTAGTTGAAGTGCTGGAGGGTCTCTTATTTCCCACATTCACAACAGAACTTAAATGAGGCAGCACTGTTTTGAAGTAGAAAGACCTAAGTTCTGACAGTTACAAACTTATGTATGACTTGTCCAAGATCACACATTTCACAGCCTCCGTTTTCCCAGCTCTAAAAGCAAGGCAACCATACTTTCATTGTCAGGATCATGGGATTATTGTAAGAAAAAGTCTTTGTGAAAATGAAAAAGAACTCTATTAATAAAATTGAATTGCTGTTATGATAGGTATATTTATAAGTCTGCATTTAGGCAAAAGACTCATTTCACGTTCCCCAAAATAGGTTTGCTAGAGTGTTGTCTATATTGAATATTTAAATCTACAGAGTAAATTGTTGTCGTTTGTTGTTGTTGAGTCATTTCAGTCGTGTCTGAATCTTCAGTTACCCCATTTAGGGTTTTTTTGGCAAAAATACTGGAGCGATTTATCATTTCTTTCTCCAGCTCATTTTACAGATGAGGAAACTGCCCAGTCACACAGCTTGTCTGAACCTGGATTTGAACTTAGGTCCTCATGATTCCAAGATTGGCACTCTATCAACTGTGCCAACTAGCTGCCCATGAGTAAATTGCTATAGAACTACTAACTTCAATTGAGGGAATTATCCCTTTCTTACAAAAGTTCCCAATGCTCTATGAGAAAATAATCATATAAGGGTTTGCCTATGCTTTGTTGTTGTTGAGCAGTATCTGATTCTTCATGACTCCATTTGAATTTTTCTTGGCAAAGGTACTAAATGGTTTGCCATTTTCCTGGACAAGTCACTGAATAATGACCAAGGTTGCCCCTGGGGAAGGAAATATACACTTTCTTCCCTTTGTTGCAGAGGTGGTATATAATATTGCATAGACACAGTCACTGTATTGGTTGGGTTAAGTCAACTGTTTTTTATTTCTGTTGGGTTTTTTATTTAATAGAAAGTAGGCTTGCTGAGTTGGAGAAGTAGAGGAAGAGATGTATTCAGAAATGCATGTGATTCTTTAATAGATAAATGGCCAAAGGATACGAACAGGCAGTTTTCAGAGGAAGAAATTGAAGCCATCAACAATCATATGGGAAAATACTCTAAATCACTAATAATTTTTAAAATATAAATTAAACCACCTTGAGGTTCCACCTTATATCAATCAGCCTGGCAAAGATGAAAAAAGAGGAAAATTGGTCCATGAATTGGTCTAGCCATTCTAGAAAACAATTTGGAACTGTGCCCAGAAAGCTACTAAACTTTGACATAGGTGTACTACTACTAGGTCTATCCTCCAAAGATATTCTTTTAAAAAAAGGAATAAATATATATAGACAAAAATAGTTCTAGCAGCTGTGTTCATGGTAGCCAAAAATTGGGGACTAAGGGGCCATTCTGTGAGGGAATGGCTTAACAAATCGAATATACCAACGTATTTGGAATATTATTGTGCCATAAGAAATGATGAAATGGACAATTTAAAGGAAACTTGCAAGACTTCTATGAACTAATGCAGAGCAAAGTAAGTAGAACTAGGAAAACAATTTATACATTGATAAAATTACAGAGAAAAACAATTTCCAAAGATTTTAAAACTACGAACACTGATGAATCACCAATCTGAAAAAAAGAATGATGATGAAACATTCCACTAACCTTCCAACAGAAAGGCGATGACCTTAAAATGAAGGAAGATACATACATTTTCATATATGGCTAATGTGAGCATTTGTTTTGCTATACTATGT
Source organism: Phalanger gymnotis (assembly GCA_028646595.1). Taxonomy (NCBI): domain Eukaryota; kingdom Metazoa; phylum Chordata; class Mammalia; order Diprotodontia; family Phalangeridae; genus Phalanger; species Phalanger gymnotis. The sequence goes on along the minus strand of CM053627.1, from coordinate 94,883,470 downwards.
AGATGTGTATTAAATAATTTATTTTTCAGTGTGTTTTTTTTTTAATTGCCCAGTGCTGGGGAGGAGGGAATTGGAGGGACGGATTAGTTACAAACAAAAAAACTTGTTACTTGAAAAAAATAGAAATTAATGTGATATAAAAACAAAGGGCTTTCTCACACGTATTGTGTGGCCCTGGGAAAGCTATTTAGCCTCCCAGTGCCCCAGGCAACTTTATAAGATTTTAAATTGCATAACAGGTGCTGATTTGCATTAATAGAGGGAGCTCCATAAACTGATGAAATAACTTGTCTGATTAAAAAAGTAAAGGGGAAGGGGACAGTAAATTTTTTTTTTAAATGAAAAATCGAGTTAGACATAATTTATGTTCAAGGGTGTGCTGTCTTCCCAACAACCCTATAAAGAATACAGTTCAAGTTCAAGTATTTATCCCCATGATGAAGCTAAACTCAGGTTCAGTGACTTGCCCAGGGTCATAGAGCTTGGAAGCATTGGACTTAAGACTTGGAATCCAGCCTTCTGGGTATAGTGCTTTTTGACCAAATGTGATTGGATAAGGTTCAATTGTCCAGTACTGAATGGAAATCCCTACTTAGAGAAATGTCTTAGTAATGAACATTTGAAAGGTCTTTATTTCATAGAGGACACTTGATATCTGGTTGAAAACTGAATTTTGCAAAGGTTATTAAAGCACCACGTGAACAACTTTAATAGCGCTGTTAATTAAGTAATTAAAAGTAATCACCTAAGATAAATCACTTTAATAGAACTAGAAACTTAGCTTTTCAAAAGGGTATCTGCCTAGGGTTAGAGAGAGCAACAGAGTGAGTAATGGTATTCTGGAAAGAACTTGCCTGGAAATTAAATTTGGGGTCTAGTCCAAACTGTCACTAACTTGGTTTGTGACCTTGGTCAAGCAAGTCACTTGATCTCTTTGGACCTCTGTGACCTTATTTGCAAAATGTAGTTTTTCTGTATTTGGGAGGTGGAGGGAGAGACAAAGAGAGACATGATGATCTCTCAAGTCTTTTCCAACCTTCAATCTCTGATCCTATGATGGCTAAGCTAATTTCCACCTAAAATATAATTCAATGGAATCTGTAGACTTTCTCCCTCTCCTGCGGATGTAATCATAAAGTTTCAATATCTTTAGGAGTCAGTGGGGTCCTAAAGTTTCAATAGTGTGATTTTGTAACTTTGTAAACGTCTATTATCATTCTTTTAGAAAATTATCCTTTGTGCTTTGTGGATTGAAAAGAAAATCTGTATTTGCAAAGTGAGATTGATAACACCTTGTAACCCAAAAAATTTTAGTTGGATTCATCTCCAATTTAAAACCTGAAATCAATGAAACAATTTTCAGTTTTACAGATGGCTGATTTCTCGCCAACTTGCCAGCACAGCCATAGGATCATGGGATTTACAACTGTAAGGGACCTTACTGGTCTGATGCTAGTCTAGTCCTCATATTATACAGATGATAAAACTGAGTCCTAGGAAGGTAAAGTGGTTTGCTGTAGGTCAGATGGGTAGGAGAGGTAAGATTCACATCCAAGACCCATTTCTCCAAATGCCATTGTGTGGGGTGAGACCACTCGTCAGCAATTAATTTAAAAAGTCAGAGGTCTCTCAAATTTAGAAACAGAAAAACTTCTTTATTATGATCCCTCAAAAAAGGGCGATCTCTGAAACCATAGACAATAGTTAGGAAGAGGCGGGGCCCAGAGGGCAGAGCTTAACTTTATACTCTAATGTAAACAACTCCCTCCCCCCACCCCAACCCAGCCCCACCACTGGCCTTTTACTCTCATTGGTGGAATTCAGGCTTACAATCTAAATGCAGAAATCTACTACCCCAGGTACAATTTAGCCAATGCCAAACTCTTAAAAACACTTTTTTCCTTGTTTGGCGAAGACACAGTTCAGGTGATTTTAGTAACTCAAAACTTAGGCCTAGCTGTCAATCAGAAGCCCTGAGCCATGCCAAAAGGTCTCCACCCGCATTCATTCCACTCAACTCACAGAAAGGCCGAGATCCAGATTCTATGAGAGGGCTTCACCATCCCGCTCACCATCCCCTTTCAGCTATACCATATTGGAAATTTTGTCTAACTGATGCTGGGTTCAAGGGACTGGTGCCCTGCATCTGCTCTCTACTTCCATGAGAAACCTATCTGCTTATATGCCTCAGATTAGGTTCAATCTCTGGAGGAACTTGATGCCACCCTGAAAAGAAAGGTCAGGTTCTTTTTCTCTCATTCATTGACTCTTTATTCCTTAACACAGACAATTAGGTGAAAAATTAATTAATGGAAAGGTGTTCTACCCAAATGGGGAGTGGAGATACAGGGTAAAAATGTATTCAGTGTATAGGACAACTTTTATTTCCTACACACAGAAGAAATTCTAAACACAGAATATTCACTTGAACCCATTTGGCAAAAACAAACATAACTGTTATGGCACAAACTATTATTATAGTCTGCTAGGAAATTGATAACTTAATCCAAACACAAAGCATTTTGCAGAACTGCTGACTGGACATTTTACATTCATTCCAGCTTTGCATTGTCTGTCTCAAAGTTGGTGTCTCCTGGCAAGTCAAGCTAAAGAGCTCTTTCAGCCAAATATCATATCCTTTATGGTAGAAGAACTTCCCTTGCTGTCAATTACAATGATGAACCTAGGCCCTCCAGATCTCTCGAACTCACAAAGTGATCTTCAAGTCTAGACACATCCACCTTGAAATTAATGTTTAGTCACCTACTCAAAAAGGAAAACACAAAGGGGAAAAGGCAGCCAGTGACCCTAGCCAAAACTTGTCTAGCTGACAGCTGGTCCTTTAGCTGTCAAGAGGGAATTGCCGTCGTGGGGATTGGGTAGGGAAGAGCACCACTCATCCCACCAAGAAGTTAGAGAGTTGCATGGTGACGCATGGTGAGAGGCAGGTGGGAGTGTCAAAGGAAGACATCGATCTAGAAGCTGTTTGTCCTTGTGTTTCCTGCATCATACGGGAGTATTAAGTCCTTTCAGTCATGCACAACCAGAAGCAACCATTCCTAAGACACTCAACCCCTTCAGCGTGGCTTCTTGCACACATGTGGTTGACCAGAAGCACAGCTTCTCAACAGCTTTGAGCATGCCCAGAAGTGGTCTTAGTTATTTTTATAGAAAATTTAGTGGATTTACTCCCCAGATTTCTTTCTCCTTTCCTGATGCCTTACTACCCTGGAAAAAATTCCTCCTTGAGGCTCACTCTCTAGCTTCTCTTCACTGGTCACATTGCCTCAGCAAGGGAGCACTTTCCGCTCCTTAAATTCCATCCCCACCTCACCCCTAACTCCTTTAGCTTTTCTGTGTGTATTGTTTCCTAATTAGAATGTAAACCCCTAGAGGGTAAAGATTATCTTATTTGCTTGTTTTTGTATCCTCAGGGCTTAGCAAAGTAAATGCTTAATAAGTACTATGTCTTTCTGTCAGCCTATCTCCCCATCTATCTGCCTATCTACCTGGCTTTCTCTCTGTTGGTCTGTTTGCCTCTCTGTCCATTGTTTAGAGTCTTTACCTCATTTCTAGGCCTCAGTTTTCCTCTTTTTTTTAAATAAGGAGATTGTACTAGACATTATATTATACTCAGGGTTATTTCTGACCTGTTAGAATTTCTTGAGTAAAACTTCTTGTGTCCAGAGGCTTTCTTTGGTAACCATAACTCTCTAGAATAAGTGAGATTATAATATAGTGCAGAGAGGCAGCTTTGGAAGTAGAAAGACCTTGGTTCAAGGTCTATCTCTGACTCATACCAGATGTGTACACCATGGACAAGTCAGTCCATTTCTCAGTGCTCTAATTAGCTCTCAAAGACTGGACTTTAGTTGTTGTTATTGTTGTTAATCTGCATTAGTGATTGTTTCCACACAAATTCCCTACACAAATGAAATCACCGATGCAGACAAAACAACACCAAAAATTATATGACATACAACCAGGAACTAAGAAGCAGTTTACTACCCTCCCTATGCTACCAAAAAAAAAAAAAAAATTCTAAGCAGAAATACCGTACATGTCACAAAGGCTCTGCACTAAAGGCTTTATTTCTAGGCGTTTTTCAAGGCCTTGCTCAGATCTTGTTTACTCTTAGTTTAGACACAAACTTAGTTTCCTAGTCTGCACTAAATTTTTGGGAGGAGGCGAGTCATGGTTGATTTCTGGAAATTGCCATGTTTGCAACAACAAGAAATGAAAATGAACCCACTGGCATTGAACCAGGAGCTCTTGAAGACATCAGCATAGTACAAAACAGTACAACTATTGATCACCATGACAACTATTTCTCAAGAAAAGATGAAACATATTCAAGTATGCTCTGTTTGAGAAACGCAAGAAGTATGTAATGTAGCTTAAAATTTTTTTCACATAAAATGACTAATTTCTATTTTTAAAAAGAATGTTTAGTATAGAAAGAAGTATGCATCAGTTATCCAGAAAATTCATTAATGTGGTATGGCTTTTTAACCACAAACTTTTAATAGGGTCTCTGAAGTCTCTTTCCACACATAAATTTTATGACACCAATCTCCTAATGTTTGTGTAATAGGGTATACATGGAGTAAAAGTCAGAAGAGAGCAGGGTTCTAGTTATAAGCAAATCAGAACTGCTTACCTGTTGAGGCTGTTGTGAAGATGAGATGTGATAATAGTTGTCAAAGCTCTTTGTAAACTCAAAATATTATAGGTATGCTAGTGGTATGTGAGTTTATTCTGCAAAGTAAGTCTCACAGATACTCCTTCAATGACCCCAAATGAGGAATGAAGGCTGAGATTTTCAATAGGCTTTTTTTCTTATCCTGGATAATAAAGGGGTAATGTGTAAAAACAATCATCTT
>CM053627.1:94822523-94878087 GCA_028646595.1 Phalanger gymnotis | reverse complement strand
GATGTGATAATAGTTGTCAAAGCTCTTTGTAAACTCAAAATATTATAGGTATGCTAGTGGTATGTGAGTTTATTCTGCAAAGTAAGTCTCACAGATACTCCTTCAATGACCCCAAATGAGGAATGAAGGCTGAGATTTTCAATAGGCTTTTTTTCTTATCCTGGATAATAAAGGGGTAATGTGTAAAAACAATCATCTTTCTTAATTATTAAACTGAAATCAGAAACCTGCACAGCTTATCTAGTAGAAATCAACCAATAAAGCTTTTTATTAACTGACTTCCATGTCCCAGGTTCTGTGCATATTTTTTTGTTTAGTTGTGTCCAACTCTGTGACCCTATTTGGGGTTTTCTTGGCAAAGATTCTGGAGTGATTTGCCATTTCCTTTACCAGCTCATTTTATAGATGAGTAAACTGAAGCAAACAGGGTTGTGACTTGCCCACTGTCACATAGCTAGTAAGTGTCTGAGTACAAATTTGAACTCAGGTCTTCCTTGACTCTACACTCAAAACTCTATACATTGTCTATATATATATGTATATATATATATATATATATGTATATGTATATGTATATACATACACACACACACACAAAATAGAGCACAATTTTGGGAAGCACACTCAACTTAGACCCGCATATCCTGTTGGAATCCCAACTGACACCAAATAAACTGTGGGCAACTCACTTAAATTCATTGATCTCATATGTAAAATGAAATAATACTGGTTCTACTTAAGGGTCCTTATGGGAAAGCATTTTGTGAACCTTAGAGCCCTACCTCATTGTGAATCATTATGAAATAAACTGGTATAAAAATAATTTACAATTCCCAAACTTGGGGTTAAGTTGCCCAGACTATCTGGTAAATGAGACAAACTGGCCACCTAGCTTCATCATTTCGTAAGGCAAAATCCATTGGTAACTTTTCTACAGTTCTGACCAACAAAAATACTCGAAGCGGGACATAAATTGTATGAAACTCGATTTGGAAATATTTTCTTTTTAACATCACAACATTTGTTTCAAATATGTCTGGTAATAATTGAGGCTTAGGTTTATATTGTTAATCTTTGGAAATTTTGAGGTAGAAGGTGGGGGTGGGGGTGGGGGTGCCCAGGGAGGCCCTCTGGCTACAGTACACTAGAGCTTCTGAAAAGGGTTGCTTTTGTCTGCTGTTCTCGGTAGCTGTGGGTGAATCACTCAGCCCTGCAGAGTGTTTACAACCCAGCAAATGGGACTCTCCATGCAAATGGTCGAAGATAAAAGGGGGAGAGTTAATCTACTTTTGATCTGAAAAGCTTTTGATTCTTTTCTTTTGAGAAAGGCTTGGGTAAGGTGGGTAGGAGGGTAGTTAAAAGTGAAATGCTTCATTTAGGACCCCTAGTCCTCGGAGAGAGTAGGTTGTGTTTCTGACACTGAAGAGTAATGGGGGAGGGATTTGGAAGGGTTGTCAGATTGGGTTGCCATTGAGAAAAGTGCATTGAAAACCTTTGTTGCTTAAAGGGCTGGAGGATAAGAGCCAGTGAATCCGTTAACCCTTGCCCTCAGCCTCAAATTTATTCCGCTGTTAGCAGATGGACTAAGCTTGCAGGTGTTAACTGTATTTTTATAAGAAAGAGCATATAGTAGTCCTGGGAAAGTCAATTTGCAGTAGGTGAATACTGGATCTTTTTCAGAGAATTGGCATAGACAGCCTACTTGTGATAGGAAGAGATGGAAAGACTAGAAGATTTAAAGTAGAATCTCTCTTTTGAAGATAACTAAAGTGGTTAACATTGTGGCAAGTACCCTATAGGTTTGTTTTTCAGATATGACTAGATCAGCATCCCTGCTGGAAATCAATTTGAAATAGAGTATGTAAGTTCTTTCTGGAGGGCAGGTACTGCCCACCTGTAGCCTCAGCACCTAGCTCGACCCTTGGCACATAGAAAGTGCTTCATTGATGCTTGTTGAATTGAAAAGCTGGGCCTGAAGAGAGTAAGAAGGAATTCCCTGATTTTTACTGCACTGGTCCCAGGCTCTTAACTTTAGCTTTGTGATTCTTCTACTATTTTGATGAATTAGTCCCTCTTCTCATTCTATGGAAGAAGCTATGTGTATACATACTTGTATACAAATATAAAAAGTAATTATAAGGTAAGAGAGGCACTAAAACCTGGGCCTAGGCTGGGGAAGTGGCTCAGGTAAAGCCTTATGTGGGAGATGGACGTGACCTGAACTGTGAAGAAAGCTACGACTTCCTTCTTTTTAATGCATGTTAGTACCTCTTTTGTACCGGATTTTTCTTTTTGACTCAGTCAACTTAACTAGAATCTTAAAATTTTTCATTTATTCACCAAGTATTGATTAAGCACTCATGTGCCCGGTACTGTGCTAGACTCTAAGGATACAAAGAGAAGAAAAGAAAATTCCTGTCTACAAGGAGTTCACATTCTGTTGTGAGGAAATGTATGCAGAGATAAGTAAATACAAAGAAAAGGGCAGGAGAGGAGGAAGACCTTAAGAACTTGGAAAGATGCTTGGATTTAGCCTTAAAGAAGTTAGCATTCATTAACACCCATGGGATGTTAGGCAGTGTGCTAAAATGAAGTATACAAATTGAGGCAAAAAACAGTCCTTGACCTTGACAAGTTCATAATCCAGTGGGGGAGACAAGAAATAGACGATTATGTGCAAGCAAGCTATATATAGGATAAATAGGAAATGATTTACAGAAGGAAGACAATAGTTAAGAAGATTTGGGAAAGGCTTCCCGTAGAAGGTCAGATTTTAGCTGGGACTTGAAGAAAGGCAGGGAGGCCAAGAGACAGAGAGGAGGAGGAGGAGGAAGAGGAGAAGCATTCCAGGCATGGGGGACAGCCAATGAAAATGTCCAGAGTTGACAAATAGAGTATCTTGTCTGAGGAAAAGAGGGAAGCTGGTGCTGCTGGACTGAATAGTATGCTGGGGGGTAGGGATGTGTCTAAGGGAGAGGGAATGAAGTATAAGTAGACTGGAAAGGTGTGGAGCTAGGTTATAAACGGCTTTGAATGCCAAACAGAGGATTTTATATTTGGTCCTAGAGGTGATGGGGAGCCACTGGAGTTTATAGAGTAGGGGAGTAATATGGTCAACCTGTGCTTTAGGAAAATCACTTTAGCAGCCAAATGGAGGATGAACTGGAGTGGAGAGAGACTTGTAGGGGGAAGACTAGCCAGCAGACTAATGCAGTAGTCCAAGTGTGCAGAGATGATGGTCTACACCGGAGGTGGAAGTATAAGAGGATAGAAGAGAGAATATTTGAGAGATATTGCAAAGATAAAATTGGCAGTTCTGGGCAATAGATTAGATGTGGGAGTGGGGGCTAGTGAGAGACAGAAGGAAAAGATGGCATCTAGGTTACAAGCCTGGAGAATTGGAGGTATAGCAATGCCTTTGACAGCAATAGGGAAGTTTGGAAGTGGGGAATGTTTGAGGGAAAAGAAAATAAATTCAGCATTAGGTTGAGTTTAAGATGTCCACAAGACATCCAGTTTGAGATGTCCAGTAGGGAGTTAGAGATATGAGACTGGAGGTCTGTCTGGAGAGAGGTTAGGGCTACTGGATAGGTAGATTAGAGTATCATGGAAGAAGAAGAAAAGAGAACCCATGGTTAGTAGGTATGACCTGGAGGAAAATCCTGACAAAGGAGACTGAGAAAGAGCAGTCAGATGGGTAGGAGGAGAACCAGGACAGAGTATTGTCTTGCAAACCTAGAGAGAAAAGAATATCATGGAGAAGGGGGTAATATACAATGTCAAAGGCTTCAGAGAGGTCAAAAAGATTAAGAAAGTGAGGGGAGATGAAATGGAGGCACCTGTGGTAGATGGCCTTTTCAAGGAGTTTAGCCATGAAAGGCAGGAGAGATATGGAAAAGTAGCTGGCAGGGATGGAAGGATCGAGTAAAGGTTTTTGAGAATTGGAGAGATGTGAACATATTTGTAGGCAGTAGAGAAGCAGCTATCAGACTGGAAGAGATTGAAGATAAGTGAGAGAGTGGGGATAATAGCATGGGAAATCTACTGGAGGAGATGAGATAGAATGGCATCGCTTGTGTAGGTGGAGGGGTTTGCCTCCTTAAGGAGAAGGGTATTTCTCCATATGAAATGGATGAAGGGGTAGATAGGAGCAGAAGGAACCTAAGTAATATGAGATGAGGAGGGGAAAAGAGGGAGCTCTTAGCAAATAACTTCAGTTTTTTCAGGAAACTGTGAGGTAAGCTCCTCAGCTAAGAGAGTGGGGAGAGGAAGAGCCATGAAAGGTTTGATAAGAATGGAGATTTGGAAGAACCACTGTAGTGAGTGGTTAGTTATTCTGGGTGATTAATTCAGAGAATTAATTAGGAAGGTGCAAAAGGATTGCCTAGAAGCAATGAGGGCCCAATTGAGGTTATGTAACAAATTTGTAGGGGACCCAGTCAAAATGGTTGTATGATTTTTCTAGACAAAAATAGAAATTGACTATTTTTAAAAGTGTTTCATATTCCTCAACAATTTTAGAAGTTAATTTAATTAAGCTTTTTGTATTCTGAAGTTACCAGTTTTTACAGAGAGAAAAATGCATTACTCTAATGGCTACTACTAACTACATAGCTATTACTAATGGAAAATCTGTGATTCATTGTGTGAAGTTCCTCTTTAAAAGATGAGGGTATAAATTCAGAGCTGCCCATTTCAAGCCCTTTTTAAAAGTTGGTCCCTTTCTACCTTTCGAGTCTTCTTACACTGTACTCTTCCTCTATCTCAGTGACACTAGCTTCCTTATCATTCCTTGAATAAGGCATTCCATTTCCAGATTCCCTGTCTCTTTGTCTTTCGCTCTCTTGCTCTTGCTCTCTCTCGCTCTCGCTGTCTCTTGTTTTCTCGCCTTCAGGTCCCAGCTAAAATCCCACCTTCTCAAAAAAGTCTTTCCTGATCCCTCTTGGTGCTAGTATCTTTCCTCTATAATTATCTACAACTTATCCTGTATAGATCTTGTCTGTATATAGTTGTTTGCATGTTGTCTCCTCCATTAGACTATAAACTCCCTGAAAGTAGGAATTATTTTTTGCCTTTCTGTCCTCGGTCCTTAGCAAAGTCCCTGGCATCCAGTAGGTGCTTAATAAACGCCTATTGAAAGCACAATAATCTAGTGTTTGTTGAACCTGAAGATTCCAGTTGTTGAGGTAAGAACACACTATTCAACAAAAACCATTGGGGAAACTGGAAATTAGTCTGGCAGAAACTAGGTAAAGATCAACGACTCATACCATATACTAAGATAAATTCCAAATGGGTATGTGATTTAGACATAAAAGGTAACGTCATAAACAAATCAGAGGAGCATGAAAGAAATTACCTGTCAGATCTCTGAATAGGGGAAGAGCTCATAACCAAATAAGAGAGAACAATTCACTAAAAGTAAAATAGACAATTTTGATTACATAAAATTGAAAAGTTTTTCCACAAAAAACCTAATTCAGCCAACATTCAAAAAGAAGTAAATGGTAAAAATCTTTGCACCAGATTTCTCTGATAATGCTTTCATATCTAAGATATATTGGGAACTGAGTCAAATTCATAAGAATGAAAACTTTTTCCCATTGATAAATGATCAAAGGATATAAACAGGCAGTTTTCAAGGAAATCAAGTTATCAAGTACAGTATGAAAAAAATGCTGTAAATCACTAATAATTAGAGAAATGCAAAATAAATTCTGAGATACCACTTTACACCCATCATATTGACAGATGTGACCAAAAAAAAAAAAAAGAAAAATGACAAATGCTGGGGGGCTGTGGGAAAACAAGTTGTTTCTTTTGTTAGAAATGCGAATTGGTCTAGTAATTCTGAAAAGCAAATTTAACTGTGCCCCAAAAGGTATTAAACTGTACATACCTTTTGAACTAATGATACCACTACTAGGTCTGTATTCCAAAAAGTTCAAAGAAAGAGGAAAAGATCCCATGTGTACAAAAATATAGCAGCTAATTTTGTGGTGGCAAAAAGATTGAAAAGTGAGAGGATTCCCATCAACTGGGTAATGGCTGACCAAGTTATGGTATATGTAAGTGAAGTTACATTATTACGCTATTAAGGATTAACTAAGGGGATAATTTCAAAGAAATCTGGGAAGACTTTAAGAACTGCTAAAGAGTGAAATGATCAGAACCAGGCAAACAACGTATAAGTAATATAATAGTTATAATGTTGTAAAGACAAACAACTTTGAATTACTTAGGAACTATGACCAACCACAGTGAGAGAACTCATGATGAAATGTGCTATCCAGCTCCTGAGAGGAAACAGACTCAAGGTATAGATTGAGGCATATTTTTTTTTTTTGGACATGACCAATGTGGGAATTTTTGTTTGACTATACATGTTTAAAATGAGTTTTGTTGTTCTTGCTTTTACAGTGGCAGGGAATAAGGAGGGAGAATGTTGGAGGGAGAGAATATGGATTTGAAAATAAAATAAATTTGAATTAAAAAAAGAAAGTGGAAAAAATGAAAATAAATGACAAGAAAAATGCTTGTTGATTTGACTTAACTTTTAAAATCTGATTGAGTTTAATGTCTAAACAATTACAATAGCCTGATAGGTAGTCTTGACGCTTCAAATCTCTCTATATTCCAAGCCATTTTCTAGTCAGCAGTCAAAATGATCTTCAGTAAAACACAGGTCTAACTATTTCATCCCTCTATTTAATAATGCCAATGGCTCCTATTACATCTGGAATTAAATATAGAATCCTCTATTTGGCTTTTAAAGTCCTTCATAACATTGCCCCTTTCCTATTCTTCTAGTATTCTGGCCCCTCACTGCCTTCCACATACTCTGCTGTGATCCAATGACACTGGCTTCATCTCCCACCAGTGCTTTCACTGACTGTGTCCCGCTTTCCCCATGCCCTCCTCATCTTTGCCTCTTAGCTTCTCGGGCTTTCTTCAGGTCTCAGCTGAAGTCCCACGTCTACAAGAAGCTTTTATTAGTGTCTCAGTGACTTCCCGCTGTGATTATCTCCAGTTTATCCTGTCTGTAGCTTTTTTGTACAGAGTTATTTGCATATTGTCTCCCCCGTTATGCCATGAGCGCCTTGAGACCAAGGACTGTTTTTGCCCTTCTTTCCATCCTCAGCTCTTAGCACAGTACCCAACACAGAGTGAGCAATTAATAAATGATAACTGATTGACTATTAATTCCTTAATATTCAAGGTGTCTTCCTTTATCAAGTTAACTCAGATATAGATACTTAACCACTTTGGATAGCTAAGCTCTTTATAGGAACTGACATAATGGGAATCACCATTCCCTAATCTGTTTTGTGAATCCATATTTTTACATGAGGTACACAATTATACATAATGAATTACAGTAGTTTAAAGAGTTTATAAAAGTTTGGGGAGCCACGTAGTCATAACTAGGGATTTTTAAACCTGGGCAAAATAATTAAGTGAGGGTCAGCATGGGTTGGCATGGGTGCAGTCACATGGGGAGAAGAAGCAGTCTGGTCCTCTTCCCTGCCAAGATTGGGAAGGAAGTTGGGTTTAGGATAAAGATGTAATAGTGATGGAAAGCAAGAGGTGGGGCTTCAGCCGTGGTTATCCTACATGTCAGCATTGCAAAATGAGTGGAAAGGAGACTGAAATCAGAACAGGAGAAACGCTCCCCTCTATGTCATCACCCTAAGGCAAAAACCCACTTGCCAGCCCCTAGTTAGGGCTCTGAGGTCACACAGTAAATATAACGACCAGGACGTTGTACTGACGTATGCCAAGAGTTTTGGAAGAGAAGATTTCTTTTAGTGGAAAAGAAGGCATAGAACAAATGTAAACATTTAGAAGAATAAGAAAGCAATCTCTGTGGGGGTAGCAGTGAACAGATTTGCTTAGTTGGAAAGAGGACTAAAAGACTGGGTTGTACTTTTTACTGGGTTGTATTTTTTACTGAAAGAGGTCAAGGAGATTGGAGCAATTCATTCTTACATTGGAATGATTAGACAAAAAAAAATTCACTACCTTTATTCTAGGTGACATAGTAAGTAGATAGAGTACTGGACCTGAGTCAGGAAGACCTGAATTCAAATCTGGCCACAGACACTAGCTGTGTGTCCATGGACAACTCATTTAACCCTATGTGGCTCAGTTTCCTCATCTGTAAAATGAGCTGGAGAAGGAAATGGCAAACCACACCAGTATCTTTGGCAAGAAAACCTCAAATGGGATCACAAAGAGTCAGATAACTAAAATGACTGAATCACAACAGAAATCTTTACTCTTCCCACATTCGTTAGTAGTTTTCTAGGTCATGCCCAACAGAGCAGGAGTGAACTAGTGTCCTTGAAGAGAGTTATCAGTAAAGTTTCTTATAATTTTTTAAACCTCTCACTGAAGAATAATACCTTGCGTAGAGAAAGTGCAGCAAATGTAGGAGCATTCAGTGGTAGAAACTGTTTTATAGGGCTTCTATTTAAAAAAAAAAAGTTTCACTCTAATGCATGCCCATCAGAGGTTTTATTTAATTTCTCTTTAATCATCATGTTTCAAGTTATTCTACCAGCCTCATAGTTATAATTGAGATGATTCAGTTCCTGATTTTCAGTTGCTTAGAATTTTGCCAAGACATTACCTTCCTACCTCTGTAAAGAGGCACCTCCCTTCTCCCCTTTGAGGATTATGGGTGTCTGTCGGCTTCTGTGAATTTTGAACTTCACATTAGGTAAGAAAACAGTTCATAAGAGGTTTTAAACAAAACAGAAATTAGGGCTGTAGGAGGATGAGGTTACTGTGCTTCCTTACCATTATAGCAATTATTTTTTATTCTTGACCCTAACAGAAAAATGGGTTGTCTGATGGCAAAGGAGTAGAACATTTATCTATTTTGATTTCCCTGCAAAATTAGAAAACCTCAGCATTCCTCTTTGAATATGGTTTAAAGTTGCTGATTACAAATCAGTAAAGGGAGGGAAGGTTAGGTCACTAAAAGCAACCAACATGCCCGGTAGACAAGACATTGGAACCCACTTTGAGAAAAACACCAAAAGATGGCTGGAGAAAAAGAGACAGACCAGAGCAATTGTTCTCAGAGCAATTAGGGCAATTAGTGAGTGGATGATGTCTGATAAATGATTTTTTTTTCCTTCCTTAGAGCAATCATGAAATGCCTACTACGTGCCAAACACTGCTATGAAGGATTTTGCTTCGTTTTCTTGTCACCCATTTTAGTAACAAACTTCATAGAATCATAGCAATTCAAAGGAACTTTAACAATGATCTGCTTGAATTCCTCCATTATAGACACGAAGAGACTAATGTTCGTATAAGTGATCTGTACCAGATTACAAAGGAAATGTCAGACCCCCAGATTTCGGGCATCTTAGTCTAGTGAAAAGAACCCTGAATTTGGAGTTAGAGGCTTCCAATCCAGCCAGCTATAAATCAGTAAATCTGTGATTCCAAACCTACTACCATTCCAAATCTGTGCTTCCTTCCAGTTCTGTTCAATTGGCACTTAATCTGAGTTTTCCTCAGATATACTGTGGCTTTTTATAATACAAGATAAATAAAGCTGAAAGATTAGGATATATTTGTTAAAGCTATTCATCTAAATATCACAGAGCATTTGTAATCATTCTCATATCTTTTTTAAAAAAAAAAAATAAGGTCAATAGTTACAGGGCATAGGTGACTTTCAATACAGAAATGCAAATTTGCTTAAGGTCAGATAGAATGTCAGGAAAGTAGTTGTTCCTGGCCTGTAGCCTGAGACTTTGTGGTTAAAACGTACAGACAGGAAGACTTTATCCTGTTTGCTACAGATGGTATTCTCAATATAATTCGCTGTGAAATTTATATTTTGTGTGTGTGTGTGTATATGTATAGCAATTATACTCACACACATATGCAGATAAAGCAGTGTTTATACATGGAAAACCTTTGTGTTCTGGCAGAGAGATCAGGTACCCTGAACCCCCATTCCCTTGATTGTGTGACTTATTCTTTCTCTCACTTACATTGCTGTATGAAGACCAGCGGGGAGAATGCCTGGAGGTTAGATATTTTTCTAAAGACCAGAGAAAGGAAATTCACACATGTGATTTATTAGAGGGGACTAACTAAAAAATATGTTTTCTTTTCTTTCATC
Organism: Phalanger gymnotis; assembly: GCA_028646595.1. Taxonomy (NCBI): domain Eukaryota; kingdom Metazoa; phylum Chordata; class Mammalia; order Diprotodontia; family Phalangeridae; genus Phalanger; species Phalanger gymnotis. The sequence continues at coordinate 94,867,940 of CM053627.1, read as the reverse complement.
CTCTACCTTTCCTATCTCCTTTTTCTCCATGAAAAGTATTAAACATTCTTTAGTAGGTCTATCTCCAAGGCTACTTTTGACGTGTTTAAGGTAGAAAGAAGTTCTTTAAGCCAATGAGTATTTACTGAGCATGTTCTGTGTGTTATCACACAGAATCATGTATAGTCTTTGTTCTTTAAGAGCTCTCAGTAGATTGAGGAGATGAGCTCTCCTTCAGCAGCAGCAACAACAGTGGCTGACCTTTATAAAATGCTTTCAAGTTTACAAAATACTTCACAAATATTCTCTTATTTGCTCTGCATGAAACAATTAATTGAGCAGTAGATTGGTGCCTGCTGAGTGCTTTGGGAACTCAGAACACAAGGTAACAAAATAAGTTCGAACTAAGAATTGGGGGAAGATAACAGGATATTAGGACCCCAAAACACACCAGCAAACTTGTAAACATGCATTAAAAAGCACAATAATAAAACCAAAGGGAATCAGCTATAAATTCTTCCATATTGTCTAGGTCTGTATTTAAAAAAAAAGACTACCTGAATCCTGCAGAATCCTAAATTAGAGAAAAGTAGGGGAAACTGAAACAGCTTATTTCTGCTTCAGAAGAAAGGGCTCTGTCCCTATTCAGGCAGGAGATAGGACTAGACAACTGGGCATTGACAAGTAGGAGGTCCCAGTCCATTCCAGACCAGCACCCAGTGCAGGGTGATCCAAGGGTGACCCCTCTCTGGCAGGAAACAGGGCCTCAGTCCAGTGCAGGGCTACCAAAGGGTCCCCCATCTGCAGCAGGCGACAAAACCAAAGCAGCATCCAGGCATCCCAGGTCTCCCATCTAGGTAAGACACAAGACCATTCTTGAAAAAAGAGCCTGTCTTTTACACTGAGTTCAGATCAGTCAGGGCCTATGGGCACACCATCCAGGCATATAGGAGTGGAACTTGACATAAGCATGAGCCCCAAATCCAGAAACTGAAGCTAAAGATATGAGTAAACAGAAAGAAAAAAACAAACACTGGACACAATGAAAAAATATTTTGGATGGAGAGAAGTAAATCAAAAAGAAGAAAGTAACTTCACAAGTCTAAGTAGTACCTCAGGGAAAAGCAAATCCTAGCCATAAGGACTGCAACAGTACCTGAAAGAAATGAAAAAAGAGATACAAAATAGAATAGGGAAGAAAAAATGGCAAGGAGAATTAACATTGTAGACGATATGATGGGAAATATTATTAAAGAATTAATTCTCTGAAAATTAGAATAGGCCAAACAGAAAATGACTCCATGAGATAACAATAAATGCTAAAACAAAATAAAAAAATGTTAAAAAACCAAAAGATATGCAAGATATGTATTTTCAAAAAACGACTGAACTGGAAAATAAATCGATAATCTGAGAATCATTAGACAACCTGAAAATTATGACCTACTTCCACGAAAGGAAAAAAAAAGCTTGGGTGCCACATTTTAAGAAATCATAAATAAAAACCGCTCAGATCTCCTAGAACCAGAGGGCAAGTTGAAAAATAGAAAGTTGAAAAACATTACAAGCAGCCAAAAATAAAGTATTTAAGTACTAAGGAGCTTTACAATCAGGATCACACAAGACTTGGCAGCTACATCTTAAAGAAGAGGAAAGTTGGGGATACAGTCTTCCAAAAGGAAAAAGATAATGACTTAAAACTAAGAATAGTCTACTCAGTAAAAATGAATATAATCCTAGGGAATATATGGACTTTTAATGAAATGGAGGATTTCCATCCATTCCTGATGAAAAGTCCAGAACTGGGTGGATTCTTGGGAAAAGAAACACAAGAAAGAAACATAGAAAGGTTCAGTTGAAAGGAATTGTGTGAAAACAAACTCTTTACGTGCTAATAGCAGAAGAAGCAAGTGTCCTCTCAGAGCCCTAATATTTTCAAGGGTTCTAAGTTCAATAAGATAGGCAGAGGGCCTGGGAGTATATTTTTCCCCTTGTTTTTATCATCTTAGGAGAAGGAAATGGGAAGAAAAGAGAAGGAAAAGAGGAGAAAGGGAAGGGAACTTACAATCTCATACAATAGTGGTGTATAAGATGACAACTATACAAACATGGGGAAAGGGATAGGTAAATGAGTGTCCCTTGAACCCCACTTTAATCTGAACTGGACAAAGAAAGGTTGAAAACATTAACACAAAGGGTATATACAGGATATTGTATAGAACAGATAAAAAGAAAAATATTTTAAAAACACAAAATAAGCTAGGTTGGTATAAGAATTACAAAGAAACTTAAGCATATAAAACTTACTGTAGGTGTATTTAGTATGAAATATACATAGCTCTGCTACATGGATTACATCCTGATTAAAAGGGATTTTCTCTTAAATCTGTTATCTAAAAAATCCAACAATTGTTTAAGGCTTTAACAATGATAATATATTGTTTTAGTGAAACTGTGTATAATAATCATCATAATAATGAAAATAAATAATAAAATTTCAATAATCAGTATTATAATTGCCTAAAAAGATCTGGGTTAAATTCACAAATGACTGAAAAGAATTTATTAGTGTAACACTCCTGGAGATGAGCTACAGGGGTAAGGATATTTTGTATAAAACAAATGGCTTGGCAGTATGGAAAATCCTTAAGGTCAGAGCAGAGATTGTCTCACTTTTGTATTTATATTTCCAGCACCTAGCATAGTGCCTAGCTAAAATAAGTTCTTTAAAAAGTCTTACTGATTGCTTCCTTGAGCAAATATTGTGGCTGTAGACATATAGACTAAGTGGTCTTTGAGATAATCTTATTTGCAGGTGAGGAAACTGAGGACTTCAGTAAGAAATTTCATAATTTGCCAAAGGTCACAGCTACTAAGTAGCCGTGGCAGGACTCATACAACCCTTGAGTAAAGAGGGATAAGAATGAGTGAATCCTAAAGAATGTCTCGGACATCAGAGTCAAAAGATCAACAGCATTGAGAATTGGCCCCACAGAATTAATGAATAAAATGAGGAACCTTTTAAAAACTAGTCTCAGTGAAAGCTTGTCTGAAGGCCAAAGAGGGAAATTATTAGAGAAAATGGAATGAAGTCTCCATAAATATGGAAGTAAATGGGAAAAGGGAGGAGTTAGTAATTTACCTCTTTTTAAGGATATGAGAAATTTACAAAGAGTCAGAAAAGTTATCACGTGGGAGAAAAGATAGTAGACCAGGTTTATAATTCCAAATTACAAGCATATTAAATAGGCTCGGCTTTGTATGCATATATCTTTCAGTTTCTCTGTGTAGTAGTCTACGTTGGTTTAACTTCCAGATGAATTTATAATCAGTATCAATGTCACTTCTATTGTCCCAAAATCCCCAAAGCAATCCAGCCCACTCTCCTACTTCTGTTTTTTTAAATTTTTCAATAACTTATTTAAATAATTCAGAGTTAAATCATCTTCATTGTATGCCATGTATTTTTCTCATTACTGTTCTTTTTTCTTGTTTATTATAAATTCTGATTTTAGCTTTTATGAGTCAGTAGTCTGACTTTGAACAGACAGCTCACTCAAGGATAACTCCCACATGAATAGTAAGTCTTTTCCTGTCTGTTAAATGTTCCTAAATTTCATTCTTTGTGAATTATTTGGTGTTATCTATGCTCAACATCTACTAATCCTTTTTTTTTGAAGAAAGTATTTGTAATATAGAAGAGAGAGACTTCTGTGTAATCTTCAAGTCTTTGACCTCTCTCTTTACTTTCTCTTGAAATATTTATGCTTTTCTGCATTTATCTCCCCATCTTTGCCTTTTTCCTTTCTTTACATTGATATTGCCACTAATTATCAATATATGCTAATTTGATTTGGAGGGTCTTATCAAGTTTTTCATAGAATTACTCTACCATTTTGCAACCAGCAAACAATGTTAGTAATTTCGTAGTGGTGTTTTTGCAAATTTTTTTTTGCTAATATTTCAGTACATAATGATAAAATGTCGATCTTAATGAGGGTCAACTATATACATATGAAAGACATCTTTGACGAAAGTATTTCTAGGGAACAAACAGCCTTTCACAAATAATATTCAATCGTGGACTACATTTAATATGAAAGATATAGAGAATATAAAATCCCATTATCAGGCAAGAAGCATTTAATTATGTCCAGGCACTCTACTAAGGACTGAGAATGCAAAGAAAGGTTAAGACAAGTTCTTTGACCTCAAGGATCTCACATTCCAATTGTGCTGGTTGTTTGTTGATTATGAAGATATGTTCAACTCAACAGAATAAAATAAGACGTATGTATTAAGGTCATTCACAATTCTTTGGAAGAAATCACAGAAAGAACTCTATTCAGTAATTTTCTGATAGTGAATATCAGACAAAGTGTAAAACAGGAAGACACAGGCTTACCAAAAGAAGTTTCTACTTTCATGAAGGAGATTCAATACATAGTCCAGATTGAGGAGCAATTAATTCTCTATGGATGGTGAGGTCCTCCAGATATTCCTGTGTGCAGGTGGCAACACATTGATTTCATCAAGCCCCAAGAGCAGAGGCTCCTGGTAAAGATTTGTAATTACTCAAAGAGGCTTCACCTGTCCGATCACTCAGAAAAGACCAAATGGATGAACGATGTCTATTGCCCGTATTTCAGCATGCATCTGAATGAGACTACATAACAAAATTGTTCAGCAGCATATTCTTTCTGGGACAAAAAATACAGATGGACAATGATCTGGGCCCAGAACTGGACAGGAATGGAAGAATAAACTGGATTGCTTTCAGAAAATTGCAAAGCCTTTTACTGACCCCAAATTTCCAATGACAACAAAGGTTCATCTTTTCAAGACAAACATTTCACCAGTGTTGCTGCATAGCATCAAGACCTGGGATATCACTGCCCTTGTAGACTTTAAAATGCATCATGCAGAAAGCAGTGCAAAGGCCCATAGTGAATGCGAACAGGCTCTAACATACAGTAAACCAGCAACTCTCAAGAATAACAAATATAAAGGGTGTCATCAAGAAATGATAGGGAAGATGAGCTAATCATATGGCAGGGGTAAAGGCTGACAGCTGGCAGTACAGGGTACTGGTACACACTGGTACCCTTGTGATTTTGGGAGAAGGTGAACAAAACCTCCAGCAGATTAAGTCAGCCCCCCATGGCAGTCTTGGGAAGACATGGATGAGAATTATACAAAAGGAGTCATTACAGATGGGTTGTGATTGGCATCATTGGAAGAAACTCCAGAATTTATGAAATCATAGATACATTTGACTATTTCAATCTATACATATGCATATTTAAATATAATTTCAGAATAGAATCATGAAGGAAATTATTTCAGAATGAAATGTCTTTAGAACCTTAGAATTGGAAGGAATTTTAAAAACATAATCTAGTTCAGCCTTCTTAACCAATTTAATCTCTTCTGTATTTTGCTGGTGCTTTGATCGGGGCGGGTTTCAGGATGCATGATGCCCGTTAAGCAAAACCAACCGACGTGTTGCCTCTGATAGAGACATTCTGGTGCCTCTCTACTGAGAGGAAGAAAATATATTTCATTATTTGTTGTTGCTGTTAAGTTATTTCAGTTGTGTCTGACTCTTAGTGGCCCAATTTGGGATTTTCTTGACAGAGATACTAAAGTGGCTTACCATTTCCTTTCTTAGCTCATTTTACAGGTGAGGAAACTGAGGCAAACCAGAATAAGTGACTTGGCCAGGTCACACAGCTAGTAAGTGTCCGAGGCTGCATTTGAGCTCTGGTCTTCCTGACTCCAGGCCCAGGACTCTATCCACTGTACCACTTAGCTACCCTATTTATTTCATTATTGGTCCTCCATGACATTATATGATTTTTATTGTGTTTTATTGTTGTTCTCATGTATCCTATTGTGACCATTATTTATATTGTTCTCCTGGTTCTGCTTTTTTTTTAATCTACATCCATTCAGTCAAGTTTTTCTCGTAATTCTCTGAATATCTTATATTCAAAAGTGTGTACTCACTTTGTTTGCAGTTTTCGTTATTTTGTTTTTGCTACTACAGAGTGATTGAAGGAATATTTTGGCATATATGAGATGTTTCTGTCTTGTCATTGATCTCCTTGGGTCAAAGTGTATGATGACACATTTTAGCAACTTTTCTCACAGAATTTTTTCTCTGCAAGGAACATCTTCTCTAGTGCCCCTGACAGGTGGGCATCCAACCTTTGCTTAAATACTTCCAGTAACTAGAAGTTCGATATTTAATGAAAAAAATTGGTTGATGAGAAAAAACAGGAGAATTCATCATAATTTTTCATAGAGTTTGTTCCTGAAAGTAGAGTAACCACAAAGACTGACAAGAAGCAAATGAAATCAATAAGCAGTGTGATTTTGAGCCAATAAATTTCCCTGGTTTCTGTACTGTCATTATGCGTATGGCCTGGACTGTTATCTGGGAGCTAAAACCTTTCATTATGGTTTCAGATGATTACAACTGTTAATATAGTGTGTTCTGTAGTAGTTTTCAGTAACTGATTTAGGGCTAAAGTATCATATTTAAAAGACTTAATTAGGATTGGTGAGGGGAGCAAGTTGTGACCATACAACTTTGATCTGCTTTCAGCGGTTGGCTTACATAAAGTTGGATTCCTAACACTCTACATTCTGAACAATTTCAGAAAATAAGCATCCTTTTAATACAGTTTCTCTCTACTATAGGCTTTGGTGTTTTGAAGTCTTTTCAATTGGAGGTGGGCCATGATTTGTTGGAGAGGAGCCATGATTCTTTGTCCCTAGACCCATTTGAAATTCTTAGTACTCTTTAACTCAACCCTTTCCTCACATGAGGAATTTAGTGTCTGGTTCCCGCAAATCTAGCAAACCTTGAAGTTCAAGTGAGGAGGGAGGATTAGTTTTCTATTCTATAGTTTTCTGCAGCTATTCTGGGACCCAGGCAGTGGAGTTCAATATAACTAGATGAGAGATTCTTAACCTGGAGTCTGCAGGCCTTTTTAAAAAAATGTATTTTAGTAACTACCTTTCAGTATAATTTGTTTTCTTTGTAATCTTATGTATTATCATTTTATGTATCCAAAAACATTATTCAAAAAAGGGGGCCATAATCATCCTCAAACTGACTAAACAGTTCATACCCCCCAAAAAGAAACTCTAAACTAGACCCTTGTTGCTCCTTGTCTTCTGTCTTGTCATGTTTGTACTTGCCCTACTTTGCTAAATGCACTTTATGTTTAATTTTGAGGAGTCATAAAAAAGTCAGGCTTGAAAGAAACTAGAGAGACTGGTAAATCTGAACTTTCATCTTATATTAATCAGCAGACCAATGAAATCTTTAGCAGACCTGAACTTGCTGACCTAATCCTGCTAACAGCTAGTCCAAATGCCACCCCCCCCAAACTCTTGGAAAACACCCTGAGTTTGGAGGGCCATGAAATATCTGAAAAACAATTAAGACCATTTGGTAAAGTTAGCTAAGTTGATATAGTTAAAAAAAATAAAATTTGAAGATTCCAAAAGATAACGTAGAGGAAACAGATGATGCAGTTTTTTTTTCCTTCTGAGATTATTTCCCATTTATACAGTCTATGTCTTGTATGCATGTTGTCTCACCTTTCAGAAAAGGAGCTCCTTGAGAGTTAGACTCTGTCTTCATCTTTCTTTACCTCCCCAACACTTAGCACAGTGCCTGGCACAGACTAAGTGTTCAATAAATTCTTATTGATGATGACAATGACGTTGATACTAATATGTATTTGTCATCCTAAAAGCTGTTAGTAAACTCATTAAAATAAGATGCCATTAAGTTAAAATTTAATCATTTTCTTAAGCTCAAATTTTCTACCTCATAGCAATTTACTATTCAGTAAAAGAAGATATTTGGAAATGTGTTAAAATTTCATATATCGTGTGTTTTTCAACAGGCCAATGGCAGTCAGTATTTGTGGTTATTATCACTTAGATTCAAAGCCTTCAAATGATGGTATCTTTCACAGGATAACTACAGGAAACTCTAATTCATGAATTGATTTATGATTCTCCCTAGAAATATGAGGGCAAACACAATAATTCTACCATCTATGGTATAGATTTTTCATTTTCACTTTGAGGTTCCACTCTTTCCACACACACACAATTTACTTAGTCTTTGCTTTCGAGTTCAGTTTTATTCTGCTTTGGTAATTGATGTCTACTACTCAAATAAATACAAACCCAAAGGAAAGTTAGATGAGGTCCTGTTCTTGCTGGGCTCCTTGACCCTGGAGTTTGTAGCAATTTACACTCTTGCCTCCACAAACTCCTGAGGCTGTTGACTGCCTTTGGGTGGTTTCTGAGACACAAACAAAATGTCAGAATGTTGAGAAGCCCCAGGACTTTGCTCTCATTATTCATTATGCAAACATTGCCCAATAACCATGTGTGCTCCTCCAGGTTGGTTTGGGATGGTAAGAAAGAAGAGCTAGCTTTCCTTTTTGGAGAGAGAGCTTTGGTTATCATTGAAGTCTGGATAGGATGCTTTCCAATACCATGATTTCCAAGCAGGTATTCTTTTTGGCAGAGAAACTAAGAAGAGCTACTCTTATTTGAGGAGTTCATCAGAAATTGAAATAATGAGTGGTGATTATAGAAGGGTATAAGAAACAATTGTGCGATGTACTTAAGTTTCCATTTTTCCTTAACTGGTGCATCAGACCACTATTGTGTTTGCTATCAGACTTTGGAATGCAGTTTTGGTGTAAAGATTTTTATGCTGTAGTTGACATTTCATGGGGTTACTTCCTCAAAGTGAGGGGCCATGGAATGTTATGTTGCCCTTGGTTGAATGCCATACTACATTGTTCAGCTCAGGGTAGGGGGTTTTATTTATTTTTCATTTTACGTTATTTCAGCTGTTTTCACTTTTTCCATTATTTTTTTCCTGCCTCCTGCAGAGTTCTTTTGCAAACATTACTGGGGGACATTTCATTATGAGCTCTTTTGACTAGGATTCTCAGACATAGGTCTTGGGGGAACAGTTTTCCTCCATCTCAGCAGCTCAGATAGAGTCTCTAAGTTCAGACAGATAAAATTCAACCCACTGTGAATCAAAACCCCTATGGAAATCCAGGTTTTGTATAGAAACTTTTGTTATATCAGAGAGAAGAAATCTTTTAAGTTGACTGACCCATGTTCCATTAAATGTTATATGCTTGTAACCAAAATTAGCAACTAAAGTATATCATGCTGAGGCATGTCACTTAACAAAACGTGTTGTCCATTTATAAATTAATGTTTAACTGAAGGACTTTTGAGAATTTTTGTTTATTGAAGATTAATTTTAAAACAAATTGATTTTTAACTGTGGCAAAATTACACTCGGGAACACCATTAAGTTTTTCTTTCATATCAATCATTCAAAGTAATAATATTTTGTTACAGAAAAACTTACTTTATCAGTTAATTAATTGTAGCTATTATACAATCACAATGTGAGTAAAGTCTGCATACAGTTTTCTGCAGATGGATATATAAAGATACATCATGTCTCCATGTGACTTAGTATTCAATTCATCTGTTATTTTCATGAGGTCAGGGAACAGGTAAATGTTGTTATCTTTAATAAAAGAATGACTGTTTTCTCACAGTAGAATTACTACATGCATTATTGAAATGACAATTTGAAATTGATATGAAAGATTCATCTTAATTAAAGATAACTCTATTACTGATGTTGAAAAGGACAGGAGTTTTTAAGGTATCCCTCTTGTTGATTTCACAGGATTATCTTGATTGTATCAAAGACCAATTCAAGCTTTCTCTGGGGGCTGAAGAAAGATCCGCCCTTTTTGGAAACATACAAGATATCTACCATTTCAACAGGTAAGTTAATACTGAAATACGGACAACATGAAAACAACTAGATTATTAGTTTCTAAGATCTTATGTGGCCTAACTTCTTAAGGGATATAACACATGAAAACTGACCATCTGTAATCCTCCACTTTTCAAAGGATTACCATTCTTTGAAAACTTAAATCTGGGTTAAGTACTTATAGTTTCCTAAGTACAATATTTATTCTGCATCAAACCTCTTTTATCCTGCAATACTTGGAGGGAAGATCTGCTTATAGGTCCACAGAATGATCAGGGATGTTTTCCTTCCATAGCAAAAAAATGTACAGGCCCAAAGTTATTAGTTTCATGGGTTTTCTCAAATACTTGTTTGGTATCCCTTACTGTACCTATTGCAATACTGAGCCCAAGGATACCTGAAACATATTTCATTAGTTGATTAAAATAATTAAGTCTGATTACAAAGCATTTTTGTACCATAATCCCCTTCAGTATTGGGAGAAAAATTATATCCCTTGGGTACAAGTAGTTCAACGTCATATTCCTGACTGAAGTAAGGATTTATTAGTTGCCAACTATATGCTAAGTGCTATGTTAGGTACTGGTGATCCAAAGGCTAAACCAAAACTGTCTTTATAAATTGTATATTCTAGTGGAGAGAAATAATGCATTTAGAAATAAGTAAAGAGAATGTGTGTGTATGTGTGTATGTATATGTATACACACACACGTGTGTGTATAAATATTGGGGAGGCCAGAGAGACTTAACAACTCAAAGGCTTTTTTAAAAGGCCTTGTAGAAGGAGAGGTTGGCATTTGAGTGAAAACCTGAAGCTACAGATTCTAAAAGGTAGAGATGAGGATGTATCTTCCAGGCCAGAGCAACAAGGGTGCAAAAGTCATCAAGATGGGAAATTAAATCTGATTTAAAGGGGACAGCAAGTAGAGCATTTTGGCTGGAAAGCTGGCTGGTGCCAAATTACTAAGGGCTTTAAATGCCAACAGGAGAATTTCTATTTTGCAATCAACAGGGAGTCAGAGGAGCTTCTTGAACAAGAGAATGATTTGGTCAGACGTGAGCTTTAGGAATATTATTTTAATACCTTTGTGGAGAATGGTTTCTAGAGAGGGAAAGTGGAGAAAGGAAGACCAATCAGGATCTTGTTGCAATAGTCCAGGTGAGAGATAATGATGGCTGGGACTACAGTGGTCAGGACATACGGTGGTATGTATGAGTGGGGATAAATGGAAAGGCACAAGAAATGACGTGAGGTTAAAAATCAGTGAGACCTGGCGTCTTGGTGATTTGTTATATGGGGGAAAGAACGAATAAAGAATTGCAGAGGTTGAGGACTTGGATATCTGTAAAGACAGTAGTTGCCTGTACAGAAATAGGAAAAATAGGAAGAGAGATGGGTTTTATGAGGAGGAGAATAAGTTCTGTTTTGGCCATATTGAGTTTGAAATATCTACAACAAAAATATCTAAAGGGTAGTTGGTGATGCAGAAGCAGAGCTCAGGAGAGAGGACAGAGAGATGTGAGAGTTATCTACCATGAGGTGATTTGGGGCGCAACAGGAGCCGATGAGATCACTGAGAGAATGGCAATATGGGGAGAGGAACCAAACCTGTGGTTCCATCGGAGTTGCTCCTGGAAACTGTCTTGACCAATGCAGATGAGTACCTTCTCTACAACTCAGAGTGTTATAGAGCTTGAGAGGTTAAATGACTTTTCCAGAGTCACAGAACCTGTAAATATCAGAGAAAGACCTTGAAGCCAGGTCTTCTTAGCTTTAAGACCATCTATCATTTCATTATGTCACACTGTCCTTACCCACTGAGAGAACAGGGAGGAGAAAAAAAGAGGACAGAGAACCCTTGGCATTATATTATAATTTAGTTGGGTTCATTTGTAGTTTAGTATTCTGTAGTCTTTAAAAAACAGGTATTATGGTGTGATGTATGAAGTGAAACAAGATTACAATATGTAAGGAACAAAAAGGGAAAAGCAAACAGTAAATACAAAAGGTAAATGGAGGGTTTATACTTGTATAGCCTTTTAGTAATATGTCAATGTTAAATTCAAGTTCCTAGACAGGGATAGAGCCTCCAGCTTTTGATCCTTTGGGAAACCAGAGTTGTGTCCACTTCACTTTCAGAATTTGCTAGTACTCTCTGAAATGGTTGTATTTTTCTGTATCTTTGAAGATTGTATAATTTATTCCAGGGTTGTTTTTCACCATTGCTGAAAAGTGAATATCAATATGGCTCCACGAATTAGAGAAGGTAGAGCAAAATAATTCCAACTCAATAAACATTTATTAATCCCTCCCTGTGCACAGAACGTTTTTTGAGGGACCGATGACAAAGAGGCAGGAGTTCTAGACTGCATGGTATTTATAGTAAAATAAGGATTTAAGACACACGCAGTGAACTATAATCATAAGATTATAAATAATAAAAATAGATGACATTCATAAAGCGCTTTGCATACACTGTCTCATTTACTCTGTACAACAAACCTTTTGGTTATGTGGTATTGTTATTCCCATAGATAGAATGCATCAGAGAAGTACAGAAAGTGCTCTGTGGGACGTGTCTTCATGCAAATAAGAATAAAATTTAGTTTTGTTGCCAAGAAAAATTTTGCATTCCTGAATTACTGTTATAAAGATCTTTTTTTGGACAATCAGACAGGACTAAAATGAACCTGCATCAGGGTTTAATGAATAAAATTGAGGACACATTATGGTGAGGTATCCATGTAGTTACACAATTTTGTATGCTTATACACATACATAATGCTGTCTCATTTTGAAGAATTTATTTCTTTTAATCTCAAGTTCTGGTCATCATTTTCAAGGGAATTGTTCTATTATTTCAGCATGAGTGGCAGTATCTATTTTATTTTGCATTGCTAGTCTCATTTCTGTGGTTTAAATCTTATTTCTATAATTCAAATAAAAACTTTTTAAGTGCTCAAATATCTTCTTTTAGGTGATAACATTGCCCAGAAAATGTGGGGCTTTTTGGTTACACACAGAATAGGGTTGTGAATACTATTCCATGACAATTGTGAGGTCTTGATTTACATTTCTTATTTCAATCATTTTAATAGACATAATTACAAAGTGTCCCAAAAGTTTTGGTGCAGTTTTAAGCTCTCAGTGCGACTGCATTAAGACTTTTGGGACACCTGGTATAAGACAAAACTATAGGCCTGGATATAATACCCCTTCTAGTTTATTTGCAAGATTTTCCACACATATCAGTCAAAGCAATGGCAAAACTTGAAATCTTATGAATAAGCCAGCCAAAAGGAGATGGCGATTTTTTTCCTCTCTGGATGCTTTAGCTGACTTATTTGGAGTAATGTTTCATGAATTTTTCTGTCCAAAATGATAGAATATGCTTAATATGTGAGTATGTATAACTATATATTTACATACATATAGTTACATATATGTAGCAGCCTTAATTGAAAGAGACAAACTTTGGTGTGTATATGTACATTTTACTTATATTTATCTATGTATCTACATACATGTAGATACATGTGTATGTATGTATGTAGTTGATTCTCTTACGATAATCAGCAAAACAGCCTAGAAGTCTAAGTCTGATAAATTCCTTAACATCCAGAAAATTGGCATCATCAAAGGAATCCACTTATTCCACTCTATTCTGGGAAGCAAAGGGGAAGAAATGCCAAATGTCTTGTACAACATCACTTCCTTAGAATAGGAATTTTCTAAATGTTAATTTGAATATATCTGTAATAAGGTCTCAGTGCACCAACCTCGTTATCTATGTGGACATCCCTGGAAAATATACCGTCAGGGTAATTGAGCTTATCCACAGCATTCAAAATTTTCTCTATTTTCTGTAACTGATAGTTCCATGTATGGATGCCGGCTAGTGGAGAACCTCTGTTTTCTTATTGTTCATTTTTATGCCAAAATTAGCACAAATGGCAGAAAATCGATCAATACTTTGTTGCATCTTAGCCTCAGAGGCTGCACGAAGTGCACAGTCATTTGTGAACAAAAAGTCTTGCATCAGCTCTCTTCCCACTTTAGTCTTGGCTTGTAGCCTTTTCAAATTAAATAATTTTCCATCAGTGTGGTAGTTGACCTTGTTTTCATACTCTGTTTTCCTACTCATTGAAGGCATCTGACAAGCTCGCTGAAAACATCATGCTAAAAAGCATGAGAGCAAGCACACAGACTTGTTTCACGTAGGTGATGAGGTTGATGCACAATTGCCAGACCTAGCTTAGCATTTGGGAGGCTCAGAACAAATGTGTAGGAAAGAAGAGGTATTTGGCTGAAGGTCTACAGAGCCATTGTGCTGACTTCATTTTTGTGTATCTATAAAAACCTGGAGAGTCTACCACTACTGTCCTGGAAAATGGAACTGACTCCATTTGAATTGTCTTAGGAAGACTCTGAAGATCACCTGGCAGGATAAGGTACTGGACACTGAGGTCCTTTCTTGACTTGAACTGCCAAGCATTCAGAATCTGCCACAGAGAGCATGGGCTAGCCATGTTGTTCAAATGCCAAATGTACACTTGCCTAAAAGACTTTTATGGAGAACTTACACAAGGTAAGCGCCCACGTGATGGTCAGAAGAAGCAAAACAAGGATGCTCTCAAGGTCTCTCTGAAGAATTTTGGTACCAATTGTGAGTCGTAAGAGATACTGACACAGGATCGTCCAGCATGGTGTGCCCACATTAAAAAACGCTGCTGTGCTCTATGAGCAAAGCAGAATTGCAGTAGCTCAAAAGAAATGAGAGATGTGCAAATTTAGAGACATCTCCCTCCCAAATTGTCACATAAACTATTTTGAAGGCTATGTTATAACCTTCCAAGCTCATACTGGTATGATCAATCAATCAGACACACCGTACATTGACCCCAACATCATGATGTCATTTTGGTCCTCTTGGAGCCCAAAGGACAGACAACAGCAACAATAAGGTCTCTGATAATAATGACCCCTCCTATGTATTTCATCTCTCTGTATGCTCTTTAGTACTTAATTCCCTTCACATGTCACAGAAAGATAGAGCTGGAAGAGAATACAAAGGCAATCTAATCAAATGTGTAGCTGATTGAAGTTGACTCCCATCTATCACGTGCCTGACAAGTGGCCATCTTGGCTCTCAGGCCTCCAGGGAGGGGGGACTCTGGCGGCAATCCATTACTCTTTTGGATAATTCTCTTTGTTAAGAAACTTTCCTTCTACTTAGAGTTAAAAACTTCCTCTTATCAAAAGCATTCATTTTCTCTCAAGTCTCTTTGTCTTTTTCAAAAAGGATAACAGCAAAATTTCTTCATTCCTTAGGTTCTTTTAAAACCAGAAATACTTTTTTTTTTCCAAATTGAGAATTCTTCAGATGATTACTTCTCATCCAAATAGGCTACACTTTATTGCTTCTAAAAACAAAATTAATTTAGGGCCATCGTCTTTCCTGCCTGTACCATGTTATGAGAGGTGAGGCAGAGGACAGATAAAATTATATAGTCTGTTCTCCATCAGTAAGAATCAGCTTGTAATATTTTCTTGCATCTTTTTTGTACACTTTGGCATCATCAAGTGTCTGTAATTCCCAGACAATAGTAGACACAGTCCTGCCTCATCCTTGTCCCTCCCTTTTCCCAGAAAGCAGCTTTCCTGGTCTTAGCTAATGTAGCTAGGAAATTCAAGGGGAATTTGTTGCTGTTTATAGCTCATTACATTTTATATTCCCACGGGTACATGGATTCCTTGCAGATGCTCCAAGTTCAGGTGCCAAATAACCCGGTTAGGAGGGTGGAGAAGGGAAGTGTTATATGGAGCCAATTTCAGATTTGAATGGGAGTGGCTCCCTTTTGGGATCTCATTCATGGTAAAGTACTGAAATCCTCAAGGCCATGGCATAATTCTTGTTCTAACATTTACATCAATGGTCCAGGGACAATTTGATGGATCTGTTACTGTGTAAGAGGAAGCATTTTTTTTTATTTCATGTACACACATGCGCACACACTCACGTACACACACACTGGAGAATGCATTGATTGAACTTCTCACCCCACCCCCTTAGCTCTACTAAAAAAAGAAAAAAAGTGTGATTGATTGGCAGGGTAAAGGAGAAATTATTCCAGCCCTGAAGCCAGGAAAACTGCAATATTGTTACTCTCTTGAGAAGGAAATATAATCTGTAACCTGTTTTCCCTTTATCACGTTTTTAGAATTTTGAAATAATGTATTTCTGTATTTATATATTCCTTATCTACCCTTTTAGCTCTTTGAAGGTAGAAACGGTTTCTAATACTGATTTAGTTCATCCATATAGCAAAGACATTTCTAAACTCTTGGGTAGTCAAAGCAGGATCAGTAGGGCAGATGCTTGAGAGGGCAAGCACTTAAAGCTTGGTCAGATGCCAAAGAAGTCAAGGTCATCCACCGCATCCCAGGTTATAGCCAGTCGTCTTGACTTTTGTCCTGCCACTGGGTTTAGATGACTCTGGAAGAGAAAGTGAGGCTGATATCTTTGGGTTACTCTACCTCACTTAAATCCAGTTCACGCACAAGTCAAGACATCACCCATCATCCATTATTTTACTCCAACATCATGATGCCATCGATCTTTTTTCAAAAACGAAGGACAAACAACAACTAAGATAGAATACACACTCTTTCTGACTGCTTAGCTGCCAATTAATTGGCAAGAGGCAGAGATGAGGTGATCCTAAACTTTGAGATTCTCCAGGATTAGGGGTAAGAATGAGTAGGAGATTCTCTGCAGTGTGTTCGGTTTCATAGCAGCAGAGAAGACACTCTGGTTGGGTGAGATGGGCTTATCAGAGTCCACAAACTCCACACCTCCCCAGATTATTCATCTGATGGGCAGCAAACAAGTCCTCACTCCCTTCTTAGAAGCTTAAGACATGACTGCCACCCCTTATTCTCTCGCTTGGGGTGTTTCATTCTTTCTTGTCCCTATTCTCTCTCCTTTTTCTCTTCCTTTTAGCCACAATGTGACTTTATATGCACCTAGTCTATGGATCTGTGAGATATAACTGAGAACTCTCAGTCCCTTCCAAGAGTCTTCTTTATCCTTCCGTATAGACTGACCGATTAAAGGCCAACACCTCCCCATCTCTACCCTTACTGCTTTATACTGATGACCTTCCTTCCCCGGATTCCTTATTGGTATTTTGTGTTTAGCAACAAAATGTCTTGTATCTTAGGGGAAAGGAAAACAAGAGGGTATGGGAGAAGTGGTAGGAATGGAAAACTGGCCCTCAGCTTCAAACCTGGGTTCAAATTCTAACTCAGGAACATATTAGCTCTGTGACCATGAACAGTTCATTTAACCTCTCAAAGTCTCAGTTTCCTCAGCTACAGAATGGGAATGTTTGCCCCATTTACCTCAGAGGATTGTTGTGAGGAAAATTCTTTGCAAACTATAAGTGCTATGTGAATATGAGTTGTAATTGACTATGATGATGGTGATGATGATTAATAATAATAATAATAGCTAACATTTGAATAGCATTTACTACATGCTAGGCACTGTGCTGAGGACTTTACAATCATTATGTCATTTGATGAACAATAGGTAGGTGCTATTACTATCCCCACTTGGCAGATGAGGAAACTGAGGCAAACAAAGTTTAATTACTTGCCCAAGGTCACACAGCTGGTAAGTGTCTGAGGTAAGATCTCAAATCAGGTCTTCCTGACTTCAAGCCTGGCATTCTATCCACTGTGCCACCAAACTAGAATACCTGTTTATTTTTTCATCATCTTTATCTCTTCCCTCTGACCTTCTATTAAATCCACTGGTTGCTCCCACCCACTCCTTTCCCCTCTTTGAGTTTTGCTTACCTGTAGTGGTATGGATTGGGCAAGAGTGTAGAGGATGGAGAATGATATAGAAAAGTTCATTTTTGTCCTTCCATCTAGGCTTGTTGACAAAATAGCTAAAAAAAAAAGAGTTGGTGATATTAAGTCAGAGAAATGTAAAATGGAGAGTAAAATGGTAATAAGTATGAGAAAGTACTAGTGAATGCAAAAACACAGATGCTGGCTTGAATGCAAAAGCATATTCATTTATACCCAGAGTGAATGAGTAAGAAATAGTGACTCAGTCAACAGTTATTTTTTGAGCACCTATTATGTGTAAGATACTCTGACAAGTGAATACAAAGAAGTATAAGAAATGGGCTTTATGGTAAGGAGCGGGTAGTCTCATTGAAGAGATAAAAGATATACATATTAAAAGAAAACTCATAATGCAAGACACTAATTAAATACTAAATGAATTGTGTAGACCAGTGGTCTCTCAGCATTTTAGAAATATCATCATGCAGCAAGATTGAGTCAGCCTTAGCACTCACGCCTCATCAGTTCCCTCTACCCCTCTGATTGGAGAGTAGCACCATGAACTCCAAAACCTCCATTTCAGGAAGGGGGCCCCAGGCCAGCCATTTCTTCATTTCCCATGTGGTTCCACTCATATGAACTTCTGCAATGGTTATCTTCTTTCCCTTCTTCCCTCTAGGCTTCCTTTTGTGCATTATCTTCACCCATTAGATTGTAAACTCCTTAAGAGCAGGAATAGCTTTCTTTTTTCATATTTGTATCCCCAGGACTTAGCGCAGTGCCCATCACATAATAGGAATTTAATGTTTATTGACTGACCGATCATGCAGTGTTTTAGTAGAAAAAAATTTTCACAGCACTCCAAAATATATGTGTGTGTATATATGTATATACCTATATATATATATATGTACACACACACATATATATACGTATATAAATGTTCATTTATAAATTACATGCACATGCTACTATAGCAGTATGTCCTATACATTATAAAACAATTGCAAAAATTAAAAGACAAAAATAAAGACAAAATAATATTTTCAAATCATTTGTATTTTGTCATGCAAAAAACACGTTTTGCTGTCATTATTTTTAAAATCTTGGTTCGATATGTTCTGACACTACAATTCTAAAGTCTGGTTCTAAGTTTTGTTTGTTGTGATTCTTTGTTTTCATAGTTGTCATAGCTGAAAAAGACAACCTCACAAAGATCCATCAATTCCAAAGGAAGATGTGCATTAATTGCCGTGCTGACTATGATGGTACTCGTTTTTCAATCCCATCTACCAATTACGCTCAGGCTTTTGTTGAAATTGAGCAAGTACATTTCCATCTTCCCCAATGTCAATTCATTTATTCAAGCAAATTAATTGGAAGATATTACATTCTTATATTTTTAGTGAATGGGCTCAAAACCTATTAATGCTTTTCATTTTGAAGCTTTTTTTAACCTACTAGAAAATTGCATTTCCAAATTTAAGTATGTAGATATGGGAGTTTTTACAAGTAATTAGATTGTATATCTAGGGAGAACCTTAGAAATCATCCAGTCTAATCTCTTAGTTTTATAAAGATTGAAGAAACTGAGGACCACAGAAGTTAAATGACTTGCCCATAGTAACATGACATAGCGCTTTTGGCAACAACAGCTAAGGGTCTTACTAACTAGGATAGCTTCCTACCAGCATTAATTACTATCTCAAGGTACAATACATGCCTAAGATGAAGCTCATCGTTAATGATAGGGGATGTAAATTCATATTTCATATGATCTTGATAATTTCAAATTTGGGGGTAGAGGGTTGACTTATCAGTTATGATGAGATCGTAAGTATTTTCACCTAATTACATGGCTGATAAAGAACCTGTGATAGAAGTCTTTTCTCTGCCGCTTTCTCATTGGCTTTTGTTCCCATCATTAATATCATATTCAATCCAGAGTTTCTTTGTGGGTATCATTTTAAGCCAATTTAACCAAATTAACATGGTAGGCGCTGGCATGAGCACTGAGAATATAAAGGCACAAACACTATCTATTCCCTTAAAAAGCTCAAATTCTAATGGGGAAGACAACTGGTAAATAACTTCTGTGCATACAAGATGCATACAAAGCAGTTGGAATGTATTCCCAGAGGAGGGGCATGGGAGGAAAAGGGAGAAGATGACCTGGACAAACTACTTGCAGAAAGGGGAAGTTGAGCTGAGTGTTGACAGAAGTTAGGGAAGGAAGGAGCCTGTGAGGAAGGAGAGCGGATTCCAAGCATGAAGCTGACCAATGCAAAGACAAGGAGTCTAGAGGTGGAGTGAGTGTCCTTTGTGCATAACAGCAAGTAATGTAGCTAGATTGTAGAGTCTGTATAAAGACTACTGGAAAGATAGGAAGAGCACAGGTTGGGAAATGCCAAACAGAGGATCTTATATTTGTTTCTGAAGGTAATAAAGAGCCACTGGAGGTTATTGAAGGTGTCATGACCTTAAGGAAAATCAGTTTGGAAGCTGATTCAAGGATGGGATGGAATAGGGAGAAACTTGAGGCAGGAAGAGTGATTAAAAATTTTTTTAAAAATAATCCAGGTAAGAAGTAATGAGGGCCTGTGTTGGAGTGGGAGCTGTGTTAGTGGAAAGGAAGAGAATGTTGCGAAATTAGAAATGACAGGCTTTGGCAATAGATTGCACAAATGGGGTGAAACTGAGTGGGAAAAAGTGAGGAATTAGAGATGCCAATGAGGTTGTATGCCTTGGTACCCTTTACAGTAATAGGAAAGTTAAGAAAAAAGGAGAATAGAGGGAGAGGGAAGATAAAAAGTATTAAGTGTTTACTATGTGCCAGGCCCTGTGCTAAGTGCTGCAGATACAAAGGAAGGCAAAAATACGTTCCTGTCCCTCAAAGATCTCACATTTTAATGGGGGAAACAATGTATAAGCAACTATGGGCAGGACAAATTAGAAGTAATTTCTGAGGGATGGCAAAGCAGGAAAGGAAGTTAGGGATGGGGTCTTGCAGAAGGTTGATCTGAGCTGAGAAAGCAGGAAGAAGGGGATGCCTGACATGAGGACAGCCAATAAAAAGGTACAAGCTGTGAGATGGAATGTAAAGGAAGAGCAAGAAGGCCGGTGTTGTGGGATCATAGTGTACACTAAGGGGTAGGATACATTGAGTTTGAGATGCCTCTAACATATCCAGGATGTCCAAATGACAGTTGGTGATGTGGAACTAGACAGAGTCAGGAAAGAAGAGCCTATGAAAACAGTATTTGACCTCAAATCTTCTGACTTTAAGACCAATACCCTTGTTGTTATGCTGAATAAGGAAGAATTATTTCATTTTTTAGAGTACGCTTCACAAAAAATTGGTCAGAATTATTTATCATTTGCCAAGTGATAGAGTGAAAAAAACCTGCCATTGCCTGCTCTTTGTGATTTTTGAGTATAAATCTGATTTTTGTTACTTGGTGTTTAAGGCGACTATCATATTTTACAAAAAAAAAGCAATTGCAATATTTTGACTCTTAAAGTTAATAATAGCATTTATATAGTGCTTTATGGTTTGCAGAGCAACTCAAAAATTTTTTTTCTCATTTTGTCCTGACAACAACTCTGGAAAGCAGGCATTATTATTATTGCCCCCATTTTACAGGTTAGGAAACTGAGGCAGACAAAGGTTAAGTCGCTTGCCCCGGAATCATACAACTAGTGTCAAAGTGTCAGAGTCTGAATTTAAACTAGTTCTTCCTTACTCCAGGTTCAGTGCTCTATCCATCACACCACCTAGCACCACAAACTGCCTTGTATCTACTTGGGTAAAATATCCTTCATTATGAAAGATTGCCAATTAACATTTTTTAAACTTGCTTTTGTTTTTTGTTGTTATTAGTGGACTTTTGCAAGATTTGGAAAACTGCGAAAATGATCCCGTGGCCATAGCAGAATGTTTTGTAGCTAAGGTAAGAAGGATTTGCTAGTTTGTGCCAATGGTGACTAGCAATCATGTGACTACTTTTGTCTTATATTTCAGGAGAATAGTCTGGTTTTTAGTGGTTAAATTTCATAATTTCATTTTTCTATGAGGAAAAAAATCAATGACAGAAAAAAGAATCTTATTTTAGATACAATTTTTTATAATTGGAATAAATTACTCATTTTATCTTACGAAGAAACTGTAAGCTTTTGGGGGATAGGGGAGATGCAAGAAGAGAGGAATGTTGGAAAATAAGACTGTGTTTCAACAACTGATTTGAAGAAACATATATGAAAAATCCTAAGATGGAAAAATTAACATCTTCATGTATTTAGGATCCATGGAGCTAAATAGGATAGATAGATAGATAGATAGATAGATAGATAGATAGATAGATAGATAGATAGATAGATAGATAGATAATTTATTGCTTATATACTATATGACAAGCACTGCGCTAAGCACTGGGCATACTATCCAAAAAGCAAAATAGTTCCTGCCCTCAATGAGCTTCCAGTCTGATGGTAGATGACACATAAAGGGGCGCTAGAAAATGTTTATGGGATAGATAGAAAATGGTGTGGGAATGGGGAATGACTTAGTGTTGAAATGGCCAAGAAGTTCTTGAATCTGGAAATGAGACTATAATAGTTGGTGTATCTGAGCCCAGAGGAGTTTGAGGGGCCAAAAGAAAAAGAATAGTGTTTCCCTTAAATTTCCAGTAATTTACATAGGCTTCAAATAATGGATTATTATTACACTGTAAAATCTTTGAGTCTACCTTAAAAAAAAATACGCCTTTTGCATCCAGAGAAAACTGACAAATAGAAATATGTATAGAATAGTTTTACATATTTGTGTGTATGTTTATATACACATATATATATACACCTATTTGTGTCAAGTGATAGTCATCTCTAGGTTGCGGAGTGAGGAAGGAAAAAAAGAAATTTACATGATAATTTTCTTGTATATTTCAAAGGAATAATAAGTTGTGCACAGTAGCTTTGTAGTTTCATGTATAATTATCTTTTATTGTACTATATTATGGAAATGCTTGTTTTATTCCATAAATTAAAAATAAAATTTTAAAAATAGGGTATTATGTAATTTGTGCAATTGTGGTTTCAAATATACTCAGGTTCTTAGCAAAGACCACTAAGAGTAGCTTTGAACCCTACAAAAGGCTGGCATTTTATTTATAGCCTCAAATCCAATAATATCATAGCTCCTTCTCAAGTTGGCTATCATCATACAAATAGGCTAAATGTAACCCTAAGTGGGGAAGCCCTCTCCATAGCCACTATCCAAGGACTATAAAATGTGAGAGTGGTTTTTAATGCAAACATACCACCCTGTATTTTATTACAGTTTTTTAAAAGTGATTGTTGCTCTATGGGTAAAGCAAAAGGTAACTAAAACATATATTCATTATTCTTTTCACAATTTACCTACTTGTTATAATTAGTCATTATAAAATACCGAAGGGTAGGGGCATAAAAAGAGGACAGAAAGAAACAGGTCGAAAGAGATGCCCTTATCCATCAAATAAGGTGTACGCTCAAGGAGCCACAGACCATCAGCTACACAGAAGAGTTCGGAAACACTTAGCTTTTAATGGTAACTATAATCAAGGACAATGATTAAAGGGGTGGGAACATAAGCTTAGCCCTGGCTTAATTATTCACATAAAAGTTTGTTTATATACCCCATTGGCATTTCCCAAGCCTCCTTCTTCATTGTAATGTTGCCAGGTTTAATTAGAAGGCTTACTTAAGCACTCCACACATTTACATGTAAGGAAGGCACTGAGGGAGTTTGGTTCTGGCATGGAACACTTTTCACTCAGCACCCTGAAATTTAGGAGTTGTTAGGTTTTCTGAAGCCAAACCAGCTGTTTAACCAGGGGGAGGCATAGAAGATTACTTTAAATTGAGCAGGCCATTAATGAAAGATGTTAAGCAGGTTCCCACTTTCATGTGAATCACTGATGTCTACACGGGGAATCATTTTTGACCTTTTTTATTTGGGGGGTGGAATAGGGATCTTTAAGATCTTTCTCCTAAAGAATAATATAATTGTTCCTTACCTGTTCCTTGAAAAAGGAGAAGAAAGCTCCCATGGTAGAATTGTTGACTAATGATGGAAATGGAAATTCTTTACTGAAGAACCTAGTTATCTCACCACCTTTAGGACGTCATTTTCCACTTCAAGAGCTACCCTTCCATAGCCCATATCCCATCCTGCTACATTAAAAACTTGCCCTCCAAAAAGTCAACTGTTCATTTAAGTCAATGTGTTAACTCTTAAGGGCCTTTGTAGTTTAGGTCAATTAGAAAATTATAAAGGGCAACTTCATCCTTGCTTAACTTGTTATAGAATACTTTCAGATATGTTTCTGAAAAATTATGCATAAAGTGGGTTTTTTTGGTAAATGATTTATATATTTCTGAGCTTAAATTAAATCTGTTGATAAGTTTAATAATAACCTCTAAGTTGTCACATTTACATGTGAGCTTTGCTATGTCAGGTTTAAGTATGCTCTAAATTCTGGATTTGAATAGTCTGGATTAATGTAAATCTATTACCACCGCAGCTAGGTGGCACAATGAATACAGTGCCTAGCCTAGAGTCAGGAAGACCTGAGTTCAAATCCAGCATCAGATACTTACTAGCTGTGTGACCCTGGGCAAGTCACTTAACCCTGCTTGCCTCAATTTCCTCATCTGTAAAATAAGCTGGAGAAGGAAATGGTAAACCACTCCAGTATCTTTGCCAAGAAAACTCCAAAAAGGGGTCATGAAGAGTCAGACACAACTGAAATGACTGAGCACAGCACTATTATTGTATTTGTATGGGTATTTGTAGCTAGGTGGCATAGTGGATAGAGGCTAGACTTTGAGTCAAGAAGAGCTGAGTTTGAATCTTACTATAAATACCTAACTCTCTGATCTGGGAAAGTCATTAAGGTGCTCAGTGCTTCAATTTCATCTGTAAAATGAAGGACTTGGACTCAATGACTTCCAAGGTCCTTTCCTATTCTGCTGCAAGTTCCCCTACATATGTGTTTATAATTTTTAGTTTATATATAATGTATAATCATAGATGATGAACTGTATCATTTATGTAATCTTAATCCACTTCATTGTAGTTTTGACTTCAGGAGGCTGATTACTGTTAGTAATGATTTTATGAAAATTAACCAAATTAAAGTTTGTCACAATTTTAAGTTTGGTATGCATTTCAGGGCTGTAACTATTCTTACAGAAATGTCCCATAATAGGTTGTAACTCAAAACTCTTTATCCGAATGGTGTTCGAGCACCTGTAAGCATCCATGAAAAATATTGCCAGTAGCAAGAATATTCCAAGCAAGCAAGATTAAGTTAACTAATGGTAAACCAGAGGCTTTTATGAGGCCGAGTGTATTTGAGAAACCCATTGACAGAACAATGTGTTACTTATTCCCTTTTTAGAAAATGGCATAGCTATGATAAATCAATCATAAATTGATTTGTACAGAAAAAGACTTCTTTAAAACATAAAAGATTAAAATGTAGCTCTAAAGATTGACATGGAATAGTTCATCCCAGGTATAAAATTGGCTCTGAGCATTCAGCCAGTCAATAAGTATTTATGAAGCACTTACTATGTGCCAGCTACTCTGCTAAGTTCTGGAGTGCAAAGAAAGGCAAACTCAGTCCCTGTTCTTAAGGAGCTCCTTATTTAAATTTTGTTTTATGTGTGAAATGGAATGGTGAAACTGTATATACAGTCAGAAAGTGAAAAAGCCTTGCATAGTCTAAAATGGATGTTTTTTTATATAACACAAAAATTGTAATTCTTTTTCTTTTTGGAATTCCATATAATTTTTTTTTCATAACTTAATCCACTAGATTGCCAAGATCAGTTTTCTCATGGTGTTTCTGTCAAAAAGAGAAACTTTGTCCTGTTCCTTCCAAGTGCAGGACTGTACTTTGCCTATAAAGCTGTTTTAAGGCTGAATCAGGTTGACTTGTTTAAGGAATTGTCAAGAAAAGACACTGGTAAACTAAGAGCACTATTGAAAAAGAGTTGTAATCCTTTAAACTAATTGATTGAAGGGATGAATGTGAGATGCTTTTTTTTCCTTGAAAGTTGTGGTTGTCATTCCATTGTTTTAGTTGTATCTGACTCTTCGTGACCCCATTTGGAGTTTTCTTGGCAAAGATTTGCCATTTCTTTCTCCAGTTCATTTTTACAGATGAGGAAACTGAGGCAAACAAGATTAAATGACTTACCTAGTGTCACACAGCTAGTAAGTGTCTGAGGCCACATTTGAACTCAGGTCTTCCTAACTCCTGGGCCAGTGGGCACCCTATCCACTCCTTCACCTAGCTGCCCACTGAAATTTTTAACTGTATGTATATAAAACCTGGAATGTATTCTTTGTGTTTATTCATTACTTTGGTCTTTGTTTACATAAGTCTTAACTTTTTTTTTTCTTGTAGAGTGAAGATTTTCACATTTATACACAGTATTGCACCAATTATCCAAGGTAGATATCTGAGATGCAAGGAAAATCTGTATTTACAAATAAGATTTGTCCTCTCTACCCGAAGGAAAAAGGGTATGAGGAAGACTTCCTGGAGAGAGTGGCATTTGATATGGGCTTAAAAGAATGGGTAAAAATTCAAAAGGAGAAACAGGTTAAAAAATGCATGAAGAATCATCTATTAATGGGCTGATACTTTTAAAACAAGCAAAAACACTATTTCCCAAAACTAAATCAGTAAGTTCTCCTTCTGTATCAATTACTTCTAATTCCTAAATCAATCTTAAAGACAGCAAATCTTATGGCATGATAATATTCTATGAACCCAAATTAATTTGTAGCTTGCTTAAAAATTCTTGAAAATTGGTTTTAATAATTGTTCAAGTATACAATTCTCTAGAGTCTAAGGATACTTTGATGGATCTGTTATCAACATCCATGAAGGTAACATAACTAACAGCCATTTACTAAGCAACTTCTTTTTTCGTGGAACTTTGAATTCATAAACAGAACAAAAAAAAAAAAACCCAGGCCCTGGCCTCAAAGAGTTTACCTTCTATTCTAGTGATATGTCACGTAAATAGATAAAAATAGTGATGATAATTTGAGGAGGAGAGAGCACTAAGGGAAGAAAATATATGACCTGAGCTTTGAAGAAAGCTAGGGAGGCTGAGTATTCCCTCCCAGAGTATATTTTAAAAGCAGAGTGTGCCCCCAAGTGGTACATTTTGCAACCACTCTGACTTACATAATTTTTGACCAGATCTTCCCACAATTCATCTATGAAGAGTCTACTTAACCTATTATAGGCTTTCATTCAGATTCTTTTCCATTGCAGAATTTAGGCTGTTTCATTTGTCTCTTGCTCTCACCTATTTCCTTTATTGTTACACATTTCCTTGATATCTTTTATGCCTCTTCTTACATGCTTCTTCTTGACATTAGTAATACATGGCAGCCTATTTATACCTCTTATGCATTTCTCCATCTCCCTTTGGGCAACTTGGAATTTAGATTATTTTGGAAGACACGATATTCTGTGACTTGTAGCTGTGTTGCATTCCTGCAAGAATGTATTGAACTGAATGAGAATAGTGTGTGTGCCTGTGATTTCATTAAGTGTAGGGAATTTGGAGCATAGAAATGTCTTTCACCAATATAGATCAATAACACCTGTGTAACGTTTAGTCTTGTGTAATTTGTTGACTGCAAGACTGAAAGGTCAAGTAACTTACTTATAGCCACACAGCCAGTATGTGTTGGCAGGACCTGAATCCAGATCTTCCCAACTCCAAACACAACCATCTTTCTACTATATTTCACTCTCTTAGCACCGTAGTAATATTGGTGTTAACAAAAAAAAAGAGCAGCTTGATATTATAGAAAGCTTTGCATAATTTCCCCAAAGAAATCCAGCCTTCTTGTACTCTCCTGTTCAGTTATGGGCCTAACTTATTGTCCATTTGCAGTGACTGTCCAGTGTAACTGTGCTGATAAGCATAACTGGCAGATTGTTTGCCCAACTAATTCTAAGCCTGGGCAATAGGCATTCTTCATCTACTTGGTTTTTCCTATGTTTTCCTTAGGCCCGCCCATCTTTTGAGGTCCTAGACTAGGCCTGACTCAGGCCAGTCCTCTGGTAGTTTATCTTCCATTTTGGATGAAAAATGAGATACTCCGAGTTCATTCAATAGTTAACAGAAGGAGACTTATTAACCATAGGGAGAGAAAGATATTAGACAAGGACATACATTGAGGATACCCTGAGTTAATTCAGCTGAGCGAAGCTCTCCTGCCTCTGCACTGATCATTATGGTCCACCAGCCAAGCATCAGAGCAGACCTGTAACTCCTTGCAACTGTTTTATACTCATGTGGCCAACTAGCAGTGTCAACAGCCTTAGCCTTTGGGCCTCTGGTCAAAATAAATCTCAAGTATATTTTCAATACTTTAAAAGGGAAAAAATAACCTAACTTGTAGGGGATGAGATGTTAAGATATTGTTCCCACCACAGGTTGTGATGGATCCCATGGAGGAGGTTTAGTAGTATTCTGAGGATTAAATCTGTACAGTGGCATCCATAAATTGAAACATTACAGAGGACCAGTGGAATTCCTCTTCTATTAGGACAGCCCACAGGCCATTCTTCAGGACCACGATGAACACCTTTGGCAAACATGTTCCTCCTCGTTTATTTCTCTCGGTACTGATAATGAAAGCATCATTAAACAAATTTACCTCTATGTTTTTTTCTATAAAAGAATCTCATATTATCACAACACATGCTTGGGAGGCACCTTGTTAGAAAAGAGTCTTTGAGCTCTCAGCTCTTCTCCTAAGTTCAGTGCCAATAGATGCTTCTGTAACTGCATCCCTCAGACAAGATAGTGAAGGTTGGAGTCAGTGGATTTAGCTGTTGGGGCTACCTGGTGATGTTTCTCTTGGGTTTCTTTAAAGCAGGATGTACCTATATGTGCTTTCTTGTTATAATTTATAACATAGCTGCATTATTCCTTAGGACATACTAATTATCTGTGGTGAAGTTATATTTCCAAGTGACCTTATTAGTAATGAAAATTTTCTTTTTAAAAATAGAATGGCTATGTTTAGAGATTTTTCTGCCCACAAAGACTTTCTTTTATTTTGTTATATGCCTAATGCTTCAAGGTTGGAAAAAACCCAAACCAATAGCCAGTTAATAGCATTTGAGATCCTATTCTGTGAAGAGCACTTAGCTGAAGCTTGAAAAAGATACAAAGGAAATGGAATGGACACAGACCCTGCCTGCAAGGAGCATCTTCTCTCATAGTATCATAGATTTAGAGCTTTGTTAATCCCTTTGTTTTACAGATGAGGGAGTTGAACACTGGGACTTCTGAGGTGACTTCCAGCTCTAAATATATGATTCTGTGAAACAAGGTACTCCCCAGAGCAGTATGACAACAAGTACAAATTGACATAGCACAAATAGTATATAAATGCTAAAAAATTTTTTAAAAAATGTGAAGAAAGAACAACCTGTCAGGTACAGTTATTAAGAGTCAGTGTTGAGCAAGATTTTGAAGGTGTAATGAAAATAGATTGACAGAACTGAAAAAGTCATTGAAGGTCAATGGTGCAACACATAGAGAGACAGGAAAAAGGCCCTTATGCCACTGTCTAATTGCATAGTTTGACATTGATGGCAATATTTCCTTTTGTTGTAGCAAAGCCTGTGATTCCTATCTTAGTTAATTTGTGAGATGCCCCATATTTTAGCTGATTTCATCATCTAATTAGCTAATCAATTAGTTTGAGTTTCTTTTAAGTCCAGGTACCATGATA
The DNA here is from genome assembly GCA_028646595.1 of Phalanger gymnotis. Classification (NCBI taxonomy): domain Eukaryota; kingdom Metazoa; phylum Chordata; class Mammalia; order Diprotodontia; family Phalangeridae; genus Phalanger; species Phalanger gymnotis. The sequence continues at coordinate 94,838,426 of CM053627.1, read as the reverse complement.
TAGAGTGCCCCATCACAGCCTCACAAATGATCATCTTCTTCATATGACCTGTTTAAATGATTTAATAAGTAACTCAGTTATTGACGAGTCTGCATTACACATCATGGCTTTTATCTGCAGATCAGTAGCTGTGCTAACAGAGTGCATGAGGAACAAAATGGTAGCCAAGTTCTTCCGAGAACGTCAAGAAACTCTCCATCACTCACTGCCTTTAGGATCATACCTGTTGAAGCCTGTTCAACGGATCCTCAAGTATCATCTGCTTTTACATGTAAGCATCTTCAAATTGTAGAGTTCTTTATGCCTAATGTACTTGAGTGCATTTTAATATGCAGGGGTGGAGTTTAAGAGTTCTTTTGCATTTTGAATTGATAATAAAAATCACGAAAAAATCTGAGAACATGTGGGAATGTTTTCCTTGTCCATACTTTACAGTTGACTAATACATTTTAATTAAGAAGTTTTAGAAATACTGATACTAAGCATGCAGTGTTATTGATATATCCAAAGAATGAGATGGTTTTTTGGCTTTGTAACTCGCCTTTTGCTTGGGAGAATCACCTGGCAGGCTACCAATACCTCTCTGGGACCCTTGACATTTTTTAAATGTCATTGGTTACCAGACACGTCCTATGGCATGATCTTGCTGGGTGGCTTTTGCATCATATAGGAAGTTATAATTTAAAAGAAAGCTTGCTTCCTACATGCCAGATTTAGTGGGTGGTTTGGGAAGAAGAGCTATTTATTTGTCCTGATTTTGATTAGATGTGGTAGTAACCAACAAGGAGAAAAATGGGAACAGGATGAGTAGTGAACAACTCATGAAGTTTTGTTCTCAGTAATGCTTAAGTCAATTTCCCTGTTTTATTTCTCAGTTCTTTTTATGCTGTTTTAGATAGCTTTGTAGATACAAGATAATTTAAATTGTGATACCTCTTCATAATCCTTTTTCTCAGTTTATTCTAATAGTTAAAGGAATCAGGCCTAAGGCAAGGTAGGTTTTTTGTATAATGTTTTTGGAGATGGAAAAATCAATTAATCCACAAGTACTTGTCTGCCAAGAATTCTGCTGGTCATTGGAGGATACAGAGACAGAAATGAAATAAGAGTTCCTTGCCCCCAGGAAACACGTAGGGGAAACAGAACGTGTGTGTGTGTGTGTGTGTGTGTGTGTGTGTGTGTGTGTGTGTGTGTATGTGTGTGTACACAGATATACAACATATATGAAGTAGATACAAGTTAAATTTACAAGGGAAAAGAGAAGGCACTAGTAGCTGGAGTGGAGGGCACAGAAAAGACCTCATACCGAACATAGCACTTGGGCTGAGTCTTGAAAGAAACTAGGGACCCCAAGAGGCAAAGGTGAGTAGGAGGGAGAACATTCTAACCAGTTCAAAGGCACCGATATAGGAGATGGCATTATCACATGTGGAAAAACAGCCAGAAAGCTAATATGGCTGAATTGTAGAGTACATGGACAAGAGGGAAGTAATGTATAATAAGGCTGAAATGGGTATGATGGAGCTAGGTTGTGATGAACTGCAAATGTCTCTAGGATAAAATATCCTACAAGTATTAGAGAATTATCTTAGATATACTTAATCTAACCCCCTCACTTTATAGATGAGGAAATTTAGACTGTTCTAGTCAGAGTGGATTTGAACTTAATTGGCAAGTATTGATCAAGCACCTACTATGTGCCAACTACTGACATTTTTGTTGGCTGTCTGCCATGTCTAAAATTCTGTCTCTCCTCATCTCCATTTCCTGGCTTTCCTGACTTCCTTTGTCTCAGCTAAAATCCTGTCTTCTATAGGAAGCCTTTTCCAGTTCCCTTTATGATTTTGCCTCCTCTCTCAGATTATCCTCACTTTATCCTGTTTGTACCTGTTAGTCTGCCCCTCCCCCCCTCTCTTTCTCTCTCTTTCTCTCTCTGCCTCCTTTCCCCCTCCAGATATAAATATATATATATATATATATATATATATACACACACACACATATATATGTATATATACACACATATACATATATATCAAAATCTATATTCCAATATCTCTAGATAATAGATAAATATTATATAGGAATATGTTTTTAATGTATTTAATTTTAGCTAATTAGTAATATATTTCTTAATAATAGATTATACTATATGCTATTATGATATATTTTTGATAGATTATATATATATATATATACATGTATATATAATATGTACCTTGCTTGTACAGAATTGTTTGCATGTTGTCTCCCTATTACACTGTGACCTCCTTGAGAATGGGATTTGTAAAGTGTTTCTTTATATCTCCGGCACTTAGGACAATGCTTGGCAACAGAGTAGGTACTTAGCTTATGCTTTGTGACTGACTGACTGTCATTCACTGTGCTTAGTGCTAGGGATACAAAAACTAAAATTAAATGGTCCTTCCTCTCAAGAAGCTTACAATCTATTGTGGGGTAGGAAGTGGGGAACGTTGAATGTACATAGATAACATAGTAAAGTAGAAAGAAAAGGGAAGAGAAGGAGGGAGGGAGGGAGGGAGGGAAGGAAGGAAGGAAGGAAGGAAGGAAGGAAGGAAGGAAGGAAGGAAGGAAGGAAGGAAGGAAAGAAAGAGACAGAGAAACAGAGAGAGTCTGCAGAGGGATGGCACTAGTAGTTGGGAGCATGAGGAAAAGCTTTATGTAGAAGGATCATAATAATACTTTATAAAATATTCAGTTGCATTGTTGTAATTTCTTTGTTCTTTTGATAGGAAGGTTATAATACTTTATAAAAATATTCAGTTGCATGTTGTAATTTCTTTGTTCTTTTGATAGGAAGGTCAAAGCTATGCTACATAAAAATCCACATTTTTTTTAAAAAAATTAGCTAATTATCCTCCTAAGCCAATTTTTTTATTAGCAAAGTAACTCTAATTTACAAATTTATCTTTGAAAATTACTTGGGGCCTTGAAATGGATTGATTTTATTTAGGTTCAGATTATATTAGCTTAACCAGATTGTGGTTTTAAAGCTGTAAAATTATAGCTTGGGGACAGTTATATGACAGGACAGTCCACCTGGAATTACTCAGCTAGATGTGCTTGCCCCGAAAGTTCATCTTTTGAGACTTCTTTGCCCTTCAAAACATATCACCAAGTATTTTTAATTTCAGAATTAATAGCCCTGCAGGACTATTGGCAACTATGGACTTATTGGCTATTCCATCATCAAAATGAGCCTTGAAAATATCAAATTGTACCAGCAGTCCCACCATGGCATCACCCAAGACTAGCACTGCCGTGTTAAACAGCTCCCTCTCTCACTATGACTTTCCAGTCAGTAGCGTTACCTGCCAGATTAACGTAGCATCTAAATCAGATTTTTCCCAAGGGAATATATTTTTTTGAAAAATCTTACTAATGTTAATATATTGCAAAGGTCCTTTTGACTAGCTGTGAGGAGACTTGAGAAGGGAAAGGAAAGAGCAGTAGCAGGGGTGATCTTAAAATAGTAGCTAAATCTAAAAGTAAATTATATTTCTCTGTCATATATGTTGGCACATTATGATTGGATTTGTGTATGTCCTCTCATAAATACATAATACAAAGTAATGAAGCCACATTGGGAAGACTCGGCTTAGAAGGAATCCCCTTGCTACATTGTCTATTCTGAAATACAATGGATCATTTCTTAGTAATAATAACAATAAAACAAGGAAGCAAAATTGCCCTTTCTCACTGTATGCTTGCTGTCTGGCTTACACTTATCTGAGAGTAGGAGACAATGAAGTACTCTGTTTCTCTACAATGCCCCAGATACTTTTCATCCTGGAAGAGTACTCTAGCCCTAGAATTCAAACATTGGAAATACCCTGTACTCCCTTGTTTGGTTTTTCTTGTTTTTTTCTTATCCCTGAAATTGCAATATTCTAGTGCTGAGATACAGTAGTAGTATGGAATACTAAGTTACAAAAGGCTAAAGTGCGAAAAGGTGTTAGAGATCATGTAGTATGAATTCCTTATTTTACTGTTGAGACAGCTGAGGCCCTCCAAAATAACACAGATATCTTCTCAGTGTAACAGAGTATGTGGAAGAAATGTTTCAAAAATAGATGGTTCTTTGCTGACTTCATTAGGAAATAGAAAACCACCTTGACAAGGACACTGATGGCTATGATGTGGTGCTTGAGGCCATAGACACAATGCAGAGAGTAGCCTGGCATATTAATGACATGAAGAGGAAACATGAGCATGCAATCAGGCTACAGGTGAGTTCACAAAATCTTGTTTTATTGAATTTTCCTGAGAATTAGTTTTTGTTGTCGTTGTTACAGTATACATTCTCCTAGCTAAATGTTAAGGGAGTATTAAATCTTACCTCCCAGCATTCCTCACAGGAATGGCTTATGACAAGTTATATTATTGGTTTACTTTAACTTCTTCATTATTTGGGGTGGGGGGGAAGGTTTAAGAAAATTTCCACACATCATTTCTTTGCCGCCTCTAATTTTTAGATCAATGTATAATATAAAGAATTGAACTTTCAGTAAAAATTTTTCAAATCAATAGCTCTAGGACATTCATCTGGAAATGGGAAAAGTTCTAGAAGGGAGGAGAGTAATTTTTTTCACTGGTAGTTTACATATTAGCCCCTTTGTATAGTCTTCGAAAAATATAACAGGTAAATATTAGCTCTAGTTGGTTTTTTTTTTTGGTGGGGTGGCCAATTATGTACTAGCAGTTAGATAACCATCCATGTGCTTCATTTTTGTTAAGCTTTAAGTAAAAACTAATCCTCTCTGTGGTGCCCTGAAATGGCAGATGTATTATTAAGTTTTATCTATCATGCCACCAAATATTGAGGTATTAATTTAATTAATTGTTAATTGGTTGGTATTAATTGTTTAACTTTCTTCCTCCTATTTAATATGATATGAATATATGTATATGTGTATATATAATATACATGTGCGTACATATATATGTATATGTGTACATATGTATATATATATATATGTATATATATATATATATTCATTCATCTAGGAGATACAGAGTTTGCTGACTAACTGGAAGGGACCAGACTTGAACAGCTATGGGGAGCTGGTGTTGGAAGGAACGTTCCGCATCCAGCGGGCTAAAAATGAGCGAACGTTGTTCCTCTTTGACAAGCTGCTTCTGATTACAAAGAAAAGAGAAGAAACTTTTACCTACAAAGCTCACATACTGGTATGTCTGGGTGTTGGGAATGCTATAGAGATTAAAGCAATTTATGGATCTTCATTCCCTTCCAAAAGTGTCTTACTGGCTTTTCACACTCTCTCTGTTGTAGTGTGGCAACCTCATGCTTGTGGAAATGATTCCCAAGGAACCACTTAGTTTTAGTGTCTTCCATTTTAAGAATCCCAAGCTTCAACACACAGTGCAGGTAAAAAGAAAAAAATCTTCTAGTTTTTCTTCTTAGAGTGATTCTGGTGGCTTGAGAAGCTTTATATTCCATAGCCTTTGTGAAACATCTGATCTGTTCCCCATGTTTCCTAGCAGAGGAATGTCTTCAGAGCCATAACCATTGGTCTTAGTATCCTCTGGATTTGCAGATGTAAATTATCTTACTGTTCCAATCTGGTCCTGACAGGCTAAATCTCAACAAGATAAACGACTCTGGATTCTGCACCTGAAGAGACTTATCCTAGAAAACCATGCTACTAAAATTCCAGCGAAGGTAAAAATGTAACTTAAAACTTTTCAAACTCTAGAAATGCAGCCTGAACAGAAGAAATGCCCTATTCAAAATGAAAGAAACATTGAAAGAGAGAGGATGTGTGGGGAAGCAGAAAACTGAATTCAGGAGCACGAGGCCTGAATTTTTTGTGGCAGTAGTGCGTGATGGATTGAAAGAAGGCACAGAACCTTTCGGTGACTTAAGTGACCATGTTACAGATGTGATTACTGTCCACTTCACAGGAAGGTTGCCTGTTGAGTGCTCAAGTGCGTTTTTGAAGATTTTCCCAAAGTCCTTAGAATGCCATGTCCAAAGGTACTTTGAATAGTGGAAGATCAGAAAAAGTTGTCATTTAAATGTTTAGGCAGTAATAAAATATTTAATAAAACAAAATACTCAAATGAAAAACCCAAAAAGAAATAGAAAAAATGTTTTATTTATCGCAACATCAGGAAAAGTCTTACTTAAAGTACAAGCCTGACTTGTGTCAAAACTGAAGAGAGAGAAACTCATCAAGGGAGAAACTAGTTGAATAGGTTTTCTATGACTGATAGGTTGTAATGGAACTTACAGTCAGATTTAGTTCACACCCAGAGAACAGATGGGAATTCACAAAGAGGTAAAATGATTGGAGAAAAACAACATATCCAGAGTCCCAGATGTTGCTTTGTTTGCCCCACCCCAGGCGTGTGAGGTGCTCTAGGTGAGTCTGACCCACCCTGGAGCCTTCCTGAAGTCAAGCCTGATTCCAGTGTAGATAACTTTTAACAAGCCTAGGATCATCCTGCACGTTGGGCCTATTTTTATTTGTTTTAACCACTACAACTCAGGATGATTGTCTTCTTTTGTTTTACATTTATTTCATTTCTAATTTATGGGATAAAATGAGCATTGCTGTAACATAGTATAATAAAAAAAATGATTGCACATGAAACTGCAAATCTGTTATGTGCAACTTCCGATTATTCCTTTTAAATGTGTAATAGTTATCTTGTAAATTTCTTTTTTTCTTCTCTCCTCCCCCCAACCTGAGATAACTACCATGAGATACAAATAGGTATATACATATATACATACACACACACACGCACACACATACATGTATGTAAAATTATTCTATACATACTTCTGTTTATCACTTCTTTCTCTGGATGCAGATAGTGTCTTTCTTGGAACTATTTTTATTGAGGGTTCATTTTGTGAATCTTGGGTTTGACTAGACTTGTCCATTTAGAGATCTCAAAAAAATTATAGAGAACAGTAGTTTGATACATGAAAAACAAACAGCACTCAATATTGATATTGAAAAGATATGCTTATTTTAACTTTTTTTCCCTTTGATACATGGTACATATAGTTTTTCTTTTCTTCGGATGGAGTGTTAGTTGAGATCAGAAAGAAGGCTGCTAGAAAGTGTTTAGAGAGCTAATGATAGAAAATGAAAAAGGCTACATGGCTTGGTGGATACAGAGCCAGACTTTGAGTCACGATGATCTAAGGTTCAGACAGGTTCTGCTTCTGATTCAGGCTACGTAATGTATTAGTCGCTTAATTTCTCAATGCCCAGGGCACACTTGCAGTGCTGCATAACCTGTGGTTGAATTGTTGACAGGCACCAATGGAAGAAGTCTTCGCAATGGAAGTTTGAAGTACCAATGAAATTGGAGGTCCCCCCCATCCAACCACCATAAAAAAGAAAAATCAATATGGATTAGAGTGCTGATAACAAAGGGAGAATTAGATAGCAACCTAAAGGGAACTCAGAGATCTTGAGGGAGGTTTGGGCAATATTGTGGGGCTTGGACTATGTTTGGGGAAGCCACTGGTCCTTTTGTCTCCAGGCTGTTTCCCCAGGTCTCAGGGATTCGTTGATGGTTCATACAATTTTGCTCTTTAATGTTAAAGAGCCAATTTTCTAATCTGTTTGGGAGAATACTTCTGTTTGTCCTCAATGGGATACTAGCTTTGTCCATGTATATGTGTGTGTGTGTGTGTGTGTGTGTGTGTGTGTGTGTGTGTGTGTGTGTGTGTTAAAATCATCAGCCTTCATTTTGTAGTCAGAAATGAATGTGCACAAGTGTATACTTTTTGAGTATGAGTTCCATTTCCTCAGAATATGATTAGACTCAAGCTGTTTCATGTGAGAGTGATGATTGTATTTTCTTGTGATTAATCATTTCAATTTCATACCTTGTGATATCCCTCTGAACAACGGCATAGTATTACTGACATGCCTCGCCTATGGTTATGTATTTTCTGAGAAGGACAAAGTTATTTATACAACTCTTCAGGGTAATCACAGACTTCTGTTGCAAATATCAACAGTAACTTGTGCACCCTTTTAAATATTTCTCCTACATTTTACGTATATATGTGTATATATATACATATATATATATGTATATATCAGGAATTCTTCCTCAAGTATGACTGAATATCTTTGGTCCTCAGTTTCTTTATATGTAAAATGATGTAGAACAGTTGGACTAGAAAACCTCTAAGGTCACTTTCTTCTCCAAATCTATGATCCTGTGAGCCTAACTGTATTTAATCAGTGAGTATAATTAAGTCCTTACTATGTCCTAAGCACCGTGTTACATTCAAAGGAGAGAGAGGATATGAAGAAAGGCATAAAGAGGCCCTGACCTCAAGAAGTTTACTTTCTAATGAGGGAAATGACATGTCTCTAAATAGATACATGCAAAATATATATAGAGTCAATGGAAGGTAATCTTAGACAAGAAGGTCCTAGCAAGTGAAGGGAATAGGAAAGACTTCCCTTCAGGAGGCGTCATTTAAGTGGTTGGTTATCCTTACAAGCTGAAATAAATTTTAGGAAGTCCATGTTTCTAATCATTTTAGATATTATTCTTTTGTCACCAACAACCACTAAAACATCTTTATGTAATAAACATAAGATGGTAACTTCTAAATGATGCTCACTTCCTATTTGACTTTATAAGCTAAAGTTAGTACAGTCTGATACTTATCTTTCTTTAAGTTATTTATAACTTTGGCAAATTTTGGAAACAGAAAATTTCTCTTTCTATCAAATGAAATGTGAACATATTGGGGACATTTTGAAATACCATATTGGAAAGATAGTCTCAAAGCTAGTAAGGTCTGGATTCAAGTCCTGCCTGTGTGACACTGGGCAAGTCACTTGAAGTGTTCTAGGCAACTTTCTGTGACTATAAGTTGTGACTGTAAGTTATAGAGAAAGTGATGACCTGAATTTCCACATGGAGGAGTTCCCTTTACCAGTGCAACCATTTCTCCAGTCCCTATCCCTATACATACAACTACCACTTAATTAAAAAGGGCATGCAGCTGTTGGAAATCCTTTGGTTAGCTTTTGCTGCTTTTTTAGCACAGGGATAGTTCACGTGTGACACCTAGTGCACAATATGGGAATAGCATTTTTGAACTTTTCAAATTCCAGAAATCATCAGTCAGCAAACATTTATTTCATGCCTTTTATATCAGGCTCTGTGCTAGGAATTGGGGATACAAAGACAAAATTGAAAGTCTACTCTCAAGAGGCTTACTTTCTAATAAGAGAAAATATGTACATAGGTATACATGTACATGTATATAGGTATAGTACTAGCTGCCGATGGGACCAGGAAAGGCTTCGTGTAGGGGATGGTATTTGAAATAAAACAGAGGAGAAAACATAGTCCAGACCTGGCACACTGTGACACCAAGCCGCCCACCCCCTCTTTTACTGTGCCACTAATGATCAGTGGGGGAAGGATGTAGGATTGGTTTGGACAGAGTGAGGGCCCCTGTGTGATAGTGGTGACAGTGGAAGGAGAAAACAGTATTCTAGAACTCACCCCTATATTGCTGTTTGTGGGGTTACTACTACCAGTGTTGATTAGGAGCAAAGGGAATCAGATGTTAAAACTGGACGGGACCCTAATGATCTAAGCCAACTTTATGATAAAGGAGGAAAAGGAGACCGAGAGGTTAAGTGACTCGATGAAAGTCACAGAGGTAGTTAAGTAGCAGACTAGGCCTTTGACTCCAAACTCAAGTCCCTTTCTACCGTACCACCCATATTGCCTTTTAGCTAGAACACAGATTGCTGTTTCTGTCTGCAACCTTATAGTTTGTCCTTCATTCTCAAAGAGGACCAGTGACATCAGGAGGGTGAAATCTGACTTCCAAGTGGCTTTAAGTGAGACGGTGCTGTGCAAAGCCTCACTCTCTCTTCCAGAGTCTTTGGGGTCCAGTGGCAAGACATAGACCAGAATGACTGGCAATGGCCCTGGATGCAATGGGGGACCTTGGGTTTTTTAAGCTAAGGTCTTTCCCAGGTCTCAGGCTGCCTGAGGCAACACCCATTCAGCCTGTGCTTCTACCAGAGAGAAAAAAAAAATACTAACAACTCAGGAGTGTATAACTAGGGAATATGTTTGACTTTGGGAAGAAGGGAAGAAGGAGCAGAGAAGGGGGAAAGTTAACAGTGATCCATCATTTGTGTAGAGTATATATTACATTATATTAATATATATGTACTATATATTTTTCCATACCTCAACTCTCATGAGTATTTGAATCCATCTGAATTACGTGTAAAATATAAATACTCCCAACATTTAACAACCAAAACTATGTGATTTTGTTAAACTTTTTAATATGCAACAGTCGCATTAAAATTCTTATCACGAATAGCTTTTTTTTAAAAGATATAAACATTTGATCGTTATAAAACAATCAATATGACAGAAATCTATATTGGGGTTAGCACCTGAGGCAAAAAATTAGCAAATAGAGTAATAATCATTTTTTTGTTGTTGTTTTTCAGGCCAAGCAAGCCATTCTGGAAATGGATGCCATTCGTAAGTTTTGTTTTCTTAAGAATAAAATAGCCAGCATATTAAGTTAAAACTCAATAAGTACAGCAGATTCAAAATCAATGGTCTACAAGAAGAGAATGGTAGCTCTATAATCACTCAGATGGCAAATAGGGCTATAAAGTCCTATGTCTGTGCCTAAAAACCTGAAAACAAATGTTTTCATTTCCAGTTTACCTGTGAATCAGCTGAAGGCTAGCCAACTGTGTCTGTTCCTTTACTTGTTAACAACGTAGGCAATACTTAAAGGGCCCTAAAGAAAAATATAAGCTATTTTTTTGTACGGTAGGGGATGCTGCTGAATTATATAGATTGACTAACTACAAGAATCCTACTAATCAGACAGCTGTCCCATTACTGTTTCATTCTATGTAGGCACACTATAAAAAGTCAATGGCTACCAAGCATAGCACCCTCCTGTTTCCAACCCTCTTTCTCACATAGCCCAGTTAACTGTGATTAACTGTGGGAGAACATAGAAAACTTAAAGCTTTCTAGTCGTGGCTGTATCCTTCCATTACCTTCATCTCAAGCCCCGGTATCACACTGTTTTATTTTACAGGAATTATTTTTATGGCCCTGCCACCATCATAATAGCTGACATGTATTTACATGTTGCTTTCTGATTTACATGTATTATAATATTTGATCTCACAACAACCCTGTGAGGTTAAGTAGTACTTGTAGTATTTTACCCACTTTACAGATAAGGATACTGAGGCCCAAAGAATTTAAGCCACTTGCTCAAAGTAACTCAACTCTAAAACTGTAGAATTTGGATTCAAACCCAGGTCTTCTGATTCTAAATGCCAATATTCTTTTCATTATATTGGCTTATTCCTCTTCATGCCACCAATATCCCTCTGCAAAAAAAATCAATAGTTTGTTTTATGGGCACCATCGTTATCCAATGTATTTTTGAGATCTCTACTAGTCTAACCTCCTTAGTATGGAAAAGATCTGAGAACAAGACCCTCCATAGGTTGTTCTTCACTGGTTGGGTGTGGGATGAGAGTAAATTGTACTCTATGCCGCTCATTTCTAACCAAGTGAAATCTGATGAAAATAAATGTAAAGACTGACTTTGAAGAGAAGAGATATGGAGCATGGTGACAGCAAAACCATCCAGTCTAGGTTTATTGAATTACGTTTATATAATCACTTTAAGTCCTTTTTTAAGCTCCAGCTGGTGATGCCTCTGTCTTTCCCCAGTGGACCCCACAATGCATCCCCAAGTTACTACCTCTGCCTAAACAGTCTTGAATTTCATAGCCTAAGGACAGTTGCCCTGATTTACCCTACTGTGGGGATGACAGGATAGGCCACCTCATTCACACAGTTCATTATTTGCACTTGTGCCTGCTGGCTCATATTTTGGAACTTTGCAGACTTATCTTCAAACCTCTCTCTAAACTTATGATACCTTTGGAGGACCTTGCAGCTGCTAAGAGGCACAGGAGTCTGAAGCGGTGATTTCTAGAGTAATGTTTTCTCATTACTGTCTCATGTGTTGTTACTAGTCCAAGGTTAATGTACCGGTATGCCAAAGTTTCCTTACCAAAGGCCCTTTTGAGGGGGTTAGGGTGGGAATAAGCCTTCATTAAGTCCCTGATATCTACCTGGCATTGTGCTAAGCACTTTACAAATATTATCACATTTGATCCTCACAATAACCCTGAAAGGTAGATGCTATTTGGGGTAGGTCCTCATTTTACAGTTAAGTGACACGTCCTCCAAGGTCATGCAGCTCAGAAGTGTCTGAGGCCAAATTTGAACTCAGGTCTTCCTGACTCCAGGTCCAGCACTCTTATCTTCTGTGCCACCTAGCTATGTCTTCTTAAGACATAGGTATTTTTAAAACTAACTCCCCTTTTTCTCTATTCCTCTTATTTCCCAAGACACTGATCTCCCATAGAGCTATAAGGCAGCTCTATGAGAAAGGTAAAATAGACTGAGGTAGAAAACTTTATATATGAATAATATATGTAAATGTATACATATAATTGTATATATTATATGCATGTATGTGCATGCGTATGTGTATGTATATTGTGTCTGTATACAGGCATATATACACAAATATACTATATTGCCAGTTCATGGTATAGTTTGGCTGGGAAAATACTGTTTTGGGACCACAACTTAAAATTTCTTACTTTTCAACATAACGGTGCTGTTGAACGTTGTATCTAGTGTAACATCTTCACTGAGGTGGTGTTACCTAGGTGGGACATTCACTAGCATTTGAGAAATATGTTATCAAGTGCCTTCTGTGTACAGTGTACAGTGTTGTGTTGACATTCACCAGCATTTGAGAAACATGTATCAAGTGCCTTCTGTGTACAGTGTACAGTGTTGTGTTAAGAAGACACAAAAATTAGAAAAGACCCAATTTCTAGCCCTCATGGAAGTTACTATCTCATGGGGCATAGGACACAGAGAAAACTAGAGCACACATTCTATGGCAAGTGCATTAGAAGGGTGCAGAATTAAAGTTATGTGTAAAATTAAAGAGAGGAAGGCCAGTTGTAGACAACTGAGCCATTAATGAAGGAGACATTTGAGTTGAACTAAAGTCAGAGAAAGGGAGGGTCCACTTTGGCTGGAGGAGAGTAGTCTGAAATTAGGCTTGGAAAATGGAATGATACCAGATTAGAGGGAAGAGGTCTAAAATGCCAGACAATAGAGTTTCAACTGTACTCAGGCAGCAGGGAGTTACTGAAGATTTGGGCAGAGGAGTGATATGACCAGATCTCAAGAAAGATTATTCTAGCATTCTTATGAAGGGTGCTAATGGGGGGTGGCAGGGGCCCAGTGGAGGCAGGAGAGGATGACAAGATGGGTTTTTGCAATATCCAGGGAGGTGACAGTGGGAAGAGAGAAGGAAAGGCAAATGGGAGAGATGGGGAGGTGGTATCAATTTTGCCCTTTTTTTTGCAATATGGCTAATATGGAAATATGCTTTGCATGATTTCACATGTGTAATTGACATCATTTTGTTTGCTTTCTCAGTGGAGGGAGTAGAAAGAAGGAAGAGAATTTGGAACTCAAAATTTTAAAAGAAAAGAATATTAATAATATTTGTTAATAATAATATATTAATATTATTGAATATATGTATTTATCGATATTATTAATAATATATTGATATTGTTGAATAAATAATATTTTTAAAAGAAAATGCATTAAATCAAGTAATAGGACATCATATATGAGAGGGAAGGAGGTAGAGTTCAAAGATATTTGAACAGTTTTGAACATGGGAGATGGGATAATAGATTTGTGTAGGCAGAAATAGTAAAGTCAGAAAGACGACTTTTAAACCATTACTGTTATCAGTCGTCGGACTCTTTTTTTCCATACTTCATTCCAACCAACATTTTAGTAAAAGTTATTTTTAAGTATCAACCACAAGTTTTCTTATTTGTTTAAGCGGAGTTTGTGAGTGCTTCGAGGCCTGCTGCGGCTTCCAGCTGCTGCAGTAGAATGGGCATTTGTGCCTCGCACATTTTAATGAACTCTCCAGGAAGTTCTGGAGTAGAGCCAAACATGTGATCACTTTTCCTGCAGGGCTTGCATTCTCTGTAAAGTTCTTAAAAGGCCCACTGTGAACAAATAGAAAAGCCCTGTGAAAGACAATAACCACTAACTGATTTTCAGTTTTCTCTTTTTCTTTGTCTGCAGAATAGGAATGAACTCATGGAATCCTGCAGCAGATTAATGATGACAGTGATTTGGTGTATCACAGGATCATGTATTCTAATTGAAACATATGGGTATCTTACAGATCATCCAGGATTCTATTACAGCCCTGAGAAAGAAATGAAGTCATTTTCCAATTCGAAAGAAGGCACTGCTCCCCATCGCCTGAGAAGAAAATCTGGTAAATTGGATATTTTACTCTTTAATATCACAATCTGTTACACTGACAGGGAGAAGGGAAGTATCAACTGAAGCTCTCTCATGTAGGGTAAGGTCTTCAAAATGGGCAAGGCCTGGTTTTGGTGGAAGAGGATTTTATATTCTACAGACTTTGGAGCTATGGTTATTCTAGCCAGACAATAGTGCCTATAAAATATAAATTGGGAAGATTCATGAATGAACCCCCAGAGCTTCTAGCTTTTGGTCTCCTTCCTGAGAGCCTGGCCTTCTAGAAGCCTATAAACAGCATCTATCTGGTGGTTTTGGGGCAATAATTTCAAAATGGATGGTTTTATTCCACTTCAATTGTGTGAATGAAGAACAGTTCACTTCCACACGGCCTTCACTAGCAAATGTGCTTATTCTTGAAACATGTAGGAACTTGGGCATTCCTGAAAGTCAAAAATGAAAAAATTGAGAGCTTGATGCTAAGAACTATGTTATATTCATTGGTGGCAGTTTTGCTTTTAACATAATCTATATTCAAGATCTTAGAATCTTACTAAACAAACAGTCTCAAGTTTAGAAATAACTGTTAGTCGATAGCTTTCTTTCTTCTTGCCCAGTACTCATCTATCATTAACTCAGAATGGTGGCCAACATTTCAGAGGATAGATATCAAAGAGATAATATTAGGATAGATGGAAGATATGCAAATAGATACAGAATTTTTTTAAGTACACTTACTTGCTAGCCAGCATTTTAATGAAATTCTTGGAGCCAGATTATTACCTATTCTCATGATATGGTGAGTACTTAAAACTCCCTAAAAGTCGAAGGCCCCTCCCAGGAAGGTAAGTATTTTTTGGACTTAAAAGGAATAAATTCATCCTCCTACAATTTCAAGAAGTATATTCGATATTTTTATTTTTAATTTTTATTGATGTCTTTTATTTTTATATCAACTTCTTAAATAACTTCTTTTTTTATAAATTTTATTTAATATATTTAGTTTTCAGCATTAATTTTCACAGGAGTTTAAATTACACAAATTTTGTCCCCATTTCTACCATCCGCCCCACTCTAAGATGGCATATATTCTGGTTGCCCTATTCCCCAGTCTGCTCTCCCATCTGTCACCCCACTACCCTCCCATCCCCTTTTCCCTTCCTTTCTTGTAGGGTAAGATAAATTTCTATGCCCTGTTGCCTGTGTATCTTATTTTCTTGTTGCTTGCAAAAACTTTTTTGTTTTTGTTTTTGAACATCTATTTTTTAAAACTTTGAGTTCCAAATTCTCTCCCCTCTTCCCTTCCCACCCACCCTCCCTAAGAAGTCAAGCAATTCAACATGGGCCACATGTGTATTGTTATGTATAACCCTTCCACAATATTCATGTTGTGAAAGACTGACTATATTTTGCTTCTTCCTAACCTATCCCCCTTTATTGAATTTTTCCCCGTGACCCTGTCCCTTT
>CM053627.1:94602049-94822023 GCA_028646595.1 Phalanger gymnotis | reverse complement strand
TACTTCTCTAACTTTCTTTTCCAAATCCTTTTTGAGCTCTTCCATGGCCTGATACCAGTTCATGTTTTTCTTGGAGGCTTTTGATGTAGGCTCTTTGACTTTGTTGATTTCTTCTGGCTGTATGTTTTGGTCTTTGTCACCAAAGAAAGATTCCAAAGTCTGAGACTGAATCTGGGTGCGTTGTCACTGCCTGGCCATGTTCCCAGACAACTTACTTGACCCTTGAGTTTTTCAGCAGGGTATGACTGCTTGTAGACTAAAGAGTTCTATGTTCCAAGCTTGGGGGAATTCGCCAGCTCTGCCACACCAGCCCTCCTCCTTCCCCAAGAACCCCTAACCTGGACTGGACTTAGATCTTCAGCAGGCTCTTCACTCCTGCTCTGATCTGCCACTTAATTCCTCCCACCAGTTGGGCCTGGGGCCTGAAGCAACTGCAGCTGTAGTTCTGTGGCTGCATCACCTCAGCTGCCCCCTGGGCAGTGGCCGAATCGCAAACTCCCTGTCCCCCGCAGCTTTTCCCACTAATCTTCTCTGTTGTCTTTGGTCTTTGTGGGTTGAGAAGTCTGGTAACTGCTGCAGCTCAATGATTCGGGGCACTAGGGCACACTCTACCTGGCTCCTGGTCTGGCTGGTCCACGCAGCCCATGCTGGGCTCTGCTTCGCTCCACTCCCAGCTCCGTGAGGGATAGACCATACCCAGAGACTTTCCAGGCTGTCCTGGGCTGGAGCCCTGCTTCCTTCTGCTATTTTGTGGGTTCTGCAGTTCTAAAATTGGTTCAGAGCCATTTTTTATAGGTTTTTGGAGGGACTTGGCAGGGAGCTCATGGTAGTTCCTGCTTTCCAGCCGCCATCTTGGCCCCACCCCACCCCCCACTTTATTTTCTTAAAGCAGATCTGTATGGAAGGAAATCTGTTCTTCCCAGGCAGCCAAGCATGATCATCACATAATATAACTATTCATTAGTAATAGTCTAATCTTCCTCTCTGCTATAGGATCAAGTACAAAAATCCTCTATTGGTGTTCAAAGCTATTCATAACCTAGCTTCCCCACCTACCTTTCCAGCCTTCTCACCCCTTCTCCCATATACTCTTTCATTCAGTGGCATTGGCTTCCTTGCTGTTCCTGGAACAAGACATTCCAGGTCTTGGCTCCCAACATTTTCACTGGTTGTCCCCCATGCCTAGAAAGCTCTTCCTCCTCATCTCTACCTCCTGACTTCCCTGGCTTCCTTCAGATCCCAGCTAAAATCCCACCTTCTACAGGAAGTCTTTCCCAATCCCCTTTCTCTCTGTAAATTTTTTTCCTGTTTGTCCTGTATGTAGCTTGTTTGTACTTAGTTGTTTGCATGTTGTCTCCCCCATTAAATAATGAGCTCCTTAAGGGCAGGAATTGTCTTTTGCCTTTCTTTGTATCTCTAGCACGGCATACAGCAAAGGATACAAAGAAATACAAGCCAGCCCCTTAGCTCAATGAGTTTACAATCCATTGAGAAGACTGGATATAAATAACATTTTTTAAATTGCACTTTGTTTTTCCTCTGTTACTTTCATTCGATTGTTATATTTCAAACCTTTTTCAGATTTCCAAGGATAATGAAGAAGCATCTTCATCACTAATCACAGATCTTCCACGTTCCACATCAGCCGGAAATCCCCCAACACAAAGGACCTCTCAGCCAAATAGCCCAGCCATTTTGAATGTCCTGGGAGGTGGTGGTGCTGGTGTGAGAAACATCTGGACCGACCACCAGATCAGGCAAGCCCTATTTCCCAGTAGATGTTCACCTCAAGAGAATGAGGAAGATGAAGATGATTACCATATGTTTCTGCCATCATTATCTTCATCTGATTTGCATTCCACCAGGCTTTCTGAGGAGAGTAATGGTTCCAGTCGACCATGTAGTTGGCACTTGGGACAGATGCAATCCAGGGATCCAGGAATCACCAATGCTGGTCACAGGATTGTCAGGCGGGCCAGCAGTGCTGGTGAAAGTAATACTTGTCCACCAGAAGCACGAAATAGAGACAGTGAGAATGTTCAGCATGCTTCACGGAGGGAGGTAGAGAGAGGTTCTAGAACAGAAAGTGATGGGAAGGCTTACTTCGATACAGAGTTGCCCCTGCCTGACATAGACCATGTCTATGATAACATAAGTTACGAAGACTTGAAACGGATGGGTTTTGCCAAAAGGGATGGGCCTGAATATATTCCCCAGAGATCAAACATGGATTCTGTGCAAGGGGTGCACCATCAAAGCAGCCCAGACTTATTAGCCTCCCACCATAAGCAAGAAAGTCAAGATAATGTCACTTTGTCTGAAAAAAGAGATGGAACCCTATCCAGTAGAGATGCCTCCAACTTAAGCTCAAATGAACTCAGCATTACTGAGGAAAATATATATGACACTATACAGCTCCCAGACCCACCGCTACTGGATTTTAAATGCAACTACTTAAAATGTGCAAAGCGGAGCAGCTTTTTAGGGCTGGAGACAGACTTTGCCTGTTGTGACAGTTTGCGCCCATTTGTTTCTGAAGAGAGCCTCCAGTTCAGCGAAGATGAAACACCTTACCGTCATGTTCCCTTGGAGAACGATTATTTAAGTTTGCTATACAGTTCTTCGAACTCTGATTCCCTGTCTCACAAGTCGGTAGCTGATAAACTATCAGAAGAGGTAGATGAAATTTGGAATGATTTGGAAAACTACATCAAGAAAAATGAAGAGAAAACGAGAGACCGCCTCCTTGCCGCATTTCCTGTTAGTAAAGATGATGTCCAAGAAAGGTTTCATGCTGGAAGCACACCTGAACTCAGTAAAGATGTAGACTATGCAATATCTACTCTCTCCCTGCCAGAAAATCCTGTTTTCCTTAAGCCTACAAAAAATAAAGCCATGAGGTTAAGTAGGACCAACCTCCCTTTTGAAGAAGACATGCTTTACAAAGAAAACTCATTAATGAATCTTAATAGACTTTCTCTGGCCAGTGAAATGCCTTCTATAGAAAGCCCTTGTGAATCAATTAATAGCAGTTTATCCCATACAGACCCTGAGAGTTCTGACCTAAGAGTGAACAGTGCAGATAAAACCAAAAGCAGAGTTTTTCTGATGGCAAGACAATACAGTCAGAAGATTAAGAGGGCTAATCAGCTTTTAAAAGTGAAAGGTCCAGAGGGAGAACAAACAGCCACTCAGCCACATAAGTCAAGACACAAAGATCTTGCGGCCATATTGGAAGAGAAGAAGCAAGGAGGTCCTGCCATTGGTATGTTGAAAATGTTTTCTTTTTTTTTTTTTTCTTGAGAGCAAGATATATGTTTAAATGAATCTTAATTTCAAAAAGGAATCTATATAACCTTAAAAAAAACAGCACACCTCTGGCCATGTTCTCCTTGTTAAGCTCTTTGATTTGATAGGTAGTGGTACCCAACTGCTGGAGAAACTATGGTATCTACCTGTCTCCATAAACCACTGATCAGTGGAGTGGATTCCAAATTATAGCAAGATTTAGGCTGATTGGATCATTGTCTTTCTGTATATCCAGTGATTTAAGCATTTGTCATTGATAGTATAACTTAGTAACATAGTTGTCATATCAAGAAAGATGAAAAGAAAACTAGAGGCTACTCCTTGTAATATTTCCTGTCAGTAAAGATTCCCTCTCTGAGTGAATATGAAGTATGAGAAATACAAACAAATTTAGGATTTGACTCCTTAGTCTTTTCTTTAGGTGACAATATGTTTAGAGTATCCTTATAGCTGAGATAAGCTTTGGAGTAGTTTTAGGAGAGGAGTATAGTGGTGGGAATGGATCTCAAGCCAAAACACTTAGTTACCCTAATAAGGACTCAAAATAAGAAAATGTATCTTTTCTCAGATCTTCCCAATTGTTCTCTCCACACATGTTCCACTAGTCTTGTCATTCCTCATGTGTTTTAGTTAATGCTTAATTTTAAAATAATAATAATAATGCTCTAACTAAACTGGTTCTCTGCTCTTCTCCTCCCTATCACATGCTTTTTTTGGCAAAGCTTTGAGTGATGCTGTCATTGGAGAACTACCTTTCTCTCCCTTATATATAGTGTTAGAAAAATGAAATTCTTCCTACCTTCTCCCTTATAATAGTGAATGAAGGTGGGTTACTACAGGACAGCATGTTGGCAGATGACTTCTGTATTAGGTGTTTTTGCTTAGTTGTTTTTCTTTGTCATATGGAAGGGGGTTCAATCTTGAAGGAAGTGGAAATATCTGTGATATAAAGGATAAAAAGCTGAAGACATCAATAAAGCATTTTAAAATGTCTTTAATAAAACTTTTCCATAAGACTTCTCATGGGGTGGAGTGAGCCTGAACTAGGACACTATGTACAGTTTTTTTTTTTTTTGGTTTTTTTTTTTTTTTGCAAAGCTAGTGCCAGAGACTTGAATGGTTCTCTTATTAGAGAACTACCTATTTTTTCCATTAGGGTTTTTTAAGGTCAAAACCTCACAGTAATTCCTCAGACCATCTTTCATTGGTAGAGCATCTGTTTGCATAAAGCGTAGGGTATTTTTCAGTACCCTAGGATTTCTGAGAAGGAATTGTCATGATCCCAAAACAAAAACATCCGTTTTCAGAAATAGTGGCTAATTTAGAATATTCAAGATAGGCTTCCCAAAAAGCTGCTTCTCAGTGACCTAGAAGATTTGACCATTTTGGTCCCATTAATATTCCTCCTTGGAGTTTTGTTTCTGTCTGTGAAAGGGGAGGGAGAGTGGGATTTTCTGAATCAATCCATCAGCTTTTGAAAGTATTTAGATCTAGTCAGATGCCTGCTGGTTTTTTTACTGCTAGACATAAGGAAGAATTTTCTTAGTAGTTAAGATTGTAAGAACCCTAAAGGGGCTATAATGGAGGAATGTTTTGAATGACCTCGTTAGAGATTCCTAAAGGAAGCATGACCGAATGGAAGAGAGAATTAGAGTAATAGAATACTTGGGTTCAAGTGACACTTATTAATTATGTGACCTTTGGTAAGTCACTCAACCACTCTGAGCCTCTGTAAATCAGAAACATTAAGAATATTCATAACTCATCTACCTACCTGTAACAGCAATTCGGCTAGCAGCTGTTGTGGGGTTAAAAGACCAACACAAGACCAGCAACAAGAGCTGCCAGCACAGGTTCTTTGATCTGCTTATCTAGGGAAAACAACTTTTAGGAGTTAACAATCTTAGTTTAATTAAACATACATATCTCATTCACTTAGTTCAGGAGGAAAAGCCAGCACCTTGAATTTCAGAGCAAATACAAATAAATTACAGAGACAATATAAACAGACCAAATCACAATTCATTTACCAGAGAACAACCAGTGGATCTGGGTTAGCAAAGCCAGGAGGCAGTTACAACGGCTTGCCCAGAATCTCAACACTCCTTCCATGAGTGAGCCCCAAAATTCAAACACCAACCTTGGATCTTATATACCCAGGGCCCTGGAGCACTTGATTACCTCAGTGCTGAGAAGCACTCAAAGAACAGTGAAAAATCCCATTTTGCTGGCCATTATATTTGAAAGGCAAGATTCAAGTACTTAATTGCCTCAGCGTTCCAAAGGAGAAGACAACAAAAAGTCCTATCTTGATTACCATTACATTGTCTTAGTGCTAAGAAATACTCCAAGACAAAAAGATCCCATTTTACCTGCCCCATTCAAATAAAGGTCAGAATCATTAAAGGCACATAAGAGAAGAACAGCAAAAAACACCACCTTGATCACCTCTACACTACCTTAGAGGATGTTGTGAGGCTCAAATAAGACAGGATATATGGAAGGATTTTGTGACCTGTGAAGTGCAGAATACATAGAAGGTGGTATAATTTTTAAAAGAAATTACTTGTCATAGATGGCTTAAGCACAATCTCAGAACCTTTGATGTCAGAGATTGGGTGACCGTTCAGAGGCTTCTCTTACCAGATGAGTCTGTACCTACCTACTTAGTTACATCTGATTTCTCTTTTCTGAATCTAGTGGTAATAGAAAACCATTCATTTACATACGGAGAGAAAATAACTGAGTTCTACACACAGATCGAGGTAATAAAAGGTGACTGAAAGAGCTGTGCCATTAACTTTGGACTGGTGGCAGAGAGTTGTATTACCTGAGCATCCCAGAATAATAGAGAAGGTTATGTTCCCCTCTGAGATAGTATTAATGGTATCTAACAACAGAAATTGAATGACTAAAAAATAGTAATGTCCTGTGCCTAACTCTCTGAGTAAGGCACTTATTAAAATGTGAGCTGTCTATCCTGAAGCATTAAGAAACTAAACCATTAGCACCACAGTGGCCACTTGTGAATTTCTCCTGTACCCCTTTTAATATTAATTTTTCCTCTTGGTATCTTCTTTGAGGATCCTGTAGGATCTTTTTGCCAGATTTGTGTCTGGGTCCATTTTGACATGGTGGGCTACTACCGACGTTCTCCCCAACAAAGAGAAGACATCTTCAAAATCTTCCTGAGAGCTCTGTGTTTTCCATTGCTGCCTGATATGAGTACGTCCCTAGGGCCTGCCATCTCTTGGACCTGACGACCTAAATCCTCGCCTCCTCCGTCTGGGTGAATCAAGAGAGCTTCCTGTGCCCACTAGGGTTTCAACTAGTTGACATGATGAATCCTTTTCTCTTTCTTGTTTATCTGGGCACAGGAACTCGTAATCGACTGGACCGATTCTCCAGACTACTTCGTATGGGCCTTGCCACTTTGCCCGGAGCTTGCTCTCGCTGTTGTGCGGAAGGAGGAGCACGCTATCCCCCGGCTGAAACTCTCGAACATCTTTATTGAATGCCTAGCCTGGGTCTATAGGGCCTGGGGCAGGTTTTCGCCTAAAAGTCACCCAAGCAGGTCCATTCATTCCCATATTTTTAGAACATATTCGTAGCATGCTGGCAGCCTTGTTGCACTCAGGCCTCCTGGGATCCTTTGAGGCAAAGGATCCCTTTTCATTATTATTCCTATAATAGCTCATGTGGGGGAAAAACCCTATGTAAATTAAAGGCTTCATCTCGTTGTTAAAAGCCAAGCCTTATCCTAGATATCTTTCTAAATTTAATTCGACACAAAAAAAGTTTACTCTAATGACATTGCTTCAGTCATCTCATCCCCTGTCTTTGTACCTGTTTTAGCAAGGGTGACATGAAATTTTCTCCAGAACTCCAAGAATTCTTATCAGCAAAGAGGAAAAAAATACCAATGGATAATCCAGGCATTATTCTTATTATTTTAATAATAATGTATATCTGATGTGTATATATGTGTGTGTATACATGTTAATTCCTCATTATGTCTAAGTCAATAAGATATAAATAGTATACACACACACACACACGAAGTAGGAGGAGCCCTAGTCCATGTATCAGCATCCTAGCTTTTTGTAAAGTAGATAATTTTGTCATCTCTCTGAGATATCTCTATCTTTCTGTAATCTGCCTTTCATGTAGAATGACAGTGGGTCTATTTATAGCTTCTCATCAGATCTGGTTTAGGAAACCACATTCTTAGACCATGTTTGCTACTTGGTGGGGCCACCTTATTCCCAAACTCAAAGTTGTATATAAAGACAACTCTTAGTTGTCGTAGAATTTTTAGAGCTGAAGGGAACTTTGTGCAACTATATCATCAGTCTCCTTGATAACTTTATCTGTAGGATGTGTTTTTACCAGAAGCTGACTTCCTTCTGTTCTTCCATGCAACGTGTTTCTGGGATTTTTGTTGCCATTAAATGGTATATACTGAGGAAATTAAAATTAATTTTAATATTGACCTTAGAAAAAGTAGAGGCATGTTTGGTGTCCTTCCTAAAAACATCTGAGTAATCAGTAGGTGTCTTCAGCACAAGCTATATAGCCAGCAAAGGGCTTTACAAATAGTATGTCATTTAATTCTCACAACAATTCTGTGAAGTAGCTGTTATTATAATCCTTATTTTACAAATAAGGAAACTGAAGTCGAGAGAGAAGTTGAGTGACTTTCCCAAGGCCACTTAGCTAATAAATGCCTGAGGGAGGATTTGAACTCAAGTCTTCCTTACTCCAAGTCAAATACTGCGAGAGAAATATAGGGTATCTCAAAAGTCTCAACCAATAAACCTTTAAACTGCACTAAGATTTTGGGATACCTATGTAAGGCTGGGGGGAGATCAAGAAGCATATAATCTAGTTGGGGAGAAAAGACTAAGAAAAACATTAAAAATTCACAGGTTGTTAGAGCCAAAAGCCTCAAATCATTTAGTCCAATGCCCTCATTTTTAGAACAAAATCACTGAGACGGAAAGGATAAGTAATTTGGTCAAAGTCACATAGCTAGTTAGTGACGGAATCCGATTCCTATAAAAATCCCAGAGCCAGCATTTCACGAAACTAGAACTGGAGGGTTTCCATCCAAGCTGGAAAGAGGTGATTTGTTTTTTGGACAATTAAATGTATTCAAAAATTGATTCAAAAGATGCAAGAAAAACTACATAAATTCATGGATGCACCCACAACAGGGTTCATATAGTAAAATAGGAATTTGTTCTATATGATCCACATTTTTGAAGACCACATCAGGGAATTCATACAAATCTAGAAAAAGGTGCCACCTCTGGAATCCAAGGACCTGGGTTCAAATGTAAACTGTCCCCATAGCTACTTGTTCACGCTTAGGCAAATTGCTTTAGTCTCCTGTTTCCACGTTTGTAAAATGTGAGTGTTGGACTGTCGGCCTCAGAGGTGCCCTTTGGATCTAGATCTAGGATTCTTACATTGTCTGAGGCAGGATTATTGCTGAACCCTGCATGTGACCCAAGATGACATCTTTTTGTTTTCATAAATGAACATTTCTAACAAATAATTAGGGAGTAACTCAGATATGAAAAACATGAGAAGTTTGATGGTTCTGGGAAAAGTGGCATAAATTGTAAGAAAGGTTCACATTGTGATCCAGTAAATAAAGGATTCAGTTCTATTTACTTAAAGATCAATACCTGAGGACTTGGTGGAATGAAAAACAAAATAAAATAAGTATCATATCAAATTGTCATAAAATGCTATGAGAATTAAAGTAGCTAATAATCTCTTAGTTTGAAAGTAATGTTCTAAAAGAGTCAAATAGACTAATTCATTGCATCATCAAAAATGAGAGATGGGATATCATCTCAGAGGTTACTGATTCTACCCCCTTCATTTTTACATACATGGAAACTGAGCCCCAGAGACCAGAAATGGTATGCCCATAGCTGACTTCCTTGTATGTTACCAGAATCACTAACCAATGAGTTAGAACCCTTTGGTCACTTTTGCGAAAATAACATGGAAACCATAGAATGAGTTCGAAGGGATCTTTGATGTTGAATCCCAACCTCTCAATTTATACGGGAGGAAACTGAGGCCCGGACAAGGGAAATTACTTAGGTCACTTCGCATAATGAGGTGATGGCAGAGCTGGGAACTTTTGAATCCAGGACTCTTGGCTCTCGGTCCAATGTTCTTTCTACTCTGTTAGGCTGTACATTTCTGTGCTTTTAAAATCTTAACAAAAGTTGTTGTTATCATTAACGGTATAATACTTCTTCCCTCAAGCTATGTGATTTTAAGCAATTTTCGTTTTACCTACTTCACTTGAATGTTTAAGTGAACTTTTGCTAACAGTATAATACTTCTAAGTTAACACTGTGATTTCTTCAGTCTGGACGTTTCCCCCATTGACACCAATTAGAATCCATCCATGATGAGTTGTTAGTAATATGAATATGTCATCAAATACCAAGCATTTACAAATATCTATGTTCAGAAGACAGTAGTTGGAGTCTCAGAGAAGCTTCATGAAGAATGGATTGGTAGGATATAGGTATGCAGAGAAGAGTGGGTAGGATATTTCTGACTCAGAGAAGCAATATATCAAATAATGCACTCCAGATCCAAATTTAATGAGTTCTGCTACTATCCATAATTCAGGCTTGTTTGATACTCCAGAATTGACTGTTCTTACAGGTATTTATAGTTACATTTTCATGGTGGAACTGTTCCATAGTAACTTTTCAATATGTCCTCACTGCCTATTTTTCCTTTAAAAGTATAATATTATACTTCAGATGCTTTCTGAAAATTATTACTCACTGTTCCATGCTTTGGGAAGGCCCAGGCTGTCTCTTCTAAAGGCCAATTTATACCACCTTTGTCCAGATCAGAATGAGTAAGGTCTGACCAAATATCAGTTGATATTTTTGTGAATGTCTGGGTTTAGCTTCCGTGGGTTAGGTTTCACAAGGTTGGTGCAACATTGCCACTTTCAGGCTGAATACTGTAGACTTTGGGGCAGCTCTGTGGCCTTTGTCTCTTAAGTGCACTGCCAAATTTCCACTTTTTATTTTGTCTTTCAGGAAATAAAAATGATAGGGTTGCTGTGGTGGTGGTTGTTGTTTACTTAGACTCAACACCTCATTTTTACCATGAAATCTGGGCTAGAGAAAGAACGGGTTGGGAAATTGGGCCACTAAAGTCAAAGTTAAACCAGAGTTATTTATGCTGAAGAAAAGCATCTAAGAGGAAAAGAAGAATGTCTGTGAATGGCATAGAAGAATAGTGACCAACTCTGTATCCCGTCTTCCTGGAAGCAGAATAAAAAGACAGGGAGGCATATGATTCTTATGTCTTTCTTGGGTCTCTAGGAGAATGATACTTTCTTCAATTCTAGGCTTAGGTTGCTTCATCTGTGAAAGGAAGGGGGAACTACATTAACTAAGGTCTTTTCCAGCTTAAAATCCCAAATTTACTTTGAATGCCATCTACATCCTATATTGTTTTATTTAATCTACTTGGAAATGATTACACTTAGAAGTGGAGTAAGAAAAAGGACTAGAGAATAAGAGGCTCATAATTTGATTTCAAGCACTGAAAGCTTCATTGAAAGTAACTATATAGCACCTCTCAATAACAAGTACTAAGTAGCCAAACTGATAATAATATTAAAAACAATTGATTTACTATAAGAACAGTTCATTTTTAAGGGGTTTAGGGAGGATCTTGACGGACTGGGGTGAGGTCAGACTCCAGGAACCAAGAGAATGAGGTTAAGGGTGGGAAGTAGCTGAAGGCTACCTAGATAACAGACCAGGTAGGGCTAGATTAGTTTAAGGGTAACAGATTTGGGTATAGACACCTTGATAGAATCAAGGTTGGAAAGTAGCCAGACAATGGAGGGCTACGCTAGATTAAGAGTAACCTAGCATAGAGATTTGAGCCTAGCCATAATGGAAGGCTTGCAGCCTCGGGCAAAAGCCTCATCTAGGGGAAGATTCAAGGGGAATTCAAGGGGGCTCCCACAGTCTAAACACCATCAGGTAGAGTGTCAGGCCAGACCTGAGTTCATATATAGCCTGATAGACAGTTACTAGCTGTGCAACCCTGGGGAAGTTGCTTAGCCCTATTTGCCTCAGTTTTGTCATTTATAAAATGATCTAGAGAAAGCAATGGCAAACCACTCCAGTATCTTTTCCGAGAAAACCTGTAAGGGGTCACGGAGTCAGACATGACTGAAAATGAATAACCACAATTTATATAGCATTTTAATGTGTGCAAACCACTCTAAAAATACTGTCTCATTCAGTCTTTACAACAATCCTGGGATGTAGGATGCCGATATTGTCCCCAGTTTACAGATGAAGAAACCGAGGCAAAGAGTGGTTAAGTGACTTGCCCAGGGTCACACAGCTAAGCATATGAGGCAGAATTTGAACACCGATCTTCCTAAATTTAATACTCAATCTTCTGTGCTACTAGCTGCTTGAGTGCAGGAATAGTTGGAATGAATAGGCTTCTCTGAGTAACATGTTCAGCAGCTACCAAAAAGCATCAGTACCTAAAGGCAGCCCTTGGGCTACAAGTTTTGTAGTTACATCTGTTTTAATAAATAACTCTTTTATTGGTTAACGTTTACATGCTCACATCCTTATTTTGTGGTGTCTCATTTCAGCATATTATCACTATTTTAAACTTGT
Organism: Phalanger gymnotis; assembly: GCA_028646595.1. Taxonomy (NCBI): domain Eukaryota; kingdom Metazoa; phylum Chordata; class Mammalia; order Diprotodontia; family Phalangeridae; genus Phalanger; species Phalanger gymnotis. Next base: position 94,810,009 of record CM053627.1, on the reverse strand, counting down.
GAGAATAATTAGAAATTTATATTGACTATGGTGGATGCATGCAGACATGCCCTTGGTATCAGATACTCAAGAATTATAAAATATAAAATGATTCTTAGATGGAATGATTTCCTAGAATTGGAAGAAGAAATAGTTTATTTTATATCATCACCTGCTTAATGTTTCCTCATCCTCAGTTTTTATCTTAATATTGTATTTAGCGTTCATATGAAATACTATTGATTTTTATCTTAAGTGGGTATTGAAATTATCCTATGGATATTTAATTGTTTAAATATTTGTTTCTTCTAGGTGCCAGGATTGCTGAATATTCCCAGCTCTATGATCAGATTGTATTCAGAGGGACACCCCTTAACACAAAGAAGGACGGCTGGGCTAGTCCTGGGGAATCACCAGTCGTCCGTTCTTCATCACCACCGCCTGCATCTCTTTCCCATTCTCAGTTTGAAGATGAATCTTCTCAAGCAGAAGACTGGCTTTTGCACTCTACGTACAGTAATGGAGAATTACCAGATTTCCGTGCCTGGCCTCACGAAGATACCAAGTCAAGATACTCTTCTTCAGAGATGAACGCAAAAAGTACTCCTCGGCAGTTGTCAGCAGCTTGTTCTGTGCCTTCACTTCGAACATCCACCCCTCTGCAGGGTCCCGTACAAAGACGGAGCGTTGTAATAAACCAGCCTAATAAAGAAAATTTACGTCATCTCCATGTTTATAATTCTCTGGGCAGGAAAGGAACAAGTAATAAATCCCAGTCATATACCTGGTCCCAGTCCACTTCTTCAATTGTGCTAAACAAACTGGTGGACTCTATCAACTATCCAAATGAAATGGGAAAGCAGCAGCAGCTCTCTTCACACAGAACCTCAAGGAGTGATAGTCAACAGGACTTGTTACTAGGTACCGCCGTCTCAGGTCAGCAGGGTACTGAAAAATGCTCCGATGTGACTCTCCAGGATTCACAGAAGGTTCTGGTAGTGAATAAAAATTTACCATTAAATGCCCAGATAGCCGCACAGAACTATTTTTCCAATTTCAAAGAGGCAGGAGATGAAGATGACTACGTAGAGATAAAATCAGAAGAGGATGAATCAGACTTAGAGATAGCCCAGAATCGTCCCCGGAAATCTGATCCAAAGATCAGGGATGACGAGCTGTCTGACGATCACCGGAGCAACTTCCCGTCTTATTCTTTAAGCAGCCCATGTGCTTCTTCCACAAAACCAGTCAACAGCAAACTTAACCTTTCACCTTACCTCACATACGGCGACTCTGACAAACTGAACGACTACCTGTGGAATAACTCCTCACCCAATCAGCAGAACATTGTCCAGGCTCTAAGGGAAAAATTTCAGTGTCTCAGCTCAAGCAGCTTTGCCTAAAGTACTTTGTACCTTCTGACTGTACTGTCTTTTCACAATACCCATGTACTACAGATACTAATGACATACTTCAATGTAGTGTTCACGCAGCAATATGAAACTGTAGATGTATGACATATGGCACATGATGTTGAAAAGGTTGAAATGGACAGGACTGTACCAGTGGCAAATAGTATTTTGTGAGGAAGGTTGATTTCTAAGTTAATTTTACTTGAACATCCTTAGCTTAGTCTTACTATCTTCCACTTACACCTTAAAGTTTGGTCTTTTTTATGGTCTGGACACTTTCTTCCATATCTTGACAATTCTGTCCAGACTTTAAGAAATTTTATTGGGTGGCAGCTGTTATCGCAGGTAGCAGAGCAAGCACCATTAAAAGATTTTAAAGCATCTTAGGTTAAAAGTCAAGACCAAGGATAACATTATCTAAAGGCTATCTGGGTCAATTTGATATCTGCTATAAGTTGTCATCACTACCGCATTTCTCAATGCTTGACAAAAACTTGTTGGAATAGCCCTTTCTAGCGGGTAGTATATGTGTTATCCACTTTTTGGTTTCTGCTGGGAGCTCAGATAAGTTGATAATTTAGTATGCAAAAGTTATACGACCACAAGGAATCAGATTGCCCACAACCAAAACATTAGAAGGAAAAGGAAAATCTTCTCTGGGTTCTTTATGCAAGTAGATTCTTTGACAATTGCCACTTTTTGCTATTTGAAAACAAGGCCTTGAGAATATGATTGATACATTGCCGATTTTATGACTCCTGAAATATAGTAATTCCTTCAGTGGCCTGAAGGAAAATCCAACTCTATCAAAAGTTAGATTGTGTTAGGTATAGTTTGTTTTCCATTAGCATAAGTTGAATAAAAAAAATTTTCTTAAATGTGTTGAAGTACATTTCACACAAAGAAAATAGATTATTCTTAAATAAAACTAAGGCATTTTTTCAAACTTCCCCCTCTCCTTCCCCCAAGATTTATATTTTCAAAGGGCATTCTCCTATATGCACCCTCATGAGTCTGGGACTTGACTGAAAACATTTCTGAAGAGTTAGTGCCTTGGAAATGCCCTTTGATTTTGTTTTATTTGCATGTAGTATGTTTATGTCTATGTCCATACAAATCTATGTTAAAGATCTTTTACAAAGAGACACTCATTACAAAATTCTCTTTGCTACTTTTGCCAACTGACACCTTAACCTTTCATTGCTATTGTATCTAAAAAGCAGTGTACCATAGTATTATATAGGGACACCAGATACATAGGACCTCACAAAACCTCTTTTCACAGTTTTTTGTTTGGGAATTTGGGAAATGCGGTAGCAGATTTATTTGTTATTTGAAGAGATCCTACTTAATCACAAGTCCTATGAATGAAACACAAAATCAAAAGATCTTATGCAGAAACAAGATAGATTTTCAAAATGTGGACTTCAAAGTCTTGTCTGAAGCAGTTATAGATACTCACTTCCTCCCCACCCCCAACACAGTTTCCTATTTGGATAGGCAAATATAATCATGTATGATATTTCATCTGTGTTGTCTTCATTAAAATGAGTGAAACTAAAACAAAGTACACAATCAAGGTGGCATCCTACTTGTGATTCCTTTTTTGTGTTAAATCCAATGCCTCATTTCCTTAAATGCAAAACATAAAATATGATTCTCCTTATTAGTGATGGTTAGGACGCTTAAAAAAAAAAAAAACCAAGTCACTCTTTGCTTACTCCCTGCCCTTTTTCTTCCACCAAAGTGTTCATTTGGGGTGGGGGTGGTTAATAGGATACCAAACCCTTCATTCTTTGATAACCTTAAAAAATGCAGTATCCTGGGGTTTCAGGATCCAGCTGTTTCTGAAAAAAAAAAGTCATAAAAATCTCATACTTCTTGACTTCATAAAAGTCTTAAAAACAAGCTCCTGCAGTGCCCTTGGAAAACAAAAAGCTACTTGAATATTAATATGCCTGGAATGCAGTTGACTCCATTTTTTTGATTGGCATGAACTGAATTCTTGAAAATGAGCTGATCATTTTTCATTTTATAAAAATGGTAATTCCAATCGATGCTGCTTTGCTAATGGCATGGTTTTGATGTCTACTATTGAAAGCTTAAGACCTCCCCACACACACCTGGCAAATGATAGCTTTACGATAGCTCCCTTTGTTGTATAAAGTGTATATGTACATATCACTGTATTTACATGTTTAGGCAAAGCTGTGTTTTATGTCTTCAAATGAATTCTTTTTATTAGGGTGTGGATTTTGAGGACGGTGTATATACCCTTATTATGAATCGATGCTGCGATGATCAGTTTATGCTTTAACTTAGTTTTTAAATGGCATGGGATATGTTGTATTGCTGTATAAGCTCCCAACAAACCAAAAGTTCTGTGCATTTTAGAAATGTGTCTTTCTGTCTTATTAAATCCCTGTACTGGATACTCGAAAAAAATTTTTTAAATAAGTTCAGTTTTCACTTAATAGAATACTACCTATGGAAACTGCCTCTAGTAAAACAGTTTAAAATAGTGTATATAAGATAACGAACCTTAGCAATGCCCATTATTTAATAAAGTTTGTAAAGTACAAAGTAAATTATAGTGTGAATCAATGTGTATTAACTAAAAAATTTAGATTTCTCTTTTTAATTGCCCTTAACTACAGGAGTCAGTAACCTCACATCTTATGAATATGACTGATAGAACGTTTGATGAGGGTCAGAACAATGTACAGGTTTTCCAGTGGGCCAGTTTGTGCCATTTTCTATGTAATTGGAGTACATGAAACATGTTAGAATTATTTTGGGAGTGGAGTCCTATAGGTAGCTAAATTGGCCTAAAGCCAACACTAGATACTCATCCCTCCTACTCCCATATCCATGACAATTAACTTTGAACTATTTGCTTATAGAAATTTTTTTCAACTGTGCAATAAAGATGTGCAGGGCCAGTTAGTGTCATACTGCTTGGAATCCTAATTTTATCTGATGCTCATTGAAAAGAGAAACAGGATTGTTAAAATATTAAGAGTAGTGGAATATGTAGCCTGAAGTCAATTCCATTCCTGAATATAAACTCATCCAGACTGTACTTAAAGTACATATTCCTCGACTTTTTTTTTTTTTGAGGGGGAGTTAGGGTGGAGGAAAGAACCATTCTGAAGTCTTTTTAAAAGTGAATTTTCAACTTCACTGTCAGTCCACCAGAGAGATATCCCTTTGTGTTATTCGACCTAAGGCAAAAACTGTTTTGGATTAGCTCTAGTAATATGTTTAATTTAAAGAAATTGGTGACAGGAAAATTGGTGTCACTAATATAGAATGTGAATTAACTAAAGCCTCAAAGAGGAAAGAAAATGCGAATAATTTTTAAAAGTTAGTTTTCAATGAGCCGTAAGTACAGGTGATATAATCAGGCATTAAGTAACATGTTTATTTTTAGTATAATAGAGGCAAAACAGTTGTCTGACACAAAAGATTCTGGTCCACAGATATTCTTACATTGTAAAGAGCAAAAGTTTCTAAGACGTCTAGAGAGCTCTCGGATTCACTGTATTTTGTTTATGGTTCTATATCAGAATAAAAGCAGCTACACTCATCTCCACCAGCGAGAAAGGTTCATGACAGAAGCAACTTCCTCAACATTTCTGTTAAGTTTGTGTGTAAGTGTGTGTGAGTGTGTGTGTGCATGTTTCATTTTAGCCTTGAATCTTGTCCTATGGATAAGACCTAGAGCTTCATGTTGCACTTTTTCATGACGCATTTTGTTTAAAAATAAAGTATGTACTCTTAAACCTAGCTCCTCATATGTTTTTTGCTTTTCTTCCAAGCTAAACTGAAATAAATATGCCATACCCCAAGGGAAATATGTTCATGACAAATATCTAAAAACTTGTAATGCAATAAAGAAATCTTAGAGCTTTTATGAGTTTATAATGTAAAAATTAGGAGCTAAAATAGACTGGACCTGTGACTTCATTTGCAGAGGGAAATTTCAGAAATGCAAATACGCACCTTCTCCGAAACTTGAAGGGATACCTTGCCCAGGGTCTCATAGCAAGTATTTGTCAAAGGCAGCCCTGGAACCCAGGTCTTCTTGGACAGGAGGCTGGCCCTCTAGCCCTTTTGCCAAGCTGCTTCCATGTAAGAATACCAGTAAATGACATTGCAAGGAAATTGGAATGAAATGCTAGAAATGTCAGGGTCACTCTTACTACATTCTTCACCTTCAAAAAAAACTTTCTCAAGTCAGTCAACAAACGATTCAAATGCCAGGAAAGATCAGAATATATGTATTGGAATAAAATAAATATGCAATGTTTTCAAATTTCAATATCCAAATATTTAACACAGTCCATGATGTTCTTAAAAGATTAAATTTTCATAAGCAAGTCCAGCCAAATTAAAAATTAATTGCTAAATAATGGTACAGGTGGAACTACTGGTTGACTATTGATGAAAGATTAGCCTTTAGTAACCTGGTTTCATTAATGTCAATTTAACCATAATGTCAACTTTTTAAAATAATTTTACTCTTCAATATCAGAATCTGAAAGTCCAGTTTATGGGTTGTCCAGGACTTCTTACTGCCTCTTCAGTCCTGAAGCCCTTCCAAAAATTGTGGGAATGGAGTTTGACTCTCTCTGTCTCTCTGTGTCTCTCTGTCTCTCTTCATTAGGTTAATGGGTAAAACATAGCTTTGGAATCCAGAAGTTTGAGGGAACACAATCTTAAAATTGGCATTGTTGTGTTTGGCCTTCGTTCTGGAAGAGGACCATTAGGGAAATGATGACATGACTTGCAGCTGATATGAAGGAGGGAGGGCTGTGCAAGGTCACCAGCCTCACTTTCTCCTCCAGAGCCATCTGGGCCCAGTGGCCTGATATTCACCAGGATGAATGGAGATGGCCCACGCGAGATGGCCATTGCGAGACCCTGGCCCTTCCAGGCTGTGATAATTTTAAAATGTGCCAGGGGAATGCTACAAAGTCCTTAAGGGGAGGAAAAAGTTGGAAGACAACTGAATTCACAGCCCTCAAAGTTCAACAAAATCTAATATTTATTGGTCCTTAACAATGATTACCTCAAGAAGAGAAGTTTCCTTTTTGCTTTTGTACCATTTAGATTCTGGAATTCCATTTTTAGTATAAAATTCATCTTACTCGGGGCAGATATGGTCAAATGAATAAAGAACTGGACAAAGACCAAGCCCTAGAGATTTAAAAACCCCCTTGAATGTGGTGTAAATAATTAGAGGAAATGCTAAATTTAAGTTAGAAGTTATTGAAAATCAAGATGTATTTTTCCCCCATTTGAGTTCATAGATCCCTAGGAATGTATAGTCTGCGAGTCCCGGGGTTATTGTCACAAAAGCCTGGGGCTAACTGGATACTTGTTAGTTTGTAAGTTTTTCTTTTCTATTGTAACCCCGGGCAGTAGACAGGAGCCAACAGTCCCGGCTAAAAGGATAGTGTGTCGTTGCACCAGGAGTTTGCACCGCATCAGTTATTTCCTTTGTTACTTTACGCTAAGGTGTCTCTCAGAATTGGGGTCCGGCCAGCTTGGATGCGAGCTCCCGGGGCGTCCCTGGGCTGGCAGGCGTGCCCAATCTTCTGAGTGGAGTGCCCTCTAGGGGTTGGTTTTTGGTCCCCTAAGAAGGAAGGGCCGCTCGCTTACAGGGGCTTCTCTCGCTCGGGAGTTCCCAAGAGTTCGCCCTGCCCTGCCCGGCCCAGCCCAGCCCAGCCCGGCCCTGCCCTGCCCTGCCCTGCCCTGTCTGGCCCGGTCCGTAGCCCCAGGGTTGAGGAACTTGCGCAGCTGCTGCGGCGACAGCATCACAGCACCTCTGCACCGCGGGAGGATTCTCGCAGCGCGCTAGCATTCTTGGCTCCTCAGCCACTAGCGGCGGCGGCGGCAGCAGCAGCAGCATCTACAGCAGCAGCATCGGCTCCGGCTCTAACCATGCGCACCAGATTGCCAGGGGTCCTCAGACAACTCCGCTGGGCGCAGCAGCCCCCGGCCCCTAGCGCTATTCGAGGCTGCCGGCAGAGCATCCCGGCACAGCGGCTGTTCCCGCCCTGCGGGAGCCTCCAGGTACCCTGCCGGGCTGGCAGCGGCGGCGGCGGCAGCGCGGGCAAGGGCCTGCTCGACCAGCGGCGGCTGCGGGAGCCGCAGAGCGGGAGCAGCGGCCAAGCGGGCGGGAAAGCGCCGCTGAGGCCGGACGCCATGGTCAGGTAAGCTCCCTCAGCCCGCTAACTTTACCGGACTGGAGCCCGGGGCGCAGATGGGGTCGGCTCCGAGGCCTCGCTTCTGCCCCTCCACCCCATCCCATCCCCTTAGGCGGCGAGAGGGCAGCCCGGGGCGGAGGTGGGGGAGGGGACCGTGTGCTTGGTGACAACTTGTTGGAGCCTCTGATGTGGCAGCCGGCCGCCGCCGGGATGTCGCGCGGGTCCGGTGTGCGCATCCCGCCGCTGCCCAAGCACGGCGGAGAGAGGCCCCGAGTGCGATCTTGGGTGAGCCCTGAGCTGCCCCCCGTGCCGAGCGTAGAGGCGAGGGTGCGGGCGAGGGGCTGCCCCAGCTCCCCACGTGCGCCCGAGCGCGCCGGCCCGAGCTCGGCGCTGGCTCTGATGCAACCGCGTAACGCTTTGCTGAAGACGGAAGGAGGAGGCCTATCAGACTTCTGCCAGCACTCTGCTTCCCGCCATCCCCCGCCTGTGCACTGGGCAGCTGCCTGCTCCGGAGAAAGGCCCAGAGTTTGGGTTGGGGGACCCACCCCCTTTGCAATCGCAGACGCATACGCCTCCCTCCTGGCCTGTGTGAATCAGGTCGTTACCCCCGGGCGGCGCTCCCCGGCTAGAAAGTTGTGTTTGTTCTCCCATCCAGAGGCACTAACTGGCAATGAGTGGTCAGCCTGCCCTGGCAGCCCTTAGACTTGAGTCATGTCTCAGAACATTTGAAAAAAAAAAAAGTCCAGGAGAAGATATTTAGTAGCTTGATTTCATTGCTAGATGCATTTATGGCTTTAGAAAAACTAGCTCAGGGGGCAGCTAGGTGGCACGGTGAGTAGAGCACCGGCCCTGGAGTCAGGAGGACCTGAGTTCAAATCCAGCTTCAGGCACTTGACACATGTACTAGCTGTGTGACTTTGGGCAAGTCACTTAACACCAATTGCCCTCCCGCCCCCAAAAAATTAACTCTAGCGGTGGGGTATGTTTACACCTGGTTGCATATCAAGTTTGCTTATGGAAAAGTAAGGTTAAAGACTACTAGGTGTCTTTAGGGACTGCCGAGGTTAGGGTATTACAATGCAAGCCAATGACGCCCTGGGGGTAGGGGTAGGGTTGGAGAATCCTAAAACTTTGGATACAGCAAATGGCTGAAAGCGGCCACTCTAAAACTTGTATTTTGTTTAAAAAACAAAACAAAAAAACCTTTTTTAGCCCCGAAAATGCCTGAACTTGTTAGTACCCGAGGGACTCCTCCCTTAAGCCATCCCGGCTGATGGAGCCATCCTTCTGTACCCTACCCACCTGGAAACGTTAACGAGCCTTCTTTCCATTAAGGTTAATCATCCCATACTATAGTGTGTAGTAGCTCTACAGCTAAGGCCTTTTGGTTGACACACTGCCTATCACATAGTAGGCATCTAATACATGTTTGTAGAGATTGGTTGGGACTCAGTGTAATTAATGATGGCTTAGTTACTACAAATACTTCAAGTAAGTGGCTGTTTGTGGGTATGTGCACCAGCCTCACACCTCCCCGCTACAGAAATTGCAACCCCTTTGTGCCTAGGCCTAAGTAGATGGTTTCAGCGAATTTGGCCAAGGCCAAAAAGAACTCAATTGGTTCTGATCCCCGTCCATTCCAAACTTAGGTAGTGTGTAGTTATCAGATATTGAAGGTGATTGAAAAGATTATAGATTTAGAGCTGAAAGGGTTCTTTATTTATTTTTAAGTTGTTTTGTTCATGATTCCCCTAAACCTAAGGGAAAGATTACAGCATACGGGCCAGTCATGTACACCCAAAAGTCACTTGGGCAGAGAATTTTGGGGTGTGGGAGGTGGGTGGGTTGGTTTGAGATACAGCCCCCAGGAAAACCACCACCATCAGAAGAGACAAAATCAGAAAGTGAATATGGGAAAATTGAGGGGGTGGGGGAGTGGGAGCAGAATCCGATATTGAAAATACCAGAGATCTCAGGAAGGAAACTAAAATGTAAACTGATAAATCTACCTGGCAGATTACCATTACTACCATTAAGAACAGAACTAATTTTGACCTACACTGCTAGTAAATAAGTTGAAGCATCTATGAGCAAATACTGCAAACCTAGGGAGTTAAAGGACTTATGGCATACTTTAAATGGGACAGCAAAAGAATATACATATTTCTCACACCACATGTAACTTGGAAACAATCCAATAAACCAAAAAGATTGACAGATTAGATAAGAAAACAAAACCCCACAATATGTTGCTTACAAGCAGCACATTTTAAAAATAAGGACACACAAAATAAAACAAAGGATGGGAAAAAAATTTACTATGCATCTAGTGAACCCAAAAAAACAGGAGTTGCAATCATATTGACGAAGTAAAAATAAAAAGAAATAGACAAGGAAACTATTATGCTGAAAGGAACCATTAACAAACCAATATCATTTGACTATAATATTCCCTTGCTCTATAGTAAATTTCAGCATTCCATATTACATGTTGTTGTTCAATCGTGTCTGACTCTTCATGACCCCATTTGGGGTTTTCTTGGCAAGGATACTGGAGTAGTTTGCCATTTCCTTCTCCAGCTCATTTTACAGATGAGGAAACTGAGGCAGAGAGGATTGAGTGACTTGCCCAGATAGTGTCTGAGGACACATCTGAATTCAAGACCTCCTGACTCCAGGCCCAGCCTTTATCCACTGAGCCACCTACCTGCCTCCATTACTTCGAGGTGCAAATGTAAACTTTGTTTGCATTTGATCTCCCTTACAATTAAACCCCTACCTGCCCTTCTGGGTGCTTCTTTACTCCTTTTAAATCCACTATTTAGAACACTGCCTGGAAGCTAGGTTGATTTCACCCTGGAAATGACTTTGATTTCTGTGTTCTATATCTGAAATGAGATATGTGTAAATTGCTTAAAATGTTATATAAATGTGAGCTATTACTACTGTTGCAGTCCATCAGTCTGGCACGGCCTGCCCCAAACCCTCATCCGTAACTTCACATATCATTTGTTATCTAGAGAAAAGTAATACTTAATGGAAACAGAATTGTTGGTGTTAATGTTATCTGATAATTCTTTTCAATTGCCTTGATCCCAGAGGTTGGTAGTGGACCAAGTTATTTCCAAAACAGTGGCAGGAAAATTCACAATTAGAGACATTTGATTTATGGTAACAGTCTGTTCTTTTCAAGTAAGTAATGGAACAATCTTGAATCCTAAAATAAAATCATATGAGCTCAAATAAGACTAGAAACTATAATTATATAGTTCCAAAAGTATAGAGTTGGACGTGACCTCAGAAACCATCTAAAACTACCTAATAAATACCACCCTGTCTTAATAAAGGAGGCTCAGGCCGTTTCAGAGTACCAAAAACCCAGGATAAGGAAGCATGGAAGCTATGACAGGACAGTAGGTCAGGCCAGCTTCATTGTAGGGACAAACAAAAGGTCATCTAGGAGAAGGGTGGAAACTGGGTCCACTGAGTCTTGGGTGGGAGTGGAGCACTTTCTCCAAAGCCAGTAAATTCTAGTGAGTTTTTATAGGGTCCTTATCTAGGTCAGTTCAGGGAAAGTTGGAGCTTGGACCAGGGTGTGGGGGTGGGGGGGGGGAGTGTAGGGGCAGGTTCAGGCTGGTGCAGGGGAAAATTTGTTCATTAAAGGCTAGGGTCTTCCTTATACTCCTCTCTCCACCTCATTTTACTTAAAGAAACCGAAGCCTTGAGGAATTCATTGGCTTGACTAGGGATACCCTGAAGGTAACTAGTCGACTCCAGGATGGTTATCCAGCCTCTGTAACTCCAGAAACACTGTTCTTCCCACTATACTAGACTGTAAGAAGTGGGAGGGGGTTGAGATAGGAGTAAATAGTTTGCCATCAGAGAAAGGTACTGGTAAAGTCCAACCTAAGCTTCTGTCCTTCCTTAAACCTAATTTCACTTTGTTTCAGTTTAACAAACAGTATTTAATGAAGGACATCATGATCTAGTCGCCCTAGTGGATACTTTGCTGGGTTTGGAGTCAGGAAATACCAAGTTCACACTGTTCCTGACATCGTATGCCCTGGCTCAAGTGACTTAACCTCTTCATTCGTTCATCATTCAATACTTCAGCCTCAGTTTCCTCATTACACTTGCCTTCCTAGGTTGATGTGAACAGCCTTAACTAACTGAAACGGTCTCCCCAAAAAAGGAACTTAAAGAGGGGAAGAAAAGCTTGGCGCTTCGAGAACTCTGTTAGAACTCTTTATAGCTTTCTGTGTCTTTTGAGGAAAGTGAAAGAATCACTAAAGTTGTCCCCTCCTCTCTCCCCTTCCGGTAAAACCTTGGGGCAAAACCACCCAAAGGTCCAAAAGAAATCTTGTGTGTAAAAGTCTCTTGTCACCCTCAAGTTATTTTTAGATCTTATATTATTTACCAGATGAGCATAATTTTTGAAATCCTGTATTTACATTTTCTGTCTCTCTTCCTCTTCTCCCTTCTCCCCACATATAGTTAGTGTGGGTGGCTTGAGAAAACTTGTTAGAATTGTAGGGAAAGTACTATTATGCCTGCTAGGTGGTCCAGCAGATAGAACACTGGGTCTGGAGTCAGAATATACACTATTTTCAGAGGAGTAAGGGAAAAATGTGCCAGGAACTGTGCTAAGCACTTTACAAATATTATTATACAAATATTTACAGTTGAGGAAACTGAGGCAAAGAGAGATTAAATTATTTGCTCAGGGTCACATAGCTAAGTGTCTGAATCCAGACTTGACCTTAAGTCTTCCTGACTGCAGACATGGTGGTTTATCCATTGCACCACCTTGCTGCTTTTTTTCAGAAAGAACTTATAATTTAAAGTGGGGTTTGGACCAAAGTGTTTTTTATAACTGAAAAAGCTGAAAGATCGAGTTATTATTTTTTACCAAAGCTAATTGAGGAAGGATCTTAAGAGGTGAATCATAAAATTAGTTGCAGATATTTTCTGATATTGTTATCATTGTATTATAAGGTCAACATCTCTCCCAAAGTCCATTTAAATTATTCTGTTTGTGAGAAATTTTCGTATCAGTACTGTGGATTTTTATTCTCCAAGCTCACACATACGTACATTTTAACAAAGCCAAATCAAGCTTTTCTTATTCTCTACTTTGCACCTTCTAGTCTCGGGGACCTTCTAGGCCAGATAAGCCCTGATTCCAGTTTGTCAGACTGCTCTTTTAAACTTTTCTAAACTCAGAAGCAAATGTAAATGCCATTTGTTAGCTATCTACTCTGCCTTTGTTGAAATCTCTCAAAAGTAAAAGGGAGGGAGCTTCAGCACCTACCTATTTACTGCTAGGATTAAACATAACCTGACCATTTCTAACCTTTATTCCCCTCCAAGTGTTCTACTATCCAAAGCCTACTTGCTTGTTGGATGATTAAATATGAGCCTTATAGACTTTTTAAGAAAAGGATCTTTGGTTTAAAAGAAAATTGATATGGAATTGAGTATGAGCTATTGTTACCTTCCTGTTTCTGGAGTTCTTTACTTCATCCACCGTATTTTATCTTCCCCTCTACTCCCCCTATCCACTAAATAGAATGAATGTTATAAAATCTAAATAGTATGTATAAACTTGTCTTAGAGGCACAGATTTTGAGTTGGAAGAGACCTTAAAGACCACCTAGTGTGAACCCTTTTCCCCACACCTACCCCATCTCCCCAACGTTGACTTCCAGAGAGTAAATGTGACTTGCTCATTGACAATCTGTATAAAATCTCAGATTTGCAATGTCAAGAGAAGGTTCATTTATCATCAATTGGTATATGGCATTACCACTAATTAAACAATCATCACTAAACTTCAAGAAAGGATAAAGCCTTAGAATCCCACTGGAAGGCTCTTTAAGAACCTTGTTTCTGATCTTAAGGAATTGTGCCTTATAGTGGAAGGGTAGCTGAAGTCCAAGATAATCTCTAGCCCTTCTTTTGGTTTTATTGCCTTTGACCTATTTGCCCAGATGTGCTTGGGTGGGAATATTTAACAAATGCACAAGAGAAAGGGTTGATTTCTTGTATTTCTCCATTTTATTTCCTGTCAACTCTCTTCTGGAGATGCTAGTTACAAGTACAGCAGCCTACAGTCTGGAGCTAGAGGGAAGAAAAGGAATACTGCCCAATCTACAGCCTAGGCAACAAGCCACCAAATAATCAAGAGTTGTTAACCATTTGTGACTTTTGTTGTTGTTCAGTCATGTCTGACTCTTCATGACCCTATTTAGGGTTTTCTTGGAAAAGATGCTGGAGTTGTTTGCCATTTCCTTCTCCAATTCATTTTACAGATGAGTGAACTGAGGCAAACAGGGTTAAGTGATTTACTTTATCTCTAAACAGATTTGAAAAACCAAATTCCTTCTGAGTAGAATGTTTAATAACTCTGGCAGATATGCTTTAATGTAGTGGTGCCTTGCTAAATGTTATAATGAGAAACATTAATTTTTCAGTTAACAAATTTCATGCATTTCAATGAACAAATCCTCTGGGAATGGTGCTTTTATGTATTGTTAAAAACAATATTCAAAAATTGCACAAAGCGGAGCTGTCTTCCTTATCAGCAACTGTCTTTAAAAAATTCATTGCATAGCTTGTATCTGCCCAGATCCTAGGGAAAGTTGTGGAATAAATGCTTGGTCTTTCTAGGCTTTCTTCCTTTTCCTCACACCCCATTTCAGATATATAGTTCCTTCCTTGCCTCTGCCTCTTAGAACTCTACTCCTACTGCAATTATGATGCTCCCTCTTCTCTGTCCCTCAAAATCTGTTTTTTCCCATTCTCCCTAATTGATTCCAAGAAAATAGTAACCCTTCTAGCCAAGGTCAACCCTTCTATTTGAACCCCAGATCTTATCAACCCTGAGACTCTGCACTTTGGTCAATCCCTTTCACCTCAATATATCTCTACGTTCTGACTCCTTTCCTGATCCCACAGTCATGCTTAGTTCTCCCCATCATTAAACAACAATTTTCATTGACTCTACTACAATTCTCAAGTCATTCATTGCCCAATTTCTCTTCTTTCTTTCACAACCAAATTCCTAGAAAAAAAATCATCTATATTCATTTATCTCTAGATTTCTACCTCCCCCTCAATTTTCAACCTCTGTCTTTCGAAATCAGATGGTATTCTAAAAAGAATACATATATGGATTAGAAGATATTAAAATTAAAATTCTCATTCTTGGTAATGATTTTTTGTACCTCTCCAGTGTACTTGTGGAATAAATCATTTCAAGAGCTCTTCATTGTTTTATCTCCCCATTAGATTGAGCTTATAGTCTATGAAGGTAGGGGCTAATCACCAAATTTTTCATCTCTTTAGGTGTCTAGAATTGTGATCTGGACATAATTGGTACTTAATCAATGTTTTCTACTACTGCTAATTATAGTTTTTTTTTCCTGCCACCCTAAAATTCATTCTTTCCACACCATATTATTTCACCTTTTTAATGAGGTTAATGCATGCTTTGCCAGAGCTAGCACAGTATTTGTGAGGCTCTTCAGGAAAATGTGAGAGAGAAGAAGTATTAGACTGATTACCAAAGTGAAGGTCTACAGAGCTGTTGTGCTGACTTCATTGTTGTATGCCTGTGAAACCTGAACAGTATACTGGAGCCATGCTTCTATTTGAATTGCCTTAGGAAGATTCTCAAGATCACCTGGCAAGATAAGATACCAGACACTGAGTTCTTTTCTGGAACTAAACTGACAAGCATTTAAACTCTACTGCAGATAGCATAACTACAGTGGGCTGGCCACATTGTTCAGACAGCAAAAAGAACTCACGCGGTGGTCACAAGAAGTGATAGGAGGACACTCTCAAGGTCTCTCTTAAGTACTTTAGAGTTGATTGTGTGACATTAGGGACATTTACACAAGACCACACAGCGTGGCATACCCTAATCAGAGAAGGTGCTATGTTCTATAAGCAAAGCAGAATTGAAGCAGCTCAAAAGAAACACAAATTTAGAGAATCCATCCCAAATATTCACATGGACTACTTGTAGTAGAACATTTCAAGTTTCTGTTAGTCTGATCAGCCACAGTCAGATGCACTGTAACTTGACTCTCATAGGAATGTCGTTTTGGTCCTCTTGGAGAACAAAGGAAAACAATGTATTTTTGACAAATTAATACATTGTTGAAATATGTCTTTTGTTAACAGATGTTTAGCTGAATTGTGTTTCTTCTCATTGCAGAGAAATAATTCAGAATTCAAAAGAAGTTCTGAGTTTATTGCAAAAAGGAAACCCTGCCTTTAAGCCAGTACTTGCAATTGTCCAGGTAAGGTTGAGAGTATTGCTTCAGAAGCTGTTTTATGATATATTTCCATTTTTAAAATTTCTTCGTGGAAGCTTAAGCTTTGAAATCAAGAAGGAACAAATAGCTTTAGGTTTTCTTATTTTTAAAGCAGCCTGAAAAGATCTGATCACTAACAATCTCTGTAGTACTTGTGCATAAACTGGATATTCTTTTAGTGAATTGAGACTAAGGAGTGTTCTAGAACATAACAGAAGAAATTCACTTATTTTTATTCTGAAAAAAATTAAGCTTCAAGGGTATTTAAGTGCCTACTGTGACAAAAATTATTTGAGGATCAGCAATGGTGCAGAGCTATGATAAAAACCAGTTTATAATGATCAGAGCATAGACTCTGTATGTATCAGTCACCCTTGAGCAGCATGTTCTGCAACATTATGTAAGTTAGAATTACATAAGAAGGATGAGTACAATAGAATTTCAAAGAGTAAATAAGAGAAGGTTGTAGTTTACAGACCAAAGAACAATGGCCAAAGGGAGAAAATCTGTATCAAGTAAAACAGGAAACTAGTGGGAAACCATAACTGATATCTAAAGCTATAAATTTGCAGACTGATAGAATAGGAACTAACCAGTTAATGTAGCTGATATCTTGGGTTAATTTTCCAGACTTTAGCCAATTCCATGCACTGCTTATCTTGAGTAAATTGTGATAATAAAATTGAACACCAAATTCTCTTATTATAATATTAAATACATTTAAATCATAATTATTACTGCCATTGAAATTTTCTCATGGAATCCTTCACCCTTCCCTTGCATGTAGCCACCTGGTCAAGAAGGTGGTATTTGAGTTGGTTCTATTGTTGTTCATTTCATTCATGTCTTACCCCATTTGGGGTTTTCTTGGCAAACATACTGGAGTGGTTTGCCATTTCCTTCTCTGGCTCATTTTACAGATGAGGAAACTGAGGCAGGCTGAAGCAAAAAAATGACTTGCCCAGGGTCACACAGCTAGTAAGTGTCAGAGGTCAGATTTGAACACAGGAAAATGAATCTTCCTGACTCCAGGTCTGGTGCGCTATCCGCTGCACCACCTCACTGCACCCAGTCAGGGCATTGTTGAAGCCAGCATGCTGCACTGTATACATGAAGGCTCAGGCCTCTGAAGTTCCCATTAGGCTGTAAACACCCTTTAGTCTGGGAGCTGTCACTTGCAAAGAAATTACAGAATTTCCTGTATCGAATAAAGAAATGCTGCCTTTGGAAGACCTGGTTCCTTCATGTTTGGACACTACAGTAATCTTGCTGATAGATCTTCCTAAATTTGACTCTGGGGCCCAAATTCTCACAAATTCATTCATACCTCAAGTGACCTCTCAGTCCTTGTAAAAGTTTCAGCTATCTGCTATTTATCTGTGTCCAGCCCCTGGCCTTGTTTGCTTCTTTATTGACTGCCTGGGCCACCTACAGAAGCCCTTGTGTTTTTGCCTGCGGCCCGCCTCTCCATCACACTGTGCTGGTACTAGTGTCCCTGTGTGTTCCCCTCCAAGAAAGTGGTTTCTACTTAAGCCAGAAGTTCTTGACCATTTTATATGTTATGGACTCTCTCTGGATAATATTTGTAAGTAAATGAAGAAAATGATAAGTTTATGTTAGAAGTTAGTGAAAATAAATATGTGGGTTTTTTCTCATCCTAAATCACTAGACACCCTCACCCATACCCAAATTCTAAAGGCTCTGTGGACCCCAGGTTAAGAAATTCTGACAAATTCTGATGTGAGTACTGAGAAGAGTATTCACCTAAACTTGAAACCTTTAAGTATACTTAGATTAAATTTTTATTCAATTCAATAAACATTTTAGTTATCCCTTCTGCATCTTGGGTTAGGAACATGGTGCCCCAAAATCTGGAAAATCTGCATAAAATTCTTTGGTCTTCTCTTTGTACCAGAGAAGTGGTCTGAATTTTTTCTTTCGGGGCGTTTACAGTATTAAAAGATAAGATATGTTGATATTATACAGTACTATACATATATTTTATGTATTTCTATACTTTTTCTGTCATCGCCTGTCATCGCCTGTCATCTGCCAAAGTCCAAAAAAAAAAATCCCATCTAATTTCTTATGCCGACCCTCAGAATATATATCAAATGATGGGGAATGTCGTGATGTGGAAAAGATAACTATCTCTTTCTGCTTCACTTTCCTATTTGTCAAAGGGGAATAACAGTAGTACCTACCTCCCAGGTTGTGGTGAGGATCAAATGAGATAATAGTTGTAAAATGCCTTACAAACCTTAAAGCACTATATAAATGCTAAGATATTTTTGTTACTACTTTATTATTATCTGCCTGTCACAGCACTAGGTGCTCACGTCTCTTATAAAGCATAGAAATAATGTTAGGGCAGTGATAAGAGGTTAAGAGTCGGAAAATTTAGGTTCTCCCCCAGTCTCTAGTTCATGGACTTCTGACCTAAGTGTTCTCATCTGTGAAGTGATACTGTTGCTACTGCTGTGTTTGGATCAAAGGTCTGACAATGAGTGAAATGCAATTCAATGGTTTCTTTCAAGGAAAGTGCAAATATTGCGTATACTTTATTTTCCCCTCAAATTATTCTATAATCAAAAACATTCCCTTTTGCCCCAATATATTTTTATATATTTTGTTAAATATTTCTCAATTACAGGTAAAAAACATTTTAACATTCATTTTTTATAATTTTATGCTCCAAATTCCCTCCCTCTCATCCATCCACTCTTGAGAAGGCAAGCAATTTGATATGGATTATACATATGAAGTCATGCAAAACATACTTCCATTATAAGCCATGTTGCAAAAGAAAACACAAATCAAAAAAAAACCCAATAAAAATAAAGTTAAAAAAGGATGCTTAAATCTGCATTCAGACTCCATCAGTTCTTTCTCTGGAGGTTTATTTTTAATAATTACATATTATTCCTTTATGTGTGTTTTAATATACATTCCTTTTTCCCCCCTTAAGGCAGGTGATGATAATTGGATGCAGGAGATAAACCAGAACTTGGCTGAAGAGGTAAGGATTGGACGTTTTTTGTTCCCTTTGTTCAAAATTATAATTTTGAATTATGTGTTTAGGTTTCTAAAATAGCTTGATTCTTTCTTTTCAGGTTGGTCTGAACATTACTCATGTTTGCCTGCCTCCTGACAGCAGTGAAGATGAGGTAATGGTCTCTTGTCTTCCTTTTATTAATATTGCCGAGCTGGAAGAGATCCAACCCTTTCTTGTGGCTAAGAATTTAAAAGGAATATATCTCTTCTACTTGATAGAAATAGTCTTTCAATTCCACCTCTATGACCTTGACATTGTTCTTTCACTATGGCTCAGTATTTTCATCTTTAAAATGATGAGATGTTGGGTTGGATGATCTCTAAAGGCCCTTTAAGTGTAAATTTCCATTATTTAATTTCATTTTGCTTTTATTATATTAGTTTTGTGCAAAGCAACATACTGTGGTGAGATAAAGGTTAGATAAGATGCAATTCCTTCCTTCTACCACCTTAGCAACCAGTTGATCCATAGAAAACTCAAATATTGAGGCCTTATTGGCTTACTTTGGTTAATATCTCTTTAAGGTGACTTTTGGACGATAATCTGAGGCAATAGTATTCTGTTTTCTTAGGGGAGCAACATACCAAAATTTGTGGGATGCAGCCAAAGCAGTAGTTAGGGAAATTTTTGGTTTAGGGAAATCTCTCAAAGAGCGTATCAGTGAAAAAGAGAGTAGAATCAATGAATTGGACATGCAACTAAAAAAAAACTAGAACAAATTTAAAATACGCAATAAAACACCAAAATGAAAATCCTGAAAATCAAAGGAGTAATAAAACTGAAAGTAAGAAAATCATTGAAATATTAAATAAAACTAGGAGTTGGTTTTATGAAAGAAAAAAAACATAACCCACCAATAAAATAGACAAACCATTGATTAATTTGATTTTAAGAAAGAAGAAAACCAAATTAGCAGCATCAAAAATGAAAAGGGTAAATGTACAATTCATGATGATGAAGTTAAAGCAGTTATTGGAGTTATTTTGCCCAATTATAGGTCAGTAAAACTGACCATCTAAGTGAAATGGATGAATATTTACAGAAACATAAACTGCTCAGATTAACAAGAGGAAACAGAATACCTTAAATGTTGTTCAGTCATGTCTCACTCTTCATGACCCCATTTGGGGTTTTCTTGGCAAAGATACGGGAGAGGTTTGCCATTTCCTTCTCTAATTCATTTTACAGATGATGAAACTGAGACAAACAGGGTTAAGTGACTTGCCTTGGTTCACACAGCTAGTAAGTGTCTGAGGCCAGATTTGAACTCAGGAAGATGAGTCTCCCTGACTCAGCCCTGCACTCTATATGTAGGGACAGTTAGTTACCCAATACTTAAATAACCTTAGGTTATTTTCCTTAGGGCCAAGACTCTAGTTGCTTCTGTTGATGCAGAGATTCACTTTCAGAAGTAGCTAGTAAGGTTGGCATTCCTCACTCTTTTTTTTTTTATGTTTAGGGTTGGATGAGAGACAATAAAAGAGGCCTCTTCTCTGAGGTTGAGTAGGCCAGCATTTCTTGGTATGCAGTGAGTGCTTCATTGGTATTTAGTCTTCAGCTTTTCATCAGATTTGCCAGGGAATGTGTTTTGAAAATTTATGATAGAGAAATATTGCCAACATTTGACAATAGATAATTATGGAGGCAATATGCCATAGTAGAAAGAAGCTGGTCTTTGATCCAGAAGACAAGTTACAGCTCTGCTACTCACGTAGGTGGACATGTCACTTGAATGCTCTGCAACCTCAGTTGCTTCATCTGTAAAAATGAATGGGTTGGACTTGAACCATCTAAAGGGCCCTTCATACTCTTAATGTTTTGTGATTCTGGGAGTCCTCTACCAGATAAAGTCCTCATGCAATGGGTGCCCAGTCTAAAAGCTCAACTAGAGCTAACAGTTTGATATGCAAGTCAAAAAAGATCTCAGGTTGCACTGGATGGCATAGTGTACAGAACAAGGAAGGTGATAGTCCTCGTACGGACTCTGTCCTTGTAAGACTACATCTGTCTCCATTCTTGAGTATTCTGTGGAATATTTTATGTGTGTTTGGCTCAAGGCATGAATCTATTAATAGAGGTTTTCCCTTTGCAATTATAATAAGGTTGCTTCTTGGTCCTCTTCCTGTGGTACTTAAATTCTATGGCTGGCAGAGTGGAGAGAACACTGAGGATAGCCCTTTGTACCTCTTAAGCCCTGGTCGTGCTCAGTTTTTTATTTGTTGTGTGTTCTATCTTTTCCAACTTTGTTCTCATTTAGGGCAGGGCTGACATTGTAAACTTAGCTTTTTTTCTTCTGTGGAGGTTAACACAGGGCTTTACAAAGAGAGGGACTCAAGCCTTTGTAAAATCAAATTGAATCACAGAAAGGAAATCTCATATTCCCTAAGCAATAGAGGGTTTATGTTTTTTTGAAATTTTTTTGAATTTAAATTTTTTAACATTTTATTTAATTTTTTAAAAAATATTTATTTTGTTATTTGTTTGCTGTATTTTATTCAAATTTTATATCATAGAAAAAGAAAGAAAAAGATGGAGGGGAATGACAACTCAACACTGCTCTTTTTTACCATGAATTAACTTTTAAATCAAAATGCTTCTTATTAAATGTGTGGTTACTGGTTGTTTGTTTAATCAAGCTAGTTTTTTTTTATATTTTTCTATTTAGATTATAGATGAAATCTTGAAGCTCAACAATGATGCTAGAATTCATGGTCTAGCTCTTCAGCTTTCCATCAGCTCATTTAGCCACAAGATACTGAATGCTTTGAAACCAGACAAAGATGTGGACGGGTAAGAAATCATTGTAGTCATTCAGTGAATATGACATTTATTAAGCGCGCTGAGAAATTAAATGGCTTTTGTTGTTCACTTTTATTACATAAATTTTTTCACTAAATTTTCTATTGTGTGTGTTTACTGTCAAGTCAAAAAGAGAACTTGAGAAATCCTGGAAGCTATATGGGTGATTTGAGTCTTTGTAAGGAGCAAGTTATAATTTTTGATGAGTTATTCTTTTGAATCACTAGGTCATCATTTAGTAAATTACCTCTCATTCTGCTCCCTTGATTATCTGTGATTTGCCCACCCAGGGCCCTAATTTCCCAGCAGCACTGTATACTACAGCATTTCCAGCCTAGTTCAGGACCACAAAAACAACCATAAAAGGTTCTCTTTTAAATCAAAATCATGGTCACATAGTAGTAGTAGAGCTAAGATTCAAACCCAAGTCCTCTGACTCTTTCTCTTCTACCATACTGCTTTCATGTTGTCTTTTAAGGAAATTGATTGTTATTTAAAATAGTTTTTACCTTGTTTAAAAAAATTTTTTTGTTCCCAGTAAAGAAGTCCCTTAAATCGTGCAAGTTGATACCTTTTCTGCAACTTATTCCTTGAGCACAAAAATTAAATAACTTGCTCAGGGTCATACAGCCAGTATATATCATAGGTGGAATTGAACCCAGCTCTTTCTGACTCCCAAGGCCAGTTCTCTAACCACTATTCCATGCAGCCTCTCTCTATTTTTTAATCAGTATTTAAATATCCAAAATAATGCATTTTGATTGCATTGACACAATCCATCCCATCCATAAATACTGATTGTCTTTCTAGAGTTTTAGGTCTTCCTTTATGTCAGTTATTATAATTTTTTGGCTTTCTTTACACTTTTCACGTGTACATCTAGGTAAGTTAATTCCCTAAGATTTAATGAATATTTTTGTAAATGGAATTTCTATTTCTTATGATTTCTTATTGTTACTAATATCCTATAAGAATGTACTTGATTTTTATGTGATAAGATTCTCTTAAATTCACTACCTATACTCAGTTAAAAGAGCACAAGCTACCTGAAACATTTAAGATCTTCCTTGCTTAGGCCCTATATATTGGCAGTGCCATACCCACAGCAGCTGCTGTGAATATGATGGTGTATATCCAGGTTTGAATCACAAGATATAACAGACTCTCTTCATGGGAGACAAAACCAAAACATTTATTCAAACATCAGAAAGCCAGATCCATCACAGCAACAAAGAAATCTATACATATTATCAATGCAGGGGGCAATGCCATCCCCAGGCCTTCCCTCCCTCAGGGCCTCCCCACAAACAAGCTCCCTCAAGCAAAATCACTCCCTCTCTCACTCCTGCTAGCTACTCTGCTCTCTCTGCCTGCTCTGTCTCTCTCCCAGCTCCAACTCACTCCAACTTTCTGCTCCATTCATTCAACAAGCTCCTCCCACCACAGGTTCCATGTGACTCAAGCAGGTCACATAGGCCTATTAATGGATGGGAAAGATCTCCCCATTGCATTAACATTACACCCTAACAGTGACTTTAGTTAAGGACAGATGGCTAGCAATCGCTTCTGTTATGTAATGGGATTCTGGAGGCAGTATCAGTCAATTGGGGCAAGTAGGTGTCACAGTGGGTAGAGTGCTGGGCCTGGAGCTTAATAAATATATCTAGGTAAAAAAACATGTGTGCCTTGTGTTAATTATTAGATAGTAAACTATGAATCTTTTTCTAAAGTTTACTATCTAATAATTAACATACGGCATAGTGATGAAATTTCAAGGTGCCATAGGGACATGCCTTCTTGAGTTGAGCCCTGTATTAGGTTAATGGAAAACAGGGAATTTATATATTATGTATTCTTTCTTTATTAATACACTTTAGCCTCGATGGATGAGAACTTCAAAAACTTGAAAGTGAGGGTTATCACCTTCAGTGATTGGTTTCAAAATTTTCTAAGTAGCAAAACATGACAAATTCTTTTAAAAAATAATGTAGTTATTTTGCAAAGAACCTGCATCAAGGCCATCAACTCATGTTAGCCACTTTTAGAGAGTTTGAGTCTACTTTGGCCTGAATTTTAACTGGCAAAGAAATCAAACCAACTCCTCCTCCCCCCATTTCACCCTTACTTTAAGTGATTTCTCTACCAAAAGTTCATGGTATCATAACTCTAAAGCTGGAAGGAACCTTAGAAATCATCTATTACGTTGTC
This sequence comes from Phalanger gymnotis, assembly GCA_028646595.1. NCBI lineage: Eukaryota > Metazoa > Chordata > Mammalia > Diprotodontia > Phalangeridae > Phalanger > Phalanger gymnotis. The sequence goes on along the minus strand of CM053627.1, from coordinate 94,786,017 downwards.
CTACTGTCAAGGAAACTGAGGGAACAGAGCTTTAGTGACTTGCCAAGGTCCTATGGAGATAAGTCACAGAAATGGAATGCACATGGAGGTGACTATATGAGTTTTGACTCTGCCAGGTTGTCCAAAGGCTAGATGGTTAACAATAGACTCTGCGACTAGGCTTGAAGCATGAATTTAAGGCTTGAAAACTAAATTATAACTCCCATTGCTATCTCCTTTTTGGCCTGTGGGGGTCAGAATGAAGATTCTTCTAGCAATGTTCATTGCAAAGTAAATTTCTTTCATTCTCTGCTCACTTTTAATCTTTTAATCATTCAGTTTATCAGGTACTGGGTCATATTTCCTTTAAACTTTATGTTGAATTTAGTTGAGTATTTGCTACTGTCTCATTTACCTATTTCTTTGTGTTATGCCTCAGGGTGACAGACATAAACCTGGGAAAGTTGGTACGCGGCGATGCCCATGAATGTTTTGTTTCGCCTACTGCCAGAGCTGTGATTGAACTTCTTGAGAAATCAGGTAATAGCAAAAGTAATAATGCTAGTAATTGTCATTTAAAAAGTGCTAAAAGAAAGAAGGAAGGAGGGATGGAGGAAGGAAAAAAGATTCAACTGCAAGTGAGATGGAAAGGGAGGTAAGGAGAAAGGAGGGTGGATTGAGCTTCAAGTGAGATGGAAATGTCCCGTGGTTCTTATAGGAATGGTAATGCCTCTTTAGTGTCATCTCCATCAATAAAATCATCGTTTTTCTGAAGCTGAACCATTTGACAGTGCCAAGGACTTTGGTGGCAAGGACTTTTCTTTTCTGGGATTTCATTAGCTGTGGTCATGGTGCCTGCAGGAGGAGTTCCCAAGCTATCTCCTCATGGATTGCTTTTCCAGTATGATAGCTGTAAGCATTCTATAACATTGTAGCGACAAGTGCTACTGTTTCCTGTTTCCCAGGTTCTTGGATTCAGGGACCTGGGATTTTTCCATCAGGTCTGAGAGGAGATGGTGGTTAGGGCAGCAATGGTAATTTGACTGGCCTGTCATATGCTGCCCCTTGTCACTCCCTTAGGGAGCTGCTTCCACTAGGCTGGCCTGCATGCCCCATGTCAGTTGTTTGACCTTTGGTGGGAGTGTCTGGGCTAGAACAGTGGTCTGGGTTGTGCTGGCATTTCTAGGGCTCTTGTGTCCCTTTGCCCACTGAGGGTAATTGTACAGCAATTGTTGTTGGTGGAAGTGAGTAAGGCGAGCCACTTCTGTACCATGATTTTTCCCTCAATAATAACTTAATGGGTTAGCCTGGGAATAGGTCTGGTAGTTTGGGGACGATTACTGTTCCCAAGACTCTTGCATTCAGAGTTCCTACGTAGTTTTCATTGGAGTCTGAGGGGAGATGATTTGACTTGCCTGACACATGCTGCCTCCTGTCTTACTCTCCTTGGAGACTGCAGATAAAAGTGCTGGGTTTGGAATCCGGAAGACCAAAGTTGGAATCCTGCCTCAGACACAAACCTTAATGCACTGTTTAAATATCAACGAATACTACAAATAGCTTTAGGTACGCTTTCTGATTTGATCTTTCCAACACCCTATACATCAGGCAGGACAGGTATTATTCACTTGATTTTATACATGAGGAAATGGAGAGTCAGATTAAGTAATATTTTCCCTTATGGTTGCCCAGTTAAGTAATTACAGTGCTGGTACTCAAGGTTTTCTGACTTCAAATCTAGTATTCTGTCCTCTAAAAGTCTCACGTAAAAAGTTATTCATGACATAAATGTTTACGTATTTGGAAAGGTTACCTTTTTATGAGATTTCTAATTGAAATCTAAAAGTTACTTTCATTTTATCACTCGAACTTTCATTTTTTTACCCCTTGAAATCATTTAATTGGGGAGGGATGGGGGGAAGGAGGTTATAGTTATCCATTCTTGGCTAATTTTTATACCTGGTATAGTCAACAATACCATATGAAAGGAAAAGACATGAAGTTAAAAGAAAAAAATGCTTTCAGATAGATTCTCAATTTCTCCCAGAAGCAGTCAGAGCAGATATGCTGAAGAACAATGCTTCCTTAAAATCCACCATCTCGTGCTAATTGAAAAGGCTGTCCTGAATAAGCATAGATTCCTAGAATTATTGTGCTACATATTTTCATGGGAGAAAACTAAGGCCAATAGAGGAAAAATGTGACCTTCCTGAGGTCATAGAGCTTGCTCTTAGTAGAGCCTAGACTAGGGCCCAGGTCTTTTCAAACTCAGTCTGCATCTTTTTCACTGCATAACAAGTTATAGTTTATTTAGTTCAACGAATGGGGGCCTACAGGAACCTTTTCAGGGAGCAGCCTCATTCTAAGCGTTGCTGCCATTCAGGGATTATTTTCAAGTTTATTCACTTGGCCTTGATATATAGATATTGGTATTCTCTGCTTCACAAAGGTTCACTTTAGTCAATAAATGATTGTAGGTAGGATGTTCAGCATATTGAATTGCTGTTTAATCATACTTAATCATAACATACATAAAGCCTTGATTAACTGGACTCAAATTTTATTTTAAGCGATCTACTTTTAAAAGAAAAAAAAGAAAAATGACAACACGGAAAGATTATATTAGGCATTTATTAAGAGTCAACTTCCAGGACTCGTCTTGGGGTCAGTGCACACAGAAAGCCCAGTTTCCTTATACCATCTACATGATGGTCAGCTCATATGTATTATTCAGACAGATCACCCCAAGGTACTACAAGAGCCTTCATGATATATTTTTTTAAAAAGCAGAAGGGGGGGCAGCTAGGTGGTTCAGTGAGTAGAGCACTGGCCCTGGAGTCAGGAGGACCTGAGTTCAAATCTGGCCTCAGACACTTGACACATGTACTAGCCGTGTGACCTTGGGCAAGCCACTTTACCCCAATTACCCTGCCCCCCAAAAAAGTAAAAAGAAAAGCAGGAGAGAATTATGTTCTGTAAGCATATTTTTTTTTTGTGGATTTTTTTCATGGGCATAAAGGCTATGAATGAGAAAATTATGTTCGGAAAAGGAGGAATGAGATGGACAGACTAAACATCGCCTTATAAACATTGCCATTATAAAAAAAAAAAAGAAGAGCCAGAAGAAGACTTCTCTCATATTGGGTAGATTCTCTTTGGAGGAATTATGGGAAAATATGAACAACAATTACATAGACTTAGAAAAGTAGGGATTGGTTACACTCTGTACCAGTGGAGGAATTAACCACATCAGTAAGGTCACAGATCCATTGATACATAAGCTATACCTTTGAGGATAGAGAGGATACATTTATAGAATGCATTATAGGGAAGTATTTCCAGTAACAAAGGTTGAAACAAAACAAAGGTTTTTATCAATTAACCCGAAAGTTTATTTCCTCAGAACAGCCTGTTCTGGGGGTGGGGAGAACAGAATATCCTCCTTCCCAGGGAGCATTCTGAGAGACTGCTCTCATGCTGAGCGTCCATCATAGGTTAGTCCCAACTGGCTTAATGTTTAAAGTGGGGTTTTCCATTTTTCACATCTAGGACTTACAGAAAAGGATGATAAAGATAGATTGGAACTTTTTTTATGTTTCAGATTTCATCATAGATGGGAAGAAGGTGCTGGTGGTAGGGGCCCATGGACCTTTGGAAGCTGCCCTCCAGTGCCTGTTCCAGAGGAAGGGAGCCATGACGATGATCTGCCCATGGAAGACTGCTCAGCTTCAAAGCAAGGTAAATAGCCCACATGGGGCCGTCCTTGCAGGACAGAATTTGGAATTGAGCCTAAAAGTTTTTGAAAAGGTAGATTGTGAAGTTTGATGTTTTTGAGTAACAAATACCCTCCCAAGGAAATGAAAATATGAAGGGTAATTGGCCATTATACAGGAAAGCACCAGCCTCAAAACCAGAAATGCTTAGGGCTTACAGGTAGGTATTTTCAAGTAAATCAAATAGGTTGTCTTAAGCTGACAACTGAACTGCCATTATTGGAGGTGGGATTGGGGAGCCGAACCCAACAGAGAGCTTTCATTCCCTGGAGTCAGACTGTGGACCATCCAGCCGGAACTGGGGAAGAAGAGAGGAGAGTGAGTGCTCGGTTGTGTTTGTGTTTAGAAAAAAAGAAGGGATAGGGCTCACTCAACATAAAAAGAGCTCATTAAGTACCTGGGAAGAGTTCTTCTGTGAACAGACTCCCTGTTGTCTGCTGAATGAAGTCTGCTTTCCCTTGCCTAGCAGCTTGGCCAGATCCCTCAACATATGGTAAACCCTGCCTTCTCTCTCTGTGTTTCCAACATACGAAGGCCCTTTGCTCATTGAATCTTTTAAAGCCCAACTGAAATGCTGCCTCCTCCATGAAGCCTTCCCTGACTCTTCCTCACTTTGGTAATGAGCTTTTACCACTCACATAGCCCTTTGTACTGAATCTTTTTAATGCATTTACAATGTATGATTCTATCCTAGTTACCTCTATATATGTCAAAAAGTGGATGGATGCTTTACTAGGTTTATATATCACGGGAAGCTGTTTTCCTCCAACTTATTTTAAGTTACAACAGCTTAGTTGAGGACGTAATTTATATGTAGGGTTTTTCTGAAAAAACTGAAATGGGTCTAGGAGGTTACTGGATTATCTAAGTGCATTTTATTCCATTAAAAAGAGAATGATTATCCTGTCCTGGAGAGTCTAGACTCTCAATAGTCATCATACATTTATTATTAAATGTCTGTGCTCAATGTCCAACTATTGTTCTCATGGCTGACCAATCTATAGTGAGGCCTGATCTGATTGATTATGGGGCCAGCAGTCTGTAGTATGTTTCCATGTCAAGACTGGGCTATTGCGCATTAGAGCGAGAGAGACATAGCAGCCTGTTCTCTTCTCCCCTTACACTTCCCACCCTTCCCAGGCGCTAGGCTTCCGCTCCTCACCCACACTCACTGTCAATACTTGGACGAAGTTCCTCTCCCCTGAATATCCTGGCTCTTCTCCTTTGTTCCACTTCTCCCTACACTTCTCCACAATCAATCTTAAGCCTTCATGGAATTGGAAAATATATGATCTTTTGCAAAAAATTAGTGACTCCTGTTCTCCATTGTTCCAGTATGTGTGCTGATACTTTCACTGAATCTGTGGTATAGAAGCAGCCCCACAGAGGTAATTTTTTTCTAAGTAGTATATTAGTTCCCCCCATACCTCATTTTCCAAGTAAAAAGTTTACCCTGTCATGTGAAAGCTGAAGAGCATAACTTGTACTTCGAATACATTTTTAGAATGATGAAATTATCTAATTTAATCATTATTCGTACTCTTGGGATTCTTACTAAAGTTTGGCACAATCCCTGCCTAAAATACATGAGGGTGGTATATGACCATGTCATGTAAAGAAGGTTCTGGCTCAGTTGGACTGAATTAAAAGTTGCACTAAGTCTAGGATTTCTTAACTAATTTGTGACCTGGACTGCTTTAACAGTCTAGTGAAGCCACCGATGGACCTCTTCTCAGAAAAATACTTTTAAATGCTTCAAATAAAATGTATAGGGTTATAAAATACAGTTACATATTTCAATTGTATTGAAATATCTATAAAATATATTTTATTTATATCAAAATAGTTATAAATACTTTTAAAATCAAATTTTATGTAGTGATACAGGTTTTTATTTCATTAAATAACAAAACAATGCATTAATTTTAATTCATTAAATCAAATATAAATATATATTTATTTTATGTTAAATTTATTAAATTTAAATTAATTTTAAAATTTATGAGCATATATTATTTCAAGGTACGTGCAACAACTAATGTGAATATGGAAATATCTTGAATTTCTATCAGTGACAAAGTCATGAGGACAACCAATACTACTGTGGTTTGCTGCTTATGTTCCTAATTGAAGGGGAAATTAAATTTCTGTTAGAGGTAGTGAAAATAAATATTTTTTTCTCCCATTCAGCCAAGTTCAAGGAGTTAAGAAATCTGTTCCATTGATTTTCAGTGATGACCCCATTTGGTGTTTTCTTGGCAAAGTACTAGAGTAGTTTGCCATTTCCTTCTCCAGCTCATTTTACAGATGAGGAAACTGAGGCGAATGGTGAAGTGACTTGCCCAGGGTCACACAGCTAGGAAGTGTTGGAGCCCTGTCTTCTTGATTCCGATCCAGGCCCTCTATCCAGTGGGCAGCACTTAGCTGCCCAATCTGAAATCTGTTAATAGATTTCTTAGGGGTCTATGGACCCTGTCTAAGAACCCTTCGGCTAGATGGCCTCTGAGGTCCCTTCCAGCTCTAAGAGCTGATGAAGGTGGCCAGTTTGCAGGATGGTCTGTAATGACATTGTCATAAAAGTTGTCTCTGATTTTTGAACTTGAATGAAGGGTCAAGCTACTTTTCCAGAGATTTCCACAAGGTGGCAGCCAATTCAAGAAAATTCAGATGTAGCCACCCTATTTCAGAGCTAAGTATTTTGGGTTCAGAAGCTGGGTGAAAAAGGAAAACACAATATGCTTTGAGCTGAACAGCTGTGGTGAGGAGAGAAAACACCTCCATTGGCAACTGAATGCTTTCACAGCTGCTGCAGTTGCTTTCGCTGTCTGATTTTTATTTTTGAAACAATATGGCATTTTAAGAAGTCCTTTTGACTTTGTACATCAGTCCCTTTCCCCTGATCTTTTATTTTTAATTGAATCTTCACGATGAATAAAGTCATTATCACTTTCTTTTTTTAAAAAAGATCTCTCCCTAATATCTTAATTTTTTCAAAATAAGCAATTTGAGACTTTTTTATAGGAAGCATGTGTATCTGGAGATACATACGCATATTCTCATCAAGACCCAATACAGGAAACACTTGTGGCCTGAGCATCCTTGGTTCTTACATCTAGGGTGTCGTGAATCCCACACATGCCAACCACCACCCCTGTCATTACTTCCTATAGCAATCTCTCATACTTTTTAGTGCCAAAAAAAGGTCTGAGGTTCCACACATTTGCCTTCAGAATTTCATTTTGGCTCTGGGATATGGAATAGTCTCACTTACAGTTTCCTCTCCTTGGCCTCTTTACTTGTTCAGACTAATCTGCCAGAACCCAAGAACGTAGGCCTTTTTTAGCTGTGACTTAAGCAGTTTGCACGATGTGAAGTCAAATCTTTTTTATACCATTCATGAGTTCGAGACATCTTTTTCCTCTTCCTTTCTTGTCATTTTTGACACCCTTTCTCTAGTCTCATATTTCTACCAGAATGATAATTTTCAGAACAATAGTCACATTTATACAGGTTTAGAGTGCATTCATTGTAGTAATCCTGTGAAATTGTAATGTTAAGTGTTCTTACTCCGTTTTTTATAGGTGAGGAAATAGGCCTAGAAAGGACCAGTGACTTCCCTGAGGGCAATCAAACCCAGGTTTTGTGCTTTCAAGTACAGTGTCTTTGTCAGATTGCCAAAAGGTATGGAGGAAGCAGAGACCATTACTGTTTTTAGGTAGTCTTGAATCTGGCAATACTTCATCATAAACAAAATGTATCAGTGTCCGTTTAATGCACATTTACTTGTAGGATTAGTTCCTCTGGAATTTAGATTCATAGCTTTTGATGGGAGGGTGCAACAAAATCACATTCAGCCACAGACCTAGCTCCCTAAAGGCTGTAGCCAAGGCCACACTTACTATCTACCTTCTGTATCAGGAATTTGGTGAAGGCTTTGGCCCTTTCTCTGAATGTTTTTAAACACATAAAAAATAAATACATAACATTACAAAGGAAGCCAATTACATTTAAATACAGTTAAGTAATTTTTTTTTAGAAACAAGTTCCCAGATGCCAATTTAAGAACCCCTGCTCGTGCATGGTTCTAAAGGAGAGACTGAGAAATTTTAATTAGTCCACTTAGCTTAATTGTTTTTTTTTTTAAGTGACTTTTTGGCTAGTGGAGGTTGGGGAAAGCATCATTGGGTAATATAGGTACAATGAGAGTTGGGGGAGAGATCCCAAACCACATTTAATAAGTGGTTATTTGTAGCTGGCTCAGTGGTAGGCACAACTGAGAAATTTCGTCAGGAATTTCATGTGTGGCTTGAATTTGGGGGAGGGGAGGAAAGAGAAGGGAGTTATGACTTTTGCACCCAAATATTCTTTTTTTAACGAACAATTGGTAAAAGTGCTTAGCACAGTGCCTCACTTATAGGAAATGCTTCCTAAAACATGCCCAGTAAAGTAAGTTTGGGAAATTGGGCTTGGTGCCAAAAAGGATACCCTCTGAGTTTCTCTTGAATGTCATGTATATGTAAAAGAGATTATTGTTAAGCAAACTTCTTCTTTATTGAGTGGGTTGGTAATAATAGCTAATATTTTATACAGCTACTTAAAGGTTTGCGAAGTGCTTTACATAAATGATCTCGTCTGATCCTTACCACAACCCTGGGAGATAGTTACTATCCCTGGTTCACAGATGAGGAAACTGAGGCTGGGAGAATTTAAGTGACTTGCCCAGGGTCACACAGCTGGTAAATGGTTGAAAAGCAGGATTTGAACTCGGTTCTTCTTAACTCCAAATTTATTCTTGTGGTGTCAGACTCGATAACCCCAATTGGAAAATATTTAACAAGATAAAAATACAGTATGACATAGATAATGTAAATGTGTGGTTTTCTAAATCAATATGTGACCCACAGGGGTTCCTGCATAGAGTTTAGTGGCACTGAGAATATAGGCCAGTTTTTCTCTAGTGATGAACTAGCAGTTATTCAAAATTTTAAGTGAATAAGCAGGGAAGGCCCTCTCAGTTCATCAAATTGTGTTGACTTTTGTAGGATTCTTTTTTACAAGTGGTGTTAGGGAGGTAGCAGGCCAGCTCCTGTGTGGTCCTGTGTTTAGGGAATGTTTTTATTCAAGTGGAAAACTTCATCTTAAACAATGTTTGTTCTTCGTTGTGAGCCCTGTGTTCTGGGAGCTTATAATTTAAAGTATTTTACTTTTTTAAAAAATAGAGTGTAATGATCTGTATGACCCCCTCATAACAGTAGTGGGAATTGTGACTTGCGTATTTCAAGTTTTATGGATAAGTGAACACAACAGCATTGTGGAATAGCATCAGTTATTATCAAGGAGAATTAAGAGCCGAGTTTAAGGCTTGGTTCCAGAGTACTTACTTCCTATGATCTTTCTAATGTATTATGCATTCAGCATGTAATTTCCAAAGTAGGGGGAAGGGACTGCATTCAACATATATTTCTCAGAGTGGGAGAGGGGGAGGCCTGGGCATGTGTCCAATTCAGCCTTATGCTGAAAAATGCTGATTGGTTGTTCTAAAGCAAAAGCCCTGGCCCCAATCTAGCCCTGGAGGTCTGAGGAATCTCTTACGCTCTTTTCCTGGTCTCTAGAACTCTTATGTTAGAATAACTGGGTGGGCCCCAAAACTAAACCACATTCAGGGACACCGGGGCTAACCTGGACTTTAAAAGAAGCCCTCCTCCACCGTCCCCTCCCCAAAAATGGATCTACCCCACTCCCAAATACTACAAATTGTGCTATACACACTGCTTGTAAAGCAGCCTACTGCCAAACATACAGATATCCATGACGTGGTGGCACTGCCGGGTAGAGGGATTGTAGTAGACACACCCATTCTCTTGTGTGATAGGTTTAAGGCTATGATCTAAGGCACAGCTGGAAAGTCATATTTTAAAGGCCTTCCAGCTGTGACAAATCAGGTAAATCCCAACGGTGTGTAGAAGAAATAAGCCAGAAAACAGAGGGCTGTTTGTTTTACTCTGCTCCAGTAGATTTTGTTTCTGGTTTTCCCAAACCACAAGCCCTCAAAAAAGACTGATTTCACATGTGAGGTATATCAACATGAAGTAAAAATAAATTAGGTCCTTCGCATACATTCAACAAAAGAGCAGATCTGGAGACCCGATGCTAATTGTGTTGTGGTTAGAACAAAGTTCTAAAGGTGATTTAGGGGGTTCTTTGAGTGATTGTAGCTATCATCACTGTGACATTCCTTTCCCATTAACTTTAGGTATTCCAGTGAACCATGTGGTAATTTTATTTATTAAAAGAGTGCTTTTAAAGTTAACACTAGACTTGTCTAGAAGAAGACATTTCCAGTCGTTAAATTTCCATTAAAAAAAATCTGGAGTCTCTACAGCAACAAGATAGATGATAGAGAATAGAGGCCAAGTATGGAGACACCATGTTTTCATTGCATTTCCCATTAAAGTCTTATGACTGTTATGTAGTGCTACATGTTAAATGTTAAAAACTAGCCTAATGGATGGGTCATGGAGATGGTGCCTTCATGACATCTAGTTACATCACTTAATATAAAGTGTGTTTGCTCACTTACCTCACAATGAGACCTGAGATGAGTCACCTCTTCTGTATGCAGCAAAAGGGAGAGTACTAAGGTTAGAGGGAATGGACTAGAACCAACATGTAACATAGCCATATTGGTGGAACTTTGTGATTAAGTCTAATCTTCCTCTTGGACTAGCTCAATCAACTTTCATGACCTGGGTTCTGAAGTAAGTTGAATAAAGACCACCCTTTGTAAAAAAACAGATGCCATTCAATAAATATTTATCTAGTGCCTCTGCTGTAAGAGTACTATGCTAGAAATTGGTGGTGGGATAGCCTTCCTTAGGTTCAAACTTTGTATCTCAAATTGTGAAATTAATATATTGCCTATCCTATTAATATTTAACTAAGAGTTGACTGTCAAGCAACAAGCATTTATTAAATGCCTATTGTGTGCCAGTCACTGTGATAGGCACCTGAGATACAAATAAAAAGAATGAAACAATCCCTACTTGATTTTTCTAATGTAAAAATTAAACAATACTTTTTTTAAAGAGGGTTGTGGTATTCATGTATTGATAGCATGGTATTCATGTATTGATAATTTTCTCTAGACCAAGGGTCTGCAAACTAAGACTTCTAAGCCCTGAGAACTAAGAATGGTTTTTACATTTTTAAATAAAGATTTTAGAGGATTTAATACTGGAATTTCCAGACTTACCATGAACACTGGAACTATAGCTAGTGAGCAGAAATGGTCATCATAAATAAGTAAATAGAAGTGATAAAGCTGAGCCAGAAATTCTTCTGTCACTTACCAGTTAATCACCTGAGCTACAGCTCGATGCCTCAGCTGAATTCTGCAAGCTCTGGCTAGCAGTGTGACTTTGCTGTCTCAAGGAAATGGTGGCAATACTAAAATTCTCTTACCACATAGTAATAACTCTTATTTATGAAATGCCTTAAGATTTAGGAAGGACTTTCCCCACACCAACAACTCTGTGATATACATACAGTACAAGTATTATAGTCTCTGCCTTCCAAATGAGGAAATGGAGGTTCCCAGAAGTTGAGTGGCAAGCTGGTGTGTCTGAGCCAGTATAAGAACCAGATCTCCTGGTACCGAGTCCAGTATTTTTACTATAGCCCTTGCAGGGCAAGTGAGAGAACAGATGTAAAGGACTGTGTAAGCCAAAAGATGCTCTATAAATGTCAGCTACTATTTTTATTATCTGAACTCTCCTAAACCATGAAAGTTGCTGAAGTTGAGTAGTAAAGATGCTGCTGATAAACTACCATTTTCTATTTCCTGATTCTGTCAGATGTGTCACTAAAAGGCTGTTTGCCTCCGCCCTCCACCTTTTCCCTCACTTGGATCCTAGCCTTCTACTTTACTGGAAATGAGGAGGAATAATAATAGCTAAATCTCTAGGAAGGGGTTTTAGAGCTGAAAGGCATCTTGGAGATCATCTAGTTCAATCCCCTCACTTTATAGATGAGAAACCTGAGGTCTAGAGATATGAAATTTTTTGTTTGAGGTCACACAGCTGGTTAAGTGGCACAGACAGGATTTTCATTCAGATCTCCAGACTCCCAACGCCCATGTTCTTTCATCCCATCACAGAGAATCTGACCATTCACATGTCCAGAGTCGGCAGAAATGTCATTTTCTAAAACTGTGGAGAGTTGTTTAGTCAGAGGGGTTTGAGATAGCCTTACCCTCCTCTACTTAAATTCTATTCCTAGTACTGGGTTGGTTAAAACTAGCCCCAATAAACAGCTAAGGAAAATGTTGCGTAAGTTGGATAGCTAGCAAAAAGTTGTAGTCTCTGTGAAAGAATGAATGAAAGTAAAAACATTTATCTAGCTTTTAGGCAAGCTGACTTTCCTCATTTCGGGAATGGCCAAAGAAAATGGCCAGAGATGGGAGATGGAGTGTTTTGTGCAAAGAACCAGGAGATAGACCATGTCACTAGATTACAGAGTATTTGAGGGGATTGCAAATGGCAAGGTGTAAGATGACAAGAAAGATAGGAGGGAGCTGGGTTAAGGGCTTCGAATGCCAAGCAACATTTTCTACTGGACCTTTGAGGTGATAGGGAGTCACTGTTTACTGTGCATTAGGAAGATCACTGATAGCTGAGAAGAGGATGGCTTGAAATAGGGAAGAGTCTTAAAGCAAAGAAACCAACCAGCAGACTATTTTAAGAGTCTAGTCATGACCTGATAAGGTCCTTCACCAGCATGATTTGTGGTGTCAGAGGGAAGGGACTATGTGCAAGAAATGTAATGAAGGTAAACCAATAGGCCTTGGTATCAGATTGCTTATGGGGAGGTGAGAGAGAATAATAAGTTGAGGATGACATCTAGGTTGCAAGCCTGGACATTTGGGAGGATGTGGTACTCTGGACACTAATTGGGAAATGTGGAATGTGAGAGGAAGGACAATAATGAATTCTGTTTAGGACATGTTGACTTTAAGATGTCTACAGTTCAAACTGTTAGGCCGTTGGAGATGTGAGTTTGTAGGTCCAGGATGTCTGGAAGTTAGGGTTAGATAAATAAATCTGAGAATCATCTGTATAGAGATAATTGAATTCATCGCAGCTAAAGAGATAATGTTAAAAAGCATAGAGAGAAAAGAAAAGAGGGTCCAAGAGAGAGCCCTGGGAGACCCTCACAGTTTGCAAGAACGACCTGGATGGAAATCTAGCAGATGGGTCTGAGCAGGAGTCAGACAGCTAGAATCAGGGAAGAGTGGTGTCATGGAAACCCAGAGAGAAGAGACTATGAAGGAGGAGAAGGTGATTGACAGTGTCAGAAGCTGTAGAAAGGTTGAGCCGGGTGTCAAACCTCATGTTTGTTGCCAGCAAAAGGTTCCCTGATATCTGTTGAGCCTGAACTCCTGAACTCCTCTCTCATTGGATGAACCTCCAAGGTCCTTTCCAGCTCAATCTATGATTCTGTGATCCTAAGACATATTCTTCCTAGGGCCAATGGGTATTTTTTATCTGAGCCTTCAATTTTTGCTCCAGACACATCTGTATTTCATGGTATTTCATTAATCTCTTGCCTTTTCTCCTATTTCTAAGTTTTGCTTCACTTGAATCCAGGCTTACGATGGGGGGAAAAGTCCCCGAAAAAGACAATACATATCAAAAGAATATCTACCCACCCACTAAAGAATTCATTATTGCCCACCCAACCGCCTCCATCCATAGCTGGCAGGACCCAACATCACAATGTGTCTTTTGCATCATCATTATATGAAGGACCAAATCTTTTTTATTCTTCTCATCTTTACACCTTCTGGACTGCTGTGGACTCCTTTCTGATCGCTTTACCAAAGAGAATGCTTTTAAAGTCTCAAAGGACATGACATGCAGAAATCTATTAATATAATGAGAGGTTCAGAATCAAAAACCCAAATGGCAGGAGATATGAGGCCGAAGTTCCTATAATCATATTTCAATTCACAACTTGAGCATGCTGCATATATTAAAGTATGTGATTAATAGTATAAACATAAATTGCTGGCCCTCTTGTGTCTCCATGTAATATGTGTTGACTTTTGCTCTGAACCATAACTTCAGATTTCTCTGGGTTTTTTTTTTTTTGAGTGGGGGGCTTCTTCTGCTTCTGATTTATTGATTTATATTAAAACAGACCCATTCCCTGTCTCACCCATTTTGTAAATTTTTCCCCCATGGAGGAAAATAATTTTAAACAAATAGCAATGTAATGTTTCCTTTACAATATTTCTAGTTTCATTTTTCTTGAATTTTCTGTTGTAATTACAGTGTATTCTGTCTTCTCTCACAGGAATTCACTCCATTTTCACTCAAAGGCTCTGTGCACTCATTTTAGGCTCAGATGAATATCTTTGATATTCTCTTATATTGAGTAGTAAATAAGCTGAATGATGAAGTAAGAGGTGACCTTGGGAGTATTTAGTTAAAGAAAGGTCATTTACAATCCTTAGGGGAGAAAGTTTGGTAGACTTATGTCATAATCACAATTCCCCCTGAATCCATTTGGCTTGTAGTAGATGTAATTTATGACATAACATTAAGATATGCTTTTTCATTTTAAAAGCTAATAATCTCTTTTTCTGATAACAAATGAGAAAAGAGATAACAAATACACCCAGTTTCTGAAAGGCAGAAAAAATTCTCCTGCAGTGAGATCACTGAATCATTGACTGAGTGTTTGTGAAGTGGGGGAATACCATTTGCTGAAAAGTTCAATTATCTTGCCAAAATCTGAGGACTTGTGTAATTTCTTAGTGAAAGTAGCTTGACTTTCTTATTTCTTCCCTTAATGAATTTTTACACTGATTCACTTCCAAGAAATAATGATTTCATATTTCTATAGAAAATATGAACAAGATCTCCATCCTGTAGGTTATAGTGTAACATGGAATTGATATAAACATAAATAATACAGTCTCCCAGTTGTTTAAAAAATTAATTTTATTAATTTTGCTCATTATCACTTTCATTTTCAAATATTTCTTCTACTCCCCTACAAAGAAATAAAATAGTTGGGCAGAACTAACAAATATATCAACTTAATCTAACAGTATTTGCAATGTTCTGCACCCATAGGCCCCTACCTCTACACTAAAGGGAAGGCAGCATATTTTCTTGGTTATTTTAATAATATAGCCATCAGGTTCATTTTTATCTATCTTCTGCTTATTTTACTATAATCCTCATCTATATAATTTCCTTGGTTTTGCCTAGTTCACTTTGCATCAGTTCATATAAATCCACCCATGTTTCTCTATTCATGTTAGGATACAGTCATATTCTATAACATGCATGTGCCACAATATATTTAACAAAAATGTCAGTGTTTTTTAGGATTTTCTTCCTGCCATTGGGTATGTATTTACCATTGAGATCTCTGTGTCAAAGGGCATGGACATTTTAGCTCTCTTCTTAGCATAATCTCAAACTGCTGTCAAGAATGACTGGATGAATCCACAGCCCTCTCAACATTGTGTTAGTGTTTGAGTCTTTCCATAATCCCTCTGACGTTGACTGCTCCCATCTTTTGTGACTTTTGCCAATTAGCTGAGTGTGAAGTAGTTGTGGTTTCTATTTCTCTTATTAGTAGTTTAAAACAGTCTTTCATATGGCTGGTAATAGTTCTTTGAGAACTGTTTGTTGATGTCATTTGAACCACTTAGTTATAGGAAAATGGCACTGTCATTTGTGTGAGTTCTCTATGTATCTTAATTATCAGACCCTTATTAAAGATGCTCAGTGCAAAATTTTTTCCCTTCTCAATGACTGCTTTTCTTATTCTAGTAGCTTCTCAATTTCATGTAATTAAAATGAGCTCTTTTTTTTTTTTGGCGATTGTCTCTGTCCCATGCTTGGTTAAGAACTCCCTCACTAGCTTCACCTAAGAAGGGTTATGCATGGTATCCACCTTTCCTAAGTTTATGGTATAACCCTTAATACTCAGGCTATATATCCATTTTGACCTTATTGTGGTATATGTTATAAGATGTTGGTCTAAACTTAATTTGGAGCAGTCTCCATTTTATTATATAAGTTATGTTCCAAAAATTCATTTGTAAGTCAATTGCTTGGAACTCCAAACACATTTTCCCAGAGAAATAAACTTAATAAATGGTGATGGTTTCCCAGACTAGCCCACAGAAGATTTCCTGGTCCCATGATATAGCTGAACTATAACACTGTAATGAACCTAAATTCTATAATGTTCTCACAAGAAAACATTTTCTGTTCCAGCTTAAAACTCTTGGCAGGGGGGTCCAGAGCCTATTTCTCTGCCTCGTTTCCCCTTTTCTACCAGTAGCACTGGCCCTGAGAGTTAAGGAGAAGCACTTTGAGCAGTGTTTGGAAGGTGTTGTGAATTTGGGATGTGTGCATGAGCCATAAAGAAGTTGCAGATAATTAGAAAGCTCGTTCACAGGCTCTACTCAAAGAGGGAAATAAAGGAACTGGCTGAGGCGATTGCATTGTGCACTAAGGGCAATAAGAAGAAACATCATTTAATAGAATGCCCGGTCATCTTGACTTTCTTTGTGTTGCTCATGATGAGCCACGGGAAAGGTGATTACCCTGAAGATAGTTGGGGCTTTTGTACCAACCAATTAGTTTAGTAAAAAGTCAAAAAATTTAGATCATCCAAATTAGCATACAGCTTAGTATGTAATAATTTCAATGCAGAAATAGTTACATGAGGAAACAGCAAAAAAAAAAAAAAGAAAGTCGCAAATTTTGGCTTAGGATTAAGAAATAAAAGAAGCCAAAAGCTTGCCAGTTACTGATAATTCCAGCACTTCTATATCATGAATACACTCATTAAGAATGGAGTTGGAAATCACTAGAGATTGGTAACCCTAAAATACTGCCACAAAAAAATTAAATTGACTACATTTTAACTGACAGGAAATGACTACTTACAAAATGGGAGCCATTTCAATATCAGAGGAAAGGTATTTAACACACAGAGAAAAAGGAAAAGATAAAAACATACTACTGTATGTCATTAGGATGGGTCCAATTCAGCCTGTTTAAATGAGCTTTTAATTTAGAAAATTGAGATGGAGGAAGGTAAAGACATTGACTTATTGCCATTTAACAGAGAAATTTAACTAATGTAGAACAGTCACCAAAATTGAAGAAGCCAAAGCTACTTCAAGAAACATTTGATGTCCTTTCCAGACTTAGAGGTATGGTTGCCAGATCATGGGCTGTTTAGGTTTTTGTTTCAGTCAACAAGCTTTTATTAAGCAGCATTAGGCACTTTGCTAGGTACTAGGGAGTAAAAAGATATAAGGGGAACGGTTCCTAGCCTGGAGGCACTCATAGTCTGGCAAGGCCAGAGGAGGTGAAGACAAATGCCTATATTTAAAATAATTTGGGGAGTTAGGCCATTAGCAGCTAGAAGGACCAGGAAAGGCTTCATGTAGAAGGTGGCTCTTTAGCTCAGCTTTGAAGAAAATTAGGGATTCTGAGGGAAAAGTGGAGGAGGGCTTTCCAGGGATGAGGAGGAGAGTCTGTGCAAAGATATGGAGATAGGTGGGAGATGGAATGCTATGTGTGAGAAACTGTTTGCATGGATTATAGTATGTGTCCAGGGGAGTAGTGCTTAATAAGGCTTGACAAGTAGGTTGGGTCCAGATTACAAAAGGCTTTAAATGTCAAAGAGTAGTTTATGTGTTAGATTCCAGAGAGAATAAGAAACAACTGGTGTCTGTATCTCTAGTACCTAGCTTACTGATAGGCACATTGGAGGTATTTGAAAGACACTTGGCAAATTAAATTGAATTGAACATCACTGTTTTCCCAGTAATAATCATGGAAAATGACATTTCTGGAAGATTCAAAATTGTAGATGTATAAGTAAGGGCAACTAGGTGTGCAATGAATAGAGCGCTGGGCCTGGAGTCCAGAAGACTAGCACTTATTAGCTGTTTGACCCTGGGCAAGTCACTTAGCCCTGTTTGCCTCAGTTTCCTCATTTGTAAAATGAGAAGGAGAAGGAAAATGGCAAACCACTCCAGTATCTTGACTGAGAAAACTCCAAATGGGGCCTCGAAGAATTGAACGCAACTGAAAAATAACTCAACAACAAAACACATGGCATGGTACCAAGGATGACTTGAAGACAAGAAGAAGTATAAAAGATGCCAATGATAAATGTGTACATCCATAGCAATCTCACAGGATGGGCGGGGATGAACGGGTTGCCATTTTGTCCTGGTAGAAGTAATACTCAAACTGATGTAATCATGGATCCAGGGAAGTATTGATATAAAATTGATATAAAATCAGGATGAGGTTCAGGGAAGAGGAAGACGAAAGGAAATGAAACTTTATAAAGAGGAATGATATGAAACTCTATAGAGTGACAGTTTGCAATTAAGAGGCTGAAAATTCCCTCTATTTACAGTAGAAAAAGCCTTAAAGTCAGGAAGATGTGGTTTTAAGTCCCACTTTTGACACGTACTAGCTATATAGACAAGTCACTTAACTTTTTCTGTGTCCCAGGTAATTCCTTAAGACTATTAATTACCAAAGAGTTGTCTCCTTGAATTGCTGGAGAAGGTTTTCACACTGGGAGTTCAATCTCAAGTCCTTAATGATCTTTTTGGAGAAGTGTCATTTTGGTCTTTTCTGTCCTAAGAACTAAGAAAAAACATTCTGTGTGACACACACACACACATACATACATATATATACATATACACATGTGCATATATATGTATATATGTATGAAATTAGTCCATGTATTTCATGTTGTTTTTAAAAATAAATTATATTGATGCCTTCTGTTACTCCTATCATAGATTCTTCTGATTATATTTTCCCCACATCTTCCTCTTAGCCTTCTCTTTAAGAAGAAGTGAAAACTATTAAGAAACCCCAAAGAAAACATAAAATGATAACATATACTCAATTTTTATTTTATGTTTTCAAAATCTGTCTTCCTAATATAGCAAGAGGGATATGGGCAAAAGTTTCATATTGAGCACTTAGAGAATAAGTTTTGGACTATCCATAGTGTATGGTGATTCCATACCATCAAGTATTATCTGTGGTCTTGATATCATTTTAATATTTTTTCATCCTGGGAATGGGTGGTTCATTCCAAGTATTAATCTCATTGGAGAAATCAGTTATTTAGTTATGAAACAGTCTTAAGTCATTTCTTGGCACAGGTCTCCTTTGTTGGGGAATGGGGAAAAGAAACAGACAATGAGGTTAGGTATATATCTCGATTCCTAGCCTGCTGGAAACTTTCCTGGTTTTGTAGTGGATTGCTCACTCATTTGAGTGTACGACTTTCTGCCTTCTCTCCTCCCTCCCTCCCTCCCTGCCTGCCTTTGCCCCAGTACACTGTAACTTGTGTCTTATGATTATCGCTACAGGAAGATAGTTTGTTCTCTTGCACTAGGGGATTAGCTGTCCCCCTCTTGTGTATTAACATTGTTGATTTAGGAGTGTGCATGTTTATGAGTTTGAGAAGGAGGTAAGGCTGATGTTTAAGTGATTTATAAGTAATAGAAAGTACTGGTTGTAGCAGAGACACAATGCATAGTAAACGGAAGTTCTTGAGGAACCTGAGGGAACCCATGTGTAGCCCTTCGTTTTCTCAAATTGAACATTTAAGTCTTGATAGACTTGCATACAAATTTAAAGGGCTGTATTTTGGCGGCTCTTGTCTGAAATGGTTGTCATAGCATTGAATTCCTGAATAGCTGATTCTTTTTTATATAACTTTCTAAAAGCTTGCCCTTTACTGTGACCCAACTTCTAACGATGGTGGGGGTGTGTGTGTGTGTGTGTGTGTGTGTGTGTGTGTGTGTTGTAAGTAAGTAAAGAGAGAGAGCTGTCGTTTTTAATGCAGATGTTTAAAGCCCTCCACCCACTGGAAAATTTTTCCTCATCTGTGACATCACCCAAAGGTCCAGCTGTTTTTTAGATAAAGCTTGCAGATAGCATTTGCAATTTGAACTGACCCAACTACTGTTAATATTGGACTGCAGAAAATGCTGTGTTCCATGTCTTCCATTCAGCTTTGCTGTTTTGTGGTCCTATAGTTATAGAAACAAAAGTGCTTGTTGAGGCAAATGTTAGTTGTTTTGTTTTTATTTTTTTGCCCTTTCATAGTGTGATTAATCAGGCTGCTCCCTTGTAGCAATATTAAAACATTTTATTTTGTATTTCCCTCTTGCATACTATCAAACCAATCAAGTCCCTCTGGATGTTGGTGTTGATCTTTTAAAGAGGGGATTAATTGGCTCTGTGTAGATACTTAAAAGGGAATCACAGCAAGTCAGTTTTCTAGGAGAGGAATCATGGGTTGCTACTTTTTGTTTTTAATCCTCGCTTTTATTTACATTGGGCTTCTCCTTTCCAGTTTTTTCTAGAGATGAATTAAGTAATCATCTCATCATTTTATACATTTTAGGCAGTCTCTAAACATTTATTAAGGTCCTACGTGCCTGGCACTGCGTAAAGCTCCGAAAACACAAAGGTAGAAGACAGTTTCTATTCTCAAAGAGATCATAGTCTAATGGGAGAGACAACATGGAAGACAGCAGTGTATAAACAAGCTTATACAAGATAAATTGGAAATGATCAACAGAAGGAGGCACTAGATTTAAGAAGGATCAAAAAAAAAGATTTCTATAAAAGGTAGAATTTTAGCTAAGACACAAAGGAGGCCAGGAGGTAGAGATGAGGAGGGAGAACATTTTAGGCATGGGCCAACAGCCAGAGAACATCCTGAACCAGGATGTAATGGCAAGGAGGCCATTAGATCTGGATTACAGAGTATGAGGGAAGGACTAAGAAGGCTGGGAAAATGGGGGTGGAGTGGGAAGCTTTTGAAGGGCTGTGAATGCCAAACAGAGGATTTTATATTTGCTACTGAGTGGTGAAAGGAAACCACTGGATTTTTCTACTTCTGTTGTTGTTGTTCAATCATTTCAGTCATGTCTGACTCATGGTGACCCCATTTGGGGTTTTCTTGGCAAAGATATTGGAGGGGTTTGCCTTTTCCTTCTCTAGCTCATTTTACTGAGGAGGAAACTGAGGCAAACAGGATTAAGTGACTTGCCCAGGGTCACATAGCTAGTAATTTGGCTCAAGCCAGATTTGAACTCAGGAAGATGAGTCTTCCTCACTCCAGGCCCAACACTGTATCTACTGTGCCACCCAACTGCTGATTTATTGACCGAAGTGACTGATATAATAGGATCTGTTTTAGGAAACTCACTTTGATAGCTGAGTGGAGAATGGACTGGAATGGAGAGACACTTGAGGCAGGCACATCCACCAGTAGGCCATTGCAATACCCCATTGTGAGGAGATGGGAGTACCATGGTGAGAGCAGCATCAGAAAAGAGTCAGGGTATATTTGCAATGTTGCAAAAGTCAGATTGACAGGCCTGGGCAATAGATTAGATATGGTGAGTAGGAGGGGAGTGAGAGATAAAAAGGAGTCAAGGATGATCTCTGGGGTGAAAACCTAGAGAACTGGGAGGGTGGAAGTACCCTTGACATTGATGGAGAAGGTTAGAAGGGAGGAAGATTTTGGGGGGAAGAATGAATTCAATTTGGGGCATGTCTATGGACTATTCAGTTTGAGTTTCTCAATTGAGTCGTACTCAATATCCAGTAAGGAATTGGAGAGGTTAGGCCTAAATAAGTGGTTTGAGAATCATTAGCATAGAGATGACAATTAGATCCATAGGAGCTGATGAGATTACCACATGAACTAATATAGAGCAAGTGTGAGCAAACTACAGCCTTTTTTGCCTGTGAGCTAAGAGTGGTTTTTACATTTTAAAATAAAGTTTTGCTGTATTTTAAAACGTAAAAACCATTTTTGGTATGGCTCAAGAGCCTTACAAAAAAGGGATCTGGCTAGACTTGGCCACAGTTTGTGGACCCCTGATCCACATGTTAGGGCATAAGAAAAGACCCAGGACAGAGTCCTGTGGGATACCCATAGTTAGTTAACTAGGGTAAACTAGTTAGTAGGCATGACCTGTATGAAGGTCTTTCAAAGGAAACTGAGAGGTCACATAGGCAGGAGGAGAACCAGGAGAAAGTAGTAGTGTTACAAAAACCTAGAAAATAATTCTTCTAATTGTCTGGGGGCTGGAGGGAGAGGGAGAAAATGAAATAATAGAATCATGATGTATGCTACAAACCCAAGGTACAGCCATCATTTCATCACTTTTTCCTGGTCCATGCTAAGAATTTCCCCCAAAATGCCCCAGAATATTATGCTTTGTTGATACTTTACTTGCGGGTATTTTGGATAACTTTTTTTTTTACATTCAGATCCTGAAGTGCAGTCACACTTTATGAAAAAGCTCCTTTCTAACTGTTCTCCTTGATATGTCAAATGCCAACCCCCTGTTCTTATCTCACAGTCTTAAGTTCACCTGTTCATTTTCCCCTTTTGCCTCTGTGCAAATCCTTGAATAAGTGAAAGGTATAAATTGAAGTTTTAGTGATGCAGTGAAACAGAAGTAAAGAACATATCAGCTATATCATTAAAGAAACAAGGTGCTCTACCCATCCCCTCTCTCCCTTCAGCTTTTTCTGTCTCTATTTTCCGAGGGAGTTGAAAATAAAGACAAGCAGGGAATTAAAAGTGAGAATGAAGAGCATGAAGGTTCTCACATATTTTAACTCCCCCAAAAGAGGCTTGAAGTGCAAGGCTGGCCATCAGATCTGTACAAGTCTCTTGCATTGCTAAAACTTCATCATCTCTTTCCCCTGGTCCATGTATTGGGGTAATTAGGCTCCATTGATTCTAAGATCAGTGCAGAACCGTCTCTCAGGCCTAATGCCTAGTTACAAATCACTGCACAGTCCATGGAAGGTGAATCACTAAGTATAATGAATGTATTTAGCGACAGTGATTACTTTATCACCTAGCTCAGAAAGAGAGCTTGACAATCGTCTAGCCAAGTTCCCACTATAAACAAGAGCTCCTAAAAAGTCCTTATAATCATGCTGCTCAGATACAAGGTGAGGATACCTTGACAACTACAAATAAATCGAGTTTGGATTCCATGGCATAAAACAGGTTGCACTGTATAAGAATGAATCTTATCACAATCTTATCACAAAATTAAGCTCAGAAGCCTATTTATAAGAAATGAGAGATAACACCCCCTTTCTGTACCTCCCCTTTTTGAAACAGGAAATTGGAGAAGTGTTCATATGGGTTTCCAAGTTTTGTGCCCTGCCTATACCACCCTTCTCCTTTGTGTATCTGTAACAATGCCACTTGCTGCTACTATCGCTGTGCAAGGCCAATAACACCAGTACACAGGAGGGTTGCTAGCACAGGTTCTTTGATGTGCTTTTCAAAGAAAAGCAACTTCAAGGGGTTTAGAGTCTCACTTTAACTAAACATACATATATCATTCACTTAGTTCAGGGGGAAAAGTCAGCACCCTAAACTTCAGAGCAAATACAAACAGGAATTACAGAGAAAATATAAACACATCAACCTACAGACTTCTGTCTGATCACAGCAATATATACATAGTTACCAGAAAGAAGCACCAACATCTGGGTTTTCAAAGCGTGTGGGGCTCCAAGGCCTACCTAGAGTCTCATATGGCCACATCACCAACACTCTTCCAGTGAGCGTGCCCCCAAAGCAAAATGCCAACCTCAGAGGATATATACCCTGGTTAGGGCCCTGGGGCTTAGTGCCTATTTAGCAAAAGGGTGTAGACCTAAGGCTTAGCATCTACTTAGCAAAAGGGTATGGGAAAGATCTTTAATCATTAGCACCACATCATATACATTGCTTCCAATCAATTTGACATGTCAAACAAAGGCAAGACTCATCAAAAGCCTTAAGTGCTGAGAAGCACTCCAAAACAAAAGACAACAAACCATCCCACTCTGTTTGCCATTACAGTATCTTTATTGTACTACAATAGACTTATATACAATATGCTGTTCCATTCATTTTGATTCAACAAATATTTATGTAAAATGTAGTCCTAAGGAAGTTAGAAAGTTTAATTTAGAAATCATCCTAGCTTTCCTGGGAGCATACAGTTTAGTAGCAAGAACTATGTGAGTAATGCTTAGAGTAGTGACAATGAATGTTTTTGAAAAGCATTAATTAAATCTCATTTTCCTAATTTTCTTTTTAGCTTAATGAGGCTGACATTGTGGTGATAGGCTCTCCAAAGCCAGATGAAATTCCACTTAGTTGGATACAACCAGGAACTGCGATTCTCAATTGTTCTCACAACTTTCTTTCAGGTAAGCTTCAACACATTTTCTTGGAATCTTTGCTAAGGAAAAGTATGAGAAAGATTACCCTCACTTATTCAAAGAGCAAACTCATGACAGTTCCAATGATATCACACTAGTATCCACATTTTGGTTTTCCTGAGTAGAATCCCGAAGTGCCAGTTTAACCAGGTCTCTCCATCTCTCCTGTATCACCTTCCAGTCTCTACCAATCACAGTAAGCAAGAACTTAAATTAAGAGAATGTTTTATATTCTTGTGTGAGATAAAAGAGGAAGAAAACTTTTTTATGACCCAGAGCAAACATATATGTACCATTTATAGGATCATAAATAAGATAAATGTTTTGTTCTACCTTTTACAGTATAGAAAGAACTCCTGCAATATTTATTCTTAGAGAATGGCTGGGAGTGCCAAACAATGATTTCCCAAGGTCATACAGTCACCTTGTATTAAAGATAGGACTTGAATACAGATCTTTTTTATATCAGTGATCAGTTCTGTATTTACTATTACATTCTACCTCTGTCTATTGCTAGTACATAATTTCCAGCTTTCTTCAGTGTTAGAGCTAAGGAAATGCTTTCATATCTGCAGAAATTTTCAAAATCCCAATGAGATTAAGAAAGTCTGTTCAACCTTTCAAGTCCCTGTGAGTTTATGAAAATGGCATATGCAATTTGGTAATTGAACAGTACTTTCTTTGTGCAAATTTCCTTTGTAGGACCTGCTTTTAATGGCATCTCTGAAAGATTAAATTTTAATCTGAATAATTCCATTAAACAAATAATCTAGGGGTATCAAAGTTTAGATATTTTGCAGAATCTTTTTAATAGATTGCTCATTAAAAGTTCATTTTAAGTTCACTTGGACCCAAATGGATAACTGCATTGAATTTCCTTTTGGGCTTTTTAAAGTGGGTGTGGATTTCTGAACTCAAATTCAGAAATTTGTTGTGGTTATAATTTTCACTTTTCATATTTAGTGAGAAAAGGGCCTCAGGCTCAGCAATATCCTAACATGTTTTTGCATTTAATTTTTAAAAAAATGACATTAGGGGAAATTAGCACCAAAAAAAAGAAATCTTATGACAATGAAATAGTGTCCTGTTCCATCATAATGGTAATATGATCCCAGACTTAAAGGTATAACATTTTAACTTTAGCAGTTTTTAAGCTGTATGAAATATATTCAATGAGTTACTGAGGAAAAATATCATTTCCTTCTCTTGCCACTCAAAACAACTGAAGAGATTTTTTCAGGTTCTTGTTAAAGAGAAAAACATTCAAGTTTATTCCAGCCAGCAATTACAAACTCTGTCCCAGGAAGAATGTTGGTTTTTTTTTAAAATAAATATATGATTGGGTGAAGACAAGAGTTCTATAATGGGATTTTCATTCTAATCTTTACATTTTTTTTCTCCATGAAAAATAAATTGGATATGGTGATTTTTGTTGAAGTAATTCTGTAGAGGTATTTTATTGAATAATTAATCTCAGAAGAAAAGTCCTATATGGTTGGTATCCTAGAACATTTGAAAGTCATTCCACCTTGCTTGTTGAATCTTGCCGATGTGTGTTTTATAATATGAGCCAAACATTTATAATTTTAAATCAGGGAAATTGAAGCATTTAATGATCAGCTATTAAAAGAATGATTTTTTAAAATGTTGTAATTAAAAGGAAATGCGTTGTGACCTCACTACAATGGTGTTTGCAAAGTAGACAATTCAGTGAAAGTTCAGGTACATGCAGGTGGACCCAGAGGACACAGTGATTGACAGGGAGATTCCAGCATGACCCTCAGAGTCATAGATGTCTGCTGTTTCATTGGCTTGAAACAAGCTGAAGTCAAATGAAATTTGGGTGGACAGAAACTTTTTACAAAATTAGCAAACTTTTTAATCAAGAGATCCCAGTGTATAGCAGCATCCTGGATTGGATTCTGCTGAGATTCTGCTACCCTTGCCAGCTAACCTCAGTAGCTTTATCTTTTTGGCTGAGAGAAATGTCCAAAGGTCTTCATAACCTGTCTCTCCTACCCTTCCAGTCTTGCTAGACCTTACTCCCCTTGCCATACTCTGCTGTCCAGTGACACTGGTCCCATCCCTGGCTTTTCTCCATGCCTCTCCCTCCTCATCTCAGCTATCCTGGCTTCCTTCAAGCCTCAGTTAAAAGAAGCCCTCCCCATTCCTCAATCTTCCTTCCCTGTGAGATTATCCCCAATTTATCTTTTATCTTTTTCTTTGTGGAATGTAATCGTTTGCATGTTGGTTGTCCTCCTTGTGAACTCTTGAATAGCAAGAACTGGTTTTTTGGGTTTTTTTTTCACTTTTATTTATATATCCCCAGAACTTAGCACAGTGCCTGGCACATAGTACCCGCTTAATGCTTGTTGATTTGTTGACTTTTCTCACCTCAACATTACTCTCCCTTCCACACTGCACAAATCAGCCAAACTGGCCTTCTCTCAGTTCCTTACTTGTGACCCTCCATCTCATCTCCGTGTCTTCACACACCTGGAATTCACTGCCTCCTCACCTCTGCCTTACAGAATCACTATACTCTTTTTAATTTTTTGGAGGGAGGAAGGCAGGGCAATTGGGGCAATAAGTGACTTGCCCAAGGTCACACAGCTAGTAAGTGTGTTAAGTGTCTGAGGCCGGATTTGAACTCAGGTCCTTCTGACTCCAGGGCCAGTGCTCTACTCACTGCACCACCTAGCTGCCCCCCACTATTCTCCTATAAGACACAGTTCCAGTGCCATCTTCTACACGAAGCCTTTACTGGTCCCCTCAATCACTAGTGTCCAATCTCCCTAATCAGAGATGAAAAAGCTCCTTTCTGTACTAACAACTCCAGCACCTACATTTTAGTCATTTCTAGTTTTGTACAAATGTTGCAGAATTACATGGGCCATACAGAAACAGACTTGGGCTAAAAGAGATTCATTCTGTGTTCACTCTAACTCTCTTTCTCTTGATAAGGAAAGCACCCACAGCCAAATCAAATAAAAACTAAAGTGTTTCTCTGAAGCAGAGATGGCAGTTGGACAAAGAAATTTGACTTGGTCCCTCCCACTTCATTTATTGTGCTGGCAAAGTTCCCTGGGTGATCTCAAAACAACCAACATCAGTTGGTGACCTGGGTAAAAGCTGTCCGTGTTTCCAGGAAAAACCTTGCAATGTGTTATCCTTAAATAAGGAATAAAACCTTCCAAAAGTCCAGTTAATATGAGAAGAATTTCAAATGAAAGATCATCTTTTAAAATAATTTGTGGACCTGCATGAAGACTGCATGATACAACAGCTCTAGAGATCTGGACCTGACCAGTTACACTGGCCTCCTTGTTATTACTCACACATGATACTCTTATCTCATCTCTCCATGTCTCTGCACTGGCTGTCCCCCCACCCCCATGCTTGTAATGCTCTTTCTCATCCAACTCTTGAAATCCATTCGCCTTCAGCACTTTTCTGCTCAATTCTCCCAGATACTAGTGACTATATGTGTTATCTCCTTTGATAGAATGGAAGCTCCTTGTGGACAGGGACTATATCAGTTTTGTCTTTGTATCCCCCAAATCTAGCATAATTAGTACCTGGTGCATAGTAAGCACTTAGTGTTTACTCTGTTAATTGATTGCCTGCTTCTGCTTGGATGAAAGACTGAGGTATTAATCTTGTTAACTGTGTTGAATTTCCCCAACTCGAAGCTTTTGTATTCATTTTTTAAATTTAGACAATACTTCTTAATTGCCCTAATAATATATGGGATTATTTGTGGGGTGATTTAACTCTTTTGCTAAGAATATCCATTTAGCTAAATTATAGTACATATATATATATGTATATATATATATATAAAAAACACATAAATGCAAACTTTCCATATTCCTGGACTTCATGAAGGGAAAGGCCTAAAAAAACTGAAAGAAATGAAACATGGATAAGAGCATGAAAGATTTTCCACACTGCCACTAGTGTTTAAAGTGTATCTATCACAGGGAAGGGAAAAGGAAGAAGAAATATAAGTTAGAAAGGGGCATAATTCCATGCTGTGGGTATCTCCCAGCGTCCTCCACTCCCGACCCCCAGCTTTATGATTTAAACAGATGAGGACAATAATGGAAGCTGCACATTTCTTCTCACTAGTGGGTGGATGAGGCCTAGAGCCCAAGTCTCTAGAGGTGAAAAACTACCCAGCCAACTAGACTTCTGGCTTTTTTCTAAAGACGATTTATAAAAGTGAAGGGCTGCTAATTTTCACACAGTACCTGAGGGGAATGACTGTCTAACGCCTTCAAGAAATCTGATGTAAAAACATACACTTCGTGTGCTTTGCTGCTGTTTCTTCCAGTGTGTTGTCAGCAAAATGGATAGTTTAAGAGCGTAATAGTTCCAAAGCAAAGAAAATGATCCTTGATTCAGAGCATGGCCATAGGAGAGAATTCTTTCCTCCATCAGAAAAGACTCAAGGGAGGTGCCTTAAAGGATATTATGTGTTGACTTTTAATAATGTTTGTAAGTGATATGTTTGTATAGGTCCATGGATATACAGATATGTATTTATTAAGCATTCACTATGTTCCCAGCCCTATGCTAAACACGAGGGAGACAAAGAAAGGTAAAAACAATCCTTACTCTCAAGGAATTCATGTTTTAAAATGGATGACCTTATATTCTAATGTGGGAAATGTGTCTCTTGCGGGGAACCAGTGGTTATTGGGCATGACATATGAAGAACCAACCAGCCAAGGAGTCTGAGAAGAATAGTCAGAGAGGCAGAGGAAACTGTAGAGCATGGTATCGTGGAAACTTAGAAAATCCACAAGGGGAGAGGGTGATCTATATTCATTTTATTTACACACACATATTTAGAGAAAGAGAAGTTTTTAAAGCTTCAAAGGAAAAAAAGTAAAGTAGGTATAGCCTGCTTTTTTTTGGTCAGAAAGCCTCTAAATTTAGTAGTTTTATATTATTTTCTGCTTTGAAGGAAAAATAACACAGGTTAGTTTTGTGAGAGGAGATTCAAGTTGATTCTCAAAGCAAACCTGTCCTCCATTCACTAAGCCCTCTGGCCTCTTCCGTTTTATTTTTTTTTCTTCTTTTGGGTATTACTGAAGAAGGTGCTTTGCTTCTTAGCTTTGTGTTCTAGAGCACAATCTCTTAGTTTATTTACACTGTCCAGTAAAGAACAAAGCAGCTTTTGATAGGACAGAAAATCCAAGTTGAAGGAGTCATTACCATTGAAGAATTTCACTCTGGAGGGTATAGATCACTCTTTGAGAGTTTTCACTTGAATTGTTTTTGTTACAGTAAAAGTCTTGCCTGTATTGTTTTGAGCAATCAGCTGTATCCCTAATTTAATTAATCTTAAATGAACAGTTTTAATTATAATACTCTGGATTATGCTTAAAGAAATTTGCTTAATGAACAAATGGAATGTATTTCTCTGTCGTGAGGTTTTAGTGCTAATAAATTGTGTATAATTTATATACTTTAGTTAATAGAAGAAGAGTTATACAAGATAACAGATGTCACTGTTTCTATTTGTTTCATGTTAAGAATTTGAGTAATAGGTATTTCATTAAATGCTCATGACAGCCAGGTGGTTTTATTGTGTTGGAAGAGGCCTGAATTCTGACCCCTTGTCTGATGACCTGATATAACCTCTCCCCAGAATTGATTATGCCTGTGACTACCTTTCTTAAGGATTATTCATTCATGATGTCTCTTCCTAACATTCTACAGGGAAGCATGAATATGGCATTCAATTCGGTGGCCTAACTGTAGAAGATGATGTAGGTCTCCTTGCAGCAGCTCTGAGGATCCAGGTTTGTTTGCTTCTCAGGCCATTCATTGGGTTCCATGTTGGATGAGGAGCAGAATGCCTCTTCTTTGTTGTCAGTATTGTTCCCAGTAATTGGCAGTGACATTCTTTACAAGGGAAGAAACCTGAGACCTAAATTGAATGGATAACTGCTGTAGAAACAAAATGTGACTCATTTGTTTTCTTTACAAGAACCTTAAGCAGGTGAAGCTTTTAAGCCACAAAATATTACAATATTATTATTAAACACCCCAAATCTTTATAAAAACAGTATTAGGGTGTGCTTTTAGTAACATTCCTTGTGACCTTGCATATACTGTATATAGTAAACACTACTATTCTGGAGGCATAGGTATTAAAAAACAGGCCAGGTGTATTGTGAGAGTTTGTGCTGTACGTCTATACGGATAAACATGTTAGCATTGAACTATGTTGACCACTTATCACAACCTTGTGTTTTACTAATGGGGGGGGTGCATTATGGGTTGTTAATCCTGATTAAGGTGTTAGAAAATCAAGAATAACTTAAATGTAACTATTATACTTGGAGAAGTTAAAAGAGGCCAATATAGCTTCCTTTTTATGTATTTCTATCCCCTATCAAAGTTTTGTTCACAAATGAATTTTCTTGTACCTGTAAAACCTTTTACCTTTTGCTGGCCAGTTATTTTAAAAGAAAGACATAGATATGGGCGTACATCCTCTGGGGTTCAGATCGCCCCTCTCCTTAAGAACCGTAATCCTAGTCATCCTGTATAACTCTTGTCTTCCTGTACATCCTCCACATGGTGTCTACCCTGCTTCCTAGAAGTATCCCTGGTATTTGATGGATACCAGTAGAGGCCTGGGTGGGGCTTGCTTACAAGATATCTTCTGATCTTGTAATATAACTAGCCTACCTCTGTCTTAGTTATACCTACACATTCTATCTTTTTTGCCACTTCAAAGAAAACATACTGATAACAAGAATGGTGAAGCATTTGACCAAGTCTGATTTGTGCTGGTTTGTTATACTTAGTTTGCTTCATGAGAATACAGTTTTACTGAAACTTATGTAAGATAGTGGTGATTAACTGGACAGAGGTTGGGAGATTGAAAGGAGGGAGGTTTGTAGACTGAAAGAACCCATTGTTATCCTATTTTTCACCTTTTGAAGTTCCAGCCAAGCAGTTGCCTATCTTTGTGTAAAACTTAACTCCTTAGCTTCTGTCAAACCTCAACTGAAGCCCCTCTGATTACTACCTGGATAGTTTTATGTTCCTACAGCTCTAGGGGGTCAGGAAAAGCTTCCTAGAAAATAAAGGATGAAGTAAAGGTGCTCTCCACACAAACCCCAGGTTTTGAGATGTAGGAAGGGAGAGAATTATGTATACTTTATATATACTCAATATGTAGTTCTGACAAACTAAATATGGAATAATTGCATTGAAGGCAGCTTGCTTATTGTCTTTTGCCTTCCCCATTTAAGTTTTTCCTAATAGGGCACAAATTCTCCAGTTTTGTTTTTTTAAACATCTTACCCTACCTACTCCCCTACCCCTCCAAATCCCACAGTCTTAATATGTTGTATGAAGCTCTACCTTTTAGTGTTTAAACTAACTTTTATCTACCTCAGAGGGTTGCTAAGAGGAAAACGCTATATTAATGTGATATTTTAGCCTCTGTGATTGTCTGTTTTCACATTCTTGTGTTTAAGTATAACTTCTAATTTTGAAAATACAAGACTTCTTTTTCCTGTTTCTTTCTTCAAGAACGTGGTTAACAGTGGGAGGAGGTGGCTTCGGGAGCAGCAGTACAGGAGGTGGAAGCTCCGAAGTTTGAAGCTTCAGCCACTTTCACCAGTACCCAGGTAAAAGGATGTCTGCATTATTATGATATCGGGGATACAATTGTCCAGTGTTTTCTTAGTGAAATGGCTTATAAGAGATGTGATTTGGTTGCTAACCATTTATTTCCTCTGTTTACCTTACAACATTTGTCTTTTCTTCATAAGTAAAGTAGCCAAGTTAGTCTTTCTCAGTAGTTAATAAGATTCTGTAATCTTAACCTCAGTACCTTAGGATTGTAAGCTTCCTGTTTTAAAATGTGTTGCATTTCTAGTGGAAAGCCATTTTACCTGTTGTAGTTAGTAGGTTTATAAAAAAATAGAGTTCTTCACTGAGTGATACAGTAGATTTAAGCTAGATTATCCCTAGTCAACCAAGATGTACCCCTAAATCTCTGTATTAACCTTTGGGAAATAGAATTTTTTTTAAAGATGCATTAGTTTGATTTGCAAAATTGGACTTCCCCTGTCACTGAAACCAAAACATTGAGACATAATGTTTAGGTCATAAAAAAAATTAAAATGAAGTTAGCATGAATCTTTTAGTGTGTCAGAAGATAATCCTTAAAGAATTTTGAATTTCTGCCTTACTGACTTAGGTTACTAGAATCAGAGCGGACAAAAAGGAAGAAGTAGGAAGATAAAAGCACCCTAGGAACCTGATTAGGTCCGTGGAGAGACATGTGTTGCCTTACTTGTCCATGCATCGTAGGTCTGTGGAACTCATTCTAGAGTTTATGTTCCTTGGGTGTTATTCTATTTTTTTCTGCTTCAGTGGGTGAGTTGTCCGTTATCCTCTACACTTATCCCACTCCCTCCACATGCCTACCATGCAGCAGACCACCAGTAGGATATGTCTGGCTTCATATCCTTCACTGAACTAATCATGCAGCTTGGGGAAGCCATGGTGGAGGATAAGGTTTGGTGTTGGAGCTAGATGGTGAACTTGCCTGTGGCTCTAGGAATGGCAGAGAAGAGGAACTCACTACCTGTCTGGAACAGGCTCTGCAGCACACTAGGAAAGCATAGATGCTGTAGAGTGCGACACTGGCAGAATGTCACTGCGTTATACAGATATAGATTTGATTCTCTGGGCACAGTCCAAACTCAGATTTACTGCATATGAAGTTGGTCACTAGGTTATTTTGTTTCAGAGTTAACTGCTCATTATTTTTGTCTGTGACCTGTGATTTCATTGGTGTATAGAACACCAAGTGTAAAAACTCCCTCTACCAACACTCTCTGGTAAATGCTCTACAAACTATACTGCCTTCAAAAACCCAGTGCAGTGCAGTAGAGAGAGCAGCAGGTTTGGGGTCAGAGAACATGGGTCCCACCTTTTTGTCCCTTACTGCGTGAGTGATCCTAGGAATATCACTCAAACTTTCTCAGCCTCAGTTTCCTCATCTGTAAAAGGAGGGGGTTGGGCTATTAAAGGTCTCTTCTAAATTTACAATCCTTATAATCTTGAAGTTTCCTGAGAGCATTGTGACATTAAGTGACTTGTCTGGAGTTACACAGCAAATACATGTCAGAGGCCAGACTTGAAGCATGGGCTTGGGTGACTCAGAGTTGCCCTCTATCCACTCTGCCCTGCTGCCTCTATCTATCTGAGTTATATAGTTAACAAATTGTTTCGAAACATGTTTTTGGATTTAGAATGAAGGACAAAGCACCATGCTAAGCATTGGGGATCAAAATGGAAAAGTAAGACAATTCTTGCTCTCAGAAATCTCATATTCTGCTCAGAGGAGACAATACATGTAGGAAGAAGGAAGCAAATGGTCCCCAAGTAAAATGAAATTCTTAAACATTGAAGGGATGCATGTGCTTGGAGCATCATAAAAACGTTATGTAATCTTTGATATGTGAATGAACATAAACCTTATGTTAAAACCTTAAAAATTCATAATTCAACAAAAATATTGCTTACTCTTTATAAAACACTGCATACTAATGAGATATATGGTCTGTATCTGAATAACCCATTCTCCTAGCAAATGAAATGAACAAAACATTACATCATTTGAAAATTGGAAATACAAACGTAGAGTGGATTTGAGTTTAAGAACATAAAAGGACCACATAAAAAAGACCCAACTATACCCACAGATTTAGGCATCCTTCAGGGCATACATTGATATAAATAATACACTGGGCATATAGGTTTTTGGGGGTTTTTTTGCAGGGAGGGGTTGTGGTAACATGCATATATCCTCCATTCTAAAAAGACCAATGTGTTGCTTCTCTTTAAAAAACAAAACACAAACAAACCAATACTTTCTTAAGCTTTAATCATTTTTACTCTGGGGAAAAGCCTTGAACAGACAGGTTATGTTAGTTTGATTGATGGCCTAATTCTTGTTTTTGTGCTCTGTTGTCGACCACCTAAGCTGAGAAGTCCCTTGTCTTCTATTTGTTTTTTTCTTCCAGTGATATTGAGATTTCCAGAGGACAGACTCCAAAAGCTGTTGATGTCCTTGCCAAGGAGATAGGATTGCTTGCAGATGAAATTGAAATCTATGGCCAAAGCAAAGCCAAAGTACGCTTGTCCCTGCTAGAGAGGCTAAAGGATCAAGCAGATGGAAAATACATCTTAGTTGCTGGGTAAGGCCATGTTTAACCCTTCTTTTTAGAATCATCTTGTCCTCAAAATAGTATCCCTTTATCATTTCTCTTTGCCCTCTCTGTAACTCAAATCCACTCTACATTTGTATTTTCATTTTCAAATGATGTAATGTTTTGTGTTCATTTCATTTGCTAGGAGAATGGGTTATTCAGATACAGACCATATATCTCATTAGTATGCAGTGTTTTATAAAGAGTAAACAATATTTGTTGTTGAATTATGAATTTTTAAGGTTTTAATTTTATTTTAAATTTGAATATAAAATAAGAAAAGAGAAAAACTGCCATGTACATAGCAGAACATAGAGAGGATTCAACATAAAACAATATATTTCTATTTCAAAAAAAATCTGTATAATAAGTACTACACATTGTTTTCCAAGCTCTAGCTTTTCTTTGCTTCCTCATAGATTTTCTTTTGTTCTGTACTGTACTTTTTACTTTATTTTTCCCTTCTCTACTTCCCCCCACCGACTACTTAAGCATGGATATAGATAGATACAGATATCTATAAATCAACCAGCTCATCATTTCCTATACCACAGCAATATTCCAACCCAATCACACCCTGTCTGAGAGAGACTGTCTATGAAAGTTTTTTTCCCAATTGTCTGCATTCCTTCTATTCTTATCTATGTAGGTTTTATTTGTGCAAGAAAATTTTAATTTAAAGTAATCAACAATGCTCCCTTATAATACAGATTAAGGTTTGATACTACTGAATTGGCATCCTTTACATCTTTTTTCCCCTGGTTTCTTTGAAGTTCCTGACCTTTTGTTCTTCCAAATGAACTTCGTTATTATTTTTTCTAACACATTAAAATTTTTTTAGTAATTTAATTGGGATGGCATTACATAAATAGATTAGTTAGGTAAAATTGTCACTTTTTTTATTATACTGGCATTACCTACCCATGAACAATAAATATTATCCTAAAGTGGTTTATTTTCATGTAGTTCCTGTGTGTGTTTTGGTAGATATATTCTCAGGTATTTTGTGCTGTCTAGTTATTTTAAATAGTCTAAAAGAAGAGCCAATATATCATTCATATTTTGCATAAAGAGAATCTTCCTTAAACTAATACCCTCATGATATTCCATTTTATAAAATGAAGCTATTTCTATGCCCCACTCATTGGTACATGTTAACTGAGAGACTAGTAGAAAGAGCATTAGACTTGCAATCAGATGAACCCATTTCAAAACCTGGCTACCTCTTATTACCTTTCTCAAACTAAACTGCTAAGCATTCAAATTCTGTTGCAGAGAGTGCAACTCTGATGGGCTGGCCGCATAGTTCAAATGCCAAACATACGCTTTTACGGAGAATTCACATGAGGCAAGCCCTCACATGATAGTCAGAAAAAATGTTACAAGGACACCCTTAAGGTTTCTCTTAACTGTGGATTTAATTGTGTGACATGTGAGACATTGGCCCAAGACCATCCAGCATGGCATACCCTCATCAGAGAAGGTCCTGTGTTCTATGAGCAAAGCAGAATTGAAGCAGCTCAAAAGAAATGTGTGAGACAGATTTAGAGAATCCACCCTATATGTTCACGTGAATTACTTGTGCCCAACCTGTGGGCTCATATTGGTCTGATCAGCCACAGTCAGATACACAGTACTTTGACTCCAATATAATGATGTCATTTTGGTCCTCTTTGAGAAGGAAAGACCACAACCACCATAACCTCTTATTAGCTAACTGTTATCTTTGAACCTAAGGTGCTCTTTTGTAAAGGGAGAATAATATGGTTTACATTATCTTCTTTGTTTACAGGGTATCCCAAAAGTGTTGGCATCCTGTTGTATTTGGTTGTTTATTTGTCAAGTATATGGTCACTATAACTATTTACATTTGAGTTACTAATCCAGTTATCCCTTCCACGTCACAGCTGGTTTAGAGATGTGATGCACCCATGATGTATAAAATCTGGGTAAAATTTTTTGGGCTTCCCTTTGTACCAGGGTAGAAGTCTGATTTTTTTCTTTTTCTTTTATGAGGTGTTTAAAGTACCTCGTAAAATTTGGGTTAAGTATTTTTCTCTGTCATCTGCCGGCCTTTGCATATCATCTGCAGCTTCTGCAAAACTCTCCCAAAATTCCCATTTAATTTCTTATGCCAACCCATGACATGTTGAAGCCACAAGTAGGGAAAGTCAAGATATGGAAGGGATAACTGTATTATTAAACATTGATTTGCAGATCATTTAACCAGTATTAAGTGCAAATTAACTGAGCAAATTACTTAGCCTCTCTTCCATCTTTAAAATGAGGATAATAATTGCAGCTACATTTGTAAAGATCAAATGAAATATTATGGAAAGCTAAAATGAGATGTAAATGTTAGCCCTTCTCCAGGCTAAAGATTCCCTTGTTCCTTCAGTCAATCTTCATTTGTTATCTTGAGGCCTGTCATCAGGCATACATATGAAACATTTGGACAATAAGACAGAATGTGTATATGTGGGCATAAACAGATGTATGTATTTACATTATAACTTACTCTATGGTTACACTATATGTAAGGTATACAGCCTATCTCTGGTCATGCTAGCTTAAGGTCTGTCCTGTTAGGATGTCTCATTGTGACCTTGGATTCTAAAAAGCTGTGTCCAAAGTGTCTCTGTCCTGGTTGGTCCTCCCAGTCTAGAAAGCTTTTGTGAATATGGCTGATGATAGATATGTCAGCTGTCTAAGAAACAGCTTGACTTTCAGAACTTTCAGATTAGCCACACAGTGATAATATTTTTTCAGCTACCTTTTTAGGCATAATCTATTAATCTCCTTTTTGTAACCTCCCTTACTCTTTCCACTTCTAACATGGAACATAAATATAACCCACCTCTTCTTCCTCTCATCTCATACCCTTCTGTTGAAGTCTTACCCTTCCTTCAAAACATCGTTCAGGTGTTACCTGTATGAGCCCTTCCCTCATCCTCCCTCCCCAGATGAAGTCACTTCTTCATTACACTTTTCATAGCACTTTGCCCAGACCCCTCCCTTGTACTTATCTCACTCTTTCTTTTACTTAATTTACCCTCTTTTATATCATAGTTACTTGTTCAGTTGTCTTTTCTCTTAGATATTATTGCCTTATTTGACAGTAGGATTTTTTTGGAGGGGGGAAGGCAGGGCAATTGAGGTTAAGTGACTTGCCCAAGGTCACACAGCTAGTAAGTGTGTCAACTGTCTGAGGCCTGATTTGAACTCAGGTCCTCCTGACTCCAGGGCCAGTGCTCTACTCACTGTGCCACCTAGCTGCCCCTTGACAGCAGGATTTCTGCTTTTCCTATGATATATGTGCTGTTTCTATCCCCAGCACCTAGTATAGTACCTTTCTCAGAGTAGGTGCTTAGTAAATGTTTGAGCAGATTTGAAAGCTATGAAATGTAAAAGCAACCTAGTGTCCGACTGGGTTTCTGTGATAGCTACCATTGGGAGTTACAGGCTAGCCCACGAAGCTCTCACACAGGTAATAGTGACACTCAGTCATCAGATTTGAGGTCCTCCTGAGAAAGACAGTAAGCCCCCAGTAGCCTCTGCCTCACAAGGTGGTCGTAGCACAGAGCGTGGCTCACAAAGCATCACTCATGTTTCCCCAAGATGAAGAGTGATGTGGCCCCTACTTAGAGCACAGCACCTGGCTTGTACCACTGCCGATATTCTGTTATATAACAAAAGAGCCGTGTGTGTGTGTGTGTAAGTGAAACTTAAACCCGATTGAATGTGTTTAACCTCAAGAGAGCCACTGCTCTCCTTTTTTATTTGAGGCCTTAGCTGCCTTCCCTAAAGGAAATCTTCAAAACATACAAATTAAACATCCAGCATAGTGAAGGGCATTACAACAGATAGTTTTGAAGATGTG
This sequence comes from Phalanger gymnotis, assembly GCA_028646595.1. Taxonomy (NCBI): domain Eukaryota; kingdom Metazoa; phylum Chordata; class Mammalia; order Diprotodontia; family Phalangeridae; genus Phalanger; species Phalanger gymnotis. The sequence goes on along the minus strand of CM053627.1, from coordinate 94,747,793 downwards.
GTTTTCCTCTGCCATGGACTTTTAGTTTTTAGGTTTTGCTTTTTAAAAAAAAATTATAAATTATTGTAGCCTTATTGTTAGAAGGGAAAGAATTGACTGGAGACACCACAATGGCTGGGGTGGGGAGTTGGGGGTGGTGCAGAGAGACTGAATAAACTGCATCACAATTTATAATTCTTCTTAGCTGGACATTTTAAAGTGTCTTCAAGGTTGGTTTAACAGATGTCCTGTTTTACAAGGGCATTAAAGATGTATAGTAATTTTTGGTGTTGAGTCATTTTTCAGTCCCGTTTGATGCTTTGTGACCCCATTTGGGGTTTTCTTGGCAAAGATACTGGAGTAGTTTGCCTTTTCTGTCTCCAGCTCATTTTACAGATAAGGAAACTAAGTCAAACAGGATTAAGTAACTTGCCTGGGATGACACAGCTAGTTAATCTAATCAAATCTGAGGCCAGATTTGAACTTGGGAAAAGAAGTCTTCCTGATTCCCCATCCAACACTCTAACCACTGCACCACGTGGCTGCCTTGTGTGAAGTAATATGATTATTTGATTTCTGACAGATCATTAGTGGGAAAATTAGTTGTTATGAATCATTACTAACATTTTGTTTCATCTGTCTCTCCCCTGCCGTAAAGTAATGCTTATTCCATTCACTAGTTTAAAAATTGAAGGTACAACTATTTAAATACTCTTCAGTGGTCTTAAATTCACTTGCATTTTTAAGAAATGTTATCATTGAATTTTACAACGAGTTATTTCTCTAAAAAACCATAGTACAAATAACCTCAATGCTGAACAGATTAAACTTTAGACTTTCTCATTCAGTCAGGATCATCTGTATTTCATCAGCTCCACTTCTCATGGTATTTACACCTACACATCTCTTTATTTGCTTTCCCTGACAAAATGAAAAGCACTGAGAATTGTTCAGGGAAATATGCCAACAGAATCTTAATGGCTCTTGAGTTTTACATATTTTCCCAGTTACTTTAACAAGAAGGAATTTGGTTTGAGAGCTAGACCCATATAGTAGCCATAGTATATGTATGTGTGTGTGTGTGAGAGAGACAGAGTGTGTGTGTGTGTGTGTGTGTGTGTGTGTGTGTGTGTGTGTGTGTGTGTGTGTCTGAAGGCCAAATAGATATGTGAATATCTACCTATGTATCTTAGGCTAACAATAGGAACTGCACCTGTGATTTACTGACATAGGGAACCTCCTAGGTTAGCCCCTCTGTAACTCACAATTTTAGAGAGTTACCTGAGAAGGCATGCGTTTTGTCTAAGTTCTCTTAGCCAGGGGCCTGCCTCAGCTGGGGAGCAACCTCTTGATCCCCATGTGTCTCCACCTTCTTTTCTCTCATCTTGCATGTGTGTGCACACGTGCGCACATTCACACACACCGCTCACGTGCACGTGTGTGAGAGAGAAAAGGAGATACATATAGTTGATAAATAGAATAGCATGGGATATAAATAACATTTAATTTATCACATATACATTATATATATAGTGAGATGAGGGGAAAGGAGGGGAAGATTCTGTATGGACACATACATACATACATACATACATACATACATACATACATACATACAATGGGTGTGCATATATAGTGGATAGATATGAATAGATGTGTATAGATTTACATATACTTGCACTATATATGTGATATATATAGTATACATGAGTATATACTCATGCATGAATATGTACATACATGTATTGTGTACATAGTGGATATGTGTGTGTGAGTATTTATACATACATAATGTCCGTTGCATGTAATGACACATTTATTCATGATGATTTGGGTTTTTTAAAAATCAATTTAAATTCATAAGGTTCTTGGAATTATATGTGTTGCATTGACAGAAGAACTTCACTTAGGTTTCTTTCTAATAGCCAGGATTTATATGGAGCTTTAAGGTTTACAGAACACTTTATCAATATTATCTCCCTTTTTTTTCCTTACAACAACCCTAAAAGACAGATGTTATTCCCATTTTCCCTATGGGGAAACTGAGGCAAACCAGTTAAGGTCAAGGTTACACATTGAGTTAAGCAGCAGAATTTGAACTTCCTAATTCCTGGCCCAGTGCTCTATCCACTCTGCCACCTACTTCGTTTTTTGTTTTGCTTTAACACCAATCAGTGGGGGCTTTTCCCAGTTAGATAATTAAACCCTCATTCTTCTACTCTTCTCCCCCTTAAATTGCTACCAAATCACTGATTTGACTCAACTTTTTGTTTTTTTAGTCATTTGTTTTGGTATTTGTACTGATCCTGCCCTGAGAGCTCTCTTTGTAGCTTTCCTGTAGCTGTTCTCTGTTGAGCTTTATTTCTGTCAGATCACTTGGCTTTCTGTTGTCTGCAGAGTACAACAGCTGTGTTTAGATAATAGACCTACTCCCAGGAATCTTTGAACTTTTTATACTTAAATTGAACCTCTGAGTGTTAGAAAAGAAATGCAAATGTAAAGGGCACTGAATGCTAGGGCCTGTACAGGTGGTTGGTTTTCTTCCTTAAAGACCAATTCTTGAGAGAATGCCTGGTGATGAACTTAATTCATCCTAAAAGAAAATTTCCTGAGTGTCTGTGGATTAATGGAAAATTGCTTTGGAAGGATCTGCTCTGGCTCATGTCAAATTGAGTGGAATATAAAATATTGAAAATTTGTAATTAATTTAGGCAGCCAATTTGAACTTTTATTAAGCCTTTTAAAAAGTATATAGCAAGAATTCTCTCTGGGACTGTCTTTACTTTGTTTAAAGGGTTACCAAAACAACTCCCCCATTTTTAATTTTAGATGTCTCTTAGAAAATGTATTAATTTATACCAATAGGATTAGCAAAAAGACTAATAGCATCTTTAGGATGCATTTGTTTAAACAGTGACCGTGTACCATTTGAACAAAGTACTAGAAAGGGGATATTGGGGATCTGCTTTAATGAACTGTTAAGAATACTTTATAATTAACATTCTACTTGTTTTTTTTAAATACTTCAAAGTATTTTATAAGTTCAGTATCTCCTTTCCCCTGCTATCTTACACATTAATTTGAGCAGAACCCTATTTTCTTAGAAACAGTAAAGTGAAATTGAGTCTAAGAACTATGCTAATTCCAAATTAGAGTATGACCACTCTGTTTTGGTTTTTGTGTTGTTCACGATAAGACATTGTTACATCTTAGGAACTGATCAGGAAATGAAAGATGATATCTTAAATTAACTTTCGTTTTGGTTTTTTGCGAGGCGGTGGAGTTAAGTGACTTGCCCAGGGTCACACAGCTAGTAAGTATCAAGTGTCAGAGGCAAATTTGAACTCAGATCCTCCTGACTCCAGTGTTGTAACCTGGTGTTCTATCCACTGCACTGGCTCTGCCTCTTAGGCAGCTTTTAAATAAATGCTTTGTCACTATGTGAGCTTAGGCAAGTAATTTAAGTTCTCTAAGCCTCAGTTTCCTCATCTGTAAAATGAGGGAGTTGAACAAAGAGCCTTCTAGCTCTAAGGCTGTGATCCTATGATACTTTAAAGTTAGACTTTCTTCTGTGCTTTAGGGACTTGCAGTTTTATCAGTCTGAGCGTTTTCTACATCCCCACAAAAACCATTTCTTAACTTAATAAATGAACTTTGAGGTGTGTTGTGTATGGCTGAAAAAATATTATCACACTGCCAGTCTGATGGGGAGTTCTGACAGCCAGGCTGCTTCTTGGACAACACAGTCTGTCACCAGTCACATTCTCGAAGGCTTTCTACATTGATCCAAGGTCACAATGAGGCATCACAACAGGATAGACCCTGAGCTAGCATGATCAAGAGTTCCTTAGTTAATTAACCTGGTTTGTACAATATAATAATATTTATCATTATTTAATATAATATAGTATGTATGTATGTAACCTAGTTTGTAACCAAACTAAACTAGGGGTGAAAGGATTAAATATAAACTCCTCATTTGTAAAAAATTAAGCTAGATTTTGATACTAAATATTCATGTAAAGAATGAGCAGATACTTATTTTTCAGTACACTTCCTGATGACGATGAACATCATTCATCATTTCACTTCATATAAGGCATTTTTGTTTTTGCTACTTTCATACTTTTGCTGAATTGTAATAACAATGGCAAAAAACAGCCCCCAAAAACCTGGGAAGTAATATGTTTCTAATTAAGAATTGTCTTTTTTAGTCCAAGTTTTGAGGAGGTCACTAACTAGGCGTGTCCCTTTTTGGCTCCCTTAGGCAAGTATACTAATATTTCCTTGGGAATGAAAAATGTAATGCTTAATGCCACATAGCTGAAATAAAGGACATATTCCACTTGCAGAAAATGAAAGACCTCAAAAATATGAACTCAAGAATTTTAAACTCCACCATCTTTTCCTTTATGTGTTTTTGCAAGAAGGCTGTGAATGAGCAGGAATTCAGAATTCCTTGGGTCACTCCTAGAAGGGCAGGCAACAAGGAAGACAGAAGAACTGTGATTTGATTATCCTTCTGGTTGCAGGTGTTGACATGATTCCAGAATTTGCCACATAAACAGATGTAGATGTGGATATTATGTCAACATCCTTAGTTTTGAAATTCTTCAGAATTCTCAGGAGCACTCAGATAGTTTCATTGGCCAAATGACTGTTGCCAGTGGATTCTCTGGGGTGAAAGAAAGCCTATTTGCTATGGTGGTCTGTGAGTCTTTAGCTAATCAGTATAATGGGGCTTACCCAGAGGTGGAGCAGTAGGCTGCCAGCTCCCTAAAGTCTCTTCCTCTGTCTGCTGATTACAGGCACAGTTTGGAATTCAGTTTAAAATTCTTAGACTTCATGTTATCATTCCAATGGATGTTTAAATGGTATTGTCTTAAAAACAATCTGTCAATGCCTTATTCTTTTCTTTCTAGCAACTATCTAGCAAGAGTTGGCCATTCCTAAATTCAAGCCTGTAAGAAGTGGTTCTTTCATTCTCTGTTAATCTGTTCACTAGCCAAAAACACAGGGCTTTGTACCTCAGAGTTTGTATTAATGATGGCTTTATCTTGCCAATCTTTTCTGAAATTACCTTGGTTTAGATATATCTTCATTTATTTATGAGCAACCATTTTATTAAGTGCCTACTAAGTCACAAAACACTTTCCTACAATGAGTTCATTCATTCATTCAGCTAAGATAATTAGGGCACAGTCCCAACCCAAGTGGCTCTTAGAGACCTTAAGGTGGGTTGCATAGACACATATATACAATAACTATTGAGAGAAATTATTATTTCTGTCTTATATTAATAACCAGTTACTATTTTTTCCCTTCCTATTTTCTCATTCTCTAGTAGGTCAAATCAACCCCTCAAGAATAGGGTTGAGAATGAGATTGGATTTAACATTTTCCTCTCCTTGACCCCACCCAACTTGGGAAATCCATTGTGTTCTACTCATGCTTGAGTGGGTGGTAGATCCTTTGTCTAGATTGAGGACTGGCAGTGGTCTGGAAGTAAGAATGACAAAATCAAAGTCCCCCAGCCATTCATTAGAATAGGGTCTGCCTTTCATTGTAATATTCATTAATTGTTAACCAGAGTTGGTTGCAGTCTTTTGAGAATATCTATTCTTCCAACCAATTGTAAGCATCAATAGGCCTCCAGGATCTGTCTTTCGTTTACAAAAGACAGCCATGTGGCCATCCTTTTATTAATTATTCACTAGCCATAACTGATAAAATGATGACCCAGAAATTATCTCTCATACTTTTCATTTGTCACACTATACAATAATGTGAGTAATCTTTCGGAATCATTTCAGCTGTGTTTTCTGTCAATAGTAATAATAAGCAGTTACTAACATTTATATAGTGCTTTAAGGTTTTACAGATACTTTATATATGGTATCTCATTTGATCTGTCAGAATCTGAGGAACCCAGGAATCACCTGAGTCCTCATCCTTCTTCATCATCCCCTTTCTATTTCTCAGGTCCCAAGGCTCATATGTAATAGAAGTTATTAATAGAATATACTAGTCAGAGTACTCTAATGTGATATGTCTTTTGGCATTTATTATCCTTTGCTTCTGCATCTTGTCATTCATTCATTCAACAAATATTTTTTGAGTTACATGTGAAGTGCCAAGGTATATACTGTGTAACCAAAAAATGTCCTGGTTTTACCTAAGAAGACTGAGTGGCGTGGGCAGGTTTTAGTGATCTGGCAGCTTTCGTTTCATTGTTGAGTAAATGGTAAAGATCTCACAAATATAAATACATAAGTATTTTAAGATGTCTGTCTTTGACAGGTTCAATGAATAGTGAGGTCTGGGAAGAAAAAAAGTATTTCATGCATTAAACTCAGAATGCTCTTAACTCCTGTTTATAAACTTTGTCTTAGGAACAGTTACTTGTTGCTGATTGCATTAAAAAAAACTGTAAAAGTGATTGAGTAAAGAGGGCATTGTTAGATTGATCCTCAGAAGACCAAATTTCAGTGGTCCTAACAGAGTCCAGGAAATGAGTAACTGGAATGATCTGTCGTCTGCCAGCATTGGATCCCACCTGGTTATAGTTACTTTAGGTTAATTCAGTGTTTGTGTTTGTTTTTGTATAAGGATCACCCCTACACCACTGGGAGAAGGCAAAAGCACAGTCACTGTTGGGCTTGTTCAAGCACTGACCGCACACCTGCACATTAATTCCTTTGCTTGTCTGAGGCAGCCTTCACAAGGACCTACTTTTGGTGTTAAAGGTATTTTATCCTGTAAATACATGCAGCATCTCATCTTCTCTTCACTTGAGAAACGGATGGCTTTTTCTTCTTGATAACAATGAAAAGCGACAAATTTCATACTGTGCTATATTTAATTCCAGGCCATATGCATTTTAAACACATGAATGTAATAGTGAAATTCATAAGGGAATACCATGTTACAAGGGGTATTTGTCTTGTAGATGTCTTGTTCATGGGGTTCTTTTGCCTATTGTAGCTAATGTATTTGAGTACTGCACTTATATGGGCTATAAATACTTCTTGTCCTGCCTTGTTTTAATGTGGATTTCTGAATATCCTTGATCACTTCATCTCTTGCCTTTTTAAGAGGTAGTTAGGTAACACAGTGGATGAAATGCTGTGCCTGGAGTCAGGAAAACCTAAATTCACATCAGACCTTAGATACTATATGTGTGACCCTGAGCAAGTCGCTTAATTTCTATTTGCCTCAGTTTCCTCAACTGTAAAAAGGGGACTATAGCACCTACCTCACAAATAAGGTAATATTTGTACAGTGCTCAGCACAGTGCCAGGTTAAGTTTGTAACTCATTTACTTTAACATCATGTACAGTTCCATTCATTAGCATGGTAAATATTTTTCGATAATAATCATATGCCAATTATTATAGGATTTGTTAATTTTTATTGCGTTATACAGGTGGAGCTGCAGGTGGTGGATATGCTCAGGTCATCCCCATGGAAGAGGTAAGAGCACAAAGGGAGACCACATTGTGTATTGGTGCCTTAACATTTTCCCCTTCCTCATTTCCTCCAGGGGAATCTAGGTGGATAGAGCAGTGGGCCTGGAGTCAGGAAGACCTGAGTTCAGATCTTGCCACAGACACTTACTAATTGTGTGACCCTGGGCAAATCGCATAATCTTGTTTGCCTCAGTTTCTTCATCTGTACAGTGAGCCAGAGAAGGAAATCCCAAATGAGAGCGTGAAGAGTCAGACAGGACTGAAACAACTGAACAATTACAATAGCTCTCCTTAAACTCCTCTCTTTTGTTAAAATTATTAGTGCGTATTTTTCCTGCCCTTTGGGAAGTAAATTATTCTCTAATCCAAAAATAATTTTGAGTCTCCAAAAATGATGAACAGGTGAACTTCAGAAAAACCTGGAAAGACTTATACAAACTTATGCTGAGTGAAGTGAGCAGAACTAGGAGAATATTGTACATAGTAACAGCCACAGTGTGCAAGAACTGATTTTGACAGACTTACCTCATCTCAGCAATGTAAGGACCTAAAATATTTCCAATGGACTCATGATGGAAAATGCCATTCATATCCAGAGAACGAACTATGGAATCAGAATGCAGAGTGAAGCAGACTATTTTCATGGTTTCTCCCATTTGTTCTAATTCTTCTATGCAACGTGACTAATGTGAAAATGGGTTTAATAGGAATGTATGTGTAGAGCCCATATCAGATTGCATGCCATCTTGGGGAGGGAGGGGGAGAAAATTTAAAACTTTTGGAAGCGATTGCTGAAAACTAAAAATTAATTAATAGGGAGGGAAAATAAATGTGAATGTAAAAAAAAATTAACGGTGAATTAGAAAACAATGAATTGAAAATGACTTAGGCCATGGTATCACTTACTTCAAATTCAAACTCCCTTAGAACTTTTTTTAATGAAAGTATAATAGCTTAGAATAAGAAAAATAAAATTTCTACATTTTAAATCAGTGCCTTAGTTTGTCAGTATTCCCTTATTTGGAATATGAAGCTAACTGAATTTAACTGAAAGACAAGTGTACCTAAAAATTCCTTTTTTTCTTTTTTCGTGGTGGGGGTAAATATGCATTTATTCCTTTTTATAAATTTATATTTATAATTTCACATACATAAATACATAAATTTTATATAATGTATAAATATATAAATATTAAATTTAATAATCTATTGATATATAAAATGTAATAATACGTACATTTATTTTTTAAATTTTGTAACTTCACTTCATTTTTGCTTATTCAGCTTTAAGAATTTGTAATTACAGAAATGCCTTGAACACTGTCCGGAACAGCAGAAAAATATTTTTTCATCTCTTTTATAGTTCAATCTTCACTTGACTGGTGATATTCATGCTATTACTGCTGCTAATAATTTGCTGGCTGCTGCTATTGATGCCCGGATTTTACATGAAAGTACTCAGGCGGATAAGGTGAGGGAGACCATTTGTTTTCATCTTCACTTACCATCTGGTTCTCTAATCATTTCTTGAAAGAATAAAGATTTATTTGTGTAGGTATTTATGGATCTTTTTAGAGCCAAGTGTTTTTTGAGGGTTTTGTGAGCTTTTTCTCTCTTACATAAGAGAAATTGAGGAGATGCCCATCAATAAGGGAATTTCTGAACAAGTCGTGCTATATGATTGTGTTGGAATACTATTGTGCTGTAAGAAATGAGGAGCAGAAAGATTTTAGAAAAACCTGGACTTTACATGAACTGATGCAGTTCAGTGAAGTGAGCAGAACCCGGAGAACATTATACATAGTAACAGAAATATTGTAACAGTGATTAATTATAAAAGACTCAGCTACTCTAATCAAAACAATAATTTAGGGCGACTAAGCAATACAGCATATGGAACACTAGATCTGGAATCAAAAAGACTTGAATTCAAATCAAGCCTTAGATACTTACTGTGTGACCCTGGGCAAGTCACAGCACCTCTGTCTGCTTCAGTTTCTGCAACTGTAAAGTGGGGATAATAATACTTGCCTTTCAAAGTTGCTGTGTGAGGATCAAATGGTATGATATTAGTAAAGTGCTTTGCAAACCTATATAAAAGCACCATATAGATGCACTCCACCTCATAATCATCATCAGTTTTTCCTAAAGAGCCAGTGTGGCATAATAAATAGACAACTGACTTTGTACTCAGGAAGACCTAGCAGGTCAAGTAGTACCTAATTAATATCTAATATGTGACCAGTGGACAAATTGTTTAAATTCTGAGTATACCAGACAATTTTCCAGGATTATAAGTTGCAAGGAAGTTGTAGTTCTGTATCATTGCAGAGGAATTCTACCTTTGGAATTCCCCATACTAATAAAATCACAGGCCTAGACTAGAAAAAAACTAAAACCAAACCAACAACTTTTTTCCCCCAATACAGGCCAGCCCCCCTCCTTTGAGTTTAGCAGGGACGCTACATTGGAAGTACAGTTGAGCAGCAGAGTGTTATATGTAGGTCCCACAATATAAGCAAATCATACTGTTCTCATTGCATATAAGAAATCACACATTCTCTTAGGACATAGGAAGAGAGTAAGCATTTATTAAGCACCTACTAAGTGCCAGACACTGTGCTAAGCACTTTATCTCAGAGTTCACGAGATCTAAGATGAATATTTCAACATTGCAGTGTGTAAATATATCACCATTAACTATTTGTAGAGAGTCCAGAAAGGAAGATGGGTTTTCCTCAACATTTCTACGTGGATTTTGGCATCTTCTCTATCGATCATTTAAGACTTGGTGTGGAATTTGTGAGAAAAAGAGAACACAAACCCAGATAGACATTAATTTGAGAATTTTTAGGATCTCTGTTAAGAAATTATGTTTATATGAACTGAATTTAGCAGAATTTTCTTGAAAAATTGAATTGAAGCTTGTCCTGTTTGTGTTAAGCCAAAGGGTTTTAGTAGATTCTGACCTAAACAACTTAAATCTCAAGTAGCAAAGTATATCATGCTGCTATAAATGATCCAAGTTCATAAATGATTTTATTGTTGTTTCAATCCATTCTCAGGCGCTGTTTAATCGATTGGTGCCATTAGTGAATGGTGTAAGAGAGTTTTCAGGCATTCAGCTCAAACGCTTGAAAGTAAGTATCCAGTTTGCCTTTCTAAGGGGCGGAAATGTAGAGAACATACTGCAGAAAAATAAAATGAAAACCTTTTAAAGCACATTGGTGATTGTTTTACACTCAGTTTGGCCTCAGTATTGAGAAACTTAGTTGAAGATAAGATGTATTTAATATATATACTCTGAAGTTCTTAAAAAGTGAGTCAACAAAAACGGGTGATTCAGAATTTTAGTATACTTGGCCTCTTCTATAAAGATTAGAATTTTTATGATTTTCATTAGTGCTGTCATCTTAGTTTATAATCCTCCATTTTCTGTGTAAAAATACTGAAAAGTCATTGCTGTGTATATAGACAGGTGGCTAGGTGGCATAGTGGCTAGAATATGGGCCTGGAGACAGGAGGGCCTGAGTTCAAATCCAGCTTCAGACACTAGCTGTGTGACCCTGGGCCAGTCACTTATCTTTGTTTGCCTCAGTTTCCCTATCTGTAAAATGAGCTGGAGAAGGAAATGACAAACCATTCTAGTATCTTGGCTGAGAAAATCCGAATAGGGGACAGGAAGAGTCAGACATGACTGAACAACAACAAAATGTAGGGAGGCAGTATGGGTCCACTAGCTGACGAGATCAGGAAAGAATTTCCTGCAGAAGATGGCATTTGAGTTTAGCTTTGAAGAATTAGCAGTAATTCCTTGCAAACGCTTTTTCAGTTGTTTCCAGAGTCTGGGTGCACATTAATTATCACATTGATTTGCCCTCTTTCTCTAGCAGAGAAAAACTATGATTGTCATATTTTGCAGCCCTTAGGTGGCAAAGGATGGTATAAAAGCTTCACTGCCCTGATTCCAAACTAAAATTATGCAATTTTTACGTTTTTTTAAATCTACCTCTGTCATTACTGAGTGTATTCCTGGTATAAACAGGATCAACATGTAAATATATCCTAGCTCTGTCTTTTAAAGTGCTGTGCCAAAACCCAGCCCTGAGCACAGACTAGTTGAGAGGCCTCATGGGGCAAGTGGGACTTGGGAGGATGGGAACCCACTGTAAGTTATGGACAAGGAAGAATTCATTCCTGACCCTGTCAGTATAGGCTGAGCAGCCTCATGTCAGGTGGATGTGAATTTTTAAGAGGCCCATGCATTCACAGACTTAGAGATAGAAAAGAATTTAGGTATCGCTAAGGGCCACGCAGCTAGTAAAAATCTGAGGAATTATTCAAACTCAGGGCCTCCCGACATCAGGCCTAGCTCTTTGTCCACAACGCCATACTACCCTCTCTTGCCCACATTAGAAATATGATTAAAGCTATGGGAAGTTTCTTACAGTTCAGGACTCTTAAATAATTCAGCTAATTGGGTAATAGTGGTTTATATACTATTCCTCTTTTTCTTTTGCCTAACATTAACTTTCAGGCTTTTATCCTTCCCTACTCTTTTTCTCATTATAGACCATGTCTTGGAAGTAATGTTTCACTGGGGTATGCAGATCTAAAAAAATGTTAAGTTTTTTTTTTAATTAGAAACTGCATGGAAAACAGTATAGACACAGGTTTTACTTGAAATAATAGTTATAAATGGCAATGTTTGGGGTTGAATGTAGAGTCTAATGACATAGTGTCAAGTATGCTGCCAGAATTTTTTCTCTTCCCTAAACATAGTGGTCATGTAAAGTAACACTGTGAGATTTGTGGGGACAAAATCTAAAACCAAGAGAAGTTACCTGACATACATTTGGTAAGTTTCAGTGCATTTTCTTATTTTTCTTTTATGTAGAAATTAGGAATAAATAAGACTGATCCCCGCACACTGACGGAAGAGGAAATGACCAGATTTGCCCGGCTTGACATTGACCCATCTACCATCACATGGCAAAGAGGTACTCACATTTATGATGTTTTCGAGGCCTACAAAACACTTCTCTCACCATAGTTCTCTGTAATATGTAGGGGGAAAGAATTATTATCCCCATTTTATAGCTGAAGAAACCAAGTTTGACTTCAGTCAGTCTATCAATGAGCATTTATTAAATGCTTCCTCTGTGACAGAGACTCAGCTCTGTCCATCCAAATTAATGCAAAGACTGAATTAAAGAATTATTTTTAAAAAAAGTACTGTAATAGGTAGCTTAATTAATTGGGGAACCCAATTTTTTTGGGGAACCCAATTTACTACAAAGATGTGGATACATACATCAGTTGGTTAGCACATCTCAGTGGTAGTTTCCAAACAAGGTAGCTCTCAGCATAGTGCCTTGCTTTGTGGTAACTGGTCCTTAATAAATGTATATTGAATGTTCTAATTAATGAAGTTAAATATATATGTGTGTGTGTGTGTGTGTGTGTGTGTGTGTGTGTGTGTAGAGAGAGAGATAGAGGTAGAGAGAGAGAGAGAGAGAGAGAGAGAGAGAGAGAGAGAGAATTGTGAACAGGTCTAAATTATGGTAACAAATTCTGTAACACAGAATAATGTTATATAAATTCTCTGACACAGAACAGTCTAGGAGCAACACCAGGTAGGTGTTCCTGGGAATACTGGAACCCACTGTAAATTACAGGCAGGGAAGGTTTTCCTTCTACCAATAGACCGTCCACCTCTATCCTCCTCAATAAAGAAACTCCATGAGTTGCTGTGGCTAAAGTAACTTTATGCCAGACTTCTCTGAAGCCTAGAAGAGGGCCTCCCCTTGTAATCTAATCTTTTCCAGCTTGGCTTAGTACCTGTCAGACCTTGTGCTATACTGTTAGCTCTTTCAAGGTTTCAGCCATTTCCATGCTCCAGGGAGGCACTGAAGAAACAATTGCTCAATTTAATTGGAGAGAATGCAGAGCTGATCTATCTTGAGTACCCAAAGAATCCTCCTGTGCTTTCCTCAACAAGCAGTCATGTAACCTTTGCTTGAAGACCTCTAGTACCAAGAACATGTACCATAATTTTTTTTTGAAAGGTGTGGCTCTGTGAGTGGAATAGTTGTCAGACTGTGGTCTTCCTTTTGTCCAGTGGATGTGGGGAGTTATAAAGGGATTATATAAAAACAAAAAGCATAAATTTTTTAAAAAGTGAGGAGAAATTCACACCTAAGGTTCATTCCAGTTTGGATAGCTTCAGTTTTTAGGACATTTTTCCTATCAAACCCAAATTTGCCTCCTTGGAACTTAGGTCTGTCCTCTCGTTCCAAGCAGAGCAAATCTAATCCCTCTTCTTCCAGATACCCCTTCGTATAGCTGTTGAAAGACAGCTATCCTCTTTCCTCAGAGTCTTCTCTTCTGCAGATTAAGTACCCCGAGTTCTTTTTGTGGGTCTTCATATTGCGTAATCTTGAGGGTCTTCTGAACTGAATATAATTCCTTCACGCTATCATTGGTCCTAGACAATGTGTCTCTCATAATGCAGTCTTAGACTGCCTTTGCTTTCTTTTGTTCCCCCAATGGATAGTAATTTATTTTTTCAATTACATGTAAAGACAATTTTAACATTCATTTTTAACATAATATTTTGAAGTCCAAATTTTCTCCCTCCTTCCTTCCTCTTCCCCCTCCATAAGACCTACCTTAGCTTTCATATCATGATGTTGAGTCAGTCACCTTGAGCTTGGAGTACACTAACACACCAAGATCTTCCAGTTAACAATGCTGTCTGGTCCCAATGCTTCCATCTTGTACTTGTGAAGGTTTTTGCATTTAAATTTTTAAAAAATCTTTATCCTTTTTACATTTCCTTTTACTAGATTCTTTCCAAATGCTCCAGCCTGTTAGTACTTTTTTTTTTTGGATCCTGCCAATGTCAGTCAAAAGGCATTTATGTGTTTATTATGTTTTAGGCACTTTGCTAAGTGCTGGGGAGACAAGGAAAGGTAAAAACATAATCTCTGTCCCCAGTGTTAGCTATCTCTCAGCTTTGGGTGATGTACAAATTTGATAAGCACAAGTCCTTTTCTCAAGAGTCAGTGCTAAAAATGTTTAGCATCACAGATCTCTGAAGCATGGAAACACCTCCACCCAAGCTGCCTAAAGCCCCAGCCTGGATACACAAGACTTAATTTGAAAGGAAACAGAGCATTCTCTTAATTCTTTCCCTGAATATAGACATTACAGCTATAGGATTTTTACTCAAAAGGGAAGGCACCTGAGGAATTCTCAACCCCCAATTGCCCTTTAGCTTAGTTCCCCAATTGCACATGCAGAAACCATGGCAGATTTCCAGGGGTCTAGCCTCAATATCAAAGTGTCAACACCAACAATATAAATGGCTCCCTGAGACTTAAATGAGTTCTCTCAAGATTGTGGTTGACTTCTATGACAACCTTACTTGTACTTTCCTACCTTGAAATTTCTTCTGCCCTGCTTTTTCTCTGTGGAGCTGACAGGTTACTGTGATTGCCCCCCTGCTGGTCTGTCCCCTCTCTGATCCCTTCTGCACACCACTGTCAGGCTCTTTAAAAGCCCTGTTCTTGTTTCATCGATTCCCTACCTAGAAGTCTCTCATTGCCTAAGGGATTAAGTCCAGACTTTGTATATCAAAGCCTGGGATTCAAGACCTTTCACAGTTTGTTCCCAATATTCCTTTATAACCTTGTATCCCACCTACTGCTTAACACGCAGTCTCTCTAATCAAGCTGTCCTATCTACGGTCCCTAAGACGTTCCTCTGGTTCATTCCCCTTTGTACCCATCCAAATTATACCCACACCTCAAAGGCTCGCTGAAGTCTGACCTTGATAAGCAGTGTGGTTTAGTGGAAAGTATGCTAGATTTGAAAGGGCCTGGGTTTGAATTGTGGCCCTGCCAGTTAATATGGCAGCACGGTGGATACAGTGTTGGGCCTGGAGTTAGGAAGGCCCGAGTCCATATCTGGCCTCAAACACTGTGTGATCCTGGGCAAATCATGTAACCATTATTTGCCTCAGTTTTCTCAACTGTAAAATGAGGGAAATAATAACAGCCAACTCCTAGACCAGTTGTGAGGATCAGATATGACAATATTTACAAGGCATTTAGCACAGCGCTTGCCACATAATAAGGTAGGTACACAATAAATGTGTATTCCCATCCATCCTTTCTTCCTTCCTTTACCTGGAACAAGTCACTCTTTTCATTGGGCCTCTTCTTCCCATAGAGAGGGTTGTTCAGTCATGTCTATTGTCACAGCCCCGTTTGGGGTTTTCTTGGCAGAGACACTGGGGTGGTTTGCCACGTCCCTCTCCAGCTCATTTTACAAATGAAGAACAAGATTAAATGACTTGTCCAGGATCCCACAGCTAGCAAGTGTCTGAGGCCAGATTTGAACTCATGAAGATGAACCTTTCTGACGTCAGACTCAGCATTCTATTCACTGAGCTGCCCGACCTCCCTGTACCTTCCGGCTCTAAATCTCTGATCCTTCGATTGATCGATTGACCTCTTCCCTGAAATCTTTTCCCCATCACTCCCCTTTGCACTGTATGCAACTCTTCTTCTGTTTCTGTAATGCCATTTGCTTTATTTTTGTTTCCTTGAGATAAACCTCTCCTGTGTTGCTAGATCAAAAGGTAGGGCTTTGCCTTTGTGTCCTGCCAAGTTCTTGGCGCAGGAGAAGCTTTGTACACATTTGTTGGGTGGATTTTATTGTTCTAAGAGGGGTTCGTGGGTTTGTTTTTATCAATTTTATCGATGCTGTGGAAAAATATGTGAAAGAGCCAAAGAGAAATAATCATAGGTCACATTTATCAGTTTCAATAAATGAGAAAGTGACCAAGGTTTTTCTCAAATCCAATGTAAGACAGATAGTGGAAAGAAAATTCTAAGTAAATGGTAAGAAATGTTTATGTAAACTCATCTTCCTAGTCAGGTAAAAGGTTTCATATCTGATCAACCCAAGGAATTTTTTTCTTTAGGTTTTTTTTTATTTTTAGAGAACTTCTAGTTGTCTAAAGTCATTCTTAAGTTCTGAAGGGCAGAGTAGTATACAGTTTGTCTCAAATTCCATAGTTAAGCTCTTTTATAGTAGCTAATGTGAATTAGGTTAGGAATCCATTTTTTAAAGAGCTCCACTGAGATTTACTTTTGGGAAAAAAGAAACCCGGAGCAGGTTGAATACCAAGCTTGGTGACCTCCTGTCTTCTTCAACTAGAGTGATCTTATTTTAGAGCAGGATTCAGCAGTGAGCTCAATTCTTGGTTCCTGTTGTAAAAAAAAACTTCATGGAATGACTTACAACAAATACCAATTTTTTTCTGAGAAGGTAGAATGAGTCAAAGTATTCTGTGACCTTGGATCAATATGAAAGGACATGACAACTTTTAAAAGTTATTCCAATATAAATACAAGAATCATGTTACTGCCCTGGGCACTGAAGTTTGGAAAGTTGCAGTGTTAATGAGAACACTTATGGGTCAGAAGAATTTGGAATTGATAGCCCCTCCATCTTGGTCTTATGTAATATTACTGATGTGGGACGTGAAACCTGTGACACTGGACCATTGCTTTTTTATCCTCTAGAGCAAATATAGGCTTTGCCCTTATGATTAAGATTAGGTTTTTTTTTTTTAATCTGATTAGATAGCTAGATTGGAAAGGGATGAAGTTGAATTGAAAATTATGCCTCAAGACAGATTGCTAAGCCAGAGCCTTGGAGGGGTCTCTCTTTTTTCTTGTGGATATGTGTCTTCTATTGGAGAAACAAATTTGAATCTACCCAAGCAGACATATCTCCTATAGCAGTGTTCTGTAATGAGTGAGTGAGTGAGTGCTCAATAAATTTTTGCTAGTTCGATAGGCTATCATTTTTTCCTTCCCTACTTATTAATCCTGTCATTTTTGTTTTTAAACTGGGACAGTTAACTCTATTGTCTCATGTAGTTTTCATTTATTATTTCTCAATATAGCTGTGAAAAAACAGACTTTGATAAAGCCCACTGGAATTCAAAGGGAGCTACTTGTCTCTGGCTCTCACTGGCCAATAATGGGCCTCAGCCCAAACCTCACTTGCTCATTGTTTGAGTTTTGATGGCTCAGAGTGAGTGTAAATAGCAGTTGTTTCTGGTCTGGCCATAAACTCTGAGGGTCTTCCCCTCCTTGATTGATTCTTTTGCAAAAGGAAAATTAGGGCATCTTTTACCTCAATTCTTACCTAGCCTTTAATCACTAAACGGATGTTGCCTCAGACAAAGAGACCTGAGAAAGATCTTAGCTTAAAAAGACAAAGGTCTCCCACTGCTTCTTTGGCCATAGCTAGTCATCATGACCTATATCTTTCCACTGGACTATAAAGACTCTGGTGGAGAGAGCGGGGCTGATGACTTTGTCCCTCTCTGCCTCACTTAAATCCACTTCACTTGCAAGCCAAGACATCACCATCCTGATGCCATTGGTCTTCTGGAAGGAACAGCGAGCAGCCTCTGAATGAGTAAGTCTCAGTCAGTCCTGCTTGAGAACATGAGTATCAGTAGTGATCATTTACACAGTGTCAATAACTAAATTTAAAGACTAGAGCAAAGAGCTGACGTATATGTATCGTGTGTTCTGTGTAACTTCAGCTATGAGAGACTAGTAAGCAGGAATCGTATTAGGTATAGTTGTGGTCTATGTTAGGGCTCAAAGAAAATTAGGCAGCAAAAATGAGAGACAACCTTCAGCATGAGATTAAATTCCATGACCAAGATTTGAAGCCTTTTAGCTTAGATGAGTTTACAGAAATACTTGGTATTTACTTTCTACTATCTGTCTTCATACTGGGCTTGAGAGAAATCTCTTGAGTCATTTTCTCATTTATTGAAACTGCTATGTAAATGTGACCTATGATTACTTCTCTCAGGCTCTTTCACGCATTTTCTCTTCAGCATCAATAAAATTGTAAATTGTAAGAACCCCTTCAGTACAGATGGCATCCTGAAGATGCAGATGGGCTTTTGATGCCACCGACTCCCAAAGATTTCTCCAGCTGCTTTCTTGTCTGAGAGTTGTGTGTGTGTGTGTGTGTGTGTGTGTGTGTGTTTTGTTGGGGTTTTTTTAAACTTTGTTAAATGAAAAACAGCTGAACTTTGGTTGCTGGCCTTCTTTTGAAATTTGATAAAAAGAAAACTTCACTCCTATGCCAAGGTTGTGTGTAGTACAGATCTGAGAAAGAACTCTCTTTTCTTTTTTCTTTTTTATAACCAAGTTGTAATCTTTTCAAATGGCATATTTTAATGCAACCATGTAAATTGCTATAGGCCTCAGGCAAAAGTGGCCACAGCCTGTAAGAATTTCAGTAAGTTTTACCTGCCTTTCTATTAATTTTTTTACCCATGAGATTTTATGTCTGCAAGTTTGTCTGGCTTAAAATCATGTACATTGCTTGATTAAAGGGCAAGTAGGGATGGACAAGTTAAAATAGGAAATTTTCAGTTTCTGGGTGTTTTCTACTTTCTTTACAAAGCTTCCTTAATACCATTGTTACCTTAAATCTCTCACTATAATTTCTCTATTTCTGTTAATGGCCCAGTCATCCTCCCAGTGACCTTAGCTCCTAATCTGAGCCCTTCCTTTACCTCATCCCACACATCCTGTCAACTGCCAAGTTCTGTCAGCTCTGCCTCCCTGTCTTTCTCACATCTGTCCCTTCCTCTCAATTCCCTTGGCAACTAACCCAGGGCAGGCCCTCATACCTTCTTAGCTAGACTATTGCCTTAACCTACTAACTGTCTTCTTGTCTAAATTCTGTCCCCTCTGCCATCCATCTTTTATATACCTTCTTTCCCAAAGTGAACCATTCCCTCCCCACCACCCCACTGTATACAGCTTTTAGCATCACACTTTAAGAAAAACACTGATAAAATGAAAGGCAGCCTTAATAGTGAAGAGCTTCAAGTCCAAACCACAAAGATCAGTTGAACAAACAGGATATATTTACCCTGGAGAAAAGGGGGAGGGTCGAGGGGGAGATGGAGGACTGAGAATATTAGTATTTGAAAGGCTGTCTTATGGAAAAAAGGTTAGATTTATTATGTTTAGCCCCAGATGGCAAAATTAGGCGCCATGGGTAGAAATTGCAAATGGGCAAATTTGGGCTTGATTTAAGGAAAAACTTCCTAATAACTGGAGTTATCCAATAGTAAAGTCATTCTTTACTGGAGGTCTTTAAGCAAGGTTTGGGTGACCGCTTGAGTATATTGTAGTATGGTTTCTTTTATAGTATGGGCAGAATTAAATGGCCTCTGGACTTGCTTCCAAATCAGAAATTCCAAGTTCCCCCTCACTTGGCCTTGTACATAGACCTGTCCTTTGTATTTAGTGTTACAGGATTTAGAGCTGCCGGTCATCTCAGAGATCAGCCTAAATCTCCCATTTTGCAAAGAATCAGAGAATCAAGGAAGTTGTGACTTGTTCAAGGTCATACAGTTAATAAGTAATAAAGTCTCTTGATTCCAAATAAAATTTTCTTTCCATCATTCTAGCATGCCTTCTGGTTTTATTTCCAGGTCCCTTTTTTCATAGTTACGAAATTATATCTTTCCTTTCTACTAGAATGTAAATTTTTCCAGGAGATCTGTGTTGTATGTCTTTTTGTGGCCAGCCCCCTGCCCCAAGCTCCTAGCACAGTGCCCTGCTTTATAGTAATTGGTCCTTAATAAATGCTTATTGCATGTCCTAATTAATAAAGTTAAAGAAATATATACAGAGAGAAGTGTGAACAGGTCTAAATTATGGTAACATAAATTCTGTGGTTTAAGACATTTTGGCTTGTTTGCTGAGAACCGTTGATTTTGCTGTCATTTAATACAGCATAAAATATATAGTAGGACATTATTAAATATACGAAATATATATAAATATATAAATATACTAGAATTTGTTTGTTAGCCCACTTTAATCTTTTGTCTTGTCTTTCAGTTGTGGACACAAATGACCGATTTCTACGAAAAATAACCATTGGGCAGGCTAAGACAGAAAAAGGACTCTTTCGTCAGGTAGGTAAATTTACAGCTAAGGAAAGTGTTCTTCCTTGGTTTGAAGTGGTTAAACTGAATTAAGCTTCTTTGCCTTTTTCTTCACCCACAGTGACTAGCTAATTACCTCTCCTACTATTCTATTCAACTGGGTTTTGGGAAGGTCCCTATGACATGCAGTCTGGAAGTGTATCCAGCTGTCTTTCTTGGAAAGGACAGGTCCATAATTCCTTGGAATATTAATTCTTAATGGTTTTATTAGCAAATAGCTCATGTAAAGCTTTGTGACTATAGATTACTAAAAGAACCAAATGAAAAAATTAACAAGCCACCTTTGTAGTATAATAACACTTGATTTTCTTGATTTAAAACTTGAATAACACTTGAATTTCTTGATTTAAAAACTATGTTCCAGATAAATACAGTGGGGTTCTAAATTTTTTAAAGTTTTAGTAGCATATCCAAGAGCCATTTTTAATTCTTTATATAGTTTGAAAAATGTAACTAGCTGTTAAAAACCTTTTGATGGAAATAAAAGTCTGTTAATAAGTCATCAACTAAAAGTGAAATGATGACTGTTTTTAACTTTGGTTTAGTAAATCACTCATTCATGTTTGACCTTTGATGCTTTGGTGCTGACTTTTGAATTTTTATTATTTTAGAAGGAATCTTATGATAATCACAATTTTTAAGGTGAATGTTCACATACACACATTTCAAGGTTATAATTGTTTCTTATGTAGGCATATGTAATGTAAATGACTTTCAGAGAAGGTCAACAATTTGACTAAAATAGAAATCCACAATGAAATCCTGACAGGAATTAACTAAAAAAGTGCTCAGTTTTTCCCTACTTCTTGCAGGGAATGGATGGTATCACTTTTTTTTGCTATGATTTTTCTTGGGTATAATTTCTCAGAGTTTCAGCTTATGGCTGAAGGCTCACACCTTCCTTGGGTATTGGGGAAAAGATAAGTAGAGTTAGCATATAATCAAAAGAATACTCATTTTCACTTTTATTTCCTCACTACCCAATCATCGTTAGAGCTTCGTCTGGTTGGTACTTAATACTCATTGAATTGAATGCTTTTGACCAAAAGAACTTTTGTAGTGTCTAAACCATCAAAGGAGACCTCAGAAGTCTCCCCAATGTCCTTGAAGTTTCTTTGTCCTTCCATTTCTTTCTGGCTTGCTTTAAGAGCACAGTTATAAGAGGAGAAAACATCATGTGGGGTGTTAGAAATAAAATCGTTCATCTCATTTTGAGCACTGTAAAGTTTAGATATTTTGTGCAATCTGCAAAACTAATTGATTCTGTGAACTTTTCAGCTAATGAAATTTAGCTAATCCAAAAGGTTTTTCCATCACTTCCTAATCAGGACCATAGTCTTGGAAACAGATGTGAAAATCCAATGAGCTAGGGGAAAAAAAAAAGTCTTCACAAAATTTCTGGGATCAGAAGAAATGCATTCACAAATGTTCTTCTGTTTGTTGTGGCAGGGGGAGGGAAGGGTTGTTTTGATGAATTTCTACCTCTTTACTCTTTGTATTTACCTCACTAGCAAAAAAAAAAAAATCTTCTTGACTGACAGATTAAGTGCAAAGGAGAAAGAAAATAGAGAAGGGAATAAGCATTTATATAGTACCTGCTGTGTGCCAGGAACTGTGCTGAGTGTTTTGCGAAGATTATTTCATTTGAATTCATAAATGTTATTCTGTTGTGGGGTGGTTTGGTTTTGTTTTTTTTCATAAATGCCTACCCCTTTTCTGTTCTTTACCTTTTTTGCTTAGGAGTCAAATCTTCTTGACTAATAAATTGCATGCAAAGGAGAAAAGAAATAGGGAAGAGAATGAGCATTTATAGAGTGCCTGCTGTGTGCCAGGCACTGTGCTGATTGCTTTACAAATACTAATCTCATTTCAAGAGGAAAGGCAGAAAATATGGATAGGGAAGGGAAACAGTGGCAGTGTTTTCCAAGACACAGTAAGTGATTAATTAATATTTGTTAAATGGATAAGTGAGATACTGAACAAAAGAAGGACAGGCAAAGAATGCATGCATACTTGATTTTTATTCTTATGGCCCAGTATAGACCTTTTTTTCTTAAGAACACCGTGGATTAAAAATTTTTTTTTGCTTTATCTACTTCAGGCCCAGTTTGACATTGCTGTCGCAAGTGAGATTATGGCTGTTTTGGCACTAACAGATAGCCTAGAAGATATGAAAAACCGTCTGGGGAGAATGGTGGTGGCTAGTGACAAAAAAGGACAACCTGTAACTGCGGATGATTTGGTAGGTATATACATGAAGGCAAAGGTGGAAAACCCCTGCTTTTTACTTTGGTTTCCTAAAAACAGTGGAGACTTTCCTACTTCTGTAAGTTTGCACTTTGGAATTTCAATGAGTGAACAGAAGTACTTGCATAATTGAGGATTTAAATGGCAATATATCCTCCGTTTCTCCCCCATAAGCTGTGCTTTTTCATATAGATAAGAAAATAACTACAAATATTGGGCTTTATCTTCCACTTTGAAACAAAATGGTTGCTAGCCTTGTGTCTTAAAAAGAATGGAGAAAAAAAAATCTTTTAAAGAATTCCTTCCTTTCCACCCTAGTATCCTTTGACCATCCATTGTGAGCTCCCTCTTCTTCCCAATTCTGTACTCGAAATTCCCTTGACCTCTACTTCCTTTCTCTCAGTCTTTGAGAATGAAGTCGTCTTCCTCCTGTCCTCACCAAGACCCTGATTTCCTTCTTCTCTGATTTTCTTGACCTTGACTCTGATCCCTCCCTCTCTCCTAATCTTCAAACTCCATCCACTGGCTTCTTACCTGCTGCCTGCAAATATGCCCACATTTCTCACTTCCTTTAAAAAACCTTCACTGGACCTAGCCATTCCTTCATGCATACTTGATTTTTATTCTTATGGCCTAGTATAGACCTTTTTTTCTTTTAAGAACACCATGGAAAGGCACCTCTGTGATTAAATATTTTTTTTTGCTTTATCTACTTCAGGCCCAGTTTAACATTGCTGTCTCAAGCTTACATCTTTTCTTTTATCTTTTCTCATCTAAATTCTAAAAAAAAAACCACTTTGTTGTTGTTGTCTAGTCACATCTGACTCCTTTTGTCCTCTTTGGGGGTCTTCTTGACAAAGATATGGAGTGCTTTGCATTTCCTTCCCTACGTCATTTTACAAATGAGGAAACTTTGGCAAACAGGGTTAAATGACTTGCCCAGGATCATGGAGGTAGTAAGGGTCTGAGGCTAGATTTGAACTCAGGAAGAGGAGTCCTCCTGACCCAGTGAGCCACCTAGCTACCACTCCTGATGATCTGTTCCAGGCTAATACTGATGATCTCTTACTACAGCCTTTGATGCTGCAGATTACTCTTTTCTTGATTCTCTCTCTAGGTTTTTTGAACTCTACTCTCTCCTGGTTCTCCTCCTTCCAGTCTGACCACTCCTTCTTAGTCTCTTTTGCTGTATCATCAACCAGGTCACACTCATTAACTATGAATTTCCCACATGGCTTTTTCCCATGCCCTCGTCTTTTCTCCCTTTATACCATTTCACTTAATGATCTCATCAGTTCCCAGGGACTGAATTATCATCTCTGTGCTGATGATTCTCAGATCTGCTTATTCATCTCTTGTGACCTCCAGTTTTGCATCTCCAGCTCCCTATTAGACATTTCAAACTGTTTGTCTTATAAATATCTCAGAACTGAACCCATTATATTTTTCCCCAAACCCTCTCCTCTTCCAGACTTCCATCTTACTTTTGAGAGCTCCACCGTCCTCCCAGTCCCCGGGACTTGGTATCTATTTTTTGGTTTTGCTCCTTGTTTGCATCTCCCACATACATTCTGTTGCCAAGCTGTCAGTTGTAGTTGAATGGTCGCATCTCTTGTATATACGCCCTTCTGCCACCAGCCTTATAGCCTGCTGGTGGGTCTGCCTTCCAAAGGTGTTTCCCCACTCTATCCCATTCTCCACTCTCCTTCCTCATTTCTACTTCTTATAATCCCTAATTCCTTTCAGTTTCCCACTCAAACACTACCTCCTACATGAGATCTTTCCTAATTCTGCACATGTATTAGTGCTTCTCCCCCACCAATTATATTAACTATGTCTACCTATCTGTATTATTTTCTTGTTTGTGTATGTGTTATTTCCCACTAATGGAATATAACCTTGAGGGCAGGAATTTTTGTATCCCCAGCACCTGGCATATACTAGGCACATAACAGATTCTTGTTTAATTCTTTGATATCTTTCTTCATATTAGACTAAAGGGAGGTGGAAGTAAATAGCTTCTTGAGAAAAGGGGAGAGGAGGGATCTATAATCATTATACACATTCACCACAAATGGAGGGTAAGAATGGCCTTCTAGAAATAATCTCGACAAACTGTTTTCTCCCTGAGCAAGACCCCCAATTATGGCTACACGCCTAGGAATGAATGCTTGACTGGTGTGATGCAATATAGCATGATATTTCTGCATTCTTTCCATCTGTCAGCACCAGACATCAGTGTGTGAGGAGTCCTCAGTGATCTCTCTTCATACCAGCCTGCTTTCCCTAGGAGGATTAGATGTTTGAGATATCAGTCTTGCATTAAAAAGAAAGATGAGTGTAGACGGTCTTCCAGTATTATCGCTTCGTCTTTTTAGTGTCCTAGGAGGAAAGTGTTGTTATGGTTGCCATTTTACAGTTGAGGAAACTGAGGTTGAGAGAGGCTCACTTACCCAGGGCCACGCAGCTAGTCAGCGCCTAAGGACGTCTTCTTGAGCTGCCCACCTGTCTCTGAAGAAAGGTGGAAATTTACAGAGGTGGAGGTAAGGAGGGGGAGTGTCCCAGGCATGGCGAGGAAGTTGGCAGAAGTGGGCCACATTGTGATAACGTAATATGGAACGGCTGGAGGTGAAACAGGAATGGCTGCGGTGAGGGAGCAGGTCCTGGAGGAGCCAACTAGAAGTCAGAGCAAACAAAGATTCAGGTCCCAGGGGGAAGGCAACAAGCAAAATGAACAATGACCATCCTTGGAGGGTAGAGTGCTAACCTTAGAATCAGAAAGCCCTTGGTTCAAATCCTCTCTAAGACATATACCAGCTGTTTAACCTTAGGAACAGCGAAGTGGTACAGTGGATTGAGCCCCGGGCCTGGAATCAGGAAGACCCGAGTTCAAATCCAGTTTCAGACAGTTAGTATTTGTGACCCTAGTCACTTAACTTTTGTCTGCCTCAGTTTCCTGTAAAACAGATAATAGTACCTACCTCTCATTGTTGTGGTGTGGGTCAAATAAGATACTGTTTGCAAAGTATTTCATGCAGTGCCTAACACATAGTAGGCAGCATATAAATGCTAGTTCTTATCATTTATGTTTCTTAGTTCTCAAAATACCTTGTCTGTTTTTTTCTTCCTCTTGGTTAAGAACTCTGTAGTGAGATTTTCATACAAAATTAAGTTTTAAGTAATGATAGTTACTTGCTTTCCGCAGCTCTAAGGAAGAAAGACTACTTCCAGGCATCTCTTTGTCATGGATTCTAAGATACTGGACATTAGGAAAAATGCTATTTACTAGAAGTGCATTATGGATCACCATGGCTAATGCCGGGAATTGTAGCCACAGAAGGTTTCATCCATTTTAATAAGGCAGTACTTATAATATTTGGGCTTCTATAAATTTTTAAGGAGCGGCATTTAAGAAACTCGTGTCATGGCTAAGTGAGCAGCTGATTGCCTACCATCTTACTTGGGGCGGTCCATCCAGTTGAGCATTACTTCTTTTTTTAGTTTGCCCAGCTAATATGACACAGTTGCAGAGTGCAAGCAGGAATGATTGGCAGGAAATAAAACCATTATACTTCTTTTGCCCCTGTCCTGTAATGGAGACAGAGTGTTACCAGCTTGAGATTTTTCTCTCTGTAAACCTCAAGGGGACACCAAGGTGTGGAATGTCCTCGTCAAACGAGAATGCTTTTTTTCTCTTAATAAGTGTTACGTTGTAGAAAAAAGTAATAGATGTTTGCTTATGTCACAGAATGGAATATTCTGCTATGAATGGTTACATGACAAGCTACTATTAATGGTTCTGAAAACTGTTACCAAAATTCCGTTTATCTAATCAACCTACTGTGTAATGTCAGTCATTAAAATTTTATTAAGCACCTACCGTGTACCAGACACTGTGCTAAGCGACAGGTATACAAAGGTAAAAGACAGTGTCTGTTCTCAGGGAGTTCACAGACTAATGAGGGAGACAACAGGTAAACAAGTATTATAAATATGCCACAAATTGGATAAATAGGAAATAATTGATGTAAATAATTGATGAAGGCACTAGAATTAAGAGAGATTGGGAAAGGCTTCCTTCCTTTAGAAAGTAGGATTTTAGCTGAGACTTGTAGGAAGCCAGGAGGAGGCAAAGATGAGGAGGAAGAGCATTCCAAGGATGAGGGCAGCCAGTGAAAATACTCAGTCTGGAGAGGAAGTTCAAGGAACAGCAAAGAGGCCAATGTCAGAAAATTGTCTTTAAATGAATAGTCCAGTCTTTAGAAATAAGAATTGGCATGGCATACAGACCTCTGCATTTGACAGAGATCCAGTTTTTCTTTTTAATAATGGCTGTACTGTATAGCCCCAGGGGAGGGATCCTTTGGTAAAAGGACAAATCCTTCAGTGTCTTCTTGTCTTCTGAATAAAGTTCAGACTCTCTAGCCAGACAGCGAAGTAACCCTTGAACATCTTTGCAGGTGTATTTCATACAACTCTTCCCTTAGCTCTTTCCTCTCCACCCAACCCCTATCCCCATTTCTCCAACCTACATGTAGTACTGTTCCTTGTAGGTGCTTTTCCTTCTGTCTACACCCTTTATATAGTCTGCCTGCTCCTTTTGAAATCCTGCTCATCCTTCAAGGTCCAGGTCACATTTGACCTCTCCATGAAGACTTTGGTGATTTCTTCACTACCACCACTACCCTCTACCCCCTCAAAATGAGAACCGATCTTTTCTCTTTCTAACCCTCTGTAGGATGTTGTCACTCTTTGATGCTTTGATGTATGTTATTCTGTAGTGCAATTAATGTGTAATGTATATTTATCTATAGAGAGGTTTAGTGGGTAAAGAGCTGATCCCAAAGACAGGCAGACCTGGATTCAAATCTTGCCTCAGATATCTATTATATGACGCTATCCAAGTCATGTAACTACTCAGTATTCTAGGCAACTCTCATACTGAGTTGCAGAAAAAAAGGCTGACCTGCATAGGTAAAGAGAGATTTCTTACTTGGGAATTCCCTTATACTAATGAAATAATAGGTCTAATTCCTGTATTTTGTGTAAATTGTTTTCTTTGATAGATTTTTAAGCTCCATAGGAGTTAGGGACTAATTATTATTATATCTCCCATAGCACCTAGCACAAAGGCTTTGTCATGGTAGTGTTTAACAGTTGTCTAAGGAAGGAAACGCATTTAAGCACTTATGGGTCCACAGCACTGTGCCAAGCATGAAAGATGCAGATACAAGCAACAGCAAAAACAAGATAATCCCTGTCTTCGAGTAGCTCACATTCTATGGGAATGGGAAAATACATTATCCTAAAGGAAGCTGAAAAGCTGGGCTTGAAAAGAAACCACTCAGCACAGGGGAATGGTTTTAAAGGCGGAGCAGTAGGGGAATGAAGGCTGGCCTGCCCCCCTCCCCAAAATGGAGGCTCCCAAAAGAACCCTCCGGTGGGGGGAGGAGGAGAGGGCATTCCTTGATAAGGGGTGTTCCAGGTTGAGAGAAGGCTGCCAGGGCTATTGGATGTTTCAGGCCCCAGGCACTGAGGGAAATTTCAGTATGAGAAAGCATGGTTTGGAAGTCTGGGAGCCAGGAACTGGGCCAAGAGGGGAATGATGGGCTGAATGAGTGACTGACTTAGTGAATAATAACTGTGCAAATCCCACCTAGGAAGCATGGCAAGGGAGAGTGGCTATAGGGCTTGCTGGCTGTATTTACAGAATAGATAATCAGAATTTGACTTCAGACTAGTATCTGCTTACACATTTTCAAGTGAGGATGGAGAGCCTAACCTTTATATCTGATTGCAATAAAATGAGCATAAAAATTTGATGTATATGTAATTTCTTTTAGGGAGTCACTGGAGCTTTGACTGTTTTGATGAAGGATGCAATTAAGCCAACTCTGATGCAGACCTTAGAGGTGGGTTTTTTAGTGACTTTACAATTTTCCCTACTCTCCTCCTTCTTATGCCTTTCCTTCCATCCCCCACTGAACCATGAGTACCCCTTATATCTGCAGTTATAAATTTTCCTTGCAATCATCATCAACACATAACAGTCAGTTTCTTTTCTGCGCCAAAGAAATGTAATCTCTCTCAATGTCAGCCACGTTGGCAACGTTTCAGCTGATAATGGGCTATTGACAAAAGTAAAAAAATCAAATCAAGGAATAACTTATACTCCAAGTGGTGACTGAAGGAGGGAATCCATTTGCTGCAGTGCCAAATTTATCTTTCAGTCCACTGTAACTTGGAGATCTTGTTTTTCTAACTAAACTAGTAAATAACTAGAAAATGGTTGTGGAATGATGGGGTTTCCACCCAATGTCACTTTTATAGATTGTTTCTTTTTCTAAAGGGAATTAACTCTGAAATTGGCCTAACTGAACTTAATCTTAAATTTCTTTCTCTTCTCCCCGATTTACCATGTAATTTTAAATTGCTGTATGGTTTTTAAATTACTGTGATTGCAATGTAATTTTTAATTAAATGAGGGTGTTAGACATCTGCATTTGATTTTGAGTAGCACTGAGATATGTGTGTATATATATATATGTGTGTGTGTGTATGTATATGTACATATTATATATTATGTGTATACATATAGAAAACCATTATGATCATAAATATAAAACCGTATATAACCATTATAGCTATATATAACTACATAGCCATCTAGATCTATATAAAACCATTATGAGAATAGAATGAATAGAGAGCTAACTTCAGAGTCAGGGCTATTTGGATTTCAGTCCTCTTGACACATGCCATCTTCAAAAGCTTCTCAGTTCTTTTATCAGTTTTCTAAGATTAAAATTGCAAAGCAATTGCCATTCTGAACTGGGAGTTGTAGAGGGAATTCCCTACATCATTGAAATTAATGTTTTGGGAGGAAAAGCATACTTTTAAATTTAATTTGTAAATATTAAATTTGGATTCAGTCAAAAGGCCACATGTGGCCTTAAGACCTCAGGTTCCCCACCCCTGCTTTGGTTAATCCTTCGACCCCTAGATACCCAAATGAAGGTCATTATTTTCCATACAGCATTAACTATGCTAAGCACTGGGAATTAACTTGCTTATTTGGATTTTCAGTAAGCATACGTTCAGTCTTTTATAAATGCATATACATAGACTTTGGATCCTTTAAGAAAATGTGAGTTCAAACAATGTTCTTTTTTCTTTTGGGTCCCAGAACACTGTCAGTAAATATTTATTATGTGCCTATTAATTGCCAGGTAATGTTCTAAGCGATGGGAATAAAAAGAATTCACAGTCTAACGTACTTAAACAAACCCTGGCACAGGAGTTGAAGAGGCCTCTATTCTGGGCTTTACAATCATTTGGCTATTTTTTTTTCCTCTTAAGGCAGTAGAGTTAAGTGACATGCTCAGGGTCACACTAGCCAGTAAGTGTCTGAGGCTAGATTTGAACTCAGGTCCTCCTGACTCCAGAGCCAGTGCCCTATCCACTGCACCATCTAGCTACCTCTCACATTACTATTTTTAACCTTATGTTAGTCACTTTTAAGTTCCCCAGATTCTTCACCTATTTCAGTGAAGGGCTAGGTAGACTTGAGTTCACAATCTGATTCTGATCTTTTGCTTCTCTTATGAGGTGTGTTGCCCTTGTAAAATATCTTTACCAGTCAGCCATTTGTGTCTTTTCATCCTGAAGAACCAAAAAAACCTTTAGAAAAAAACAAAAATAAATAATATAGCATGAAAAAATTGTGAAAAATCCTACAGTTATCATATAAAGATCTTTAGAGCCAAAGGGAACTTTATAATCCAAGCCTTCATTTTATAAAGGTCTAGGAAATCTAAGTTACATGCTCATAGGTCATATATCTAGTCATGGCAAAATCAGAACTAGAACCCAGAACTCCTAAGTACCAGTCTAGCACTCTCTGTATTATACTGTATCATAATATACTATCCTGGTAGTTATCTGTGAATCACATTTTATTTATTGTGCTATAAGCTTAACATCTTGTACATATTTTATTTAACAAGATGCAGCGAGGTGGCACAGTGGAGAGAGTGCCAGGACTGAATCAGGAAGACTCCTCTTTCTGAGTTCAAATCCAGCCTCAGACACTTACTAACTGGTTGACCCTGTCACTTAACCCTGTCTGCCTCAGTTTCTTCATCTGTAAAATGAACAGGAGAAGAAAATAGCAAACCACTCCAGTGTCCAGAAAACCCCAAATGGGATCACAGGAAGTCGGACATGACTGAAAAAATGACTGAACTACAACTTTGTATATAGAAAATGGTGTGACACACCCATGGGCCATGCACTTCTTTATTTTTCCAGCACTGGCAATTTGTACACCTGGACCCTCTTTGTTATGAGACAAGTGGTGTGACTGGGTTAAAGGTTCAGTCTATGGCCATAGAATATTGGGTAATGTCAACTGCCGTTACTGAGAATGATTGAATTAGTGACCTTGACCTGTTGTGGGCTGGGAACAAAAGAAATAGCAATTTTAAATAGCAGAAATAGAAATAGCAATCTTAAAGATTGGAGATGTTGGCTGATTAGGGACACTTTAAATTGCTATTTCTTTTGTTCCCAAAGATTAGAGAAGATTTGTCTATGTAGAAATGGAATTTAATAGGAGCAAAGAGTAATATGTAAAACTTTCTACATACATTTAAATGACTTTATTGACACCTTATTGTTACATCCCCTGAGGATGTTGGGAGGGTGAGAAGTCAATATTGAGCTTAAAGGTTCATGATCCAGTGATGCTGATAATCTATGTAATTTTCATTCTTAGCAATGTTTTTTTTTTTGTTTGTTTGTTTTCTTTCTTCTGGCTTTCTATTGTTTCATCATTGGAACATGTTAAGCAAAAAGCCTGTCATGGTTCATGGGAATTTTCCATCTTTCCTACTCCCGTGGCCCCTACCTCTATCCTTGTTTTCCCACTGAGTTAATGAGAGGACAGCCTGTGTTTTCACAGATGGAGCCCCTGGTTTCATGTGTTCAGGCCCTGAATAGTATTGGATCAGCTTTGTGTGTGAAGTGTAAGAATATGTTGGTGTAGATGAAATATAAATGTAATCATGATAAAAAATGATGAGCCTAAAAGTATAGTAAAGTCAAACTTGACCCTTTGTTAGAATTCTTTTCTTTTTCCTTTACTAAGAATTAACAAAATATTTAATGAATTATTCTTTCTCTTGCTTTTGATATCTTAGTGGTTAACAAATTTCTAGCATAGGTAAGAACCGTCTTTTAGGATTAAAATATTCTTAAGAATGTAAATAAAAAATAAATGATTTCTAAGTAACAAATCCAGTATGAAGTATGTAATAATAGCCTAGAAGAAGCTTCTGAACTAGACCCATCCAAACCCTACTTAAAAATATTTGTTGCTGGAGGTATTCTGAAGGTTCCAGCTTCTTTTGGATCAACAGATTAATTTGTTTTTGAACAAATTTTCTTTGAAATTAAACAACCACTTTTTAGGCCAACTAGGGCTCCTCTTTCATATAAGATCTATCTAGCCTATTAGTGTCAAAAAAAATTCCAATATAGCAATTAATGAAACATTTAGAATAAATTTCTTATTGTTGTTTAGTCTTCTCCCTCACTCATTTAAGTTGTAGACCAAGCCTGAACTAGATAAATGTAGTTATTTAATTTATTCAGAATGTCAGTTTTACTTTAAACTTGTTGTTATGCCCCATTCCTCCTCAGAGGGAAGTGACCTGACAAGTAGATGATTTGCAAACTAGGCAATAATAATCTTAACCCAGAAGTGTCCTATAAACATTCCTAATCATTAAATGTTAAGTACTCCAAAAAATACATACATCATGGAAATGGAAAATCATGGTAATCCAAAGAATGGTGAATTAAGTTAGAAGACCTAGTTTATATTCTGGCTCCACTATTAGCACCCATATAGAAATTACCAGAAACAAGTCATTTAGCCCCTTGTGGCATCATGTCCTCATCTGTAATGGATGACTTTTATGGTTCCCTTAAGCTCCTTCTCTGTATTCTTATGATAAGTGAATTAACAAGCATTTATGTGCTTACTGTGTACTAGGCACCATGATAAGCACCGGGAAATAAAAAGAAAAAAGCAAAACCAATTTTTGCCATTATGAGAAACTAAATGGTCATGCAATGATGTCGCAGAAACAGTGCCATTTTCTCTGACCTAAGGCCTTAATTGCACTCACCTTGTTCAAATTTAGTGAAACTATTGCTCTTGAAATAACTAAAGAATATGTTATGTTGTCCCTCTTAGAGACAGCTAGATTACACAGTGGATTAGTTTGTGACCCTAGGCAAGCCATATAACCTGTCTGCCTCAGTTTCTTTAACTGTGAAGTGAAGATGGTAATAGCACAGGAGTAAGGAGACTGTACTTGTAAAACTCTTAGCATGTTGCGTGGCACATAGTAGGTACTTATTAAATGTATGGTTCCTTCCTTCCTCTACTTGGTATATCTTAATACCTCAAAAGTGGGCAGACTTCTGTATTAATAAAGTCTTCTGACTGTAGCCCTTCTATATATACAGTAGTATTCCACTCATATTCCAAGAGTGATATGAAGAAATCGGATGCCATTTCTTGTGCTACCATTTTCAGATTCTTGATTCCCATCTGAGTGTCCTCATCTTTTGCTGTGGTTTGGACTAGACCTTTTTTTAAGGTCCCTTCTGGCTCTAAATATATCTTCTGAAACTCTACTGTTCTTTTTTTAAAATATATTTTCTTTTCCCTCAATTACATTAAAACAATTTTTTAACAGTTCAAAAGTTTTGAATTCCAAGTTCTATCACTCCCTGCCCTCCCCCCTTCCTGAGATGGTGAGCAATCACATATAGGTTATACAGATGCAATTCCATACGTCATTTTTCTACCATTCTTTATGCCCAAAACTGATATGCATTCTTATTCTTTGAATTTTATTTTTCTAATGCTATAGGGAACACCTGTGTTTGTTCATGCTGGCCCTTTCGCTAACATTGCTCATGGGAACTCTTCAGTATTGGCTGATAAAATTGCACTGAAACTGGTTGGTGGAGAAGGTTTTGTGGGTAAGTCATTACACTACATCAGGGCTATCCAACCTTAGGTTATCTTAGGGCCCCATTAAAAGAAAATAATTATTTGAGGGCCTCACCCAGAATGAAAAATACAGTACACTAATAGAAAGTGGGGGAACACGCCTCATCAATATGACAAGAGAAGTTGCAAAGCACGAAAGCAAACACAAAACAACAAAGCGACAACACAACAGTATAAAGGTAGGTGCATACTGACTAGTCTGTGTCGTACAGGGAACACATCCCACAGATCAGTTGAAAATTCTGTGCAATATGTTCTGTCCGTAACACTGCTTAAAAACACCAAAGAAAATTAACATCAATGAGATTATTAGTGATGGAATTAAAAAATCTAATATGCATTCCATGCAAATTATTATTTTTTTTTTTCACTCATGAAACTCTATATTATTGAAACAGCTTGAAACTTGCATAAGTTAATTCTCCCTTTTCCTATGCCCACAAAAGATTTTGATTATCCTAATGGGACAGGGTGGAGATGGAGGTATTAGTAGTAGTAGAAATAGCAGCTGCTAGCATTTATATAGCTCTTTAAGGTTTGCAAGGAGCAGGTGGCCCAGAGGATAGAATGCCATGCCTGGAATCAGGAAGACTCATCTTCCTGGGTTCAAATATGGCCTCAGACACTTACTAGCTGTGTGACCCTGGGTAAGTCATTTAACACTGTTTGCTTCAGATCCTTATCTGTAAAATGAGCTGTAGAAGGAAATAGCAAACCACTCCAGTATCTCAAGAGTTGGACGTGACTGAATGACAATTTAAGGTTTGCAAATCATTTTTATAAATATTATTTCATTTTATCAGTGACTAATATTTGAATCCTTATGTTATCAAGCCTCCAAGTTTTTTACTGCCACCCTATCTTCTTTGCCTGCAATCTCTCCGGGTTTCTGTGGACAAGTGATGAACACGGTTGGCTATGGTACCTCATTTTCACTCAGGGCTTCTATTGTCTTCACTCCCCTCCCCTATCTCATGTCATAGCAAACCTTTTGGGAAATATAAAAGTGGCTACAAAGAGACTTCCACTAAAATTACAGCACTTTGTTGTTTGTATGATTTTTGCAAATGTAAATAAATGATTCCTATTAGCTATATCAGCAAATGCATTAGTAGCTTTTTTTACAGCAACTTTGTAAACAACAGTATAATTTGGTCTGTGGACCTGTGATTCTTTAGCTCAGAAGTGAGTAATTTTCCTAGAATAGATTCAGTGTGTCAATTTTTTGTTTTGGTGATAGGAAGGTAATTCGTAGTCACTAGGAATTTTTTTTTAAGAATTCTTGTTAGAAATAAAATCAGGATCAGAGGATGATCTGTGATTCTACTTTTCAAAGGTCTATAATCCACTCTTTTAATGTTATTTCTGTACTAAGTTGACTCAGTGAAAAACACATTATGGTGTCTGACTGGATTGCTTTGTTTATCTTTAGTAATCATAGAACTAGATGTCTGGGCAATGTCAGAGAATGAAAATTGGGCATTAAAGAATTAGAATTTATAGAAAATAGACTTTTTACTTTGACAAGGTACTTTAGTTTTGGGGCCTGTATGATAGATAGTAGTAATAGAATGGTAAGTGAGTTCATTTTAAATGAAAATGTCAGTGTTACTTTTATTTGTGGAATAACTTGAGTGAGGAGTGCATAAATGATATCCTTCTCTGGCAGAATGGTATCATACTTAAATGATCCAAATTGAGTTCCACCAAATCTACTTAAATGAGAAGAGACCCATTTTGATGAGGTCCTTAGGGCATGCTTCTCTACTAATTGCCTCAAAGGATTTGTTTTGGACTCATCTCCTCCTATCAAGGTTTATCTGCATTGAAGTTAAATTTTGAGGAGATCTAGTTGTCTGCCCTTCATGTAGTGGGTACCCTTCTAGAAAAAACTAACATGATTCAACTTGCCCTCTATTTTCATGCTACTCTGTCAAGATGAAACTATTCTTGTACTGTAAATGCATAGATCTAAGCTCTTCCACAGGACCTAGGTGCCAAAGACTTTTATACTGCCTTTGCAGGTGGCATTTGGGTTCCTGCCGAAGTTGATTTTTTGATGTTGGAAGTAGTCCAGCGTAATCGGGGTCATGATGTAGCTGCAATTTGGAAAAGCATCTTGTGTCCTAGGAAAGCTGGTCATTGAATTCATTCTTTTTTGGACGATTCAAAATAGTTTGTGAATGCCACTGTGATCATATTCTGTTGGTGACCTTAAAACCCTAGGAAGATGGTGGTATTTTGTCAAAAAAGTGTACTGACTCTGGCAAGAAGAGTTTTCTCTCTACTGTTAGTTTTGCTGACATACATTTAGACCCTTAGTAGTACGTGGCATGTTGATGATAGGCACCGGCTAGAAACATTGTGTCTTGTCTGCATTAATTATTCCAGGATAATGGAATCGATACTCCATTTAGGCTGACAGTGAGCAGAAACCTTCTTAATTAATTAGACAGATTTCTCAGACTGAAATAAAAGTTTTCATGGGCATTATTTTAAAGTGCTGTGGTCCATCCCAAGGACACTGTTTCTCTACCCAGTCAGCAGTCCACATGCTAAGGTAATTTTATGTTTTATTTTTTCACCATGGAGCATATATCTTTGGCATCAAACCCCAATCATGCTTTATAAAAAGGCTGACTTCAGTTTTTAGTAGTTGTTTCTACACTGACTCACATGGTTATCTCTCTAGGGCTTTCTAAAGCCTATGGACTTGAAACCTGTTTCTTTTTCTTTGTACTTTTGAGATGTTTTCCCTTTTAACATTTCTTGATGTTTTTTGCAAATGAGGCACTTGAATTATGCTTACACCGAGGGGTGTCCTTTTGCTGTCTTCTTGTCTTCTCCAGGCCACTCTCCAGCTGATGGATCTTATTCTGGGTCATTTTACAAGCTAATCAAGGCTATTTGGCTTTGCCTTGATTTAGAATGATCCCATGACAGATTTCTACAGCATTTAGCATGTCAACTGAGTTTTATTATTGCTATTATCCTAAAAAAATGTCTAATGACATGAGCCACAGGGCTCATTGCCAGGCAAAGGTCATAGTAATAATGGTCGTTGCATACATACACATATATAAGTTCAGAATAAGACAATGAGATTATTGATTAATGGTAAATATATTTTAGGGATTTGAGTTGGAATAGGCATCAAGCAGGATTAGAGGATAATTTTTGGACTGACCTTGTCCAAGCTCACATAGCATGGTGCAGTGACAAAAGATCTGAATTTGAATCTTGGCTCTATAACTTTTATTCAACAGCTATGTGCAAGGCAACAAGCCAGGCTCTAGTTTACATTCTTCTGGAAGGGTACTACACATACAGAAGTAAATAAATGCAAAGTATATACAAAGTAATTTCAAGAGGTTTTTCTCTTAGTAATGATCAGTAAATGAGGGAGATCAGAAAAGGCTTTGTGTAGGAAGTGACAAGTTACCCATGGCTTGGAAGCTCCTTGGATTCTCTGAGGCAATGGGGGGGAGGAAGGAGCCTTTTCTGGATGCAGGCAATAACTTTGTGACTTTGGGCAAGTTACTTAAACTTTCTGTATCAGTTTCCTCATCTGTAAAAAATAAGGGTATTGGACTAGTACTAGTAAAGCCCCTTTCCAGTTCCAAAGCTCTTACACTACAGTCTGCGATCTCAGTGCTCTTAGTTTTCAGCGTATGTTAGATAAATTTCTTATCTGCAATAGGCTCTTTTTCCCCATTTGACTGTGACCCTACTATTATAGAACTTGAGCAATTTTCAATGAGTTCTATTTGATTGTGCTATTACTGTCAATAATTATGTTACTATAGTAAATATATTATAAATATTAAAAGTAGCATATTATAAAATGTAAACTTAATAAAACAGCTGGCATTTATATAAGGCTTTCACAAACATTTACATACATAATCTGGTTTCACTGTCACAAAAGCCCTCTGAGGTAGATGTTGAAACTGAGGACCCAAGAGGTTAATTGATTTGCTGTGACCACAGAATTAACAAGTATGAAAAGCATAATATGAACCCAAATCTCTCCTGATTCAAAGCCCAAAGTTCTTTCTGTCCTATTCATCTACTTGTTGTCAGGGGTTTTTCACCCTTCTAAAGTGAAGTTTTATTTCTATTCTAATATTTTCTGTAATAAAATGTGAAATTGCAGGTGTTACTCCAAGGACTCTCATTTTCTATCACTTCTCTTCCTTGGACTCTGGCCTAATTACTACTACTAGTTCCGCTGTCTCTTCTCCATTTCTATTTTTTCATCCCTATGAAATCTTTAATATTTTACCAAAATGTTTCTTTAGTGTGAGGAAATCAGACCAAAGTAAACATTCTTATTTTTCCATCCACTCTGAAAAGACTAGCGTAAAATAATCATCTAGCTCTCTCCCCTGTATTTCACTCAACCCTCACTTCTCTCTCCTTTTCCAGGATTTTTAAAATGCAGAGCTCTGCCTGGACCTCATTTTTGTTCTCCAGTAATTCCAAATTGATTCCATGGTAATTAAATCAGGATAGTAGATGACAGGGTATTTGAAGAGCCTGGCTGAAGGTCATATGCACCATTCAGGAAATAAAACACCTAATGTTAGTAATGATTTTTCTTTCAGCCTACACACAGAGGACCACAAATGAAGGGATCTGCTTTCCCCACCAGTCCTGATTTCAGAGGTTCTTATGCCCACCTTTATGAGCCTATCCTCATTTCCTCTTCATCTGCTCCCCCATTCTTCACAAGGTTCAACCTGCTTTTCTTTCTTTGCAGGCTGTTTTATAAAATAGCCTCTCTCTTCCCATCTCTCACTTAAGGGTTCTCTCTTTTCATACAGACAGTTCAGAAAATTGCCATCTGTATTGCAACTGCTTAGTGCCTTGTAAATGTTTAGTGAATTTAATTTCAGTGAAGGTTTTTAAAGATGATAATCTTTACATCTGCATGGAGTTCTGCATTTTTCAGCTCAATCCTTATAATAGTCTTATGAGGCAGAGAAGATAGATGAAGTCATATTCATTTTACAGAAAAGGAGACTGAAGCTCATAGAGTGATGGAAGATTGTAAGACTAGAAATTTAGATAAGGGAGGGACCTCAGAGGCCATCTAGTACTAACCCCCTCAGATGTCAGCGCCTCCACTCTTCAGAGAAAACTGAGGTTTTCTAATTCTAGTCCCATGTTCGCCCCATAGATTCTGCTTTCATGATAGATGTTCAAGTCCCAGCTCCAAGGAAGTGACAAGGGGACCTTAAATTGCTGCAGTCCAGGAAGCCTGAGTTGACATAAGTTAATGGATGAAGATACTCCCTTCACTTGTTTTGTCTCAAGGATCAACATGTAGTAGCACTGATTGGGTAATTTTCTGCAGGTTTACAACACTGGGATCTAGATAATTATTAGATAATACTTGTGTACCGAGGGCAGATACAGAATTTGAGATTTGAAAGGGACCTTAGAACCCTGCAGAAAAGGAATGCCCACTAAAACATACCTGACGAGTGGTCCTCCAGCCCTGATGGAAGGCATTTAAGAAGGAAGAAACCATCACCTCTCAAGGTAGCCCATTTCACTTTTGGGTAGCTCCAGCCCTTAGGAGGTTTTCCTGACTTCAAGCCTAAA
This sequence comes from Phalanger gymnotis, assembly GCA_028646595.1. Classification (NCBI taxonomy): domain Eukaryota; kingdom Metazoa; phylum Chordata; class Mammalia; order Diprotodontia; family Phalangeridae; genus Phalanger; species Phalanger gymnotis. Next base: position 94,708,324 of record CM053627.1, on the reverse strand, counting down.
GTGGCCTCATTAAAGCTCGTACCACTTGCTGTGCTTATTCTACCTTCCGGGGTCAGTCAGGACAAATGTAGTTCCCTTCTCCACATGATAAATCTTCAGATATTTGAAGGCAGTTATCAGATATCTTTCTTCTTGATCTTTCTTCGTCTGTCTTCTCTTCTCCAGGCTAAAATATCCAGTTCCTTCAGCCACATCTTCATATGGCATGAACTCAGTGTCCTTTGGTATCCAGATTGCCCAGTTCTGTACATTTTACATTAGACCATAGTGCCCAGAACTGAACAAAATACTTCAGATAAGTTCTGATCAGGATATTGTAGAACTAACACATGCCTTTTCCTGTAAGTTTTCCCTTTCTGCCCGAAATCATATTAGCCTTGTTCCACTGGCCTTTCTCCCCAAAGAGAATCCCTTTGGTGGATTAATGATCAATGGATACCAAAATGTTTAGGTTTTTTTTTTCTTGTCCTGTGATTTCATTGTTCTAAAGAGGTTTTAGTGTAGAACCCCCCTGCACAGCCCCCACCAGTTTCGATTGGCTACAAGAACAGTTTCCTGGCATATAGTAGGCCCTCAATAAATGCTTGTTGGAGTAAGGATCATTTCATTGCTATTATTGGTCACATTTTATAAAGTAAGATTTCCTTTGCAAAGAGGATATTTAAGAATAATCTTTTACTGACAGCAATATTAGACTTCTGAAAATTCTTATAGGAACTTTTCATTTTTGTCAGGTGATCCTATGTTCTGTTTGGCAGGTGTTCGCAGACTGTCATTGTGAACCTCTTCCATTGGCATGCATCCATCCTTAATCCATTGAAGTTAAAATTTTGGCCACTTGTCATGAAAAATTGGTTCACTAGTCAGATTCCGTTCTACTGAAATAGATTGAATTAGATATTTATCGTGTCTGCTCTGTGCAAGCGACTGTGCTTTTGACCTAAGAGTATACATGTTTTATAGCATGTTCCTTCAATTCCTCTTCTAAAACCATGGAGCCTTTTTGCTACAAGGTGTCTTAAAAACTGTAGTCAGACTTTTGGGACAGCCTTTACACAGTGGATGTTGGTATACTGGGGTTAGTGCATTTGATAAGAAAATAGAGATTCAACTCTCACTGTGTTTACAGTATGAGGTTAATTAAATGTGTTTTGTCAATAAAGAGCTTTTATTATTCAAGCAAAAATCAGTAAAGTTCCTAATTTGATCGTGGTTTAGCAAAAAAAGGAAAAATCAAATATCCATTGTAGTCACTATTTATACCTTGCAGAATTGTTTTTAAGGGGAAAATGCATGACAGTATCTGCCATCCTCTCTGGCTTCCATTAAATCCCAACTAAAATCCTGCCTTCTACAGGAAGCAACCTTGCCCCTCTTAGTTGTAGTGTTTTCCTTCTGTTAATTATTTCCTATTTTTCCTGTATATAGTTTGCTTTGTATATATTTGTTTTCATATTGTCTCCCCCATTAGATTGCAAGAACCTTGAGGGCAGGGACTGCTTTTTTTTGCATCCTCAGCACTTAGTACAGTGCCTGGCACGTGCTGCTGCTGCTGCTACTGTTACTGTTGTTCAGTTCAGCCATGTCCAGCTGTAGGTGACCCTAGAGACCCATTGTCTGTTGAGTTTTCTTCGAAAAGATACTGGAGTCTTTGCCATTCACACAGGAAGTGCTTAGTAAATGTTTATTGTTGATTGATTGATCCTTTGTAAGTCTCCTTTCCAAGTCAGGTTTAGCCATTATGAAAAAATCTTTTAGATTCTGCATGACAGATGGCACTGTAAGAACTTAAATATTATAAGATGTTAAAATACATTGTAGTGTGAGCAAGAGAATTCAGTCTTACCAAAAGTATGTGAGGTTGATCATTGCCCGCAGTGCAAACAGTCTATTATGTGTTTTGGCTCTTAGATGAGATTCACATTTCACAGTCATAGAAATTTAAGATTTACTATAAATATAAAATCCTCAACTAGAAATAGATTGTTTTAAGCTGTGTAACTATCAGTTGGAGCTCTTATCAAGGTAAATATATTGAAATGTCTGTTAAGTGATTCAACTAGTGTAAAGGGTATTTGATTTTAAAGGCTTATATGTTTATAGGTCATAATAAAATGGTGTCTAACATAGGCTTGTAAACCACTCCACAAATTTGTAAGGGTATAATGTGTACTCAATGACTAATATCCCCTAGACTTTTTTCTTGTTATAAAAAACTTAAACTCTACCTCCATCCTCATTCCTAGGAGTCTGTCTTTCCCAAATAAGGAGCTACATACAGCTTTATGTTTTAGTTAAGATTTCTTTTGGCACCAGCAGAATGGATGATATGTTAAATATGTATGTTGAATTCAAGGGCCCATATGTTTTTACTTTTTTCTTTAATGCCATGGCAAAGATTCTATGCATTGTTCTCTTGAAGTTTAGATTTCTTAGTTTCTTCTCATTACACTGTCTTCCAGTCTTAAGAGAGAAATGCAGATGACCACAGCAGTGCCATAACATAAAGTCTTCAACAAATTTCTGTATTTTGTTTTTCACCTTGAATTTTAATTCCCAGGAAAAGGGCTCTTTTTATAGGCACCAGAAAAATGTCTCCATTACCAGGTTATACTAGACTTGGTAACTGCCGCAATCCCTGTTTTCCAGCCAGTGACCTGCTAGCCTCCTAAACAGGGACCAGTACATTACAACTGGGCTTAAGGGCCCAGGGCTTAAGTTGTAATTCCTTTTGTGATACCATTGAAATCTGGCCCTTTGTGGAAAGTAGAGATGATTTCACTTACAGTCCTCAAGTAAAAAAACTAATGTTCCTTATTTTAGGATCATTCTAGAGATTTAGGGCAGCAAAGGTGGTGCAGTGGTTAGAGGGCTGGGCATGGAATCAGGAAGATGAGTGTTCCTGAGTTCAAGTCTGTCCTCAGATACTCTGTGACCCTGGGTAGGTCACTTAATCCTCTTTGCTTCATTTCCCCATCTGTAAAATGAGCTGGAGAAGGAAAATGGAAAACCAGTCCAGTATCTTTGCCAAGAAAACTCCAAATGGGGTCACAAAGAGTCAAACCCAACTGAAAAACAACTCAACAAAGAGTAAGAGAGTTAGAAGGGACTTTGATGCAAAAAAAAAAATACTTCCCTTTATGCAAAAGCTGTGTTTCTTAAAAGTTGGCCAAAACTTTCTTAAAACAAATCTTGTTTCAAACACACTGCCCTACGTCCCCATTTCAAAGAACACCGTAGTTAATTCTTTAAAACTGCAAGAAAACTTTTAAGTAGCCTTTATTAAATACTTACTATGTTCCAACAATGGGAATTCAAAGACACCCTCCCCCCAAAAAATAATCCTTTTTTCTTCAAGGAGCAAATGTAGAAATGGGGGAGGGGGCGAGGAACTGCATCTGCAAAATATATGCCAAGTAATGAAAACTAATTTGGAGTAGACAGTGGCACTTGAGCTGAGTCTTTAAAAGAGCCAGAAATTTCAAGAGGTATAGACATAGGTGAATTGATCGTTGAAACTCCTTGAGGAAGAGAGAGAGGGAAAGAAATCTATACAAAAGAGATCACATACATCTTTTTTTCTTTGTAAACAAAGCATGTAAAAATGGTTTTATATTTTATTAGGAGGCTGTGAGTTCAAATCCTGGAACTGACAGCAGCCACTTATCTGAACTAGAGCAAATCACTTACCTCTGGTCCTCGGTTTCCTCATCTGTGAAATTCAGAATGTTGGACTAGATGACCCCCAAGGTCAATTCTAATGCTAAATCTATAGTATTTATGAACTTTAATTACTGTACTGTTTAATAGTATAGAGAAACACTTTGCCAGCCTCCTTCCCCCAAATTATTGGTGTTTGAGCTAACATAAAATTGTTTCATATTGTTCTGCTTTGTGAGTTTTCTTCTCTAGTTTTTTAGTTTCCTTTTTCTTCCCATGATAAGCTCTCATTTCTTGCTCTTGTCAGTTTCCCTGCCCAAATTTGTTGCTTCTGTTTTGCCGCTGGCTGAGAAACTAGATAACCAAGTCTGTCAGAATTATGTAAAGAGTAAATAGGTCCTGTGTAAAGGCCTAAGGGGCTCTCCCATGAGTGAAGTACGTGAGCTTTATATTTAGTACGTGGACATGTTAGATTTTCAGTTAACTCATTTGGCATGTGAAACTGAGGATGATATTGACCTATTTTACTGGGAATTTGAGAGAACACTTTTAAAATAAAAGTGCTGTTTAAGACTCACAGTGTTAATGGCAACTGTATTTAGTCAAATACCTTTCTTTTACCTAAGTGCCATCATTGTCACTGAATAAGTTTCTAAGTGTCTTTAAAAATGTAGCAAAATTTTAACTACTCTTGAGAATCTGACATGCTTCATCTTAAAAAAAAAAAAGGAACTATTAAAGTGTAGTCTTATATTTCTGTTCTCTAATGCTGATATCTAGAATAATCTTCTTAACGATTTCTATAAAAAACTACCTCAGGAGCCAGCCAGTTGAACTTTTGGATAGTTAATATTTTAGGAAGATTTCCCTTATATCAAACTAAAATCTTCTTCTCTGTTATTCTTTATCTGTTTCCCCTAGTTCTGTCTTTTGAGACAGACCAAATCTAATCTTTTTTTATCTAATCCTGCAATAGTCCCTTTACATTTTCTCATATATCATGCTAAGTTCTATATGTTGCGTTCCGAGTTCTTCCAACCATTCTTTATATGGCATAGTGTGCAGGATGCTGACCATCATTTTCAGCTTTCTCAGTTCTCATTCTTCCCCCTTGTCAATAGCAGTATGCTAGTAACACTAATAATGCAACAGAATCCTCTAGTTGTGGTCTAATCCAAGCACATTTCAGCAAGACGCATCCCCTTCATTCTGGATACTCTTATTCTCTTCATGCAGTCTAAGATTGCATTAAGTCTTGGTAACCCCCAGACCTTTATACCACTTGGTCACTAGAGATACTTTCCCCATCCTATCTCATGAAGTAGATTTTCTTGGACCCAAATATGCAACTTACATTTGTCCCTTTAAAATACTAGGCCATTAAATTTGGCCCATCATCTCTCATCCAAGTTAGCAAACCGTCTTGCTTCATATATCATCCACAAATGTGATCAGTGTGCCATCTAGACATTCTTTGTTCTAGTTATTAATATGTTGACTAGAATAAAGTAAAGAACAGATTCTTGGTATAATCATTCATGATCATTGTTAAACAAGTTAAAATTTGAGGTTTAAATCCACAAAGTTATGATTTTTAAAAATTTAACTTTTAACCTTCACTACCTAGTTTTCTTTTTATTCATATTTTTCATGACTGTTACTCCCCAAATCTTGCAACTATTTATTTAGATATCATTTCCCTAAATTCTAAATATTTTGGTTGGCCATATGTTAAAGGAAAAAAATTTAAATTGTATTGCTTTTTCAATTTTTAATCAATGAGCAGCATCAGAATAACAATTTGTTGTCCTTAATCAGAGATCTTAATAGTAGGATGTTACAGCTGAGACTTCCAGTTAAGGGCTATCATTAACCAAAGAAGTGGAATACACAGTGTTTCTTTTTATGACATCTCTGATTGGTTCATTCAGATGTAAGACACATAGGATTCTTAGCACTTCCAAGAATCAAACACTGCTACTCCTCCATGCCTCCCTGTAAAAATGCCACTATGCCTCCTCTCACCCCCAAATATAAATTGTTTTAAAAGATGTGTAACCTCTAAATGGACAAGAGATGTCAGTAAACATGAAAAGACATGATTAATATTTTGAATGAGTCATAAGATAGATATTTCCCTTGTAGTGATTGATGCCCTGAGCAATCCTCACTGTTGTCTTGCCCTTGTTCCCAATGGCAGGTGTGGGCAGAATAGCTTATATAAGAGTTTTGTGCTGTATATGACTATGGAATAATTTTTCTCTGTTCAAACTGAGCTGAGGAAATTGAAATAACAACAGCAACATTTCTTAATTAAATAATAATTTATTTCTTAGTACTTTTATTTTCCCTTCTGTATATTTTAATATATGTGCATAGATATTCACAGTATAATAAGCTGACCTTCATTGTCGTAAAAAAAGTCGTAATACTGTAAACTTTGACTAAAAAAAATGTCAGAATTCTGTCATTTTACACGAATAAACTAAGACTCAAGGCCTTTCCCGGATAATTTGTTGCATATTAGTGTTGTGTGTGTGTTTTCTTTTTAATCTGGGCTGTACTGGAACAGAATGTTGGATGCATTGTCAGATGCAGTCACTGTATCAGTTATTGTCTTTATTGCGTTTCAAGAAGAGCTTGGTGCCCTTAAGGAGTCTGGGGAAGAGGGAGTATATTAAAAATGACTATAATAAAATAATAAAAGCAAAAGGCATTCATTAAACATTTTAAAAATATTCTTGGTTTCATAAAACTGTAATATTTTGTTAAAGTTGGCAATGTTTAATACTTATTTTAATGTTTTAATTCTAATATATAGATAATTAGTTTAATATTTATCTATATAATTTTCTTAATTTTTTATATTAATTTTAATATATTTAAAATATGAAGAGTTACAAAGAAGGTCTTCACTTCATCATTGGTTGGTACCACCAATGAAATTTAAAGTGAAATGTAATTGTTTCAGGCATTTTAACTGAAAATCTTCTGCTTTCCTAGAAATAACTCTATTGGCATTCATGTATGTGTGTGTATGCATACATACACACACACACACACACACACTATAGACAAAGCTTTAAAGGTGGCTCCTTCTGGTGACATGTTATAGTTTGAACAATAGACATGCTTCATCTACTTGGTTTTCCTTGTGTGGGTGGTGGTTAGGCCAAGCTCTTGACTAGTTCTGGATCTCTTCTAGGAAGTTCTGCACTGTTTCAGAGATAAGGTGCAGTTCTTAGAGTTTTTGATGCATTATCTCAGTAATTTCTACTTGCCTCCAAAACAGTTGATGCCCTTCAAGAAGATTACTGGGCAAAAATAAAAGAACTTACAAGAAAAAACATGAGTCACTGATGTCTATTTCAGGTCTCTTTTACAGAATGACTCTGTACTATAGAGCAGACTTGAAATGCATTTCAGGATATTTATATTTTTTCCCCCTTGCAAAGCTCAGTGGTGTGTAGGCAGATGGAGGATCACACAGTTATAGAACTGGAAGGAGCTTAGTACAACCTCTTTATTTTACAGATAAATTGGATGAGTTGTCTAAGGCCACACAGCCTCTCAGTGGCACAGTTTGGAATTAGGGCACTAACCCTTGATTCCTTTTTTTTTTAATTTTTCCTGTTAATTAATTAATTTATTTTTGGTTTAAATAAAATATAATAAATATATAATAAATATATATGATATATAATACTTATAAATAATATATTATATATAACATAATAAATAAATAAAACAAGCATTTCCATAACATAGTATAATAAAAAAGATGATTGCACATGAAACTGCAAATATACTATGTGCTGCTTGCTATTCCTTTTAAATATACAATAACCTTTATCATGTAAATTTCTTTTTTTCTTCCCCCCGCCCTATAGATGGCCACCATTAGACACGTTTTGTGTGTGTGTGTGTGTGTGTGTGTGTGTGTGTGTATAAAATCATTCTACACACACTTCTATCTATCAGTTCTTTCTCTGGATGCAAAGAGCATCTTTTTTCATGTCTTTTATAGTTAATTTGGGCATTTATAATGGTCAAAATAACTTAATTGCTCAAAGTAGTCCCTAAAACAATATTACTATTATTGTATACAGTGTTCTCTTGATTCTGTTCATTTCACTCTTCATTATTTCATGCAAGTCTTTCCATGTTTTCCTAAGATCATTGAGCTCATCATTTCTTATAGCACAACATATTCTACCACAATCATTCTACCACAACTTGTTCAGCCATTCCCCAATTGGTGACCCACCCTTGACCCCATTGCCCAGTGCTTTCCAACATAATGCAGCATTGCTTTTCATAGACCGTCTTGCATCTTTTTCAAAGAATGTTCACACTGTGCTTAGAGGAATAACGAACATAATATTTATCTGGGATACCCACTAAATGACCATATGATATTATACCAATGATTAGTTTTAGAAATTCATCAAGAAATAATGGAAATGATCAGATTGTTCTGTTTAATACCTGAGGAATCTTTTCATCTTCCTCATTTGTTTTTTTTCCCCAGGTATTTGGTGGAGCACCATCAGGGCCATCTTTTTTCTATCTTACTTCCCCCCTCTTGGATATCTCCAAAACTCTGTTCTACATTGCCTTATTTGGTCACATATTCTAGATCCCTTCAGTCTAACTTAAAATGCTATCTAACTCCTACAGTATACATCACATTCAGTTTAGGGCTTTTCTGGCTGGATGACTTCAATAACTTTTTTTTAAGTGTTCATTTATTTATTTGAGACCATTTTGATTTATTATTAATTATTTTTGGAGTTCTTTTTAAATTTTGTGTTCCAAATTCTCTCCCTTTCTATTCCCTCTCATACCCACTGAGAAGGCAAGCAATATGATATCAATTATACATGTGAAGTCATGCAAAACATATTTCCATGTTAGCCATATTTCAAAAAAAGTGAAGAAAAAGGGAAAATTATACTTCAATTTGTACTCAGAGACTTCATTGACTTTCTGAGCAGGTCTGTTTATGGCCACAAGAACACAGAAATCTTAGCTGACATTTATATGGCATTTTTAGATTATAATGCCCTTTGCTCACAGCAACCCTATATGCAAAATACTACAATGAATATGGCTATTTTACAGATGAGGAAACTAAGGCTTCAGTTTCTAAAAGAGACTGGTCACAGAGTGTCAAAGTCAGGATTTAAATGGAAATTCACATTACTACCTTATATTTGAAGTTTTTCCTGATTTCCCCCAGAATACCCCTTCTTACCCCCAGCTATTAGTGCCTTGGTCACCTTGTATATATTTTCTATCTAGTTATAGTGTCCATGTTGTCTCCTTCAATGGAATAGAATGTCTTTAATGGTAGGGACTGCTTTCACGTTTGTCTTTATATCCCCAGCGCCTAACACATAGTAAATGCTTGCTGATTAACTGATTGAAGTCTCCTGATTCCAAGTCTAGTAGTTTTTCTACAACACTTTCCCCTAAAGAATTTCACAATTGTCTTAAATAGGATGTTACTTTCACCCTTTCCCCCAAGTTTTAGGCTTTCCCTTTGATCCATTATCGAAATTTGGTAAATGAGAAAAGTCTAATTTCATTTTACAGTTAATTTAAGGTCATCTGCACAGTTTTGCTAGAGAATAAAAGTTCTTAAGTATTTAGATGCATTTCTCACTATTATCCTGATTTTGTGTCATTACACACTTAAGGGAACAAGTCTTACGGATGTACTGGAGCCAGCTCGGAGATCCAATTGTTAAATTTTATTTTCAAGACGAGAGCATTTATATTTAAGAAATAAAGCCTATCAGGTCTTGATATGTTGTTTTATTGATTATCTAGACTTGAGAAATTATAATGTATATTATATTTAAAATTGTGTGGATACATTGTCTCTCTCTCTCTCCTTGTTAAACTTTTACCATCACATCCCTGGGCTTATATAACCATGTGAGCATTGAAATGAAATCCTTAAGCCTTAGCTAAAATTTGGTACACAGTCAAAAATTTGCTTGGATACCTAGAACATTAACAACATGGTACAGTTAATAATTTTGTCTACAGTCAGATCAACAATATCTGGAAAACTAGTGAATGAATTTGTAACAGTTGAATTTTATGAAAGAAGTCGAGTATTTATATTTTATTTTTATTATCGTTTTCCAGAATTGTTCATTGAAATTTTTCGGCGTTTTAAAAAATGAAATTATTAGTGCAAAATCTTCCTTGCTAGTATTATGGCATAAAATTATTTGGTTTTAACAGAGGGTATTTTATGCTCTGTGCATTTTTACTCCTGTTGGGGGAGTATGGTATACACGGCAAAGAAATATGTTATTTCCCTGCCTGTCCTCCAATCCACATCTTCTTTGGGAAGAAAGGCACAACAATACTGTTAATCCATCTGTGAATTATTCCAGTTTTCCTGGAAAATAATTTGGAATTATGCCAGAAAAGTCACTAACCTCTTCATACATGCCTTTTGACCTAGTGATCCCGTTGCTAGGAAAAAATATCTTGGAGTTCAAAGATTAAACAGGTCCAAAGGACTTAGAGCAGCACTTTCCATAACAGCAAAATAAAAAAAGATAGAAAACTAGAAATAGGAAAAAAAAAAAAGCATTGGTACCCATTGATTGGGGAATAGCTAAAGAAATTATGGTATGTAAATATAATGGCATATTACTGTGCTGTAAGGTGCCGAAAATTCAGTGAAACATGGGAGGACTTGAATGAACTTAAAGAATCACGTAAGCAAAACTGGAAGAACAATGTACACAGTCACTACAATAATGTAAACAATTATTTCTCTGTATCTAGTGTGACCCAGACCCACCACATTGCTGCTAATGTGGCAGCACCTGTGTACAGCTCCTCCCCCACCTGCTCCCAAGGTATGTCAGTCATCTGCCCTATCATACCACTCCAGAACACCTCTCCCCCAATCACCCTCCCTTAGGTGCATTCTTTTCTCCTTTCTCTCTTTACAACCTCCCCACCTCCCACTCTGTCCACCTTTTCTTTGCCACTTTTACAGCTGTGTTCTCTGACCCCTATCTCATTTCTTTGTGTTTCTTCCCTGTTCCAGCCTTGCCTTTTCACTATCCCACCAAGCAGCAGCTACCCAGCACTACAAGGAGTGATGGGATGGCTGGAGAACTTCAAGCTCATATATGTTTGATTGCAGCATAAATTCTATTTATAGGACTATAAAAAAATCAGTGTTAACTCATTTTTTTGAGAATTGAACTAGAATACATTTACATTACCCACATTAAAATGCTATATGGAGATGGTTCTGAAAACAATTTATATGAGATAAGTTCCTGTGGTCTTTTGTTTCAGAATGCCTAATAAAATAATTAGTCACCGAAAAACTCCTAGAACAGGCTATGGGTAAATTCTTCTGTTTCTGTTCTCTTGTAACTTCTTGGGATATTCCCTCTGTGGCCAAAAAATTACAAATTACCACATTAAATTTGCATGTCTGGCAGTCATGATATTAACACCGACACAATTTTCCTGAGTTTCCTCTCATTTTGGTGTGTTTTCTGATACATGTGCCCCTGCAGGTCAGGCATGCCTTTGGTAGAGGGACTTTTACGTGCACATGCTGTGAAAATAGAAGCATTAAGGCATTCCAGGAACCTGAACAGGCTGGGCTACAAGTATAAACCCCCAAAACAAAGAAAACTTTCAGTATAATAGATCCAAGTTTAGATTCAACTGGCAAGGAGCTCCAGAATTTAAAATAGCCAAACATCTGTTTTGTTCTTCCTCACAGCTTTTGTAACGACCCTGACTTTTCAATGTAGATAAGTTAATGATTCATCCTGCTTTACTTTGGCTGCTGCCTCTCCCTTACTAGTCATTGAGAAAAGGCTAGCCCACCTTAACCTCCAGATTCAGGGTTTGTGTTTTTCTGCAACTTTGAACTCTCTTTTTCCTGAGTTTATCAGCAGACAGCTGCAGCAGACCAGATCTGTTTACATAAGGGAGAGAAGCAATTCTGAAGCATCGAGTTTCCATTTCCTTTAGTATTGTTCAGGAGTTGTGGCTCATGGCTCTAATGTTTATCCCAGCATATACCTCTTCTTCCAGTACATAGGTTTTGTTTTTATTTCTGATTTGATGTGAGAAGGTACAGTGCTGACTGAATGAAAAGTTACAGCTTTTACTTCCACCTCTGTTTACAAGAATCTCTTTTCGAGGATTAAGCAAACCAGGCTGCCTTGGGCAAACAGGTATCTTATCTCACTCCATTTCTAGACTAGCTGGTTACAAGTCTTAATTCTTTTGTGAGCCCTGTAGCAATCCATAAATCCAAGGTCGTGTCCAAAGGTAATGGACAACTCAGCATACTGTATTAGACTCGAGTTATAGTTTTATAAATGAGGTTTCATGAGGAGAGATATTATTGCTTCTAAAAAGTGGCTGTGAAATCTGACCATCTATTTTGACCACTACACCATTAATTCTGATCTCTTTCATGTCTTGGAATGAACTAGCGTTACCCCAGTGAGATTTAACGGGGCAGTTATTCCATTATAGAACACTTACTATTATGTATCCAAATCCCAGAGACTTGGGTACAAGTCACACTGACACCCTTCACTGTGACACAGCCCATAGAGTCTGAGGCATATTATTATTATTAGTCAGAAGAGAAGTGAGGATCTGAATGCTTCTAAACCAGTTGTTCCTTTCACTTCCAAGGAAGGAAGATAGTGATGACAAGATTAAACTTCTCAAGCCTCTATTAAAACAGGGGGCGGTGGGGAACTCTGTCCTTTCACTAATGGGTAATGTAGCACTCCTAAGTGGTTACCTAGATAGTTGCAGATTTTAACATCGAGGTGTCTATCAAGTGTCACTGACCTATAGGAAAGTCAGGTGTTCAGACAAGTCTGTAACTTAGCCTACTACCAGACCATTTGTTATGTCCCCTCTAGCATAGGAGCCAACAAGATATTTGATAACTCTACTAGGTAGCTTAATTTCCTGCTCTGTTGGTAAAAAAGAAATAGCACAAATATTTGGCCATCACCTGTAGAATTTTATTGGCACTGTCAGGGAGCGAGTTGGATCCCAAGGAGACTAGAATGCCATATTGGATTTTTGTATCTAGATCCCTTCTTTCACATTATAAACCAACTGGGCAATGTGTTAACTTATCTCTTAACCATTCACATAGTAACCTAGCATGTTGCAGTAAATTCTTATTGATCTAACATGGATGGAGAATAGGATATTCTGGTTAATAAGAAGATCTATCCAGAGTTTGCCACTTTTCAAAAAGTTTGAATAAAAAAAACCCTGGTGTTATGAACCAAATTCTTTAGAAAGCCTTCTAGGACCTTGCCATACTTTTAGGGTCACATGATGTCCCAAAGTGCTCATTAAGAGGGAGTCTTCTATTTAACAGAATGCCAGATGTTCAGGGCAGCATAGTATTGTTAAACACTTGGATTGGGAATGAAAAAACCTGCATTTTAACCCCAGCTCTTTCCATTACCTAGCTACATGACTTTGGACAAGCCATTCTATATTTCTGGGTCTCAGATTAGTTATGAATAAGATGATGGTGGTGGACTACATGATTTCTTCCATTCTAGCTGTTAAGAAAATTCAATTCTTTATCCAAATTGAAAAAAAAGTGGTTAAAAACCCATGCCTTTTTACCCAGATTCTCCAGTGCTGGGCATATACCCCAAGTACGTCACTTCTCCTCCATCCCCACCAAAAAAAAAAAGGCCCCGCACATACCCAAAATACCTTTTTTATAGTAACAGAGCAACAGAAACAAAATAGGTGCCCAACATTTGCATGTTGGAAAGACAAGTTCACACAATCAAAAGACTTTGAGTTCAATACTCGTTTTACAGATGAAGAAACTCAGATCCAGGGTCACACAGCTAGAAAAACAGGTTTTGTTTTTGTTGGTTTTTTTCTTAACCTAGAGTTTCCTAAATCCAATTCCAGTGCCCTATCCACTGCATCACGTTGCTTTTGTTACATAAAATATGACTGTACTATAAAAAATAAGGAATATGATGAATACAAAGAAGTTACAAGAAGATTTATGTGAACTCATTCCCTTTAGGGAACCAAGAAAACTATTTTTACATGAATTAAAATGTAGAGAATGGGCAGAAATAAAACAATCAAAAACTGAACCCTGCAAAATTATAATAACCAAGCTTAGAAAGATGAGCCTTGATAAGATACTTCCCCATGCTTCTTTGCAGAGGTGGGATACTGCAGTGTGCCACACTGTAGACATTGTCAGAATGTTTAGACATGTTGGTTAGTTTAGATCAGTGGTTCTCAACTTCTTGGTCTCCTTTGTACTATTAAAAATTGAAAAATTTTTATTTGCGTGGGTTATATTTACTGATATTTACTGCATTTGAAATGAAAAAAATAATCTTTAAAATTCACTTAAATTCTATTACATAGCATAGTATTATAAAAATATTTTGACCTCCTGAACAGGTCTTAAGAGCCCTCATGAATCCATGGAACCACTAGTTTAGATGATTTCCCTACCGTTTCCTCCTCCCTCCCCATTTAAAATTCTTCATTAAAAGAGATTGCCTTCAGGGATAGGAAGGGAGGAGGGATTCACTGAGGTAGGCAAGATATTGATAAAAATTTAATTTTTAAAAATGCCATGTCAAATGAGCTAGTATTTTAAAAATATTTTTAAAATATTCTATAATAAAATAAATAAAAATAAATATGTATATAAATATATAAATTAAATATAAATTAAATTAAATTTTAAAAATAAAGGGCAGCCGTCTGGTGTTTTTCTCTTCTCTCAACTTACAACACTGCCCCCTCCCAAAAAAACACCCCACAACCCTTATTAGTTCTCGTCACTTTAATGTTCCTTCAGTTATTTGGTGAGTCAGAGATGTTCTCCACCTTGTTGACAGTTCTCCAGTCAATATTCAGCACATATTGCTCTCTGGTGTACTCTTTTAGGCTGGTAATGCCCAGCTTCCATGTTCTCTCCTTCCACTCTCCTCCAGCCAAACACACACTTCAAAGGCATAGAGGGATTTGAGCCTGACCTACAGCCAGGTACTTTGATTGAGTGCTGGTTTGCCTGGCAGTACTCATCCCAAATAGCCCAGTCTAAATAGTTCCCTTCCTGACTGTAATCCATCAAAATTTCCCTTTTGAGCTAATTGTGGGGTTATGGAGTTTGATTCCTGCTATGCTACACAAGCAGTATCTAAGAGCCTTGTTCTTACATAATAAGAATATCACTCCTCTGTTCCTGTTTTTATTCCTGGAGCAAGTTGAATAACCTATTAACACCTCCCCACCCCCACCCCCAAAAAAAGACTATTGAAAGAAATATAGCCTTTGGCTATACTGGATTTATTCTAAAACTTCTTAAGTCACAGCCTTCATTAAGTGTGTATTAACTTTTGAACTACTAGGTTTGAAACTAATAAGTTCTATTTCTCATATACTTAATAGAAGGCTAAAATGTGTTGTGCCTCCAAACGAGAGTGATTTCTTTCCATCCTTCTCGCTGCAGTCCCACATGTGTAATAGTAACACATCACAGATTATATGTAACTCTTTTCAAGTTAATAACTCAGCAGTTCTTGTATCATGTAATGATTGAATGTTCCCTACTTTATACCTGTTTAATTCTCTATGACCTGCCTGTTTTCTTTAGAAAGTCTGGTATTTCAAAGGAGGAAATAAGATGAAAATGATTACATTGAGCCTTCAAGCATGAACAGTTTTCTGTGCACAAAAATTTGTCACTTTCTCTTGCTCTCATTGAGTGATTTGCTACTCTCTTCACTTGCCCCTGGCAGCCATCATCCTTTCACCTTTGATACAGCATCCTGTTTCCTTCCTCCAGCTTTCTCTGCTGATCCTAGCATTGTTGTGGGTTGTTTTTTTCCTAGTGTGGGTCTCAACATCTAAAATTAAACATAGCAAAGTCAGAATGTGTACTTAAGGTTTTCATTCCATTATCAGATGCTGCATCTGGTTCTTCTGTAAATCCTTCCCCTCCCCCTTTGGTAGAGGAGAAAAAGGAAAAATATGAAAGGAAATAATTGAGGGAAGAGTGATGCTCAGTACCCAGTCAGGCATGAGGAATTTTGCATTGTGAATGATGTACTGTCTGCTGAGGCCATGATAATAAATGATCAAGTCCCTGACCCTGAGGTGCTTGTAGGCCATTAATGCACATTCAAATAGATACCGTATGAGGACCTTAGAATGCATCAACGCATGCTCATGATACAAAGTATCCCATCTTAAGTGCAGAAGACACAGGAGGGATATGACCCAGAATCTGATCACTACTCGATAGCTTTTCTAACAAACTTGCGTCTTTGACTTTGTGAGTAACTGAAGCCACGGGAAGTGGAGGGGGTGGGGAAGGATAGAAATTCATCCTTAACACGTTTCATGATTTCCGACTCAGCCATATCTGAGTGGGTAGTGTGGTCATAGCAGAAATATATTCAGTTCTTCCCACAGTGGTTTCAGATTACACACTTCTACAAACTTTTGGGGGTCCTTGGGTGATACTCTCCTATGTTGATCTTAAATGTTTATGATGTCAGCATTTGAGAAAAAGAGTTTGAGAAAAAGCCTGGTAAAAATGGAATGGACTTTTGATTATGCTGCAAATTGCTGAATGACTATTGGGCAATTTATCTTTAATAAAGAGGTCTCTGTGCATACTGATTGACTAAAGATGGTACCCACTGATGCAAAACGGGCCCCTTTCTACCTGCCAGATGTTAGTATATCCTATCTAGTACTGTCCTTCTTGGGATCATATATCACAGACTCTGAGTGGGAAGGACCACACGCATCATCCATTCCACACCCTCATTTTGTAGATGAGGAGACCAAGGTCCCAAGAGTTAAATGATTTACTTTATACACTTAAAAATATTCCGCGTAAGGGTACATGGCCTTAAACCCAGAGTGCCAAAGAGGATGCAAAAAAGATAAATGTTAATCTCCTTGAGGTCAGTCATTGTTACATTTTTATCTTTGTATATCCAGTGACTAGTATATATTAGGTGCTTAATTAATGCTTGTTGCTTAATTGATAGCTTCTTTTTTTAGGGGGGAAGAGAGAAGGCAGGGCGGTTGGGGTTAAGTGACTTGCCCAAGGTCACACAGCTAGTAAGTAGCTTCTTTTTATATGTATAATAAATATCACTACCCAGTTTCCTTTGGTGTTATTTGAGCTATAATAGAAAAAAGTCAAAGATTTTTTTAAAGGTGTGTTTTACTATCCATAAAATAAAGTGGTAACCCTTGAAATTAAAAAAAAAAAAAGTTAGACTTGGTGGAGATCCAGGGACATCTTTTGGCCATATTTTGTCACCTCCCAAGAGAAAGCAATAGATGTTCGTTGCCTTGGGGATTTGGAAAATTTCAGATTTGTTTAGCACTCATTGGAGATGAAGAACATTGATGTTTAACAGCTGGTCTGGTAATCGTGTTCTTTGAAGGTAATGGTATTTTACTTTATTCCCAACAGTCACAGAAGCTGGTTTTGGAGCTGATATTGGCATGGAGAAATTCTTCAATATCAAATGTAGAGCTTCTGGCTTGGTTCCCAATGTAGTGGTTCTGGTTGCAACAGTGAGGGCATTGAAGATGCATGGAGGTGGCCCAAGTGTAAGTTCCTGCTATGTCTTCACTTAAAAGTTTGGTTTTAAAAATTCATGAAACAAACACTTAATACTTAACTTTTCATTCAGAGGTACTAATCTACTTCAGTACATTCGCATGTACTGAGTTTTTTCTTTTGCATCTGTCAATGACTGCATGCTTCTTAAAAGTACTAAATGACACCCACAAAGTCGTTCCTTAGCTGAGTTTATTTATCTTAATTTTTTAAAAATTAGCTCACTGTATCATCTTTCATCAGATTTCTGAAAATCATATTGTTCTGTTGCTATCAATTATGTCCTAGTGTCAGATTGTTTTAGCAATGAATTCATTTCAAAAAATCAAATTTATTTTGTTGAAATTTGTTTTTCGGTTTCAAGAATTTTCAAATTGTAAAAGTTTGAAATTTTCAAAAAAAAAAATCAGTTCTGTGAAGTCTCTGGTTTATTAGCAAGTTCCGTAGCCATGTAGTTGCATCCTATGTTACATTGGCATTTCATCTTTGATCTTTTTGATAGCATATGGTGCACAGAAGGAATGAATAATTTCAAAAATCAAGATCTGCTGATAGTAACAAACATGATATATATTATACCAAATTGCAGCCTGAAGCCTTATGCCTCCTTTGTTGTGGACATTATATTTTATTGCTACAGAAGATTGCATCAGCTTTGAGGCTCCTGGGGGATACTATTTGCTCATTTTTACCCTGTACCTCATGAGAATCCATATATATTTTTTCCACCAAAAAAAGACAAGATATTATGGAGGTGGAATTAAAATGTTGGTAAATTGAATTATTTTATGGCATTTTCCTTAATTTACCTCTTTCCTAATTTTAGGTGACTGCTGGTGTCCCTCTTAAGAAAGAATATACAGAAGAGGTAAGGAAAACTGTAAAAATGTGCTATATGGTATCATTTGAATAATTCATCAATTTTTGAAAGAAGATGATGACTTTTAACTGGGGAACAGGCTAGGATTATGCAGTCCATAAATGGCCATTTTGAACCAAAGAGTTCTCATTATCCAAGATATGGAATATGATAAAATAAACAAGGCCTTCTCTCCTACCCTGAAAAAATCAGGAAAGTCAAATTTATAAATGTATTTGGTAGACAAAATTACTTCTTTATTTTGGCAACCTGTTTTTTTAATGCAGAATCCTCACTGTTCCTACACTGTGTTATGTAGGCATCTCAGTAATAGTTTCTGAATTACATTCAAACTTAGAAGTCTAGGAAGAAAACTAACTGAAAAGGACCAGATTAGCCCAGGAGAAAGAGCAGTAGTAGGATGCTTCATCTTCAGAATTACTCACAGACTTTATCCAGTAAAAATTGGCTACCTAGCAGGCAAGGGTACTTAACAGAAGCATGAATTATTGGATTGTTGATGAATGAAGGAAGCCTGGCAAAGCCGGCGTTGCATTCTGTTGCATACAACATGACTCACAAACAGGAAGTCTTATTTTTTTAAAATCAAATTGGATTTCTGAATTTGAAAGAAATAATATGTTTCAAGGCTGTCTTTTTATAAATATAAAACAATAACCTGTTAGTACTGGGTTTTTCCTTACAATGGAGCAAAGAATATGATGGGGGAAAAACTGGCGCTGATTCACACAATTACTTGTGTCTTGTGTCAACCAGCCCACGGACATATTTGGCATGTTGTTCCTGGTGTGACAGCCAATAAGACAAAATGCTGTCATGAATCCCAGGAAGTAGTAGCCTGACTTACACATTTAAGGCAGTTGATGGAGTTTTTCACAAGCAGCTGTTCTTCTTTTGAGGAGGTGTTTCATAATGTTCTTATAAAGTAAAGACAAACTATAAAAATAAAAATAAAACCCCCCTCCAAAACAATCTTTTTGGTTTTCTTGGCTTCACAAGGCTCACTGAGAAATGACACACTGGGCCAAATGGTTTTTCTTACAGAACCTTCAACTGGTAGCTGATGGATGCTGTAACCTTAAGAAGCAGATTCAGATTGCACAACTTTTTGGAGTTCCAGTTGTGGTTGCTCTAAATGTCTTCAAGTAAGTCAAGCCTCATGTTTTAAACAAGATTGGATCATTACATTTTTCTGTGATTTTTTTTTTTTACCTGGTGGCAAACAGCACTTTGCTGTTCTTTTGAGACCTCATACTTAAGAGGTGAGGGAAAGAGAATACTACCAATAACCAATCTTTTAGGGTTTGTTATTTTTTCCAGGAGAAGCAAATGTGTCATACTACACATTTTTAATTATGAGGAGAACCAGATGAATACTTTTTTTTTAAAACCTGAGTTTTTTGTTTAGTTTTTTTAACAAAGCCTCACAGACCCCAAAAAAGAATCATTTTACTTTTCTTCTTTCCTTTAAAAAAAAACCAATGAGTAATGTATATAACATACAAGCATTTTGGTCTCAGGACCCCTTTACACTCTTAAAAATTGAGAATTACCCAAAGAGTTTTTGTTTATGTGGGTTATATCTACCTGTATTTGCCATATTTGAAATTAAAATATCTTAATATTATTGTGAAAATAGTTTTGACCTCATGGGTCACCTTGAAAAGGGTCTCAGGGATTGTAAGGTCCCTAGACTATACTTTGAGAATCACTAATACCAGGTGATAAAATCTTGAGCCTAAAATATTAAGCCATTTGTAAGAATGGTTAAAATAAAGTCCCATTTGTTTATACATGGTGTACATTCTTCTCTGTTTTAAAAAACCACCCCCTAAATAGAGTCAAAACTATCAGTATTTCCATCACCAACAGGACCGACACACGTGCTGAGATTGACTTGGTCTGTGAACTCGCAAAGCAGGCCGGAGCCTTTGATGCAGTCCCCTGCTATCACTGGTCAGTTGGTGGCAGAGGTTCAGTGGACTTGGCTCGTGCTGTGAGGGAAGCTGCAAACCGAGAAAGTCACTTCAGATTCCTCTATGATGTCCAAGTAAGGAGGGAAATGGTAGGAGGGCAGCAGGGAGGAGGATGGTAAATCATGTATACCTCTCAAGATTTAGCAAGTACGGTGACTAATGTGAGTTTCACACCTTGCATGAACCTGATAAAATCATCATAGATTTCCACTGTAAGAATTTTTCCCGTATGGAATTTTCCAGAGCTGTGTCTAATCTATTTTTTTTTTTAAAAGTGTGTTCATTCCTTTTGTTTTTATATCTTAGTCATTTATATCTTAGTCCTTCCTACCCCTACTTGTTAGCTAAGAAAAATAGTATAGCAAAACCAGCCAACGCAGCAACTTCACCAGATAACATATTCCACGCTCAAAGTCCTCTACTGCCCTACCAAAAGGAGAGGGGTGCATTTCATCATCTCTTCTCCTTTGCCATAATTAACCATTACTCAGTTTGACTTTTTTAGTAAATGAATGAATGAATAAATGCCCCTTGTCAGGAAGGACTATTTCTTCTGTTTGTATCCCTAGTGATTTGCACTAACTACTCTAGTTTGCCAAGAATAACCCAAATGGGGTCATGAAGAGTAGGACGTGACAGAAATGACTAAACAACAGCTAGAGGCAGCTAGGTAGCACAGTGAAAAGGGCACAGGGCCTGAAATCAGGAAGACTCAGGTTCAAATGTGGCCTTAAACACTTACTAGCTATGTGACCCTGGCCAAGTCACTTAACTCTGTTTGTCTCAGTTTCGTCATCTGTAAAATGAAATGAAGAAGGAAGTGGCAAACCACTCTAGTATCTATACCAAGAAAACTCTAAGTAGGGTCACGAAGACTCGAACTCAAGAGAAATGACTAAACAAAAAATGCTTTGTACATAATAAGCACTTACTAAATGCTCTATTCATGAATGAATAAAAAACCCATTTATTACATGCCATATACAAAAAGAAAGCCCTTTCCATTAAGCACCTTGCAAGGCAGGGCTGTCTAAAACATATGCTGTGCACCCCTAAATCGCACTGTGGGCCACATGCAGCCTGCGAGTCTCACTTTGGACAGCCCTGTTGTAAGGGAAGACAGCACCTATAAGAAAGTGTACTTTTGGAGGGGTATTTTGAACTGGGATTCCGCAGAGAAGGTGAGTGGAGCCATAGAGCTATGGGAGCCAGTGATGGCTGGAGAAAAAGACTTTCAGGTGGCATGGCATGCAGATGGCCAGAAAATATCAGTGTGATTGTTTCTTTTTTACGTTATAGTCATCATGGATATCATTCTCCTGGTTTTGCTTATTTGATTCTTTTTTTTCCCCACTTAATAATATTTTTTTATTTTTTACCAATTACATGTAAAGATAGTTTTCAACATTCACTTTCATAAGATTTTAAATTGGAATTTTTCTTCCTCCCCTCCCACCTTTACCAAGACAGCAAGCAATCCGATATGGATTATACATGTACAATCATATAAATAATATTTCCACATTAGTCATGTGAAAGAAGAATCAGAACAAAAGAGAAAAACCATGATAAAGAAAAAAAAGAGAAAATAGTATGCTTCAATCTGCATTCCATCACTGATTCCATCAGTTCTTTGTTGGGATGTGAATAGCATTTTCCATCATAAGTCTTTTGGAATTGTCTTGGATCATTGTATTGCTGAGAAGAAAAAAGTAGCTGTCTGTCATAGTTAATCATTGAACAGTGTTGCTGTTGCTTTGTACAGCGTTCTCCTGGTTCTGCTCACTTCACTCAGCATCAGTTCATGTGTTTCCAGGTTTTTCTGAAATCCACCTGCTCATCATTTCTTAAGGCACAATGGTATTCCATCACATTCATAGACCACAACTTGTTCAGCCATTCCCCAATTGATGGGCATCCCTTCAACTTCCAATTCTTTACCACTACCAAAAAGAGCTGGTATAAATATTTTTGTACATGTGGGTCCTTTTCCCTTTTTTTATGATCCCATTTGGATACAGACCTAGTAATGGCATTGTTAGATCAAAGAATATGCACAGTTTTAAAGCCATTTGTACACAGTTCCAAATTGCTCTATAGAATGGTCAGATCAGTTCACAACTCTGCCAGCAATGCATTAGTGTTCTAGTTTCCTCACATCTTGTCCAACATTTATCATTTTCCTTTTCTTAGTCAATCTGATAGTTGTGAAATGATAGTTACTTCAGAGAGTTGTTTTAATTTGTACTTCTCTGATTAATAGTGATTTAGAGTTGTTCATTTGATTCCTTAATAAATTTATTCATGTCTTCCCAGATTTGTCTGCCTTCTTCACTTTCATCATTTCTTCATGTCTTTAGTCATACCCCAATCAAAGGATACCCTTATTTCTAGTTTTGGTTTGATTTGGGATTTTTTTGTAGTCACAAAAAAGAGTTACTCTGAGTATTTTTGGTATATATGGGACTTGTCTATCTTTGAACTGTTAGCTTTTTCTGAGTCCCAGTTTCCCTGTCTAAAAATGTATAACTGTGTAAAACACAAATATTTTTACAAGATGATACAGTGGGTAGGGCACCAGTTTCAGTGTGAGAAAGACTCAAGTTCAAAACCAGCCTCAGACACCCATGGATACTTCTCTTTACTGTCTCTCAGTCTCCTCATGTGTAGATTAGGGCCAATAATACCACCTACTTCCCAGGGTTCTTTCAAGGTCCAAATAAGATGATTTATGTAAAGCACTTCATAAACCTTCAGGTGTCATCTAATTGGTAACCATATTGTTACCTACCACTAAAAGCGGTAGTGGAGAGTGTGGCTTTGTAAATTGGAAAGTTCTATGTAAACCTGAACTATTTTATTGTAATTATCCTATTTCAGTCATATGTTACATGTGGGCTATTAATGGACTGCTGTCTTGTTGGCATTATTCTTTATTTGGTACAGATACTTATTTGTCTCTGACAGTGGCTCTTTACAGATGTTGGCCAAGCCAACAGTGCCATGCACTTAAACCACACACAGCTTCTTCCCACACTGTTTTGACGGATCGTACATTTTTTCACACACTGCCACCCACTCTACCCACCCTCACTAAAATATGTTCTGGCTCTTCTCAAGAAAATCATTGCAGGTGAAAGGAAGGTTAAGTAGGAAAAAAGGGGTTGGGTTTTTTTTTTAATAGTACTAACAGAAATATACTAACCCTGAGATGAACTCTTTTTTTTTTTAATTTTCTGCTGATGTTTTAATGACATAGGTGTTTAGTTTTTCTTTCAGGCTATTTTTCATGGAGAAGATGAAGATAGGATCTAGGATCCTTGAGAAAAAAAATAAGAAGTTTGTAAGCATGTGATTATCATAGGTGGCCTCGTTAGAAATAATACCTACATTTTTTTTAGGGCAAAACACTTTCCTTTTTTTTTTCCACCCCAAAATCAATGATTCTATTAATTTCTATTCAATAATTAAGTCAAGGATGTTACATATATTTGAACTCTTTTTTAATTGAATTTAATTTTTTATTACATTTTAAGTTCTAAAATGTCTACCTAATTCCCTGCCCACCCCACACTAGAGAAGGCCACCATTTGACATAGAGATGTAGATAGATTGATAGATCTACACATATAGACCTTATCATGCATTCTTCTATTTATCAGCTCTTTCTCTGGAGGTGGATAGCATCTTCTTTCATAGGTCCTTTGTAGCTGATTTGAGTATTTATAGTACTCAGAATAGTACTCACCGTTATTCTTCAAACATGCAAGTCTTTCCATGTTTTCCTAAAATCAGCCAGCCTATCATTTCATACAGCACAGTAGTATTCCATCATAACCATATGCCACGACTTGGTTAGCCACTCCCCAGCTGAGAAGCATCCCCTCAATTTCCAGTTCTTTGCTACCAACTGTTTGCTTTAAAAAACAATTTTTCTATGACAGGAACTAAAATTGCCTTAGGTAATTATTCATTGTTAATTATTATCACTGAAGTCTGTGATATAGCTCTGTATAAGTCATATTGCAGATATTACAGATACAGATATTGCTGTATTTTTAACAAAAGCATTTCCCAGCCATAAACAGTGGCTTATTTACACAACGGTCCAGCATGACGGCAATTTTAGTACAAAAATGTCAACAGTTGCTTGGAGTATATTTTAATGAGATTTTTACCTTTGTTCCATTATACAAGAGCAAACTTCCATAGACATTCAGCATGACAAAAAATATTAGTACGAAAATGTCTCAACAGTTGCTTAGAGTTCATTGCAATGGTATTTTTACCTTTGTTCCTCATACCAGGGGAAACTGAGGGCTGACCATAAGGACTGCAACCTAACCAAAGTCACACATTCAATTTAATCAGTATCAAGACTAGGAGTAAGATTCCAGTCTCCTAATTAACATCCTCATAATCTTTCTACTGGCAAAACCATTAATTTCTTATTCCAGATGGTTATGTCAAAATGTCTTCATAGCGTCACCTTCTCCAATACCCTGCTACCTCTCTGTACCCATCATCATCGTCACTGCCATTTTTTGCCGTTCATCACGTTCGACTCTTCGTGACCCCGTGGACCACAGCACATCAATACTGTCTGTGGGGTTTTCTTGGCAGAGACACTGGAGTGCTTTGCCATTTCCTTTTCCAATGGATTAAGACAAACAGAGGTTACATGATTAGCCTAGGGTCACACAGCTAGTAAATGTCTGAGGCCAGATTTGAACTCAGGTGTTCCTGACTCCAGGCCTAGTGCTCCGTGCTCTCAGCCATCTAGCTGCCTCATTAATATTTATATAGCACCAAGCACCTCCACAAACCATCTCATGAAGAAATTGTGCTTACTAATCAATTTGTATTCACCAGCCCTTTGAGAGATTGAGTCCTGTAAGGAAGGGTAGCAGATGAGGACAGGTGGGGAATCTACACCTTGGATAGTCCCATAGTAGCTTATGGAAAGCCCAAGCACTAGAGGCTTCCTGAGGTCCCTCTTTTAGTTTGTATTAACAGAGAGGAGACTTTGCATAATCCAGTCCCTACTAAATCCCACCTTGTAATTTTCTAAACTACAGTGAAGTCCAGTGCTCAGACCTTATATCGTACAGTTCTGTCTTTTGTAGCGCCCCCCCCCCTTCACCTTTTTACTTTTTCCCTAGATCTAGCTTCATGCTGGGCAGCTCTATCTGTCCTGGCTTGTGTTTCAGAGAGACTCTTACAAGATGCCTTGAAGCTCTTCTCCTCTGCCTGCTAGAGCAGCCCATCTTCCTGCCTTTGTGTCATTGTTCTAGATGGCTCTTTGCTTCCCAGTATAAGCTGAGCTACCTGTCAGCCTAAACTGTCTCTGTCTAAACTTCAGTCTGTCTAGGCTCTTACTTAGTCAGTGTGATGGCTTCTGCCATAGTACATCCACCCCCACGCTTGGTTTCCTATTACTGCAAGTGGGGTTGGAGGAAACATGAGAAGACTTGGGAGACACAGGAAATTGTTGGTATTCAGGGTGTGGCTGCTGAGATGTTTTTCTGGATAAAGCCGGTAAGTTACTAATTGTTCCAAACCCTGAATTTGGAGACTGGGCTGAGCCTTTACAGAGGAGATAGAAAGGGGCAGCCAGATGACTCAATATGCTATTCTTTGGAGAAGGGACATCCCACCTGGAATTAGGGAAACTGTCTGAAGGCTGCTTTTGAAAGGGAGAGAGGTAGAGATCATATGATAGTCATCTGTGGAAATTAAAATGCCTCACAAATCTAGCAGTATATAAACCTAAGGTACATTACTGATCAACTTAGAGAACTTATTCAATTATATAGAACCAAATAAGAATTAGCTTCAGTGCAATAAGACATCTCTCCAAATAGACATAAAGGTTAAATGCAAAACCAAATTTCCAAAATAAAATATGTAGCTTATAAAACTTGAAAGCCAATTGAAAGAATAGTCTACATTTGACAGAATCCAGTAACTAGGTATTTTACATATTCTTAGCATACTACTGAAAAAGGCCATGACTTCATCCCAGTCAAGTACATTCCCTCTACTGATGTATTTCAGTAGATGGCTTAATCCAGCTAATTTTAGTAAGTTCCTCTGATACACAAGGCACTCTTACTGTAAATTATAGTGTAATGAATTATGAGCAAAAAATGGCATGATAATCAACTCTTTGTTTCTAAACTTCTCTGAACTTTAGTGAGGATGGTCGTCTGGCCGGAGTCAAAGCCTATCCAGCTTGGTGAGGGCTTATGGTTCCCCAGCATAGCCTTGAAGAACTCAGAGTCTCCTCTCTAATAAGATATTAGAATAGCACCTTGGCGAAGGATTATTAGCAGGGATTTTTTATTAGCCGGATGTTTAACAACTGGCTTGAGGGCAGATAGGGGGAAGGCATGTAAGCAAAACACAGATGAACTGGTTCCAGCATACTTTTTGTATTAGCAAAACATACATTGGTCCTGTTTTCATTTACTTTGTACTTGTCTTCAGCCTATGGGTTGAAAATGTTGGATGTAGGTACATAATGTGAACTCAGAAGTAAACACATACAGAGGTTCCCTAAATTTTCTATCATAATTCTCTTTCCAATTTCACATTCGATGTTGTTCTCTTAATTTCCTAAGGGGGGAAAAAGTTCCGTGGAAAAGAAATCTCTGTAGAACACAAGACAGAATATCCAATAAATATGGAAATAAGCCATTTCTGTCTTCTAGGCGGAAGTGCCCATGCTTCTTTTTTTTCATCCTGCATAAGACTGATAGATCTGAGGCAGCTAGATATGTGACGAATAGAGCAGTAGACTTTTAATTAGGTAGTCCTGAGTTCAAATCCTACCTTACATACTTTTTTAGCCATATGACCATGGGCAAGTCACTTAACCTTTCTCAGCCTTAGTTTCCTCATCTGCAAAATGGGCATAAAGGATAATAATATATCCACCTTAGGGATGGATATATGATATATATATATATATATATATATATATATATATATATATATATATATATATATATATATCACACAACTTTGTTATGCTATGATAATTTTCCACATATAACATCTTTGTTTCACAATCAGCAGAGCTGGTCTTTCAAGATGCTTACCTGTCTTATAAAACGGGGTCATGTTTCAAGCTGTTGTCCCATCTGCACTCATAATCCATGGGCATAACCAAATTATGCCGGTACAATTGGCATCTTTCCATTTTCTCAGTTGGAATTGGGGACCATGTAATTAGAGAATAGAAAGCCTGTCTTCTGAGTAAAGAGAGTAAAGCTCTTCTCCTCTGCCTGCTAGAGCAGCCCATCCTCCTGCCTTTGTGGCATTGTTCTAGATGGTTCTTTGCTTCCCAGTATAAGCTGAGCTGTCAGCCTAAACTCTCTGTCTAAACTTCAGTCTGTCTAGGCTCTTATTGCCCCAAAAGCCTTCTTATGAAAGCAGAATCTTTTTGCTGAATTATATGCTCAGAAAGTATGTCATTTTCTTATGGCAGTAGAAAAATTTCAAGGTATGACCTTGATAGTATGGTAGGATCGTGTTTGTTTTTATTAAAATCCCTTTCCTGGTCTTTTCTTGAAGTCATTCTCTTGAACACAGCTCTGGTTGGACGGAGAGGGAGGAAAATAAATCAAAAGTCTAAGCCTCAGGCCACAGGCAGAGACAGCAGTTTGCGAACTCTTGCACTTAAGGTTCTTGTATGGAGGAAATGTTAGTTATTTCTGGTGGTGATTTTTTTTTCTTTTGAGAAGGTTATAGGGATGGGGAGTGGTTGAAAGGTTATTTGTGCTTTTTACATCTTTCCAGCTTGATTATGTGCCAAGTTTTGCTTGGGCTTTGAGATTCAACCTTCTGTTGGCCTTAGATCATCTGGAATTGGAACTTCAAAATGAAAAACAAATACTGCATATTTATTAAAGGAATTAGAAAAACACAAAGGGGAAAGAGTTTCAGTTCACATAATTACCCACTTTACTACTGGTATCCATCACTTCAGAGGGCCTTTGGATATCCTGCCCAGCTCCTCTCTTGGTCTTGCTTATCTGTGGTTCATCAGGGCTCACACATTCATCATTCAGGCCTTCTTATTCTTTGCAAATGCTCTGTAGATTTCAGTCTCTACTTGGAAAGGATTTTCCATACTCTTGACTTTGAGCCTCTCACTTGTCCTCTCTTCTGAGTATATCTAAAATCATCTCTTCTGATGATTAGATATTTCTTTGTTAGAACTGTTTTCTGAGTGATCACTCAAGGCCCCATCTGACTCTAAATCCTATAATACTATGATCATTATTACTATCTCAGTTTATCTACCCACTGTTCTCCCCTAAATCATCTCAGTCCCAAACCAAAGATCTGACCAATTTTAAGGGAGAAGCGAAGTGGCAGAGGAAACCTTATCCACATCCACTAAGTTTTGGCCACTCCAACTCTCTTTGGTCCTTCTGTTATTAAATCCCAAATTCACACGAGGAAATGATCTTTTGTACTTAATTTTTTTTAATTAAATTCTATTTTTTTTCAACTAACAGGCATTAATTTTCCCTCTCCACCTCCCTCACTGGAAAAACACCACCACCAAATGCATATAGTCAAGAAAAACAAATTCATATATTGTCCATGTCCAAAAGTGTTTCTTGTTCTGCCTATTACTTCTTACTATTATTCTTCCTATAAAACTTCACTAACCCATAATGTACTCACTACTACATTCTTGTAATAATTATAATAAATGTTTTAAGGGGGAAAATACAGACCTCTCTTATTCTTGGCTCTCTATTAGTATGACCCTGGCCTACATGACCATACCTCTCTCTCTTACCTACTAAGTATATTTTTATTCCCTTATTCCCACTACGCTTTTTTCTGATCTAAAGCCAATTCTTTTGGGGAGGAATGTTGGGAAGGGTGCTGTGGAAACTCCTTCCAATGAGACTGATCAGGAGCTCCTCTGCAGTTCAGTTTTGGAGCATTAACCAAGGCACTAAGAGGTTAAGCGACTTGCATGAGTGTCACAAAGCTAGTATGTGTCAGTAGAAGGACATCTTTCTGAGTAGCTCTCTATTCACTATGCCCATTCACTGACTTTCTTAAAGCTATTACTAAAATCAAATCTAATGTCTCTTGTCTCCCTACTCACCTTTATATGTATTTTTAAAAATGATGCCTCCAGAAGGAGCCCAGAAAAGTAGGATAGTTTTGAAAGTAACATATAAAATTTATGACATACTCTTTTTTAAAAGAAAGTGGTATAAAATGGAGATTCATGGTTTCGTGTAAAATCTTTTTACATGTATGTAAATAATCTTTTTTTGTTTTTCTTTTGATCTGGGTTTTCTTTTTTTTTTTTTTCCTATGCCTCAGGCATTCCTACTCTCTTAAAGCTATCCTGTAGAGGCTTTCCACCATTACTGTATATAAAAACAATTTGTTTCCTCCACCATGCCCCAATGAAAAATGTTGGTTATTGCTTCCCAAAAACACAATAAAAATATCTAAGGAAAAGAAAACCTAAGCATGTTTTTCAATCCTTTTTTACTTGTATTTTGAGCTTGTAAATGAAAGTACCTGTTTTGTACCTGGGAATAGTATCTATCAGATTTGACTTACTGCATTCTGAGTTTTTGTTTCATCCTCACTGGTCATAAGAGTCATATAATGTCACTGAAGTACTTGCTTTTAAATTGAAAAAAAATAGATTACTATTTTATGAGCATTTAAAAATTTCCTCATCTGCAATAGTCCCATTGGTAGAAAGACTAGGAGACCGAAAGGTCAGTTACAAGCAGCTCAACTATTTATCATGCGTTCATCTTGCGACCTAAAATTGAGATGATGGATTTTTAAATGTGCTTCCTTATGAAAGTGATGGAATTCATTTTTCAGAATAAAAGTAACCACTTAAACCATTCATTCAAAAGTAGTTATAGGTGTAAACATTCAGATAACACATGATAAAGATATCTTTAGAAGCAGTAGCTTAAAAGCTCAGGATTTTTAAAGAAAGATGGGATGAAAAGAAAATAAAGACTAGATTTAAAGTAATATGTTTGCCATTAATTCATCTGAAATTTATCTTCCCACAGCCCTTCCCTTTTTTTAATCTGTGATTTTAAAGGCTTTTAATTTAGTCTTCGGGCCAGAGGTTTTTTCCATGAAAATTTATCTATAGTTTTGTAAAAAAAAAGCCAGTAGGGAAAATATGAATCATTTTATAAGAACATGGGCAATTTATAAAGTTCATATTCATATTGGAATGGAAATACAATGTTACTTTATATTCATTTATATTCAAGAATCTTGATTCAAGAACTTTATATTCAAGAATCTTCTCAGGCAGAGCCAAGATGGCGGATTAGGGGCAGGCACTCAGCTGAACTCTCCCAACATTCCCCTCCAAACAACTTTAATACATCATAAGGGACTCAATAAAGTTAAACTGTTTACATTCCCATATGAAAAAAATGATAGATATAACTCCTAAGAACTTTATTGGGGCAATTGAAAGGAATTTATATAGATGGGAGGGCATGGGTGGAATGATCTTTAAAAAAAAAGGGATGAGAAACAGGGATTCACTGGGAAAAGGGGGAAAGAAGTAGAATGGGGAAAAATTTTCTCACATAAAAGAGGCATTCAAGGAAGAGTTGTAAAGGAAGGGGAAAGGGGGTGACAGACAATGCTCGAACCTTACTCATAGGAATTGGTTTAAAGAAGCATTAAAATATATATGCATATGTGTGTATATATATATAGTGTGTGTGTGTGCACATGTATGTATACACGCACATGCATGCATGCACTCAGTTGTGTACAGAAATGTAACTTACCCAGTAGGGAAATAGGAGGGGGAGTGGATAAGAAAAGGGAAGAAGGGAGAATGATAAAGGGGAGGGTGTATCGAGGGAGGCAGTGTTTAGAAACAAAAAAGACTTTTGAAGAGGGGGGTGGAGATAATGGAATGAAGGGAAATACACAGTAATCATAACTGCAAATGGGATGAGTCACCCATAAAATGGAAGCAGATAGCAAAACAGATTAAAAAACAGAATCCAACAGCATGTTGTTTACAAGAGACACACTAGAAACAGAAAGACATACAGAGTTAAAATAAAGGGCCGGAGCGAATGCTTTGGCTGAAGTAAAAATGACAAGGGTAGTGAATATGACCTCAGATAAACCAAAAGTGAAAATAGACCTAATTAAAAGATTATCTGAGAAACTACATTTTTTTAAAAAGTTCTATAAACAATGAAGTAATATCAAAAAAATTTTAGAGTAAGTTTCTCTGATAAAGGCCTCATTTCTCAAATATATACTGAATGTAGAACTGAGTCAAATTTATGAAAATAGCCATTCCCAAATTGATAAATGGTCAGTCTCATGGAAGCAAAGACATACACCTTTTGTGAGCCTAGGATAGATTGGTCTGGAGTGATGTATATGCTTTTGATGAATGTTATAAGGAACCTATTGTTCTGAGTAACAATTCCAAAGCTGCTTTAGCCCATAGAAGCTATGTGTGTGATTTAACCTCTTTGCACCTTGCGTCACATCCATCATAAACAAGCATCAGTATTTTTTTTATTGCAGTCTTATTCAATACCCAGGAGTTCTGTTAATTGTGTATACCTGTAATATGTTTATAACTCATGTAAAATATGTGCCCCAGTTATGGCACATACAAAAAGACCTGAAGTAAATACAATTGTGTCTAAAGCTTCTCGTTCAACTTAGAAGTTTATCATCTGATCACTTCTGTTTAAACATTTCATACACATTTAAACATTTTTTGTCCATATAAAGCTATGCTACATCTTCTCTCTCCCCATCTATTTATAGCATAAGTTTATTTTAACTTTATGTGCATCTCATTTCAGATTACCCATGTGATAATGGATTTTAAATGTTAGAAAAATTTTCTCTTCTAGAAACATCTCTTCTAGAATTTTATACCAATTTTATTTTCCCTTAAAAGCAGATCTCATAAGAACAAATTTCTTTGAATTATTTCTTCCTTCAAGCCCTTTTATATTCAGTGGGGAAAAGTATGTTCTAAGTAAACACCAAGTAGATTGATCTGAAATTTTTTCTAATCTTATTCTCATTAAGTTACCATTTCTGTTTTGATCTTTACATTTACAAAATGGAAATATTAGGCTAATGGCAACTCATTTGTAGAGAATTTTAAAGAAATTGATAGATACATGTCCTGAACTATTTTTTTAATTTACTGTAAAATGATTATTTTCTTCTTTTGAAATGAAAATTATGTCAAGGCCAAGCATTTTCCATTAGCATCTAAGTCACAACAAAACAAAGGTTAATTTTATCATCTTAATTTTCTGGATAAATTATAAATTTTATAAATTTGAATTTGCCATAATACATGTGAGGCAAAATAACTAGCGAATGTGCCAGGATCCCTTATAGAGTGGTCATTATATAATCATGACTAGACATAATTTGCCTGGTCTTCTTTACCTACTTCTTTACCTACCTCTTTTACCTTTCTTTACTTTCTTTACCTTTGCCTTGTGCCTATGTGTGAATTTTTTCAATGGACAGTTGCTTTAACAAATGTATGTTTTTCCTCTGCATCTTGATCTCAACTCTAAGCAAATTAGGAGAGCACAGAAGAAATTATCTCTCAGATCTATGAATAGGGGAAATGTTCATGGCCAAACAGGAGATAGAAAGGTTACATAAAATTAAACCTTTTTGCACAAACAAAACCAACGTAGCTGAAATTAGAAGAAAAGCGGGACATGGGATAGCTAGGTGGCGCAATAGAGTTCTGGGCCTAGAGTCAGGGAGACTCATCTTCCTGAGTTCATCCTCTGACACTGAACTAACTGTGTGACCCTGAGGAAATCACTTAATATTGTTTGCCTCAGTTTCCTTATTTGTAAAATGAACTGGAGAAAGAAACTGCAAAACGCTTAAGTATCTTTGCCAAGAAAACCCCATTTGGGGTCACAAGGAGTTGGATATGACTAAACAATCACAAAGAGTACATAGAGGGAAACAGAATAAATGTATGAGTGTGGAATGGTAGATTGGGACCCGAATTGGGATATTTAAATGCCAAACAGAGGAGTCTTAAAGGAATTAGGGAAGCTACCTTAAATCATACAACTAAAGAGTTAACTGGAAAAATAAGGAGTTCAATTGATTTTATTTTGCTTATTTGGCCCCTGAGAAATCTAGAACAAGAGATCTTAATAAATCAAATTGATTGTAATGCTTTTAATAAATTTTAATATTTTCCAAGTTGGTACTTCTTTGGAGAACTTTGTTCTTTCTATAAACTATAAATGTTACAACTGAGGGAGACCTTGGAAATTATTTTATCTTACCTCCTCCATTTTTTATAAACGAAGAACATTTAGTTGTAGACAAGATAGGTCCAACGTCTCAAGGCTTCAATGGACAGATAATAGTAGTAATTCGCATGTATTTAGTGCTTCAGGGTTTGCAAATCACTTTACAGATATCTCATTTGATCCTCATAATAACCCTGAGAGGTAGGTGCTCATTTTATAGATAAATTGGGGTGCAGGGGGCCAGTTCTCAGTGTTCTCCAAGCTGAGTTAGAACAAACTGGGGGACAAATGCTCTTAGATTCCCAAAGCCCTGGGCTTCAAAGGGCCAGGGGGATGAGTGTCTGTTTCATGACCTTAAAAAAATAGGCTCCCTCTTCTTTTTGACTACTAGGAGTAAATGGTACTTTTTCAAACTGATCAGTTCTTTTCCTCAATTTAATAGCTTGCTAAAACTGTTTGTTTCTTGGCTTCATGGAACTTTTTTTAAAATTTGTTTTGGTTTTTTGTTTGGTTTTTTTTTTTTTGGCAGGAGAAGCTATTGTATAAAAATTATATAAATTGTAAAAATTGTATAAAAATGAAATAATAAAGTTCAATTATAAATATTAAAAAAAGAAGAAGAAACAGAGAGAGGTTAAGTGACTTGCCCAGAATCACACAGCTAGGAAGTATCTGAGGCTAGATTTGAATCCAGGTCCTCCTGACTCCCAGGAATAGTGCTCTATCCACTGTGATCAGTCCACCTCAGCTAAGATCTCCTGTCTCCTAATCAAACTACCCTTTTGATGACAATGAACTTCTCCAGTTTTATTGCAATATAATTATCACCATCTTCTCCTTTTCCATATGAGATAAAACTTTTACAAGGTGAAGCGGCTGAGAAGCAGAGGGGTGATGAATCATAATAGTATTCTAGGAGATCTGGTTCAGTCATGTCTGACTCTTCATGACCCCGTGGTTCATAACTTGCACTTATGTCCATAGTGTTTTCTTTGCAAAGATACCAGAGTGGTTTGCCATTTCCTTCTCCCATGAATGAAGGTAACCGGCCCAGGGTCACACAGCTAGTAAGTAAGTGTCTGAGGCTCGATGTGAATTAAGGTCTTCCTGACTCCAGGCCCAGTGCTCTATTCACCGAGCCACCCACAATTGAATGTTGTTCCCTAAGGCTCTGGGCTTGCTTCCACAAAATTCCCCCACTCCAGACTCTGAACTGTGATGCACATCCCAAGGTATACATATATTCAAGAGAACCTGCATTCAGGTGGCTTTTGAAAGCAGTATTGCCACTCCAACACTACTTAGGGATTCTCCAGGGCCATACTTTTTCCCTAGCCCTGAGCTTACTTAACTTCTGTCATGGGCCAAGTGGGCTAAAGGACATTTGTATTCTCTTCTTAGTTCAGTTTTCATATGACCCAATTGCCCTAATACTCGACTGTCAGAATCATATAAAAATCTTAATCTTAAAAATTAGCATTCCGATGATCACAGTCCGTTAAGAATGAGCCAAGATCCTCCCCTACTATATTAGACAGGAAAGATGCCTTTATGGAAAGACACACCCTCCTTGGAATCTTACTGAGGAATATCTCCTGTGAACCCTGCATGAAAATGGAGCATGCGAATAAAGCATTAGACAGAGATGGAGACAGAGAGAGAAGTAACAGGCAAAGCTTTGGGAATGGATGGATCACTAACAGTAAGGAGGGACTAGGGTATGGGCCACCTCTTTATTTCTTTCCCACTCGGTTGAATGCACTTTGAGGGAATCTCCCATCATTCAAAACTTGGCCATTTGACTCACAGACCGCCTATTTTTAGCTTTATCAGGGCCTCTCCTTCTCAGAAAAGTCAAACGTCATTCATTCATTATCATTTCTGGCAACTAATTGCCCTGCAGCACTTCTCAGTGTAGTACCCGAAAATGACCTTGTATAATTTTTAAACTTAGCTCAATGATGTAGATAATATGTGCCTTGAGAATGACAGGTATTTAATAAATATTTTTAAGTTCATAAAAAAAAAAAGAATGAGCCAAGATCATAGCAATAATGTGTGTTTAAAAGCCTAAGGGATGTAAGGATACCTGGATGGTACCACAGTATTTTAACCCAGCTATATAAATTTAGGCTTTTACCGACAAAACTTTTAAAGATTGTAACAAGAAGTTGAGGAAGAGTATGTTTGAGGTTAGCCAAATTCCTCTGAAAGTAAGGGTTTTTGTTTTGTTTTTTTTTCATTGACATGGGGGAATTTATGGTATAGAAGTTTCTTCCACAAATGAAGATCAAAAACTCGGGAGCTGTGCATTTGGTTGCCTGAAGCACTGAGAAGCTAAGGAACTTGAATGACCAGGGTCACAGAGCTAGGGTGTATCAGAGTCAGAACTCAGGTCTTCCATCAGAACGGTCTTCCGTCCATCCAGGGCTGGCCATGTACTTACTACATATACCATTTTTCCTCTCTTTTAATGCTAGAAGGGCCAGGTGTGTCAGTTGATGCAAAAACATAATTTTGCTTTGAAACAGAAATTTTCTTCATATTGTATTTTCTTTTATAGATTTTATATAGATTTATATTTTTATTTATGTAGATTTACATATATTTTTATATAGATTCTTATGGATTTTTTTCAAATGTGCTGTGTCAGCTGACCAGCTTGGTCCTTTGAGGTATTTTAAAATTCTGTTCTTTCTAGTGATAAAATGCTAATAATATCAAATCAAACAATAATACTGATATGGAAACCTAGAGTTTTTGGTGGGGCAGTCCTAATTAGGGCATATTTATAAAACCAAGAAATGACAGTTTTTATTTCGTGTAAGATTAACCTAAGATTTTTAAATGTATCATGAGTTTCTGAAAGGTAGGATTTACTAGACTGAAAAATGTGCTTGATTGAGGTAAAGCTGGGTTTAGCTATTGCTACAAAGATGT
Organism: Phalanger gymnotis; assembly: GCA_028646595.1. NCBI lineage: Eukaryota > Metazoa > Chordata > Mammalia > Diprotodontia > Phalangeridae > Phalanger > Phalanger gymnotis. Next base: position 94,671,862 of record CM053627.1, on the reverse strand, counting down.
GCCATATTGAGTTCCCAAAAAGTCAGATATACTAAGTTAATCTAATGTCGTATTAATAAACTCTAGGTTCTATGACAAACCCTGCATAGATAGATATTTTGCACTTTCCTTTTATTCTTTTTTTTTTATCCAGAGGAGATAATAAGTACTTTCTAAAACCAGAATAGAAGATAGCAGAAAACTCTCTCCCATGTGACAAAAGGTTTTAGTTTGTAGACAATGGCATATACTTTGATGGGAGCAGTTTTTAGTCTTTATATTGTATCTGACAGGCACAGTAATCAAGGTGTTCTGGTATTGTTGTTTTTAAAATTTATTTACAAATATGACTGACCTGTTTTTGATCATTGTTTGGGGGGTGGGGAGGGGAATTTGGGTCCCAAGTTTGTACAAACTAGAATATTCCGTTCAGGACACTCCTCCCAGGAGTCGAGTCCAGGATATTTATGTTACATTATCTCCGGCTTTCAGTAGATAATATTGTGCATGTTGAAACCTGGAAAGGAGCCTGAAGACAAGAATACAGCATCATTTGTGTTTTTAGCTATTTCAGCAATAGTGAGGTTCAGGTTAAGGGGCATCATGTTTGTAGAGTGCATTGTTGATATGTCAGGAACTCTCTGGTCCTCTACATCCAGCCCTGGCATGATTGGGGTAGAGAAAAATACTGAATTACACTGAATTACAACTTAGCTCATGTCTTTATACATATGTGTGTGTACATTTCGTATCTTACACACATAATCACATACCTAACATTCAGCTTACATTGTTAGGAATAGCAGGAAGCACAGGAAAGAGCTCTGGGCCTGGAGTCAGAAAGAACTGAATTCAAATTCACCTGGAGATACTAGCTATGTGACCCTCCCCTGCACCCCAACTCATTTTTTAAAAAATCTCTTTCAGTTCCGTATATGTAAAGTGGGGTCATAATAGCAGTGTCTACCTCACGTGGTTATTGTGAGGATCAAATGAGATGTTTGTAAAAGTGCTTAACACCTAGCATGTACTTGATAAATTTCCTTCCCTTGTTAGGTGCCTGTACATGGCCTCAGTATACAAAGCCCAACTAAACAAGCCTGACACATTTGGAGTTCTGAAGGCTGTTTCAAATGAACATTTTGAAGAGGACACATTTAGTTGTGGAGGTGGGGGACTTGAAACAAGATATTTTAACCAATCAGCCAACTTTTATTGAGCACTTTTTACATATCAGACACTGACTAAGCTTTGGGGACAGAAGAGCAAAACAAAAATATTCCCTGGCCTCATGGAGCTTATTGTCTGGGAGGGAGAAGAGAGGAAGACAGGATACAAATATATAGAGTTAAGTCCAAGGGACTTTGAGGAAGGAGCAAGAAAAATTTCATGGATGAAGCAGCATCTGAACAGAGTCTTGAATTTGGATTGGATGAAGGGAGAGATGAGATGAGAAGTGATTTCATCCTAGGCATGGCAAATGGCATATACAGGTGTGGAGAGCCCAGAAGTGGAATCCTATGGTTTCTGGAGCTGCTGTGGTGGTAGTCTAGAAAGCAGAGTATATAGAGGGGACTAATAAGACTAAGAATAGAAAGGTAGGTTGGAGTTGGATTGTGAAGGACCTTAAGCAAATAATAGTCTGAGTACATTAACAGGGAGACACTAGGGAACCCACTGAAGGTTTTTGAGCTTGGCAGTGACATGGAGGATGGATTGCATAAAGCAAAGACTCAAAACAAGGAAATTAGTTAGAAAATATAGTAATCCAGAAGAAAAGTAGCAAGGAGTAGGATGATCGCCATATAAGTGAAGAAAAGGAAGAAAAATGAAGAGATACTATGGTGGTGGCTCAACTAAGTAGAATATAGGCGGTGTAGGAGAGGGAAAAGCCTAGTCCAGGGATTCTTAACCTTTTTCATGGCTCAGACTCCTTCTCAGGATAGTGTTTTAAATTGCATAAAATACATAGGATTACAAAGGAAACCAGCATTGGCCCTGGAGTCAGGAGGACCTGAGTTCAAATCTGGCCTCAGACACTTGACACACTTGCTAGCTGTGTGACCTTGGGCAAGTCACTTAACCCCAGTTGCCTTGCCTTTTCTCCTCCAAAAAAAAAAAGGTCACAAGGATAGCATTTTTTTTTAAGGTTTGCAAAGCACTTAATATAATAATCTCATTTGATCATCACAACAACAATGGGAGGTAGATGCTGTCTCTCTTATTATCCAATTTTATAGATGAGACAGAGGAAGACAGTTTAAGTGACTTGCCCAAGGTCACAAATGCCTAGATTTGAATCAAGTCCAATGCTCTACCCATTGGGCCACCTAGTTTCAGTTTAATAATTTCTGGTCTAGGAAGACCAAGGTTATGAGCTTGGGTGGTTGGGAGGAAGGTCGTGTCATCTATAGTAAGAGGGGAATTTGGAGGAGGGGCATGAGTGGATATATGAGCCACTAATATTTCATCCTTGGCCAGCTACTGATTCACTACACTTGAGGATCCAAATTGAATGTGAATCACAGTAAGTAATTTTGTTTGCTTTGTAAAAGATCCTAATTTTAAGAAAAATTGTCAAGACACTTCATTTCCAGACATGGCACAGGGATGTGGAGTGTAATAATACTTCAGTAACTGATGGCAGGGATTTGATAGCTAGAGGTGGTGGGGTCCTGGAAGGAGACTGAAGCTTGTTACGTGCTCTCTGTGTAACCGGGCGTAGTGAACCTGAGTTCCCTCATCTATGAAATTGGAGGCAGGGTTCAGTTTTGAGGTTGGGGGGGTGGGGATGGATACTATGTGTTAGGAACTGTAGATAAAGATCCTCCTCTTTCTTCTCCATATATTATCAGAAATAGTACCACCTCTTTTTTAGAAATTTTTTTTCCATTGTAAGCCTTTTTCTTATATAGATCACTCATAATGTTGTACCAGGCTGTTACAGCCTCTTAGTGAAAAGGTAGAAATTTGAGCATGAATGAGGGATGGAAGCTGCTTGTTTTCTCTTTTCCATTCATTTTGTACCATGAAGGGGATACGGTATTTGGAAAGACAGCTGGTCTATCCTGGTTAAAAATGACCACTGAGTTTCCTCTGAACTTTTTTTTCTTGCTAACAGAAAAGCAGGCTTCTCCTAGCTTTTATTACTTTAAAGTGTGGTTCTTTGCCAAGCATTTCTTGAACTGCGGAGGATGTCATGTTAACTTAAAGTATAGGGTTGAGGGAAGCATTTCAGGGCCCATCTGCAGGACTGAGGGTCCTACTTAGTTATTACTTTTATATAGTATAATATCTAGTATTTATGGAAAAGCCACTTGCCTCAGTGAGGCAGCTAGGTGGCTCAGTGGATAGATCACTGGGCCTAGAGTCAAGAAAACCTAAGTTCAAATCTCTGGCCTGAGATATTAACTAGTTGTGTGACTCTGGGCAAGTCACGTAACCTCTATTTTGCCTTAATACGCTAGAAAAGGAAATGACAAACCACTTTCTTTTCCAAGAAAACCCCATGGGCAATACTGGCATGCTATGCTCCACGGGGTCACTAAGAGTTGGATATAACTGAATGACAACACTTCTTCAAAGATTTCCAAAAGGCTGCCTCATGTTTAAAACAACTTGGGATTTCTTAAAATTTTTGGCAACTGTTAAAATCATTCTGGAACAATCTTTTGATGTCTGCAGACTTAAATCTAATTAAACTTTCTTCTCCAACTACATAGTCATTAAATCTTGTCCTTAGAAGAGACACAAAAGGTCTTCTGGTCTAAATTCCAACCTCTTTCATTATCCCACCCTTAATAGAGAAGTGATATTAGTGGACAAGCACTGACTCTCAAGCAGACCTCAGTTCACTCTGGCCCCTACTGTCTGACCTGGGGCTTCAGCCTCTCTAAAATGAGAGGTTTATATTAGGACACCAGATGTTTCTTCCAGTTCTACATAGATCTGTTATCCTATGGTCTCCTGTTAAAATCCCTGAAAGATAGTTATGTAGCCTTTGCTACCTATTTTTATCAATGGAAAACTCATCTCTTTACAAAGGAATCTTGTTCCAGCATTGGACATCTCTGATGTTGGAATGTTCTTTACGTTGAACAAAAATCTCCATCCCAGTAATTTACACCTACTGGTCCCATTTCCTTCTCTAGAGCAATGTAGAACACATTTGTTCTATCTTCTCTCCAATGGGAGAGAAATTTTTTGAACATTTGAAGTGTTGTCTTCCCTTTACATCTTTTTTCCGAAGCTTCCTATTTCTAGATGCTTCAACCAGTTCACATCAGATGTAGTCTCCAGACCCATCACATTTCCTTAATCACCACCTTTCTCTTCACATGTCTCTGTCATCCCCTTTAAAATGTCATACCCAGAATTAAACAAGGTACTACAGAAGAATCTGACTCCGTTGTAGAATAGGGAACAGGATCCCAGAATAAAACAATCTCTACACACAAGGAACTTACATTCTGTTTGGAGTAGACTATATATACTGTACATAGACACATATCTACATTATAAATGTGCTATATATAAAGTCTTCTACCCCAGATATACAGTGCGTACGTGTATATGTGTGTATTTATATATGCATATGTATGTACATATACAGGTATGTATGTATATATATACATGCATGTATACACTATATTTGGTGTAGAAGATTCTATATACAGGATAAATAGAGAATAAATACAAAGTAGTTCACGTGAAGATAGTTTGGATTGAAGGGAACTAACAATTTGAGGGATTAGGAAAAATTTCATATAGAATATGGTACTTAAAAGAAATTTGCTTTCTCCCCTCCCCCCAGGTGGAAGGGAGAGAAAAGAGATTTGTGTTCCTTTTTTTAAATGGGTGGGTGGAGTAATACAGTTGCAAAATGTTGCATGAACTTTCAGAAAAAGTCGCTGTATTAATTTTTCTTAACTGTTGTAACAGAGACTTCTCAGGAAGTGGGAGTAGTCTATAAATATTTGTTATGTGAAAATGAGACATCAATAAAACTTTAAGAAAAAGTGGTTCTATGAGGTGAAAAGGAACTGGATTCCAGGGGTAATAAAGGCAAAAGCACAGGGATGGGAGCATGTATGTCTCTTCAGGCCTTTGCCACTGGGCTTCTGCTCTCTGCAAAAACTCTTGTCTCTCAAGGCATGAGTGACCTTCTAATTACTCACTCCTATGTCTTTGTTTGACCTTCATCTTCCATATTTTCTCCGCAGCTGTACTTCCTATCATTATTAGACTTCCTGTTAAATACTCTAGCTTCATCAGTCAAATACTCAATTTCATCAATACTGTTCCCTCCTAATTCCCTTCCTACCTCTCTCACCCCACCAAGCCCTCTCCTTACCCTTTTGACTATGGGCTGGTAACATAACATGTATGGGGGCAGGAGGACTGAACTGGAGACCCACCTGGGTTCAACCAATACAGTCTGCCATTTGCTAGCTCTGTGAGTGTTTACCTACCTCCTGTCTTCTGTTCTTCTCCCGTTCTTGGCATGATTACTCAAAGAATACTAAGTGTGCAGATTTTATCGTCGCTGCATCCAAATTTGAGACTTTTACACACTGTGGCTCTGAGGTTGTATGTAGTATATTTAAGTCAGTATATCATTGCAGCTGGGTGGTGAAGTGGATAGAGCGCCAGCCCTGGAAGACCTAAGTTCAAATCTGGCCTCAGACACTTTCTAGCTGTGTGACCCTGACCAAGTCACTTAACCCTGTTTGCCTCAGTTTCCTCATCTGTAAAATGAGCTGGAGAAGAAAATGCCAAACCACTCCAGTATCTCTGCCAAGAAAACCCCAGATGGGGTCATGAAGAGTCAAACAGGATTGAAACAACACCAACAAGCAATTAAATACCCATTAAGGTTTGCAAAGCACTTTACATGTGTTATATCATTTGATCCTCCCCGTGGCCCTGAGAGGTAGGTACAATTACTCCTTTTTACAGATAAGGTAACTGAGGCTGAGAAAAGTTAAGTGACTTGCCAAAGCTCACACAGCTAATAAGTAGGCAGGATTTGAATTCAAGTCTTCCTGACTGCCAGTCTAGTACTATATCCACTGTGATACTGGCAGCTCAGTATCAACGCAGTATTCCAAAGGAGACAACCTGTCACTGCCTGACATGATTGGCTAATCCTTCAGCCCTACTGTATTCCTTTTCTTCCAGCCAATTCTAAATTTATTTCACAAACTAAGTCTATGTGCTTTTTTCATGTAAGTTTTATTTACTATAAAAATTACAGCTATTTTCCTTGATGAGGACTCTTATATTCTATTATGAAAGCACATAAAAGAAATACTACCCCTTTCTTCTGTATTTCTGAGTTATAATTTTCTGGTACTAGCAGCTATTCATCCAGTCTCTAAAGAGACTAAGCTTTTAAGGCTCCTTATTTCTTGGTTGATGTAATTGACAGTTTATAGAAAAAGTCAAGACTGTGGCCTAAGATAACGTATTGGCATTGCCATAACTTTTACTCTTTCACCCCAATAAGTCATTAAACTATATCTCTACTAACAGATCAAAGAAAGAGGGAAAAGAGCCATATGTACAAAAATATTTGCGGCAACTCTTTTCAGTGTGGCAAAGAACTGGAAACTGAGGGGCCAGGGTTGAGGAATAGTCTAGGAAGGAGGTAAGGTACAAATGAGAGTGTGCTGGCAGATATTTAACAATCAGCTCTCCAGAAGGGAAAATGTATACACAATATTCCTTTAATTTTATTCTGCAATAATAACATTTTCTAAAGTCTAGACATTAAACAAAATAATAAATCAAGCCCTGATTTGTAGCATTTGCCAGTTTCTGGTATGTAAATGTTCACACTGAAAATTTTAAAAGCTGTTCTTAAATTAAGAGCTGGCTCTAGCACACCCCTAATAATAACTGAACAGATCATGATTTTTGAATGACAAAGAGATAGGTTCAGATAATCCTGGGAAGACTCAAAGGAACTGATACAAGGTGAAGTAAGCAGAACTTGGAGAACAGTTTATGATGGGGGGGTGGGGCAGGAATGAGAAGGAAGAGGAACCAATATTGTCAAAACAAACAATCTTAAGTACTTTGATCCAGGCACTGACCCACCAGAAATCCAGAGTACGATAACAACCTATGCCCCCACTTCCTGAACATCATTGGGATTTGTCTCCTTTGACTATGCATATTTGTTACAAAGGTTTTGTTTTTCTTTTATCATTTCAGAGGGGGGAGAAGGACATGGGAAATGCATGTTAATTTAATACAAAACAAAAAAACTGAAAATTTATTCTTTCAGCCTGCTGCAATTAATGTTTTTTTATTCCCATCTGTGTTTTTACAGCTTCCCATTGTTGAAAAAATAAGAGCCATTGCTCAGAAAGTCTACGGAGCCCAAGATATCGAGCTTTCTCCTGAGGCACAATCTAAAATAGAGCGTTACACACAACAGGTAAAAGTAATATGGGAGGGCTGCAATGTCTCAGGAATTCTCAGGTATTAATTTTGAAACTAGAAATTTGCAGGTATCCATCCAGATCACGTTAACTGAACTTTAATCTTCTTTCGTTTTCAACAAGAAGCTACTATAAGGTCCTTAGGTGAAAATATTAAATAAATTGAAAATGTGGGGAGGGGGCTCCTCATAGAATTACTGCTAAGGTTGTTATCCATATTTGCAAGTCTGACTAATTTGCAACTGAATCCCTAAACCCAGTCACTGAATTTCTGTGTTTTCTGCTCTGGAGATTATTAGCTTAAATAACCCTCAGCATCTACCCTCTCTGTTCCTATTTGGGCAAGGCTAGGAAGTTATTAAATTGTCCTGAGCTTGATCTGCTACAAATTTATGCAGTCTTACTTCAGTGGAGCCCTCGGTTAAGTAGTGAAATAGAGAGCTCTAGACCTGAAATCAGAAAAAACATGAATTCAAACCAGACCAGCAACACTTACTAGCTTCCTGATCCTGGGGAAGTAACTTAACTTCTGACAGCCTTGGTTTCCTCGTCTGTAAATTGGGTACAATAATAGTACCTACTTTCCAGAGTTGTTGTGAGGACCAAATGAGGTAGTATTCCACAAAGCACTTCGAAACCTTGTAACACTATGTAAATGCCAGCTGCCATCCTTAGCATCCACCATTACTGCATGACCTTATTAATAGAAGGCCTTCCACCTCTCTACCTGTCAAACGTTTCGTCATAAGCTCCATGCTTAGTGTATTTTCTTGCAAGTAAAACTGCTCACTGTTACTTAATCTTTTCTAAGGTTCTTCTGACTTGTTGCTTCTTCACCTGCTACCTCCCATGCCTAAAATGTACACTCCTCAATCCTACCCTTTTCCAGCTGTTGAAATGATCAGCTCTTTGAAGATTAAACTCAGATATTAATTTCTTCAAAAAGTCTAGTAGACAGTCACCATCCTTGAACATCCTTGGTCATTCCATTTGGCTTCTTTTAGGCACTCTTTCTAATTTGCCTTTGGTTATTTTTGTACCTGCCCTCTACCAAATGAGAACAGAGGTTACATGCTTTCATTAATCTCTGTATCTCCAGTGCCTAGCACAGTGCCTCTAACATAGTAGGCATTTAATAAATGGTTGTTAAACTCAGCAGATTAACACAGGCCTTGGCTTTTCATCTGTTGAGTCTAGTTTTAGAGCCAGTCATTGTTTATGGATCTAACTATCCCCACAGGCTGTGACACTGAAATGTTAGCATTACACAAGGATGAATAAATAGGAATCTAGCATGTTGAGACCATGATAGTTAGTTGAGGTTCTCTTGGTCGGTTTGTTTATTAATGTGGAAAAGTCCTGCGTCATCTGCTCATCTTCTCCTATCAGGTGACATAGGAACTAGCCATGCCACGGTACTTAAAGGCCCTTGGTTGGCCCTTTTGTTCAGCAGGACTAATAATCAATCTAGTGGCCCACAGTGCAATTTTCGCTGCCTTCCAACAAGCATAGAAATTTACGTAGATACTTTAGAACTCTCACTAAAATGGCAAATCAAAATATATGGTCTCTTGTTTCAATAAAAACCTAAGGTTGGACAGCCCTGATCTAGCTTACAGCAAAGATTCTGTGGTCCCAGAGACCCTTTGCTATCGTCATTATCTCAGAGTCAACCACGCCAAGTGTCTTTTCTTTTCCTTATAGAGGCTGGTAGAATGTAGTACAAGAAAAACACGTGAAAAGTCACGGGCAGGCTCAGACACTTTGTTCTGCATCTCATGGCCCTTGTACTTGAATTTTTTATCTCCTTCTTACCCTGTTTTAATCATCATGTGTCTTTTTTTAATCCCATCGATGTAAATAGTCACCACAGAGATGTCGGATTTGGCCAGAGTTCTTGCCCAAGACTTTCCACCTTTCATAAGGCCGACAGCAAATCAAGCTTTCTTAGAATGGTCTCTGTACTTTGCTACTCCACTTGAGATCTGGCTTTCATGTTGTTCTGTAGAGTGACTGTGATGGAGTGATTGCATTGATGTCAAGGGCTATGGAATGCATCACATCCAGTTCATCTGCTGCTTGGCTAGAGGCTTCTCCATCTGCAAAAGTGGGGCAGGCCGTCTTTTAAAGAGACAATGCTGTTCTCAAGTCTCAATAAGCTTTCAAAAAAAATTCTGAGCTTGAGTGGAAGAAATTTTTTTTCCTTTCTCTTGGCCAATTGAGGAAATGGATTTTAAGAGTTATTATGTGTCAACTTTGGAGTTGCAATTAATTAGTAAAGCATTTCTAAAAGGGGGCACTATATGCCATTTAATCAAAACCATGCTTGGGTACACTGTACTTTTGTCAGACACCACATGTGACTTCCTGCCCTTTCACCTTTGGGACTTTGGTTCAAGTTTAGTCTTTGGTCCTTGAAAATAAGAAGTTTTAATGAGTGACCTCATTCTAGTTCTTAGAGTATAACGGCAGATCAAAAAGCCATGACTCATAAGTTAACACAGTGGGGACCTTTTGCATCCTGATATATTCAGAATTAGTAAGCACATGAGTAACAGTCTCTTACTGAAGGATTCCTTTTGTCCAGATCACCTTTCTATAAATAGCATATTGACAGCCTTTGAGACTCAATGTCCTTTCTGAAATCAAACACACTTTCTCACAAATCTATGTATAAAGAATATTTAGCTCTCAAAAGTATGAGATATTAAGATGCTCTCTGCTTCTTGTATTATAGTGATTAGGCTGAAATGAAAATATGTACCCTGAGAGCAGTCTGTCAGTGAGTATTTATTGAGTACCTACTGTTTGCCTCACACAGGATTAATATTCATCATGGTCTTTTCCTAAAATGTAAGTTAAGACTGAACAACTGTAGAGACATATTTTATATACATACTCACAGATTTCCTTTCTTTTCTTTCAGGGTTTTGGAAATTTGCCCATTTGCATGGCAAAAACCCACTTATCTCTTTCTCATGAGCCTGAGAAGAAAGGGGTCCCGACTGGTTTCATTTTACCAATTAATGATGTCCGGGCCAGCATTGGTGCTGGGTTCATTTACCCATTGGTTGGAACGGTGAGTGATATTGTCCCACAAATCTTTTCCATCCCTTGTTTTTATTAAAACTGAATTCTTCCAATTCTGCCATCTTCTTTGGAAATCATACAGGCCGGGGGAACTGAGGTTTATATTGCCTTGAGGGATGTTGTTGATCAGCATCTAGTCTTTCTATTTTGTCTCAAATGTAGAACTTTATTATTGTGTGACTGATAAAACAAAAAATAGAGCTCTTAACCCTATAAGGAAAAAAGAGATCAATCGATAGGAATGATCCCATATTGTCAGTTAGCCTGAGGTATTGGAATGAGCAACAGTCCTGTAGCGAGAATGTTTGGGTTAAATTCCAGAGAATCCACAGGTATGATTGGGAAGGGACACGAAAAGGATTGATTCAATCTCTTCATTTTGTGTATAAGGAAAGTGCCCCAGAGAGATGAAGTTACTTCTCCAAGGTCTCATGGGTAGCAAGTAACAGAGCCAATATATGAACATAGATACAATGTACTATGACCCAAAATCTAAGGCTGCCTTCACCCTCCCCAGCTCTGCCACTTGGTAGCCATGGAGTCTTGAGCAAATTACTTTATCATATTTCTATTCATTCCTTCAATTGCAAAATGCTATTCAATCATTTATCAATCGTGTCTGACTCTCTGTGACCCCATTTGGAGTTTTCTTGGCAACGATACTAGAGTGATTTGACCGGTTTGCCACTTCCTTCTCCAGCTCATTTTACAGATGAGGAAACTGAGGCAAACAGGGTTAAGTGACTTGCCCAGGGTCACACAGCTAGGAAGTGTCCAAGGCCAGATTTGAACTCATGAAGATGAGTTACTGATTCTGTGTCCAGCGTTCTTTCGGCTGCACCACCTAGCTGCCCCACAAAATGGATATAATATTGTTTTATATTCATTCTCATGTTTAAGTAGTTAAATACTGAAGACGAAAAAAAAACTAGGAATGGGAAGAAAAGATCTATATAAGTGATGTTTTACAGCTTGCAGGTATTTTGAAAAAAAAATATTCAGTGAAAATGAAGATGAAGTGCCACAGAGAAAATGATGCTCTAGTCTCATTAAATTATAGAAATATAAATTTGAAGCTGCAAGAAGCCTTGAAGGGCATCTACTCCAACCCCCTCAATGGAACTGAGGTTTCATGAGGTAAAAGGACTTTGCTCAAGTCAACATGGGTATTAAGTAGGAGACCCAACTCAGCAGTATGTGGAGAAAGCCAGTCCTATATGCATGTATGAAATGAGAGGCTACCTGTTTCATCTGAAGGGTGGGAAAAGGCCTACCTACCACTAATATGTCCCACTGGCCTACCAAACCACTTGAAATCACTTCTTTGTGTTAAACATTCTCTCTAGAAGTCTCCTTAGTTAGTGTACATGTTCCATGGCAGGAGTGACACATTAACTTACTAGCATTTTGTCATATAAGCCCTAATTGATTTGCCAGTCTTAACTAAGGAAGAAGCACAGGGTGGGCAAAAGCTGAAGAGGCATAGGATGGGAGGGTATGAGGTAGATTAGAAGGAAAGCTAGGTCCATATTCCTGTAGGATGAGCAGGCCAACATGAGATGATGCCTTGCAGAGCCACTCAGCCCTGAGGGCACTACATACCTGGGTAGGTTTAGAAGGAATCTTGGGCAAGTCACTTAACCCCAATTGCCCTGCCGAAAAAGAAAAAAAAAACTGAAAGAAGGACAAAGGAGAGCATCCAAAGTGGGGATGAGAAAACAAAGATGAGCCCTCCTGCCAAGGGACTAGTACGATATTTGGGGTTGCATAGGTGCTTGGTCTCGAGAGGATACAGAGTTGTACACAGTCCCTTCTGTCAGCAAGTTCTCAGTCTAGATAAAAGTAGGCAGAAGTGAGTTTAGCAGCGGTAAAAAAGCTTTAGCGAATGGAAAACATATGAAGTCAATACAGCAATCTATTGACCGTGCCAATTTTCTTCATTTATTGTAAATACGAAAGGCATAGAATGAATATATGATCTGTTCTTTTTGCCCTCTATGAGAAAACCAAAACATATCTGGAGAAATTAGAAGCTTCTAAGGTTAGCCTTTGATCTCCAGCTCCATCTTGCTTTTGAACAACAGCCAAACTGCATCTGACGTCACTGTGAGTTATGACTAGCTACAGCATGAATGTGTGGAATGGCCTAAGAATAGGGACCAAGAGACTCACTGAATTTCCGGAAGAGAGAGTTCTGTCAGTTATCTCCTCTTCCCAGAACACAGCCTGATTTCCTCCCATAGCAACACATTTGAGGAATGGCAATGAGAGTCGGGTTTATTGTTGTAGAATTCCTCTGGGACAATGGAATGTGAGGAGCAAGGAAGGAAGTAGTTCCTGACAAAAAAAAATTCTGGACTTGAGGAAGCTGTGTCACTGGGACATCGTGGCCTTAGAGAGGAATGCTTTCTAAGGACGCGATCAGGAAGCAATGAGTGTGCATTGAGTGAATGTCTTCACTTCCCACCAGAATTTCCTAGTACGGGAAGAGCATCGATTGTTTTTTGATCCCATCTGAACAACTGTGACAGTGATTGTAACTGCTGCTTTTTGGGGGGTAAATGTAGGCAAGAAAATAGAGGGGATGCTTGAGAGGATGGAAGGAAAGATCTTAGTATAGAATTGAAAGAGCTCTTAAAGGTCGTCTGGTTTGACCTGCTCATTTCACTGATGTGGAAACTGACTCTCAGAAAGGAAAAAACAGCCTATCCAGGGTCACAAAGTCATTTAGTGACAGAGCTGGGATCTGAACCCAGGTCATAGGATTCCAGATCCTATGATCTTTCCAGTAAACAGGGCTGCTCCCCTCTAGTAAGGTCGAGAAAATGGTGTGATACATAATGGAGCAATGTAAGTCATTACCAGTTAGTCGTATCAATTTTTGAGTGCCTACACATGTAATACACACTAAAAAAAAAAAAAAACAAACCAAGGAAGGAGGGACAATTCTGCTCTTCTATAATTTTTTTTCCTCCTTATGCACAAGCTATATCTCCTTTTGTCCTTAAAGTGGATGGAGACCAGCTGAATACCAATACCATTTGCAAAGTTCTCGAATAAGTAAAACTATTCATAAGGTAATTACTGAGCCTCTTCACTGTCATTCTCAGTCATATCATCCCCGTGATCATTTCCTCCACCCCTCCCCTTTCTCCTGTTAGCCTCCCTGTTCAGCTGAGATGCTCAGTTTCAGCAATATGTCATTCATACAGTTTCACTTTGTTTTGGGGAAAGAGGCTATCTGTGTAACCGGGAGTCCAGCGTGAATACTTTTGGATGTTATAGGGACAAAAAAGAGGAAGTTCTTTCTCTTCTTCCTTGTTCCACAAGCTTTCTTTCCCTCATAGTCTCTTTTCTAACCACTTCATCATTTGAGTTGTATCCCTGTTAAGCTCTCTTAATTGGTAGAGGCCAAATCACTTTACTGTTAATGATAAAGACCTAAAGTAGTGATGAATGTGGTGGTTCTCACATCTATATGACAAATTATAGAACATTACAGCAGTTCCTCATAATTGATTGGCATTCAGCCTGCAGACGATTATGACTTATAAACCTCATTCTACTCTGCTAATAATACATAGCTAGTCCTTCTCTGTCTTGTACTAATTAGTTAAGTTTTCCTCCCAAAAAGGCATTTTTCACTTGCTCCTAGTAAATGTCACCCAGTGGTTTGCAACAACTTTTGTGATGTTGGTAAAACTTGTGTGAAATGTCCAGTCCATCCATCCAATGACAGTATTCCATCCTGACTAATGCCCATGGAACACTATTCGATAGGTCTTTTTAGACATTTTAGAGAAACAGGCAGTCACCAGTATGGTAGAAAAAAAAATAAATGACCCTGAAGATTTCTTCTAATCCCATCATTCTACAAATGACTGTATTATATTTTCACAATACCTTTAAAGCATACAATATAGGGTACTCAAATAGCATGCTAAATTACTACATTTACAATTGTTACAAGTGTATAGAACCTAGTTAATCCAGGGCAGCATTTGGGGGTTAAATAACCTCTGCATTCACTACAAGAACTTTACACTAACAAGGCTGGGTAGACAGTAGGTTGCTACTCATCTTCCCTAAGCCCTTCCAGAATAGGATATCACATACCTACCTTCTCTTCAACACTCCACTAAGATCTCCCCTTCCCCCACCCCCTCCCTGAAATCTTAATGGTGAAGTATTTAAGGGGGCTCTATGGAGATACTACTTGTAGATATAGTGGTAACCTTCTGTTGTACTTGACTCTGATCCCTTTGAAATGAGGAAGTCTTTCCAGGAAAATTAAACTGAAAAGATAGGCAGTAAAACAAAAGCTTCATTTCATTAACACTGGTGGAGGGAGGATTTTATCTCTGAGCCTTGTGACCCTGACCCTGGACCACATTACTCACACAGGTGCACTGTTGACATCATTGCTTGGCTTGATGCTGGGAGAGCAGGAAGGCTGCTGGAGCGTGTTTAGGAAACCAGTGAGGTCATTCACGGCTAATGCTTGGGTGGAGAGTCATTGGATTGGGGGGATGTAAAAAGAGAGATGCTGACCCACCCAGGAAAGTAATTGCTATGTTGTACTTTCTCACGTTTCAGTTCAGCTCATATTGTTTCTGTTCTCCTCCCTCTGCTGTAAAAGTATGTGCTGAATGTTTAGTTTCCTGTTGAATCAGGTTCAGGCCAGAGATGCTATTTCCAAACTGAGTGGTGATTATTTTTTTGTCTCAGCCTCCACCCTTTCTTAGGGATTCAGAACTACAAACTTGTTTCTTATGGACCTTTGCTGAGATGCATTAATCCAAACCATGTGGGTTTAAGTCAAAACCATTTCCACTCATCCTGTTAAGTGACTTATGCCCGGTTAGATCAGTAAGGAATTTTAACATTCACACCCCAAACCACACTGTCAGTGAGATGTTAACACTATACCTATTAACACGTTAGCACCCACCACAACTCAAAAAGAGAATCCACAACCACTTTCACCTTAGAACATGTTTTAAAGGTTCTACAGAAGTCATTGTGATCCAAAGAAAGTAACTGCTTCCTTTGAATCTCCACTCCATCTTCATGGGTTAAATCTTCAGTCCATTGGTGGAAAGTTACAAAAAGTCCCTGCGCTTTTCCCATTCCTTTTTCTTCTTACAATACATTGGTCTTGGACATGCCTTAACTGAAAGCTGGCCAGTTGGTTGAGATTGCAACACTCTTGGAATTGGAGTAATGGATTCTGCCCTGGGTCAGGAAACAGACTAGACTTGACCTATAATCTGTGAGGAGGACCTCCTGGTCGGGTGTCATTTTGTTTCTCACCTCTTTGTCCTCTATTCAGAGGACTACTGCCAAGTTTCCTCTTCCTTTCATCCTTTCGCACATATCACCCAGCTTCTTGTTGTTCTTCCTCTGGCTCTCCTTATGTCCCCACTGGAGGCACACTTCCTGTTCCCACCTAAATGATCCTGTTTCTCTTGCCTTGAATATAGGTCAGTTTCTAAAGCTTATTCTTACTCCTATTAGAACTTTCCTTGAGTTCAGCTGCCTTAATTCCTTTCCATGTTCTCTTGTCGTTAAGATCTGCTAGGATGTCCAAACTAAGGGGTTTATTTAAAAATCTTATTTCAAACTTGACTGTACATATCCCTAAAATAGACAGGAAATTTTCATACCATAAATGAATTATATGGTGTCATCTCTTCAGCACATTGATCATTAACCATGTGTTTTCTGGAGAAGGAAGATGCTTCATGTGAATACATTTTCACAGGATACACACTGTAGAAAAAAATATGGTGTAGTAGATGGAGAGCTGGCCTCCTCTATCAGAAAAAACTGGCTCTACTATATGCTGGCTCTGACCTAGGCAAGCTGCTTAATGTCTTACTTTGATGTTGCTGAGCCGTTGATAATGTGAGTTAGTAGAAGTTTGTTCAACTGGAGTTCTTCCCTATATCAGTCATAATCTGGGTTCTCTGCATCTATCTCTCTCTCCATGTGTGTATGTATGTATTTATATGCATATATACATATGTACATGTATGTATACATATACACACAAAATATGTGTACCTATGTATAGGTATATATCTATGTAGTTCATAATAGAAAGGTCCTGACTCAGATTTTTTTTCCTGTCCTTACAAGGTTCTTTGGGCCCCTTCCTATGTAAAGTTGATGAGTTTTTTATGGTCAGGCCAAACCTTAAGTTTGATATTAGGTCCTTTATAATATAAATGTAAATATACTTCTTTGATGCTTTGCAGGATCAGTAATTTCTCTGTGTGCATTTCTTCCAGTACAGCTTACACTCCAACTGCATTTCAGTTTCAGTGATTTAAAAATACCTTGTGGCTAGCCTTCCAGAATTGAGCCTTTTCAAATCTGGATACGCTGGCCAATCAATAAATGTTTATTAAGCACCTACAATGTGCCGGGCACTGTGCCAGTTCTTGGATGACAGACCAATTGTTGGAACTCTTCTGTTTGGTAGAACCTGCCAGAACTTGTGCTCTATTTGCATAATGAAAACTGAGAAGTATTTAGTCCTTTAAGGTTTGCAAAGCTCCTTGACTATAATGTCTCATTTAAGCCTCACCAAAACCCTCTGAAGTAGGTACCCAGATCTTCCTGACAACCAAGTCCAACATCCTATCAGTGTGTATGGCATACATCTACGTTGCTTCTCAGGCATAGCTTTCAACATTCCAAGGTCACCTACACACCACAATGAGGCATCTGTGTAGGACTATTACACAGGATAACAACTATAATAATAGAAATAGTAATTCACACATTTATAAGTCTCCTCAAGGTTTGCAATATAAATATGATGTTGAATATCAATATCATGTTAATTAAGGCTGCCAGCAGTATCTAAATCAAGGGTGTGTTCTGGGTCATAGAATGGATAGATGCTTTTATGTATTCCTGCTAATTTCTCAGTGTACCAGTCCTCCCTCACCCATTTCTTGTCACTCAGTTTCAGGACTTCTAACCTACAGAGGGACAGGTGTCTTGAACTCCTTTGGTTGTCTGGCCCTACGAATCCTTCTTTTGGTTCTACCTCATTTCCTTGGCTAAGGATTGTCCTCCCGTTGTTATAACCTGCTTCCTGTTCCCTACCTCTTCTTATTCTTTATGTTTGGTTTCTTTAGGTCAATAAAGTGAAAGGAATGAGAGTCAAAAGTCTTTATGCAGTCAAATGATCCAAATCTAAACTGTACTACAAGACACCCTTAAAATTGTTGCTCATTAAATTTCTATCAGTATGCCTCTTCCTTAGATTTATTCTAGCTTAACATCTCTAACTTTAATTAGAAGCACATAATTGGAACATACTAAGCAATTTATGGCAGGGAAATAAAATTTGCATAGAAGTTTTTGGAGATTGAATAACTGGACCACCCTTGCAGGTAGAGCTTGTATGTTCAATCATAGATGGAGGAAGGAGGAAGACAGATGAATAAGGAAAATATGTCAGTAAATTCGTTTAAGTTAATGTAGCTTTGGCCTTAATCATAACTAATAATGTTTGGAACTCACAGTACTTTGCAGCCTGGAGTATATCTACAATTATTCATTTATTTTTCCATCTGTTTCTCAGAGAGGGTAACATGGTTAAACATTTAAAAAATCTTTTTGTCTATTAGATATAGGTTATAAAACATTCTCCAGGAAATAGCCTCTATTTTCTGGTTATTTCAAAACCAGCAACTCTTTAAATAAGTAGCTTTGTTTCAGTGATTCCAGCCAGATCTCCTCATTAAATTAAAGCACAATGTTAATGTACCTGGAAATATTGCCCAAGAATATTGTACATTATGCTAATTGACCAATTAATTGATTTGGAGGCATTCACCAAATCCTTGAACCCTTGAAAGAGCTATAATTAGTTCCTTTTCAGTTTCCAGTTCCTGCAGAAGTTGGCATAGAGAATATTTCTGCAGCCTTTGTATTAAAAGTGTATTTGGGAATTGTTAGGGGAAAAGCAAGGTCTAGAAAGGTATGGGATTCAGTCCATCTTGGGCATCTGTCCCTTTTTCTCCCACATTTATAAAATCATAGGTCACGAAGATGTATTGGCTCTCCCTGCATAGATGATCATTGTGCCCATGGAAGCTGTGGTATGATAGTGAAGATGACCCAGGACCAAGCTTTGGGTTGCACCCACAGTTAGGGAGCTTCACTAGATGATGAACCAGCAAAGGAGATTGTAGAGTGGCCAGGAAGGGACTAGGAAACCAAGAAAAAGCAATGCCACAAAAATCCTAGAGGAGAGTATCCAGGACAGCACAACTGTGTCAGATGCTGCAGAGAGGTCAAGAAAGAGGAAGCTTGAGGCAAAATTGTATCAGATATGGTCACACTAATGACTTTGGAAAGCAATTTCTGAATTTTGTGTTCTGAAGCCAGAAACCAGATTCCAGCTGAGTTGAAAGGAGGAGAAATGGAGACAGCCAGGATGGTTTTTTCTAGGCATTATGCTTTGAAAGGGAAAAGACAGACAATCAGACAGATAAATAGATGGATGGACAGATGGATGTCTGGACAGACAGATAGATATATAGAACTTAGTACATGCCAGGTACTATGTATACAAAAATTGGAAGACAAAGATAGACCCTGCTCATGTGGAGCTTTTAATCCAATTGGGGAAAATAACACATAAAGGCAAAGTGGAAAGTTGGGTGGTGGCAGCCCACTTGGAGATGGAGCAGATCAGAAAATAAGCCACAAAGGAGATCAGCCGCATCCTGGGACTTCTGGGGATAAGGCAGTCCTAGGCAAGGACTCATCAGCCATCAATTCATCCTTGGAATGGTGTCATGGGAGGTGGGGAGGGAGTGGGATAGACAATTAGTGTAGAAATGGAACTTAAAGGGTCAAATGAAAATGGGTCAGATGAAAGTTGCTGTTGCATTTTAAATGCGCAGCAGGGAAGGAATGATTAAATATTGGGGCTGGAGTGGGCGGGGGGGAATTGTGGAGAGTTTGTTGAAGCAGGTGGGAAGGGATGGAATCAATAACCTTGACAAGGAGAAGGGCCACCTCTTAAACAGGGACTTTGTTGTTCATTCATTTCAATCATGTCCAAGTCTTCATAACCCTATTTGGGGTTTTCTTGGCAAAGATTGTGAAGTGGTTTGCCATTTCCTTCTCCAGTTCATCTTATCGATTAGGAAACTAAGGCAAACAGGGTTAAGGGATTTGCCCAGAGTCCCACAGCCAGTAAGTGTCAGGCTGATTTGAACTCAGGAGGATGAGTTTTCCTGACTCCATGCACAGCACTCTGTGCCACCTAGCTGCCCCCAGAGACTAGAGCAAAGGAAAATAACAAATTGGGGTGTCAAGGTGCTTTACCATGTGGAATTAGGTAAGAAGAGTGAGCTCAAGGCTGATGACCTCTCTTTTCTCAATAAAGCATAAAGTTCCTCTGCTGAGGGAAGAAGAGGAATAAGGAAGGTAATAAGCATTTTTATCAAGCAACTACTATGTCACTGTACTAAGCACATTTATAAATATTGTTTCATTTGATTCTCAATATAACCCCAAGGGAAAGTAGAGAAGGGAGTGCTGTTGAGTGAAAGACTTTAAGGAGAAGTTTAGAACAGCCAGTGTGTGCGTGGCTGGGTGTAGTCAATTAAGATAGATATAAAAGATTGCCTTGCCGTAGTGAGGAGCCAGTTCAGATTCATTAGCAGAATTGTAATAGACCCAGTCAGTACAGATCTGGGACTTCTTCCAGCACTATTAACATCACTTTAGTAGGAAGGAGAGGTGGATGGTGCAGGGCAGTCCAAGATTGGGGTTTTAGAAGCCGTGGATGGCAATGGGATGAAGAGAGATCAAGGAACTCTAAAGCATTTAGTTGAACTGTCACAAATTAAACAGTACGAGAAAGAGACAAAATTGGCAAATGAGAGCTAGGAGAAGGCAAAGAACAGCTGATCTTTGAAGAGGTAAAGTCAGTGTACTTTTAGAGCATCTTTTAAATTGAACTTTCTATTTACTTACATTAGAATAGGGGTTCTTTAATCTCTTTGTGCCTTAGACTCCTTTGGTGGTCTGGCGAAGCCAGTGAACCTCTTCTCAGAATAATATTTTTAAATACATAAACAAAATACATAGGAATACAAAGGAAGATAATTATATTGAAATACAATAACCAAAATATTTTTAAAGCAAGTTCATAGATTCCAGAGTAAAAACACTTGCATTAAAGCATGTTTCTACATCATGCGACAGTTAATTATATAAATGGTTTAATTAACTGTGAATTAGGATACTGTAAGGGGGGGAAATGGCTAGTAACAAAAATTGTGCTTTAAGGTTTTCCAAGCATTTTACATATCTTATTTGATCCTCCCAACAACCCCGTGAGGTAGATGCTGTTTAATAGATGAGGTAATTAAGAAAAATTCACCCAAAGTTGTACAGCTAGTGTGTACAGTTACCCACCCAGGGCTCATCCCTTTTCCTCATAGTGAATTTCCTGATTTACAAACCTTAGCAATCATTGAGTAAGTGTGTGTGGCATTTTATTTTGAAGAGGAAAGTAATGGCCCAATCTCCCTAATACAATATTTTACATTAATAGTCTCTTTGTAAAGCATAAGACACAATATAAATGACTTATTGATTGTTGAAGTAACATGTAACTTTGACTTTTGGTCTTATCAAGCTCATCTACAATTTTGTGAAAATCCCATGAGATAATCTATGTAAAGCAATTTGTAAACTTTAAAGCACCATGTAAATGTTAGCTGTTATTCTCTAATAAGGAGATTAGATCAAGAGAATACACTTTTTTTTTGCCTTTGGTAATAATCAGTTCCTCTTTACTTTTGGAACCAACAGCCTGATCCTCAAAATCACTACTACCACAGTCAAATGGTTAATTTGTTGGCCCAGCTGCAAAACCATAATGTCATTGGTAGTGATAGATGAAAAGTTCTCTTTTGTAACCTGGAGTATAAGAGAATGTAAATCTTGACTCTGACCTTTCTGCTGAAAGTCAGCTTTTAGATTGAATATATTCATATTTATGTTACATCTCAACAGGGCTTGTCTGTAATGGGTCATTTCTCCAGGTTCAGACAGGTCACATCAGTAGTGCTTCCAGATCCCTGTTGTTATTGGCATTCTTCTCCCAAGTTAATATGTAATGAATTTTGAGTATGTGGATCTTTATTACTCATTTGGTGTCTGTTGTGCCATTTCAAAAACACTTAATTAAATTAAATGTGATTTTCACATGGGTGAAAAAGCACTGCATGGGCAGCCAAAAATTCTTTAATTTATGAGAACAGCCATAACAATGATTTAACCCCTGCCCCCCCCCCAATTATTTTGACAGCTGGTGGTCATTATTTTAATTTTGGTAAGTTTGACAGAATAGAATGTGCTCTTTCTTGAAAATTGAAAAAGGTGTATGGGCGGGGGGGGGGAAGAAAAGACCACCAGATAATTTGATAATAGAATTCTAAAATGGCAAAAGGAATCTATTCATGTCCCTTGAAACACCTTACCTTCATTTTCATTTGAGAAATAGCAAAATTGGGCCCTTTTTATCTTTCTTTTCCATAGAAAGCAATTTTTTTTAAAGAGTAAGTCTCCTTAATTTGCCCAAGCTTGAAGTAGCAATGGGCTCAGTATCATTACTGATTGACGTGGAAGCTTTGACCTGTCCCATTTTCATCCTGGAATAGTTCAGCCTTCTTTTGGCAGCCTGATATTCTTCTCGTCCCTGGGGCTTAGCAGGCTGGTTTTTACACTTAATGGAGATACCCAACTGGCTTTAGCTCTGCTGCAGCTCGACAGATCTACTAGGCTCAGCCCACCAAGTAGCTATTTTCCATTCTATAGTGACATTGTCAACTTTTAAAAAATTAAATGCCACAACATAATCACAAAAATCAGTTATCACACTGTAGGCAAGGTGCCCTTTCACGACACTGTCCCTATGTTCTTTGTTAACATTGTTTCACCTCACTTTTTCCCCTGTAAGCAATTAAGGATATTGGGTGGAATATTCCTATAATAGGGAATATTAACCTTGTGTTTTGTGTTTGTATATTAGACTTTCATAGGGGCCCTTTGTGGAGTTTCTTAATCTCTAAAATTAAAAGTTTTAGATGAGGACTTTCTTGATATGCTTATGAATCACAATGGCTCACTAGCCATGGAAGGAAGTCTTTCTAAAGCATTAAAAATCTCTGATGCTTACCAAGTTTCTGGAAATGTTTAAGTCATGAAGAAAAAATATTTTTGAGAGGGTCAAATCATTATCTCCTACAGCTCTACAGTTATTTTGTTGGCTTAAAAACATAAGCATGCATCTTTTAACTGCTCAGAAAATTTACATGTGATATATTGACATACAAAATATACTTACTTACTGTAAGATATAAAATGATGAAAGAAATGTTCCACATCCCAGATTTTCTAGGGCCTATCTCTTGCTAGATTTACAGATGGGAGAGAAAGGTAGGGATGTCAAGGTTGGGATAAGGAAGGAACCAAGATAATTTATTCTATAAGTTCTATTCAATAAATTCTGTAAATCTATTCTTACCCTCTTTCAGCTTCCCAGTTTTAACTAGCTTAATCATCAGCTCTCCATTACTGTAAAAAAAAACAAAAATGAAGAATAAATTGTATGCTTTCAGCCCAGTCAAAAGTGACAGAAATTATTTGAACCCTCTAAAAGTGGCATGGTAGTATCCTACCCCCACCCCTTCCCCTGGAATCTTGAAGTTAGAGCTGGTGGGAATTTTAGAAGTTCTTATTCTGTTTTATAGATTAGGAAACTGAGGTCTGAAGAGGTTATATAAATCATCCACCTTCAAGCCAGGTGTAAGTGGCAAAGCTGGTGGGAATTTGAACCAGGTCCTCTGATTTGAAGGATTTATGATATTCCCTAATAGTTGGAGACCCACTGGGCAAGCAGGGGAAAAAATGCATTAAAGGCAACACCCCGAATTAAAGCACTACAGGAAGCAGGTTTGCCTTTCAGTGGTATATCAGAATAGCTAATTATGTTACTACATCTTTTTGCTGATCAATACTGAAGTATGATTTATTCATTTAAGAACTTGCTTCGTGTTTCTTATCTTGCTTGATTTCAGAATTCTTCTAGTGAGTGCCTTTGGCTGATTTAGCACACTTATGTTCTAATGAAGTATAAATAGCCTTGTAGCAGGATGATAAGGAAGATTCATATCTAACCAATATGGCTAGATACCATAGGAGGGCTTGGTACCATTTTCCCCCACTGAACCTCATAGAAGAACGCAGAACACTGAAACGCTGGTTTTTGAAAGCTTAGTTAATGTCACATCCTTTGTACTAATGGAAGTTCAATTTGATTTCTTATACAAATTCTTATTTTTCTTTTTCTTTTATGTTCTATGTGACCTTCAGGCAGACTTATTTACTTCTAATGCCAGGTCTACACATCCATTTAGGAGTCTTCAGATCTGGAAGCGACTTTAAAGTTCACCTAAAAGCAAACCCCTCAGGGACCTCAAAGACAATTAGAAATGCCCCATGAATACAAAAATATTCCTAGCCATTCTTTTTGTAATAGAAAATACTAAAAGTGGGTGCCCATCATGAGAAATGACCAAACAAATTGCGCAGTATGTGGGTTTAATGGAATATTGTTTTACCCTGAGAAATGATTAATATGAATAATTCGGAGAAACTTGGGAAAACTTTTATGAAGTGATACAGAATGAAGTAGGCAGAACCAGGAGAAAATTTTACACAATAACCATAATAATGTAAAAGGAGAAACTATTTCCCTACAGAACTCTAATGTAGTGACCAGTGGTGACTTCAGAAGACTGATAGGGACTGTTCCTCCTTATTGATAAAGAGTTGATGGACAATTGGTCCCAGATCGAGGCACACATTTTCGATAATTCTCAATGTGTTTCTTTTGCTTGACTAAATTTATCTGTTAGAAGAAAGGTTGCCATTTTGGGGGGAGGAGTCTTTGGGAAGTGACAGAGAGCATCAACAAAACATTTTTTAAAATAAACATCATTCCAGCCAGCTTTTATATTTTACAAATGGTGACAGTGAGATTTGTCCAAGGTCATTGGTAGTAAGCAGAGGCCTTCCACAAGTGTTCTTTACAGGAGACCACTCTGCTTTTATTTTGCTCTGAAGATGCCATTGACGCCAAGTACAAATAGTTCTTAACTTACAAACAGATTGTGTTTCTGAAGGTTTACTTTTAAATCAGGTGTATAGAAGTCACTTCATTTTTTTTTCTAATAGAAGCAATGTTATATAGAGATTGTGCTTAGTTTCTTAGTCTAGCCAACAAAAGCCTATTTATATCACTGGAGTTAATCGATTGGCTTAAGAACATAAAAATATATCCTTTCAAACTTAATCTGCCCTTGATAAATCTTGTTTAATATATCGAAATAGGCCAGTATGATAATTCAGTATAATATATAACTATATTTAGAGCTCTGAAAAAAACAGTCCCTACTGTAAGTCTCTAAATTTCTAGGGCCTAGATCTAGTTAGATGTGGGTATGGGCAGAGGTGGAGGTTGGGGAAAGAAAGGAAGAGATTAGTTTAATTTAGTCAACAATTATCACCAGCATATGCTACCCAGATCTGAATCTTCCAGCATTGTAGAGACAAGAAAGCACTGAGATGCTTTGAGACTAGATAAAAGTAGTTTAATGTGAAAGAAAATAGTTTAACTTGATGGGCTCAATACACAATCACGTGCTTAGTTTTCAGCCATATATATGACATTGTTCTATGGAAAAACATCAACCAAATTGCTCGGAGATAAGGAATGCAATGAATGATGCTGTAAACTAGCTCCTTTCCACACACCACTGCACACATAAACTGGCCTCCCAATGTCCAGGGCACACAGTGAGATGGAAACATGACATCAGAGGAAGAGTTTTCACCTGTTGAGACACATCAGCACAGACTGGCCAGATGTATAGGATGGGCATAGTCACAAATCAAGGAGTTCATAATTGGCAAAATTGCCCACATGCAGAGTTATCCTTGCCATGAATTTTAAGTTTGAGGGTTTTTTTTTTTTGAACAGTTTAGTTTTTGGTTTGAGTTTGGGTTTTGGTGTTTTTGCTAGTTTAGATAGACTTTAAATCGCAGATGAGTTACTGTGAGAGGTAGAGTAGTAGATTAGAAGAAACATTGGTTCTGCTGACCAGAATTCAGATTCTACTTTGTAACTACTTTGTAGTAACCTGTGGGATCTTAAGCTTGATTTTCTCTCCCCTCACCTCCACCACCACCAACCCCCACCCTCACCCCTCTATGATGGGCCTCATGTTCCTCATCTGTAAAATGAACTGTTTGGACTAGATGACATTTTAGGTATTTTTTAATTTATTTTATTTATATTATATTATATACGTATATATTATATAATATATATTATTCTATTTATTTAGACCTCTGATCCTACCAGTGTTAACTAGTCGCACTAAGTTGCATATACGCACACACAGGGAGAGACAAATATTCTCACACTACCGTTATTTTGTAAAAACATTTCCCATTTAAAAATTGTCCTCCTAAGCAGAACCGAGAAGACAATATACACAGTAACTACAACAGTATAGATGGAAGAACTACACATATGCAAAAAAAAAAAAGTGAATGTTTCAGAATTATAAAAAAGCATGACTTGACAGAAGAGACACTCCCACCTCATCCTTTTTGAAGTGGGAAATCTGCAAGTGTTACATGTTGCACATATTTTAGACTTTTTCAAAGTGTTCATAAGCTAGGCTGATTTTCTTCTTTTTTTTTTTTTTACTTTAAAAAATATTTGTTAGATGGGATTGGGAATACTACACTGATGTTGAAAAAATACATCAATTAAAACCTTTTTTTTTTTTTTGAAAAATGGGGCTTCCTCTGACGACTTACTAACTCCATCCCATCCTTCTACCACCTTGGGCAAAATTTTTGACTCTGCTAGAGAAGGTTTGGATAGGGACATTCTAATAGATGGTAGAATCTTTACATGCTGAAATGCTTGACTGTATAATTATGTAATTTACGGGAAAGGAAATTAATTTAGCTCTGAAGTATATGAAAAGATTATGTAGAGATAAGAGCTTTCTCAGAGTGGTTTCAAAAGTGTTTATGATGCTGTATTTAAAAGAGAATTCAGGAAATTGGCTCAGATCTATGCATTAATGTACATATCAGCACCAGAAACCATGAAGGAAGGCTTTTGCTGGGTAGTGTACAGCACATTGGGGAATTGTCAGCTTTATTCATTTCGTAGTAAATCAATACTTGGACCGATTTGAGGCTTGTGATGGGCTCCAAAATGAAATCTGCCATGCACTTAATATGTATTGGACAAAGTGAACAACGCAGGCCCTGGGGTGGATGTAACCAGGATTTAGATAGGAGGCAACACAGTCTGGGGTCAACTGGAGACTAACAGCTGTCCAGCATTGGATCAGACACTATGGGATATTTTCCTGGAAGAAATTCAGGGCCAGTCCCTTGAAAATCTGTTTTGTAAGAGGTGATTTTGAAACTACAGAGAAGTAGAAGTATCATATTTAAGGGTGGAAACAATGGAAATCAGAAGGTAGAGAATATAGAGAAAGGGGAGTTGGAGGCCAATGACTGGCTAGTCATTCATAGAACAAACATTATGTAGTATAAATCATTAGGGAGATACAAAGATTATAATACAGGCCCTACTTATGATACATTGTCACAAAGCTCCTTGGGTTTCCCAGCCTAGTGAAGAGGACGATAAGGAATGCAGGAGTGAATAAGAGAAGTATTATTGGCAGGGTGCAATGAGAGTTGTGTGGAGGGAGAGATTACTTTTGCATAAGTGGGCATTGAAAGATGGGTTTGACTACAACTAGAGATGAGGAACAGGCAGGAATTCCAGCTTTAGGGTATGATATGGGTAGAAAAGAGAGTACAGGACATGTTCACGGGTACATGAGTTGTCCACTTTGGTTAGAATGTAGCCTACGAGTATGATGGGGAGAAGGGGTGAGGAGGGAGTAGGGTAAGGTATGGTTAGGAAGTTCACAAAGGTCACAAGCAGTAATTTCTATTCAACAAAATATGTTTACCACTCATATGCTAGGCATGAAGGATGGAAATATGAAGTGATATAGCCCCTTCCCTTAGAAAGTTCTTCATCTAATAGAAAAGACATGTACATAAATAACTTAATACAAGGCACGATGTTAAATGCAAAGAAGAGTTCTATTTTAAAAATTGCTATGAGAAACTTGAGGAGGCAGTAATCTTTTAATCCTTTACAGTTGGAGGGTTTAGGGAAAGTTTCATGAAGGTTGGCAACACTTTAGCCGTGGTATGTGTAAAGAACTTAGAAGGATTTCATTGGGCAGAAATGGAAAATCCATTCTAGGTTACAGTTGACTTCATGAAAGAAGGGGCAGGATGACAGTGGGAGGGAGCCACCAATAAAGTTGAAATTATGAATATGTAGCTTTTAATAGGGCATCCAAGTGGTGCAGTGAATTGAGCGCCAGGCCTGGAGCCAGGAAGATGAGTCTTCCTGAGTTCAAATCCGGCCTCAGACACTTCCTCGCTGTGTGACCCGAGGCAAGTCACTGAACCCCGTTTGCCTCAGTTTCCTCATCTGCGAAATGAGCTGGAGAAGGAAATGGCAAACCTTTCTAGGAGCTTTGCC
The DNA here is from genome assembly GCA_028646595.1 of Phalanger gymnotis. Classification (NCBI taxonomy): domain Eukaryota; kingdom Metazoa; phylum Chordata; class Mammalia; order Diprotodontia; family Phalangeridae; genus Phalanger; species Phalanger gymnotis. The sequence goes on along the minus strand of CM053627.1, from coordinate 94,643,638 downwards.
AAGAAGATCCCAAATGCAGTCATGAAAAAATCAGACACGACTGAACAACAGCAGCAACAAATCTTTTTCATCCTGAGTTTTGTCGCCGTGTTTTCAGAGGAGTACTAATGTGAAGCAAACAGTTGGCCAATAATAACAATAACTTGCGTGTGTCTCTAGCACTTTGATTTCAGAACACTTTTAAATACTTCCTCATTTGGTCCTCAGAACAATTCTGTAAGGCAGGTAGTGCCAATGTTATCATTCCCATTAAAAAAAAAAAGAAGAAGAAAATGAATTTCATGGAAGTTAAATAACTTCCTTAAGGTCACACAGTGTCCTCTATTCTTGGACCATGCTAAGGTGAGTCACCAGTAAGCCTCCTAACAGAGTTGTGTCAAGGAGCAGCGGGAAGTGGGACATGATAAGTTAGCCACCAAATTAGGCAAAAATTGGATATAAAAGGAAAAATGCCTGCAATGTAATCATATCCCCCCTTCCAGCAGGATATCAAGGGGACTCTGTACAAGAGATCAGAGAGGGAACAAAGCGTTGTCAGCAAAGTCTGGAGCAGGGCAGACCTGGGGTCAAGAAGACCTAAGTTCAGGTTCAGCCTCAGATACTTAAAAGCTGTATGATACTGGCAACGTCACATAACCTTTGTCTCAGTTTCCTTAACTGTAATTAGAGATATTTGTAAAGCATTTAGCACATAGTAGGCACTTAATATGTGCTTCTCCTTCATTCTAGCATTACCTTATTTTTTATTTAAAATTTATTTTTTTTCCTAATACAAAAGGTTTTTGACATTCATTTTTAAAATTTTTGAGTTCCAAATCCCCTCCCTTCCCTGCCCCATCATCGAGAAGACAATTTGATATAGGTTATACATGTAGCATTAACTTATTTTTTTTAAATAACCCAGTGATTTTCTTACATCATTGCCTCAAAAGATAGCTTATGACAGTTTACCAGCTTGGCAAACATATGTTAAGCTGGGATTTAATAGTACTTAACATCAGCATTTACTAATACTAATATTCTACATCATTTATTGTTTTTCCTATGGGGGTCCCAGTGACCATGTTTCCTTCTGTTCTAATGAATTCATATACCTAGGAATACACATAATGACACCTCATTTAAGGATATGACTAAAGATAAAAGTAGCAAGCTGGAGAAGGAAATGACAAACCTCTCTAGGATCTTTGCCAAGAAGATCTCAAATGCAGTCCTTTATTTCTGAGGATGTAAACCTATGGCAATATTATCTTCGTGTATAGACAGAGAAGGGACAAATAAAGCTTTTCCACACTAAATACACATCTCGTTGTTTCTATTCTCTTCTTCTTCGTCTTACAGTTTATTTGTAGCACAGTCCCTGGAATATAGTAGGTGTTTAATAAATGCTTGTTTGACTGATTGGTTCCTAAAGGAGCTCATTTAATTCTGGTGGCCACTAGTCTGTTGCTGTTTGTTCCAGACAGCCTGCAGCTCAGATGCATTGTTTGGGGTGATGTCTCTGCCCCACTTTCTACCCACTTGTATTCTCTCCACTTAAAGCTTGTTACCCAGCTGTTGCTTGGGATTCCCACTGTTTGCTATTCATCTTTCTCAAATATCTAGCCTACCAGAGCTAAGTGAACATGGCTTTGGAGATGTTCCACTGTGCTCTAGGAATCCATTGGTAATCTTGCCTTGCCATTTGATATTAAATATAGTTCATGGATATTGCAAAAGTGTTCTTTTGTACTCTTCTCCCAAATATACATTAACACGGGCACCCAGCTCATTGACGACATTAAATATGATCTACCCATACAAGACATGGCACTATGTTTGTCCTTAACTAAGAATCAGAGTGATGACAGCTTTCAGCATCATTTATCTGATTATTTTGAACTGACTCTCACCCTTGCCAAACAAACCTTCAGTTGTTCCCTCTATTGCATAAGGAATTCTGGCTCCCATCAACAACAGATAGACATTCTTGGATGACTGTCAGAAATTTTCAATGAGTCGCCAAGTTTGCTAAAGGAAAAGTTTTCCCAGAGGATGAGGAAAATAGCCTGAGTTGATCCTCAAGCATGCCTACATAAAAGAAATATGTAATATTGGTGTTAAGAATTTTCCGAGTAATTAATACTAAGTATATTGCTAGACTCCAGGTAATTAAAGAAAACCTAAATCATGTTAATGAAGCTGGTCAGATACATTTTGATTTCCCTTCTACCCCCACATACTACAAAAGACATGTTTTCTTTCCCTGACACTATATGGAAAATTGCATGGAGATTCTGAGCATCCACAGTAAGCAGTTTGGAAGAGCTCAAGCCAAGGTCTTATCAGTGACAGATCCCTTGGAATTTTCTATAATATTTTCTTTTCTGCTCGTTTATAGGATGATTAATGATGTCACCAAGTCTTTCAGTCCTCGGGCATGTCCTCAGCTCTATAAGCAGTCTGCCACGGGCAGACTCCTTCTTGAACTTCATCCATCCAGAGGTTCGGTTATAGCAACCATATGCTTTCTGATTGGCCCTCTGACCTTGGTTCATTTTCTGGACTCATTAGATTGCTAGTGTCTCCTGCTGTCCAGGAGACAGAGTAGAGGAAGATAATGATAATTACTCTATAACCGAGCTACATGCGTCTACATCAGACTTTCTCAATCTCATTTTTGGAGTCGTGTGTACTGTTCAAAATACAAATAATAATAATTTAACAACCTAAGACAACTGAACTCTAGTGGGCACTGTGTAAGAAACAGGAACTCATTAAGTGAGGTATGCAGATAAGATTCTTATGTCCTCAAAACATTCTGAAGATACCAGCTAGCAAATTTTTCCCACGCTCCCTATTGTCAGCAATGATTTTAATCTGCATCATCACTAGCCTTGAAAAAGGCACCGGTACTTGCCCATAGCCTGATTTATTGTAACTTCAGTATATTTTCTTTCACTGTAGGTGGTGCTTTTTAAATTCTCTTTTTTTCATTATGAATGTGACAGAAATCATCAGACATAATGATGTCCACACACAAAGAACACAGAATATTGTGTGTGTGAAACCATGAATCTGTTATGCACAGCTTCATTGTTTAAATCTATATTAAATTTAGTATGATGTAGCAACACTACCTTCTTGTCTGTGCCTCTTCTGAATATCCTTTTACTCCTTTTTCTGTATTTTTATATTTCATTAGTGCTATCACCATCACTACCTTCTCCCCCCGCCCCAACTCTTCCTCCACAAAATAAAAGTCCTCCCTTGTAACAAGTAACTATAGTCAAGCAAAAGTCACACATTGGTCATATCTGAAACCGAATATTTGATTGTGCGCTACCAGTCTATCTCTTCTCTGCTGAAAGGTGAGGAGAGCATTTCATCATCATTATCAGTTTGCTTTAGCCTCTGACCTGATTGGTCATTGATCAGTCAGTGGGTTAGCATTTGTTAAGCATGTATCCTCAGTGCTAGGCACTGGGGATACAAAAAGAAGCAAAAGAAAGTCTGCCCACAAGAAGCTCACCATGCAATGGAGAAGACAATAAGCAAACATCTACCAACAAGGAATAGACAAAATAAATTGGAATTAAGAGAGAGAAGCCACTAGAATTAATAAGGTTTGAAAAAGAACTGCTGTAGAAGGTAGGATTTTAGATCACAGTTCTTAAGCCTTTCAAAGTTGTTTTCCTTTATTATAGTCATGGCATCAGTTATTTTCCAGCTTCTTTTCACTTGATTTTACATCAGTTCATACAAATCCTCTCATGTTTCTCTGAATCCTTTTACTATTACGGCACAATAACATTGTCACATTAATATATCATTATTAAAGTACTTAGCACAGTGCCCAGCACATAATGTTATATAAATGCTAGCTATCATTATTATTATCATTATTATTATTATTACTAATTTGTTTGGCTATTTAGCAGTTGATGGACACCCACTTTATTTCCAAGTTTTTAGCCACAGGTATTTTTTTTGATATTTTTTTTTGATATTTTGATATAAGATTTCTCCCCAACAGCTTTCAAGCTTTACAAAAATTAAGTCCCCTGTGCCCAGAAGCTTGAGTCTTAACTGTAGGCACGTGAATAAAGACTACACGTAGTCTTGAATGTGCCATTTTGCTCTGCCCAAAGCAACCTTTGTCGTAATTTTTCAAGTATTTTTTATATTATCAAGCATTTATTTTTTCTCCCACCCACTGGGGAGGTAAGAAAGAAGGAATCCCAAGTTATTATAAACATAGCCAAGCAGAACAAATTCCCACATTGACCCCATCCAAATACGTGTTTCTCATTCTGCTTATTAATTCATCATCTTTCTGTCATGAGGTCAGCAGTGTTCCTCATCAGGCCAGTCATGTTTGATTATTTTCTTTGATCGAAGTTCTTTAATCTTTCGGAATTGATTTGTTATTTTATTATAATAGCTTCCATCACTACTTCTAGCACCTGTAATTCCATCAGTTTAATTACTCTCTCTACCAATAAAGATGGCAGCCTCTTTATAATTTAGTGTTTTCTGGAGCTGTCCTGAATAAACATTTCATAACCCTGAGGCCAGCCTGTTGATGAGCCTCTGTGAATTTAGGTAGGCTAGTCATCAAGCAGCAAACATCACTAGGCCCAAACTAGAAACCTTTCTGGCCTAGTAATACTTATTAAATTTGCAGTTCACTAATGTGGCCTTTGAGGGCTAGTATAATACCCTCCTAGCCAATCTCCCATTTCCTGGCTTTTCTCTCTTTCTAATCCATCTGTCACACAGTTGCCAAAATAATCTTCCTAAGGCACAAACGGGTCCAACCGTATCAAATACTGTCATTTTTTTCTCCAGAAATGTAAGTGGCTCCATACTGTCAGTAGACAATTATTCTTGCATTTAGAGCCTCCACAATCTGGCTCTGAGCTGTCTTCACAACTTTAATTCACAGTACTTCCCTCATACGTCTTACGCTCTAGATTTCTAGCTGTTCCCCTAACTTGAAATACTGTTTCCCGCCTCCATTCATTTGTGCAGTCTGTCGGGCCATATCTGTAATATTCTCCCTCCTCATCTCTGCCTTCCAGATAGTCTTCTTTCAATGCTCAATGTGTTTCCACTTCTGCTAAGCCTTCTCTGGTATCCCCTAACTCCAACTGAAAATGTTCCCTCTCCACTTAAGTTTTCTCAGGCCATTTGGTTTGAATTTTTTCTTTGCACTCTAGTCAGGAAGGTTATAACTTAGTCACAGTTTATCGGAGTGATAAGTAAGTTAGTAAGGATCAGAGTGAGCACTTCAACCAGAGGTCCAATGGCCACCAATAGTCATTATTATTCTGTTGGTACTCAAATTGTAAACAAAATTGCTCCTTTTGCTTCCAAGTAGTATTTAGGTCCAATTGGAATAGCACACTGTCAACTTACTGAATTTCAGCGACAGAGCATGTAAGTTCCTTGTTTAACTTATAGGCAGCCTTGATCATTGAAGGATAGGGGAAATCAGAGAAAGAGAAAGATCTTTTTTAAAAAATAGTTGCATACATATATAAGTGAATGTAGATAGGTTTAATATGATGATCCAGCATCTTTAGGGGATGAGGAGAGAGGCAATTGGGGTTAAGTTACCCAGGGTCACACAGCTAGTGTCTGAGGTCTTCCTGACTCCAGGGCCAGTGTTCTATCCATTGCTCCACCTAGCAGTTTCTTAAGAGTTGAGAATGGACTAGTGATGAAGAGAACCACCTGACAGAGTTGATGAGCACCAGTACAAAATATGGTGGGCGCACATTTTGGGGTGGGGAAGCATTTTCTTTATTTTTTAACATAACCAGCATGGGAATTTATTTGGCTTGACTATGCAAATTTGTTACAAGGGTTTGGTTATGGTTTTTCCAAAAAAAAAAAATGAGAGGAAGGAGAGATAATAGGTTTTTGGTAATTGAAAATATTAAAGCCTAATTTTTTTTATTTAAATTGACCATACATTGTTCTTTAGTCTTTCTAACATAACAGCCACTCCTTGTGTGAACGAAAAGAAAAATCTGTCAGGCAAAGTACCAATTCTGCTTTTTAAAACTTTTTTATCCAAAAATAATTATCTCTTAGTCAATTCCTAGATCATTCAAAAGCATTGCGAATAATAAGCTTGGGGCAAAGACTATGACTCCTTGTCACTGAGAGAATTTATTGATCAATGAACTAGGGTTCTGGATTTAAGAGTTATACCCAGCCTTTTGCATTGAACTTGGCATCCATACTTTCCTTGTAACAAAATATTTCTTAGCACCCTTAGGGGAAGTTATTGATTGAACAGCTGTTCCAACTCCCTTGGTTTTTATTAAACTCTATCTTTTATGGCTGATACTTACTCAGAAGCAAAGAGAAAGATATTCATGGTCTTTCACATATACAGCTCATATGTATATTTAATACATGCTGAGGGATCCTTGACTTTTCCTAACAAGGAGCTACTTTTGATTTCTCCCAAGTCTAACGATCACTGATGTAGGAGGAGGGGACGGGGGTAAGAAGTAAGGGTGGATGATGCAAATGAATGAGGGGGAGAGTGGATTTGAAGATCTACTGGTAGATCCCAGTTTATTAACTGGGCAGTCTCTGTCACAGTGCTGAACAAGGCTCTTGATTACTTGTCTTGATGCCTCAAATGAAATCCACTCCTTCCAAATACTTTCTCCCGTCTTGGGTTCTATAACACTGTTCTCTTCTGGTTCTTCCCCTACGTGACTATTCCTCAGACTTTTTTGAGTGACCCTCCTCCTCTGACAGGGCAGCTAGGTGGCACAGTAGATAAAATGCAAAACAAAACTGATCATCTTCCCCACTAAAAGTGGGCCTTCTCCCTTTCCTGGTCACCTGTGAGTCTTCCCCTTCTCCCACCTCACACTTGGCCAAGTCCTAGAATTCTACTTTTGCTCTCACTCACCTTCATCCCCTCTTCTCTACTTACCTTACCCTCCCCACGTGTTCCTTCCTGGATTAGCCTTCTAACTGATCTCTCTCCAAGATACTCTTCACAAAATTGCCAAATAAATCTTCCTAAGGCATACAGGTGTGGCCATGTAATTCACCTGCTGAAAAACTGAAGAGGTTCCCCTATTGCCATTTGGACAAAGTTCAAGCTCAGCCCAGCATTTGAGGTCTGCTAAAATGTGCCTTCATTTTAGCTATCCAGGCTTCTCTCACATCATCCCTCCTTGTGCTATCTTGACTGTACACTGTTTCATTGCCTCCTTACACTAATGCAGCATTATGCCTGTGTGAAATATACTCCTTTCCCGCCTCCTCCTTCAGCCTTTTTTGAAATCCTTCTCTGCCTTTGGGGGTATATCTCAGGTACCACCCACCTTAGGAAATCTTCCATTATCATCCATAAGAATTCTCTCCCTTCTTTAATTTTGCCAGAGCATTTTTTCTGTATTTTCTTTCTGCCCCTCTTTACTATGTATGATACTTATCTGTATATATTTCCTACCGTTCCAGTTAGAGGGTCAGCCCTTTCAGGGAAAGACCTGTATCATTTATTATTTGCATCCTAGCACTTTGAATGGCTCGTACAAAATAGACTCTTTATGAACGAAGTTGAATATTGGCATTTCAAAATAGTTCTGGTTGTGATTTTGACACATCTGATTGTTAGATATTTGTAGCACATTCGTATGTGACTTCATGACCCCATTTGAGGTTTTCTTGGCAAAGATCCTGGAATGGCTCATTTGACAGATGAGAAACTGAGGCAAACTGAGTTAAGTGACTTGCCCTAGGGTCACACAGCTAGTGTCTGAGAGACTAGATTTGAACTCAGATTCTCCTGACTCGAGGCCCTTTGCTCTACTGAGCTACCTAGCTGCCCCAGATTATTAAATATGCCTCATTACCTTTGGTAGATCTTCCTATTTACATGTATGTATCCTATTCACTTAAGGAACAATCAGAGGTAAGATGTTCATGGAGAGAAAAAAGGAACAGAGGTACAATTTTGGTCAAAATATGATACCTTCCTGACCTAATACAGGAGTAACACTCTTTAAGGAGCTGTTGGCTGATTGTAAGGTAGACCTTCCCCAAATCTTTCTGGAATATATTTAGAGAAATGAAGGGCATTAGCTTGGCTTCTGTGGGAAAATAGCTAATAGGCGAACAGTATCACCCTGTGTAAGCACGCTGCAGAGTTGCCCTGATGCTTGGTTCCCATATTTGTTTGAGAATGTGCCATCATGGGAAGTTTTCATTTACCAAGGTCAGTGAAAGGGCAACAGAGGGAGACAAGTTGAACTTCACATGGCTTCTTGCTGGTTGTATCATAGCAGAGCAGTCAAGCAGTGGACTTGCCAAGAAGAAAAGTTCAGAGAAAACTGGCTTGTTTTGATTAAGAAAAAGTGGAGCCTGGGGCTGTAACCTAAGAATCTTCTTTTGTGGTTAGGCCTGTAAACCAAACATAGCAGAAAATGTGTTTTTCCCTATTCTAATTCCCATAAGCTTAGAGGGGGCAGGGTGTTTTCCTATGTTTTATTTTCTTTGGGTTTTCTGTGGGTTGTTTTTGTTGTTTTTTTTTTAATGATAACAGTCATCTTGTAAATCATTTTAACCACATTGGCAGGTAGGGAACTCTCCTTGACACTAGATTTATTTTGCATTTGAGGAAATAAATGAATGTTCTGGCCTTGGCCCCAGGTAAGCCAGTGGTACTTGCTTATATTTAACTATTTCTTACTATGCCATTGGACCAATGGCATAAACACATACTTTATTGTTTGTCCTTCCCCTTAACACTAAACTCTACCCTTGTATTTACTGAGCACAGTTTGCCCCTTTTCCCAGGTAGTTTTAGTCCAAAGTTGGAATGGTAGCGAATGGAAGGGAAGTCATGAGTTATGTGAGTATGAGTCTGCTACCAATTTTAGCAAGCTTCCTTAATGTTTAAAATAGTTGCTTCCATTTATTAGGCAACAGTGACTCATCCAGAGTTCATAGGATCATAAATTTAAAGCTAGAAGAGACCTCAGAAGTCAACTAGGCCAAGCCCCCATTTACAGAAAAGGAAACTGATGGAGAGATGGAGAATCTTGCCCAAAGTCACTCAGCTACTAAGTTGCAGAACTGAGATTTCTTTCCTCAGGAAGTTCTTCCTTCTTTAGAGTAAAAGACTTCCCATATGCATTTTTGTAGAAATCAGAGGGAGGCATAAAGTTCCTCCATCATGCAACAGGTGATAGGGTACCATCAGAGAAGAGGTGGAATGGGATGGACTGGGAAAGGCCAAACACAGATCTGATAGTGGGAAGAGCACATTACAATGGAAACAAGATTCCAATTCAAACTTAACCAAGCATAGCAGCCCAGAGGGACTGAAGTTCTAGGATAACAACCAAGATAAGAGTCAGAAGTAAGGACCTCTATTCCCCAGCTTGGCTTTCTTTTTCTTGAGATCCATAGTTGTGCTGCCCATACTTCCCTTTGTGTCTTAACAAAATTCACTCTACTAACAGGACATCAAAAGGCAAGCATTTAATTTTTAGGGTTTACTTCATTTGTAACATTTAAATTGAACCTTAAGCTCCTTTAAACCAGAAAATAATAATACCTAAGATCTTGCCAACTGGTCCCATCACTTCCTGGCAAATAGATGGAGAAAGGCAGCATTGTCAGATTTTATATTCTTGGGCTCAAAGATCACTGCAGATGGTGACCACAGCTATGAGCTTGTTCCTTAGAAGGAAATCTGTGGCACATCTGGATAGCACACCAGAAAGCAGAAATACCATCTTGCTGACAAAGCTATGATTTTTCCAGTAGTAATATTTGGCTGTGAGAGTTGGATTCTTAAGGAAAGCTGAAGGTCACAGAATCCATGCTTTCAAACTGTGGTGCTGAAGAAGACTTGAGAGTCCCTTGGACAACAAGGAGATCAAATCAGTCAATACTTAAAGAAATTAATTCAGACTACACATACTGAAGCTAAGGCTTAAATACTTTGACCACAAATGAGAAGACAGGACTCATTGGAAAAGACCCTAATGTTGGGAATGATTGAAGGCAAAAAGGGATGGCAGAGGATAAGATGGATAGATATAGATAGTGTCATAGGTAGTAAATTCATGTGGAATTAATACTTAAGGAAAAACAAGCTGTATACAATGGAAATTCATAGTTTCGTGTCTGATCTAAGCTGTTCTACTTCTAAGTATGGAAATGCTCATTTTTATTTATTGTTTTTTAAGTTCAAAATTTTATAAATTTAAAAAGAAAAAAGCCTCTACAAACAGAACACTGACAATTTCAAAGCAGGGGTGTAGAGGTCAGAAGTTGGATTGAATGGAACTGTGGGAGGGGGAAACTTTCAATAGGGAGTGCAAGAACCCAAGTGAGTGCCATACAAAGAGTTTCCCTTGCAATAAACCCAGTTGGATGCAAGTACTATTATCTCTGTTTTTCATAGTAGGAAACTGATGCTAACTGGTCCATGATATAGGTTAAATATACTTTACATAGCAATGCTCTCAGGTATACACCATGAACAAGTGAAATCTCTGCTTTTCCTATCATGAAGGACAACCTAAAAGTAGGATAATTCAACAATTCTGTTTCCAAATATCTGAGTATGTTATTTAATGTTCGGTTCTATCAGACTACCAGTATGACTTTGGACAAGTCACATAACCCTGTTTGCCTCAGTTTCCTCATCTGTAAAATGAGCTGGAACAGGAAATAGCAAACCACTCCAGTATCTTTGCCAAGAAAACTCCAAACAGGGTCACGAAGAGTCAGACATGCCTGAAAACAACTGAACAACAAAATCTGCCAAACCAGATGGTGATGCTGATATCACAGTATACAAACTTGTCAAAACTGCAGCTGAGCTGACTACTCTGTCATGTCTGTGACCATTCTAAAACCCACAAAGCAAACTGTTGTTGTAAGTGGCAGTAGTTCTGCCTTTTGTAACAGCAGCCCTACTACACAGAGTACACTTAGTAGCATGCATACACACACACACACGATATATGTATGTGTGTGTATATATACTAAATAAAATATGTATGTGTGCGATATTAACACTTTCTTTTCCTTTCTTAAAGGTCAATTTTGATTCTTAGTTTTTTGTTGTTATTTCCAAAACATAAATCATTGTTGTGTTCTAGGGGCTTCCAATCAGGCCATCCATGTGGAGTTCGAGGCTCTGCATTCCTTTCCTGCTCTTACAAACTCACTAGCTGCAGTGACTTTTCCTCTCTTTCCTCCCACTTCCAGCCACCAGGACTTATTAAAAGGTGACTCAACCTTGTGTTTCACTGAGTTTGAGGCCACCCAACATGAGCTCCTCCAACTTCTTTTTTCCATTCCTGAGAAGTCCTCGGCATTATAACCAGGTCTCTTTTTTTTCCCTTCTAATCACAGAAAACTGCACTCCTCAGTTTCATTCATCCCTCTGTCCCCGATTCCATTGCCCTTAACCCTATTAACTCCTTCCCATCTTCCTAAAAATATGTCTTCATAAAAAGATCTGCCTGGATCTTCTTGTTCCATTACTGACCTGCTTCCTTTTTCAAATATATATTTCCTTAAAGATGCCTCTTGTACAATTTTGTGTGTGTGTGTGTGCGTGCGTGCGTGCGTGCGTGTGTGCATTGTCAATAGAAATATGCCACAGCCCACTTGTATCTACTTTCTCTACATTGATTGGCCTTTTGCAAGTTCAGCTCTCTAGCAATAGAGGTGTTCCAGAGTTTACAGCTTTACAGCTTCTCCGGGAGGACATTTATAATTTTTTTAATAGGGTTTTCTATAAAGAAGCATTTTTATCAGTTAAAGCTCCTGTAGAGTTTCCCTAGTTCAGCTTATTCTCTTCCTCCTTTCAGTTGTGGACCTAACTCATTTTCCATTTGCCATGCTATCCTAGATATGTGGAACTCAGTGGGCTTGTCATCCAATTGCATTTAGAGATGAAATAATTTTATAGTTTATTGTGCAGCAATTCTTTTTATGATAAAAAATTTGCAAATTCAAAAACCGTATTGATTCCAAACTTCCCTTTCTCCCATAAGCCAGTAAGCCCCAAATATAAGGGACTAATAATATGACCAGGAAAATTATTTTGGCCATCACAGTGACATAATGAAGAAATATGGGACAGAACCTAATTATTTCAGAGAGAAATTATTTTCTTTGACATGCAAGAAAAATGTATCAACACATATAAGGGAGTAGCATTTCCCCCTGGCCTAGTCAAAAATCTATCAATAACTCATCTGGGAGTCTTGTTTCTTCAGTGTCTTTTAATTAGCCATGAATGGTGGAAAATTCTTTCTGATTGTAAGTAGGTAAATGGATTTGCCACTGTGCTTCAGCAAAATTTGCTGAAGGGTTTACTAGAGACTTTGTTGAAATGCTCAGCAATTATGCATAGGGTCTTTTAAAATAATTCTCATGTCATGCCTTCCATAAACCCTAATTCTCCAGTATGAAACTGAAGGGTGAAATGCTTATAATTTAACATCTATGTACCTTTATACGTATTTTCAGTAATGAGTTTGTCTGAAGCATGAACTCCATAGCAAAAGTGATTAACTCATTAGTAGTGTCAGTTTAGGGGTTAGTATGGTATGTTGGCTCTTTGCCAAGCAGTTCGATTTCATAACCAAAGTAAATTTTAGAGGGAAAAATTAAAGTAAAGCAATTATAATTATAGAGGTCAAAGGAAAGACATTCGTGGTTCTTACTACATTATGTCAGCAGAATCTAAAAAGTATTTACATTTTAGGGAGTTGTGGATAAATGATCCATATCTTCTGACTCTTATCCAAGAACAGCAAGATTGTTATTAGCCAGTTGGAAGAAACCTTGGCCAATCAATTCTATCAGTGTGTACTTTCTTGGAAATGTTTATTTCTCATTGATAATTGTTATATTATACAGCTCCAAGGATACCTTTAACATGATTCTGAACAGAAGACTTTCTTCTAGATGCAGAGAAACAAGTTCTTGTTCAAGGCTTTATTTAAAAATAATAAAAACTCATGACGAAAATACTTTATCATGGCATGTAGGTAGCCCTGGGCTCCCAAACATGATACTATAGCCTCTTGACATACATTTTCACAGTTTTTACACTAAAGTGGTTCAGTCCCTTTCCCTGTTATTTTGCTGTCTATGTTGTTACCAGATAGCAGCAGTGGCCATGGTTGTGTGAGACAGGACATCAGTTTCCCCAGAGGTTCAAGAGGTCTTAATAAGATCATAGATTGAGATCTGGAAAGGAAAGAAATTGAGGCCGAAATTTAAAGTGATTTGTCTACGGTCAGATAGATCCTAAGTAGCACAATCAGGATTTGAACCTTAGTCCCAAATTTCAGATCTGTTTTCTTTCTCATTTTACATAATATAAAAAAATAAGAACTACTAAAAGTTTGTGAGTAGGCCAAGCAGAGAGAAAATATGTCCCAGTTTCCTCATTTGTAAAATGAGGCAGTTGGACCCCATGACCTCTAAGCTTCCTTTCCACTTCTAAGTCCTCTAGCCCAAAAATAGATTGAAACTACCAACCCTAAGTAAACTTTAAACAAACATCAAAGAAGAAAATTCCTCCTCAAGCAAATTTTCCAAAATATCCAAACTCTTTACTTAAAACTTTCACTACTCTTAGTCTCACCAACCCACTTCCAGTGAAGCATATCTTCATTCCTTGGCATGTGCAACTCCATGGCCATCTTTCAAACGAAGGATTTTTCTGTCTTATGATTACCTTTTTCCCCTCCTTAGTTTTTAGGAAACTTATCCTAAATTCTCCCCCTCTACCTTTTGAATTAATTTATGCATAGGGCTTTTTAGTTCATGAAAAGCCTTCTTAAATGGCTTCTCCCTTGGAAACCTTCTCTTCTTTAAGGGACCTGGTTACAGAGTTTAAAGTGAGGACATGCCACCACAAAAGAAAAGGAAATTAGCTGGGTTTAAAGTGATGTGCCCAATTATTAAGCTCTTCTCTTCCTTTCAGTCTACCATTTTGGACGTTGGACTAGGATATTTAAGGATTGTAAGTAAATTTTACTTCCAACTTAGAGTCATACTGCCTGAAAGGCAAGGAAAGAACAAAGAAGTATGCCTCAGACCATAAACTCAGTATTAGTATTCTAATGAATAATGTGGTATTTTTTTAAAGAATCATTTCATCCAAGAATATTGAATAAAGATGTAGAAGAATAACATTATGGCACAGTGGATAGAGAACCAGCCCTAGAGTTAAAGAGATCTGAGTTCAAGTGTAGTCTCAGACACACATGTATTAGCTATATGTGTTACCCTGGGCAAATCACTTAAGGGCTCCTGGCAGCTCTGTGATGATAATAATTAACAATAATAGCTAACATTTATGTAGTACCTCAAGGTCTGCCAAGTGGCTCACATATATTCTCTCACTGGATTCTCACAAAAGCCCTTTGAGGTAAGTGCTGCTATTGTCCCTATTTTTTTACAATTGAGGAAACTGAGGCAGAGAGAAGTTCCATGATTTACCAAGAGTTTTTGTTGGTATTTCAGTCATATAGACTCTTAGTGACTCCATTTAAGGTTTTCTTGGAGATACTGGAGGGATTTGTCATTTCCTTTTCCAGCCCATTTTACAAGTGAGAAAACTAAGGCAAACAGGGTTAAGTGACTTGCCCTGGGTCACACAACTACTGTCAGAGGCTGGATTTGAACTCAGGTGTTCCTGAATCCAGGCCCAGCACTTTATCCACTGTGTCACCTAGCTACCTCTACCCAAATCCATGTGAACAGTGGTGTTCAGGTTTCCCAGGGCTTCGTTAAAGAACATTGCTGTAAAATCAAGAGGAAGCAAAGCCAAGATAACGGAGGAGGGTGAATCAGTAATAGCCGAGCTCTGCCCCACAGCTCCTCCATACAGATTGAGAAAATGCACTAGACAAAATCCTGATTTGGAAATCCAAGGGAGAAAAAATCAGTGAGTCATTTTTCCAGCCCAGGTTAGCATAGAGAGACAGTCTACCAACTAGCCAGGAATGGGCCACTTTACAGCTATGTCATCATTCACTTCCCAGATCCAGGGTAGACTGAAGAAGGGACCTGTGCCTAGGGAGTAGTATTCCAAGGTGATAAGTGTTAGTGGTCCTCATCTATGTACTGAGAAATTCTAGAACAAGCAAGAAGCAAGCAGCTCCCGTCTGGTTCTGACCCCTGGAGTGGGTCAGAAGGGATCTCAACTCCACCCTAATCTGAAGTCTACAATTCTGTTACTCTGAACTAACAGATAGTATCTTAGTCCACTAGATGGCTACTAGAACTCCAAGCAGAAGCTAAACCCACAGCTGTTTTGCTCAGACCCAAACCCTGGTCAGGAACGTACAGAGTTCAGACCAGAAGAACAGTGACCAGATTTTGCCCTAGATTAGATTAGACCAGCTTAGATGCCTGCATTTTTGAGAGCACTGAAAAAGCTTGCACATCCCCAACCTGAGATGTCCTAGAGATCCTAGAATAATATAAAACTCAATATTCCAAAAAAGCAGCAGCAGGAACCTAGAGCACACAAGGTCAGCTCAGACATTCCTTACAGAAATCCACAAAACCAGCCCCAGAGTCCGAAGTCTGGAAGAATAACCAAGAATGAATCCCGCCATTTAAAACAACAACAACAATAAACCACTATTGTGATGATAGGAATGCTCAAGACAGAAACCCAGAAGAAGAGAATGACACTAAAACATCTGTGAGCAAAGCCTCAAAGAAAAACACAGTTTGGTCACAAATTCAACTAGAATTCCTGGAAGAGATGAAACAAGTTTTAAAAGTCATTTAAAATGTATTCTCATTCCATTTATTAAAAAAACATTAAAAGAAAAAATGGAAAGTAAATGAAAGCTACAGAATAAAAATTTGGAAAGGAAAATAACAGTTTGGCACAAGAGATACAAAACCTTGCCCAAGCAACAAAACTCACTGAAAATCAGGTGAGTGAGAGATAAGAGAATAGGGAATAAACATTTAAATAGCATCTTCTCTGTGCTGGGTATGAAGTTAAGCACTTTGAAAATATCTGTTCCTCACAACAACACTGCTATTGCCATCCCCATTTTTACAGTTGAGGAAAAAGACAGAGTTTACATGATTTGCCCAGGGTCATACAGCTAGTAAATGACTGAGATCAGATAGATTTAAACTTGGATCCAGCAGGTCTTCCTGACCCAGCACTCTGTCCACTGTAAGAATCATTGGACTACCTGAAAGCTATCACCAAAAAAAGTGCCTAGGCATCATATTTCAAGAAATTATAATAGAAAGCTTCCCAATTTTAGAATGGAAAGAAAACTGAAACACTGTAATATTATGACTTGTCCATTCTAATGACAGCTCTGTAATGGTAACATAATTAACAAAACCCAGATCTTCTGAATTGGATTTAATATGCTTTCTCCCATACCACATTGCCTAGTTAGAGCTCTGTCTTTTGCTGTGAAGACTACTCTTATAAATGCCATCTTCTAATTATAAAGCACAAGCTAGCATTTAAATGAAGTAAGAATATTTTCTTATCCCTAATATGTTTAAAGTCTAAAGCTATCACCTAATAAAAAAGAAAACTTTTTCATAAATGTAAAAGAATTATGTAATTTGGGAAGTGAGTATAGTAAATCATGATTTATCATTTTAGAAACCAGTCATTTTAAATAATGTCTGGTTTTATTTGATGGGAAAATATGAACTACCTAAAAATAAAATTTCTAAACTTTATTCTCAAGTATACTGCTTTTTTAAAAAGCAAAACCATCAACTGATATTTTTAACCCTTTAGTGTTATTTGCATTGTTAGGAGAGATTTTATAAAAGACAATTTCTTCTAAGACTAATTTTTTTTATTCTTCTCCCTGCCATTATCCCACCCTCCCCCAACAATACAGTTTTGCCTGTTTTTTTTACTCAGTGTTTCACATCTAAGACCTTAGGTTTAGGGTTAGATTGGCTTTTTTCAGGGCAGGGTACCAGACATAAAAGTATCATTTTATGATAGAGAATTCTTATGGAAAAATTCAGAAATTTTATGATAGAGAATTCTTATGAAAAATTCAAAAAAGATTCCCTTGACAGATATAGAATGACTAAAGGAAAAACCTTCAGCCATTTCAAGCCAAAATGAATCCCTGAACCCCAGTTTTTTTATAACAAATCATGGTTTTTCACTCTTCTCTATCCTCTTTAACTTTTCTACGGGGCCATTTTCCTTCATATACCTTCCTTGTGTTTTTAATGGATCATCATTGTGTCAAGTTTTCAAAGGAGAATTAATTTAAAAGGGTAAGTGGTACAAACAGTTATGTCCCTCATACAAAAAAAAGTTATGTCCCACAGACAAAAATGGTTAACTGAATCCATGTGGATTTTTCCAGTCCAGGGTCTGCATTGTGTTTTGTTTCTTATTCTCTGAATACATTATTTTACCACTTTCTATTTTTCACCTTCTAAATTTCTTGATTCTGTACTTATAATGAGAAAATCTTTTAGCTTAATGAAGTCATTAAAACTAGAAAACATTTAGTTCTTAAGATATTTGCCCTCATAAAATATTGTCGTCAAATGAGAACATCATTGGACTTGGAAATTAGAAGGCTCTAGGTTCCCACTTTCCCACTTCCTAGACCTAGAACCATGTAGTTCATACATTCCTTTTGAGCTCTAGTTTCTGTTTAATCACATTTAAACTACCTGTCCTCCCTCTTCCACAGAGTTGTAAAGAAGATAAAATAACGGGAGTGAAGGCACTTTGTGATTTGCTAGGCGCTTTGCAGATAATATAAGGTGGTAGCATGTTCGTTATCAGTGATAGGTGGGACCATCATGTAGTTTATTATTAGTCATAGCTGGTCAGTTTGGTTAATGGAAACATGATAGACTGCCTCAGTCTAAGTGAGAGCACCCCATGGAGGGATGTTTCCACTTCTGGGCATATGAATTGAGCTAATGAACAGGGAGAGACTCACAAGTGTCAGTCTCTTTCTGAATCGTAGTCAACACTAGATATTAATTTGCTTGTAAATGTAATTATGTCTGAGAACTGAGAAAGATGAAAAATAAGGTCATCTGGAGCTAGGAGGGGCCTAAGAAGCTGGCTAGTTTAATACACAAGTTGCAAACATCAGATTTAATTTAGACTGTATTATTGAATTCTTCATAGAATTATTCTACCTTCTCACCTTCTGCAGTAGATGTTGGCAAATAATTTGCAACTGTTTCCACGGTCTTTTTATAAATGTTCCTAATAAGCACTGCAATACAACCAAGTAAAATATTTCTCATTACCTTTGTATGCATGATTTCCCATTTCATTCCCATAAAACTTTTATTTCTTGTGACATTTGGATGCACAGTAAAATCAACTCCAGTTACTCCCCCTTTGCAAAATTTATAAGACTTCATGGACAAGATGAGACTAAATGTAGGGATTTTGATCTTTGCTGTTGGAGAGAGTACTCATGTTGTTGAGATGAGGGATTTAGGAAAACAGAATTTCAGGGTTGGAAAGGACCTCGGTGGTCATCTACTGCAACCTATATCTGAAAAAAATTCCCTCCACAGCATTCCCAGCAAGTTTGGTCATCTGACATTTGTTTGAATACCAATCAAAATATTATGGTACAATCTACCAAATCAGTCCAGTTTGCTTTCTTAATTGGCCTTTCTCAGAAAGTTTAGAAATAAGAAAAACAGACTACTACTCTCTTCAAACAAGAGCTAATACAAGAGTATTACACTGTGGAACTATCCAAATCCACTTGTTCTCGATGCATTAGCTAGGACGTGGCACTCTCGCTATGGAGTTAGAGTGGTGTTTGATCTATAAGGAGGCAGTGAGGGAATATTTTAAATTTGCTCCATTTAGAGAGTTCATTTTCTTCCATGCTTTCAGGGTAGATTTCTTAATGCCTCTGTGAGCTGATGCAAACCTGAATGACCACAGGTGTTGTGTGGTTTTTAGGCTATTGTTAATCCATAATTTATAAGTAATGATTCTTTGTAATGTTAATTCCATCTATAAGAAAGATGTAGTGAATGATTGGTCCTCATGACAATATGACATACTTGCATTGGGTTACTTTCCCTGCTGTACTAATACTGTTTGTGTTTGTTACTTCCAAATAAGCTTTAAGTAGGTAGGATACTTTTAAAACAAGAGAGAAGTACATTCTTTCTTGTGTTTGACTAGTTCTATGTACCTGTACTGTGGGAGAATCAAAAATACCAAAAGCTTCAGGACTCTTATTTGGCTGATTTATATAACTCCAAGAACAGAAGGAAATACTCCATTGTATTTGGAATCAAATACTTTGTGAGTTCTAAGCTTTATTGAAATTTCATACCCATAAACAATCTACAAGCACATGATATTACATGTTAAAAGTTTTCATACTGGTAACATTAGGATGGTTAGTTGTTTTTCTTTTTTCTTTTGGTCCAATACCTATAATTTTATTGGAATATCAAGATTCTTCTGCCATTACAAATTGGCATCCATTCTGCACCTTTTAATCTTAGAGAGTTGGCTTTAGGTACTACGAGTTTATGTGATTTGTGAAAGGTCACATGGCAATATTTGTCAAAGGTGAATCTTAAACTCAGGTCTTCTCAACTCCAAAACTGGATCTCCGTCCGCTTCACTGCCTCTTCTATGACAAGCTTTAGGGTTTTCTAAATACCCAGAAGCCTCCATGACATCATTTTAGAGGAACAAGTACATTAGTTATAGTGCTGGACTTATTTACCTTATTCTGAATCCTTCTTTATAGTGAATTATGTCAAGCCAAAGTTATAACAAGTTATACAAAGTTGTAACAAGTCTATAAGAGACAATAAGAGAGAGGCAGGGGCAGCTAGGTGGTGCAGTGAGTAGCGCACTGGCCCTGGAATCAGGAGGACCTGAGTTCAACTAGCCTCAGACATTTGACACATGTTCTAGTTGTGTGACCTTGGGCAAGTCACTTAACCCCAATTGCCCTGCCAAAAAAAAACCCAAACAATAAGAAGTGAGAGGCTGCACATCTTGCATAACACACATTGCTAATATGGGGGCAGGGGAGGAGCTACCACAGAGTCACCAGCAAAGGTGGGAAAGGAATAAATTTGGTCATTCTCACTGCTTACAGTCAACATTTCAAAGGAGAAGCCAGTGCAAATCTTGCCCAACTATATTAGAAACCAACTTCCTACAATCTTAATGTAGAGATAGAATACATGGGGAAAGAGGTATTAGAAATCATTTAAGACTGGATGCACTAAGATGGGGCAGCTGTGGTGAGTTTTGTTTCCCCAGTGTCTCCCCTTCTGTAGGTCCTCAAGTATTTGGCTGATATACTGACTCTTCTGGGAAAACAGCCAAAACACCCAAGGTGGGGTGTGTTTCCCTTCGGGGTATTTGGCTCTGCGGTTGACTTGACATGCAACTCTGAAGTCCAGACACAGTTAGCTAAAATTGTCTGAGAATAGCCTCTGAAGACTGGATGCTGTCAGTTTCAACTAAAACTGCCCATGTACAGTTATATGACAAATCACAAGTCCCGATAAGGGGCTAGGAGGACAACAACCAGGTCTGCAATGTAGATTCCCAGATTTTTATTTCCTTAATATATACGAACTTAATAAATTTAACACAATAAACATTTTTGGTAGAGCCAAGTTACAATTCATTATTGATTTACTCATAAGCAATGCTGTGCCCTTATAGGATTAATTTAAGAGTGTTTAAGGAATTGTGACATTGCATCCTGAACTATATGTTGCATTTTTTTTCTTTTTTCCCTTAGTTTGTTTATTTTTCAATTATCAAAGTGGTGTTTTTTTCCCTTCCCTTCCGTCACCACCTACCTTCTAAAAAGAAAAAGAGAAATAGAGAACCCTGATATAATGCAAAGCATAGTCAAGTGAAACAGATTTCTATGTTGCCCTTATCCAAAAATCCATTTCTTCTGCATATTATTCCCTCATTTTTTGCTGTTCTTTCATCTTAAGAAATAGTAAAAACATAACTTTTCACTACCCTCATGTCCACCCTCTTCATCTATTAAAAAAATTTTAGTGTGGAAATTGTGATATAAGGGAATAACTTCACAGACTTGTATGTGATTTGTCACACAGGTGATGAGAGAAATCACAAACTATTCCAGTCCAGGCCTTGCATTGGGCCTTCCAAAGCTAAAACAGCTGACAGTTTTCTTTCTAGAGACTCATGAACTAGATGCCAGAGAAGAATGTTGTCCCCATCATATATAAGCATAAATTTGATGAATATAATATGGCACTTGATATAAGAAGTTTTGAAAAATAAAGATAGCCCTCAGCTCACAAACACAAACAGCTCACAAACCCAAAGGTTTATATATGTCATTCGTCTTGGAATGCATTTCCTCATAGAAATAATGTTATATATGGTAATTAAGTTTCTAGGCCAGCTTACAAAAACCCATTTAACCCATCATAAACTTGATGTGGTTCTACACTATATGAAACAATATTTCCATGGGAAAATGCTTTTAGCGTTCCAACTTGGGCTATGAGAAACATACCTACCCCAGCTCTGAGGCACATGTTAGGGTTCACATGAATGTCTGGAGACTATAGGAACAGGAGACAGGAAAAAAAAAAGGTTCCTTCTTTTAGTCCCCTTTGTGAGGAAGGAAACATGGAGGTAGTATTACTAAGACAATGACAGAATGGACTTTTCTCTCCCATCCTCCCCTCTCATCACTCCCTACACCTCCATGACACTGTAACACAGTACTAGCAATCACTGGGGTAAGGTGAGAAGTAAGGAATCAAAAAGGCAAATAGTATAGAGAGAATATCAACCCCTTAGACCTCTAGGAGAAGAAGGGGGAAAAAATCCCCCATTGAAAAAAAGAAGGTAACTCAGGTAGAGTGTCATAGACCATAACACCATGCATAGATTATGATTGTTTCAAGCTTGAATGGAACTCAAGCCGGATATCCAAACCCCTCATTTTACAGATGAGTAAATGAAGGTCTAGGGGATTAACTTGCCCAAAGTTGTTTTAGATGAAAAACATTAGAGATGGAATATAAATCGAGGTCCTCTGTGAGTAACCATGTGATCCTCTGGGAGTAGACTCACCTTCATGAGTTCAAATCTGGCCTCTGACACTTAGTAGCTGCGTGACCCTGGGCGGATCACTTTTAATCCTATTTGCCGCAGTTCTTCATCTGTAAAATGAGCTAGAGAAGGAAATGGCAAACATTCCACTATCTCTGCCAAGAAAATCCCAAATGGAGTCATGAAGAATCAGACGTGACTGAACAATAATAACAAAAACAAAATCAAAGGAATTTGATTAGATGATCTCTACGGCACTATCTAGCACTAACAGTTTAAAATTCTGTAATAATACGATACGTATCATCAGTAGCATCATGTCCACAATGTCATCAGCTACTTACGTTTGTTTTGTCGATGTTCAAATGTTTAATTGTTCCCACAGATGAGCACCATGCCAGGACTACCTACTCGACCATGCTTTTATGACATAGATCTGGACACTGAAACGGAGCAGGTGAAAGGCTTGTTCTGAACGAACTAGCCACCATCATGGGTAAGCTGCATTCCAAAAGCACGTGTTTATATGCAAAGACCAGAATAGTCAAATCCTGAGGGTAGGTGGCTGTTGTTAGTGCTGGTTTTGCCAAGGTGTATTGAAAGATAGCCTCTAAGATGTTTAATACCTATGTTTCCTTATAAAAATTGTTCGTTAGTATCTCTTCTGGTTTATTAAGTGCCTGCAGTATGCTAAGAGCTGGGGATACAAAGAGAAGCGTCTTTGCTGTCAGAGACATCCCAATATAAGGAGGGAGAGAATGTGCAAACAGTAGGTAGTAAGAAGATACATACAAGAGAAACTGAGGGATCCTCTCAGAGGAAAGAGGACTAGAAAAGGCTTCCTTCCGAAGGTGAGACTTAAGCTCAGACTTTGAGAAAGTCAAGGGAGATTAGAGGCAGAGATGAAGAGAGAGAATTCCAGGCATGGGAGATAGCCAGAGGAAACACCCAAAAGTTGGGATATGTGAGAGAAGCAGCCAGGTCGCCAGTGTCACTGGGACACAGAGTATGTAGAAAGGAATAAATGTAAGAAGACTGGAAAGTAAGAAGGGGCCAAGTTAAGAAGTTCTTTCAAAGCCTAAAAGAAGATTTTATATTTGATCCTAGAAGAGATAAGGAGCCACTGGAGTTTATTGAATAAGGCGGGGGAGGGGTGTTATATGGTCAAAGTTGCACATTAGGAAGATAATTTTGACAGCTGAATGGAGAATGTCTTAGAGTGGGGAGAGACCTGGGACAGGGAAACCAGCCAGCAGGTTGTTACAATAGTCCAAGCATGAAGTGATGAGGGCCTACGATACAGTGATTGCAGTATCAGAGCAGAGAAGGGGGTATATTTTATTTTCCCAGAGTCACATACCAATAAGATGGGTAACTAGAGGCTTCTCTAAATATGGTCAGCAAGTAAATCCCCTTTATGAAACATGTGTTTCTTCCAAAAGTCTTATCCCTCATGGACGTAAGGACCCCAGGTTAAGAAGTCCTACAGCATCTCTTTCTATCTGTCAGAGATACTAGGATGACTAGGCTGTGATCATTAGCTAGTAAATTATTTGTTCTCACTTATCAAGGTTACTTGATACTAATTTTTATAAAGTATAAAATTATAGGTTATATTATTCAGGTATCCCCACACTCAGGAGAGTCTTCTGAGAGCAGATGGCCTTATATTCCTAAAAGTCAACCAGGACACATAATTAAAAATAGAGAACTGATAGAGTGCTGATTGAACCGATTTTTTCTCCTTTTTTTTTTTTATTTCCTGGGTTTTTTTTTTCTACAACATGACTGACTTAGAAATAAGTTTCGCATGACTTCAATATGTATAATGGGTATCACCTTCCCAATGATGAAGGAGAGGTATAGGGAGAGAATTTGGGATTAAAAATAAAATAGTAGAGAAAAAAAGGAGAAAAGTCAAGCAGAAAATTCTGAATTGACAGGACATTCCCATCTCCAGGCTCCATTCTCAGTGGCTGTGCCTTACATCTGGAATTCTCCCCCTTCTCACTTTCTGCCCCCTACCTCCTCTGACTTCCTTCAAGTCCCAACTAAAATTTCATTTTCTGCAAGAAGCTTTAGTTGATACTCTTTAATACTAATATCTTCCCTAGGCTGATTACCTCTAATTTATCCCTTTATGCATCTTATTTTTACGTAGCTGTTTATGTTTTGTCTCTCCCATTTTACTGTAAGCTTCTCAAAAGCAGGAACTACCTTTTACATTTCTTTGTATCCCCCAGGTCTTAGCACAGCGCCAGGTACATAGTAGGCACTTAATAAATCCTCATTGATCAACTGAAAGGTAGCTTGAAATCCGTCATTTGGGATCTTCTGAATCTAGTTCCTAGCCTTTAGGGAAGAGATGTTGTAATTAAGTGCAGAATTAACCTAAGAGCTCTTTTCCCTCTTCCTTTATTTCTAAAATCTTCAGCATAATCTTAATGCCCTTCTGTCCTAAAATATAACTGCCTGTTCTGTTATAGTTTACATATTACCTTTAGAAAATATCCTCTTTCTCAACCTAATCTACCTCTACCCCTATTCACTTATCTCCAGGTAACATTAGCATACTCAAGACTTCTTCCTGTCTCTTACTTTATTAAAGACTTTGCCTATGGCTGGTAACAAAATGCATTTACTTTTAGTTCAGTATCTGTATAATCCATGGGGAAAGGCCAAGATCTGTTTTCTCTTTGCATCCTCTTGCACCTGATATGGTGGTACTTTGCACACAATAAATGCTTATTTTTTTTTTAAATCAAATTCTCCTCTAAAAAAACAAAATGTAGAAAATTAAATTCAAGAAATTGAGAAATCTCTACTTCCATGAACACACACACACACACACACACACACACACATCCCCTCACAAATAGAACCTTTCCTTTTAACAAGGTAAGGTTAAACAAAAGAAATCAACATGTGCTCCTGTGGATGCTTCATCTGCACTTGTCAGCCCCCTCTCTTCCAAGAAGTAGAAGATATATTCCTCTGAAATAATCAGTCACCACACTGAGCAGAGTTTTTCTATCTTTCAGTGTTGTTTTCCTTTATAGTAATGATACAATTCAGCCAAACAGTCCTGCATCTTTAGCTGTGATTGCAGTGCTACTTTTGGTTTTTCAGCTTAGCACATTGCCCGACTCCATTCCATTTTTTTTTTTTTTTTTGGTCCTAATGTTTAGTCTTCCTGACTCCATCCAGATTGTTGTGCTAGTTCTGATTATTGCTGCTGTTCAGTCATTTCAGTCATGTTTAACTCTTTGTGACCCCATTTGAGGTTTTCTTTGCAAAGTACTAGAGTGGTTTGCCATCTTCTTGAGTTCCTTATACAGATGAAGGAACTAAGGCAAATAGGGTTAAATGACACATGGCTAATAAGTGTCTGAAGCCGCATTTGAACTCAGGCCTTCCTGATTCCAGGTCTGGCACTCTATTCACTGCACTACCTCCTGTCTGATTTAGACTGGAGAAGGAAATGGCAAACCACTGCAGCATCTTTGCCAAGAAAACCCTAAATGGAGTTACAGAGTCAGACACAATTAAAAACAACTAAACGGTGTTTAGTCAGTGTGAAGTTTCTTAGACCCCAGTAGGAAAAAAACCACAACCTTCTTTTTATTTTTTCCCACAACCTTCTTAAACTGAAAATGGATAGACCATTGTCTTAACCTCTTTCTGCATGTCAAGTCAATTATACTATTTCTTTGTTATCTTCTTTATGTATTACCTGTCTTTTTATGTGTTGTTTTTTGGTTTTTTTTTTTAATATTGTGTCTTGGATCATATACTGTATAGTAAAAGCACATTGGGGACAGTCTAGCATATTTACTTTATTAAGAAAAATTTAAATGTGTATATATAGAGCCTATATCAGATTGCACGCCACCTCGGGGAGGGGGAGAAAATTTAAAACTCAAAATCTTATGGAAGCGAATGTTGAAAACTAACAATAAACAAATTTATTTTAAAAATTTAAAAAAAGATTTAATCCAACAACCTATGTTTACTAGGGATATTCCTGTAGCCAGAAGTAACTTTCTAAATCTGTCCACATGGATTGGTTCCCTCATTTTAATTCTGGTTACAAAGGTAATCGATCTTTTATCCATGCTGCAAATTGATACTGTTTGAATAAACCTACCTTTTGGTTCTCCTGGTTGATAGTTTTATCCAACATGACAGAAGTTTAGGTATTAAAAGACAAACTTTGTACAAAACTGCCTTTTACCACAATTTTTACCAAAACTTTAGGCAGAAGGCAATTCTTTTAGCTTCTGGTCGAGTTTTGGTTTTATGTTTCCATGTTCTATTTCCTGTTTGTGAACTTGTGGGCACTTTTGTAGGCTTGGGGAACTAATTCAGAACTCATCATTTGACCCAGCTCAAATAATCCAAAAACGGATTCAGTCTCCTAAGATAAGCCCTTTTTTACAAAACATACATTCTTTCTGTAACTCTTCAGTTGAATGGTCCAGCCAGCATATTTGCTACTGTGTTATTAGAGTTCATTTCAACTGCTGCTAGCAAAAAAACTTTCATACAAAGGATGTATGAAACAAAAACATTTAAGTTTGGATCTTAATCAGCTTAGGTAAGCTATTGAGAGCAAAAGGAAATGTTTGGGTGGCATCATTTATTATCAAATATAGTCAGACTAGAAAATTATGTACATTCGGCTTTATGTTAATAAGGTTAGTATTCCTTAGGGTGGATGCTAGTGACATCCACCGCATAGAGGGAAAGACTGTTCTATTGAATATAATGACTTTTTTCCTTTCGTATCCCAACCCTTACTTCCCCGTCCCATTCCTAGGAAAGTACATGAGAATGTAATGGGAACTTGAGATTCTGAGAAGTAACCAGAACCTAAGCTTTCCCTCAGTCCAAGATCTCACCTACACTTCTTTTTACTATTGTTAGCACTAGGGCCTGGCTCATTCTTTTGGATGTCAGCACCCAGAAGTGATTGCACATGCGGTTTATCCAAAGAAGACAGATCCCAAATCACATTCTCCTTCCCTTTCTGTCCTCTATAGCTACGAGGGTTTCGTCTAATGGTGGATTGAGGGTGACTGTTTTCTTTTAGTTGATCAAGACTAGAGTATTTCACTGAAGAAATCAGGGAATCACTCGCTCTATGTATAAAGTTTTTCAAGTTCATATTTTCATATAAAACTAGGTTGATCATGATCGTTTATAATAATATCCCCTTTCTTGGAGACTTTATCCCTGTGGAACTCCCAGTGTACAAAGCCCTTCACCAGTACAGATTGGCAATTCTTCTCTCATTTATTCAACTTAGAGTTCCCTGAGTTATTGAAAGGTTAAGTAACTCACTCCTGGTCACATAGCTAATAGGTGTCAGAAGGAGTGTTAAATAGATCTTCCTGCCATCAAGGCCAGCCCTTCAATACTATTTTCCTTCTTCCCTTTGGGGCAGTGATTATTTGGTTACTTAATTATTAATTAACCTCAATTAAAATGTCTTAATGGCCAAAAAAAAACAAAATTAACAGCCATAATATTCCTTCTATGACTGGAATATCGCACAGATCCTGTGCCTCTATTCTTTCTTTTTATCCTTTGCCTACAGTGTGAGTGCACACAAATATAGAGCCACTGGGATTTAAGAAAAAGGTTGGAGTCACATGACCAGCAAGATGTAGGATTATGCATTTTCTGTTATGCCCATGATCTCTCAGACCTCTCCAAAACAAGATAAAGGAAAGATAAGGCAACTTCAGCTGACCCCATGGTCTGTCTAGGGCAGGGGTGGGAAACCTGTAGCTTAGAGGCCACATGTGGCCCTTTACATCCTCAAATGGGGCCTTTTGACTGAATCCAAACTTCACAGAACAAACCCCCTTAATAAAAGGCTTCAAGGCCACAGGTTCTCCACCCCTAGGATACCAAAAACCCAAAAGGAGGTAAAAATTCAATGAATTAACACCTAACTCACACTCACAAAGTGCCTCCTCCCCCAAGGTCCACTACAACCTCAGCAGGAAAGCTATCTGGATCAAAGAACTAAGGAACAGAGGGAAGGGGGCAAGACACCATGTGGGGGGGGCTGTGTGGCACTCCACTAAGCCTTAAGGAAAAAACAAAGCAGCCAGATGGGGCCAGCTCTGTCCCTCCAAAGGTCATTTGGGGCAGAAACTAGGATGGTGAACCATCATTTGCTCAGTATAGAGAGGGAGTCAGTAAGTGAGCAGTAAGGGAAAATAAGGAGGGATGGAGGGAACTGAAATTACCAAAGATCTCAAGAGGAAGAAAAATTAAAAACCTTGCACATAAGCAGATAAACAAACAGGGATAAATATTAACAACAGAAGGAAATTATGGCCTCTAAGATGCAGTAAACGAATTCAGACATCTATGAATAAATACTACAAAACAAAGGGGAATGATTTAACAGCTGATTAGACACATGATTCTGTGTTTTAAATAGAGTACAAAACTACTCTATTTAGAAACACACTTTTGTTGAATTTTCTTGAAATGAGAATTGTAAGAGCAGAATTTGTGGCCTGCACAACAGAAATAATTAGCAGAATAGAAAAACAAGTCTTAGAGAAACAAACAAGAGGACAGATGATTGGGATTATAAATACACCAAAGTTAAGAATGATCGGGAAGCACAGAAGCAAAAAGCAATAGCATTAAAATAAAACATGCTCCTTATACAAGCAAAACATATTGATCTTGAAGACAAAATGCCCAAGGATCATAGGTCACCCAAAAGAACATGACAAGGCAAAAAACCCGGGTACCATAAATGCCAGATAACAAGAAAATTGCCCAGAACTTCTGAACACAAAAAACAAAGCCCTTTGAAAGATTTCAAAACATCAATTGCCTCTAAGGAAAAAAAAAAACCCAGGCTGTAAACTCTAGTTCACATCATGGTTAAATTTAATAGTTCTATTTAGAAACAACAAATTCTGCAAATGACCAGAAAAAGACCTTCAAATATAAAAGGAAATTTGAATAAACCATTAAAACCATTTCTCCCTGCCATTTTATATAAGTATAATATGTTTTAACTTTGACTTAAAGTCGTTATTATGCATCTCAGTATGATATGCATTATTGTTTTATGCATATTTATTCTGTGGTGCTGATAGTGGTTTGACCCACAGAGGCCATTAACAAATAAAGCTGTTGGATGTCCCTCAGACCACTGTCCTTTTTTAGTACTTATGTCTGCTTCTGATAGTTTTTGGCTTTGTCAGCTGTCATTTTTACTTCCTCATGCTGGCTATCAGCAGCATCAGCAGCTTTACTCCAACTCACTCCAAGTTTGCTGCCACAGCCTAGACAAGTAGGTAGCCTAAGCCTAAGCCCTGAAGGGCTGTCTCTTCAGCAATCAGTATATGTCCTTGGGACCAATTTTGGCTGCTTAGGGGTCTTTTTTTGTTCATTCTCTGTTCTTGTCTGTTTCTGGATAATAGGAGTTGCTAGATAAATGAAATGAATACTGTACTAATTAATACAGTGACATTATTGAATAAATATCAAAATGAGCTTTTTGGAAGCTACAAGAAATTAAAGACAAAAGGTATCCAAGTAATAAGGACTGGTGAAGTAGAATGCTGGGCTTAGAAGGAAGAAGACAGCCTGAATTCAAATCCTGACCCCAGACACTTAATTAGCTGTGTTTCCCCGGGCAAGTCACTTAACCTCTCTGTAACCGTTCCCTCAGCTGTGAAATGTGGATAAAAATAGCACCTACCTCCTAGCGTTGTTGTGCAGATCAACTAACACAACATCTAACATGCTTTGCAAACCTCGTACTATATAAACGCCATCTATTTATAATATTCTGTTTTTCCTATTCACTGATGAATTTTCTTATTTTCAACCTTTTGGGCTCCATATTGGATCTTTCTCTGCCTTTCTGCCATCCAAATAATTCTGCATAGTTCCAGAGTTAAAAGCCACTCCTTGCTGAGATGCTGCATACCTGATGAACTGGGGGCTAGTTTGTCTCAGATCAAACTGACTTAGATATGGCAACCTCCTAAAACACAGATTTCTCTAGGACTGGTGTTACAATAGCTGGTATTTATTTAGTGCTTCTGGGTCTGCAATGGACTTTAAATATTACAAGAAAAACAATTAGATATAGGCAACTATATTATGGCAAAAACTTGGAAACCTGACCACCATTGAAACATGTATTATGGCCTTAAATCATTCTTCATTCTCTTTAAAAAGAAATGCATCCCAATTCCTTTTTGCACTAAATCACTTTTTTCATTTTAGTTTTTAAACAGAATTTTCATTCTATTTTTCATACTTCTAGTCCCAGTTTCCTACAGTCTCATGCTATTTGCCATATACCCCTTTACCGAATAAAAAGCCTGATTCATTTTTTCCCTTTTCAGGAACAAGATTTTTTGTATCTTTACAAAACCTTCCAACAGGTTTTATTTTAACCACAAGCAGTCAGCACTTTGTTATAGAACAAATATAAATATGATGTAAGGAAGCAAACATGACAAGAAGATGGTTCTTCCCTGCCCATCGCTCGGCAGAGTTGGCTAGCCTGTTCCAACCTCAGGTCCTCATCAGTCTACATGACCTTACTACCCCAACTCCAGGTTCTCTCTGTCCTTGGGCCTTGGATTCAGGACTGAAACTTTCTGAATCCTCCCTCACTGGAGTCCTATCCTGGTTTCTGAATGTGAGGCTGCCTTAGCAGCAACCTCTGACCATTTGAAATGTTTTCTTAGGATTCCTATTTACTCTGTTGCTACCACCTCTCAGCATTCTGTTTTCTTTCCTAATTATAAACAGACATTAAGATGAATATTTGAAGTTTCAAATTCCCTTTCTTCATCAGTGTCTTCCCTTTTGAAGCTACTCTGGGATCTTTTCTGGCTCCAGACTGTTCAGGAATCTGTGGGAGGTCAGCTTTATATTTCAGTGGAATTGAACTCCAGGCATAATAGATAAATTCCCACATGTATAAATTCAGATTATAATCTAAATACTTTGAGCTACATTTTTACATTTTTTTTTAGAGAGATTATCTTTGATCACTTAAAATTTGCAAGTTTGGAACTGTAAAATTACCAGTCCCTCCCCCTGCCATACCAGTCCATGTGTATCTCCCATATCTGCTAGTGCCATTATAAAGCCGGGGGGGGGGGGGGGGGGGGGGGGGAAGCTTATCTAAAGAAAAGGAGCCATCGTTCTGAAGTCATGCAAGTTCAATTTATGCCGAACTAACTCTTGGAGACAAAAGGCAGATTTAGAAGGCATGGAACTTTAGGTCTCACAATAAATCATTTGTGAAGCTCAGAGTACAATTTAGATAATCCATCCTGCCTCCTGGCTACATTGTAATTTTCAGGTTTTTGTACCATATTAACAAGAGTTGCATGCCCTCATTGCATCCTTAACTTTTCAAAAGTTTTATTTATTTGGTTCTCTTATTTTTGCCACTTTTGTCAAAGTACGTATTAATTGTTCAACACCAACGGGTGGGGGCGGGGAAGCCACTCATACACTCAACTATTTTTCTATTTTTCAGATTTCTGAAACAGGCCACTGCTTCCCTCTTCACTGCAATTCAGAAGGATAAATGAATTTTGCAGAATTTTGTCTGTTACACAGTGCCCAAGCCATGGTGAAATAGGCCAAAGATTTCTTCTCCATTCAAGATGTCTCATTTGGAAAACAGTGGCAGAGTTCAAGAAAGCCAGACAGAAGAGCAATTAATTTATTTTCCGTTTCTTTAGAATTAACACTTTTCCTCTGCTTACTCTTAAGAATGTTTGTTTTTATAAAAGACTGTAGGATTAAAGGGTGTCAGTGCAAAGGTGTAACATTTTCTTCTATGGGTGTTTTTATATGGTCTTTCAACTGAAAATAAATGTGTCAAACAAGATTATAACACCAGGTAAAGTTCTACTTTTTAGAAGCAGCAAATTATATGTGCCATTCAAGAACACACACGCACACCCTGTGTCTGTCTGTCTCTGTCTCTCTGTCTCTCTTTATCTCTCTCACTTAAAAAACAAACAACATCTGCATAAAATGGTGCATTATCAGTTCAAAACAAGGAAGATTTTTTTTCCCCTTGTGATGCATCCAAACAGTCTTCAAAAAAAAAAAACAAAGACCAAACTTACTTCAAGTGGTGTAGGAAATTCCCTTTTTAATATCGATCTGCAACTTAGTCTTGAGTTGCCTTAGGCGTTAAGAGGTTAGGGGACTCACCCAGGGTCACTTGGCTAGTATGTTTTAGAGCCTCCTGAAGTGGAATTTGAACCCCAGCCAGGTCTTTGATGGTAAGCCTAGCTCTTTATCCACTATGCCAGGCTCTTGTTTGCCCCTCTAATTTCTCACAATCATAAACAGTTTAAGATAATTTCTTAATCATAAACAGTTTAAGATTAGTTTATCTGGGGTTTAGAATTGGGAACCTCTATGAAGAGGATAGTGTCTTAACCATAGGAATTCGCTTTGGGATAAGATTTTTAAAAAGAAGACTGGTTTATTAAATGTTTAGTGTTTTGGGACAGTTTATGCAAAGATACACAAAGATGCATTATGGGCTAAGGAAAGAATGACCAGGGTCACTGGAGGTTGTGGTCTAAGTCAGTGAAGGAAAGATCTGCACATGGAGTCCTTTTGGAGGATGTGCCTTGAGGAAAATAAGCTATTTGTAGTGATTACTTAACTTATATTGCTAGGAGGACAAAGGCTTACTATTGTGCTTTCCCCAAACCTTAGTTTTATTTAAATTTTGTACTCTGTTAGGGAAGAAGTTGAAAGGAAACAAGGGTCAGACATTTTTGGGGAGGAGGGAAGGCTAAGGAAAGGCTATAGTGATTCATCTCTAGGGAACTGAGAGGGTGGGAAAGGAGATACATATTTATCAGACACCTGACCTTTAAAATCTCTTTGCCCCATGGACCTTACACTAGCTAAGGGCTACTGAGATGTT
Organism: Phalanger gymnotis; assembly: GCA_028646595.1. Taxonomy (NCBI): domain Eukaryota; kingdom Metazoa; phylum Chordata; class Mammalia; order Diprotodontia; family Phalangeridae; genus Phalanger; species Phalanger gymnotis. The sequence continues at coordinate 94,610,570 of CM053627.1, read as the reverse complement.
TCATAAATGAATGGAAGAAGTCAAAGGAAATCCTTAGTGACCTAAACATTTTTTAGTTTTGCCTTGAAAAAGTACTGGATATAAAATAAATCAATTATGAAACACCTTAAAGCCATTTGACAATTCTCAAAAATGCCAAATGAGAAGGTTGGAGAATTACAGGAAGATTGTATTAACACACATAGGGAAGGTGAGCAGAACCAGGGAACATAAAGGAAACAGTCAAAAGCGGTGCCTTTATAATGACGAATTGTGACCTTGGAGAAGATAAGAAAAGTACTTTGTTTCTGTCCTTAGAAAAGTTAGTGACTATGTTGTCAAATAGTGGGAGGGTGGGATGGTGTTTTGCTTAAATGCTTTTCTTTATATTGTAAGCTTCGTGTGTGTGTGTGTGTGTGTGTGTGTGTGTGTGTGTGTGTGTGTGTGTGTAGAGACGCAAGCCATTTTAATGGCACCATGGATATACTTTGGGAACTTTAAACAAAAAAATCTTTCAAATGGCATAGGAAACATTTTAAAATATCATTTAAGATATCAAATAAAATTCCATTTGAAATGGAAAGAAGGATGCCTTAGTCAGGTTTTGCTACATTTTCAAAATTATTTTCCCTTTGTATGTGATCATTTTGACCCCCTTGTTTTAATTCAGCCCTTCCTGGGGTGAGACAGGTTTTCCTTCACACCTATTCGCTTTACCGCACTGTAGAATGTAGCCCTTTTGTCCCAGAAGGGGCTGAGATTTTTTTTTCCCTGCCCCTCAGATATTGCAGGAGGGAGGGGCCTATGTTATAGTTTCAGAACCATCTTCCCCAAAGAGAAATGGGGGTTTGCCAGTCTGGGGGTAAGATGGTAGTAGCTGGTATGGAGAAGTGTTGATGCTGGATAAGGATGAGCATTCCCCTTTGAAAAGGGGCAGGGATATCACCCAACCATCCCCTCCCCCTACACACACACACACACACACACACACGCGCGCGCGTACATAATCACCCGAATCTCTGAATATTGGTAAGTGCTTTAAGATCATAGGATAGAAGAGGGATGGGGGCCTTCAGCCTCTGCATCCTGAGCCTGTGCCTTTCTTACCTCTGTGTTCATTACCCCCTCCAAGTTCTTCCTTTTGTCCTCTATGCCAGAAAACCCTATTTGAAGGAGGAAGTGGTGGTGAAGTCATTTTTTTGAGCTGGGGTTGGAGACCAAGATAGTAGAGAACAGACACCTCGTCCCTCTACCCCATTCCCCCAATCCCATGTAAATAAATGGCGTGATCTTTGTCGTGAAAAAAAAAATGTAGCCTTTCTTATTTCTAAGCATTTCATGGATTGCAGCATTACTAAAAGCCTTTAGGGTGACAGTAAAGTACATTGTCAGAGGTGAGAGAGTGGTATAGATAAAGGAGGGGCAACCTTACAGTCAGAGAGACCAGAATTCACATCTTCATATATATAAACAGTCTGTGTGATGGTGGCTAATTCACTTAACCTTTCTTTCAATGGTACAGGAAATGTTCTAACCCTACACGTTAGATTACATTGGCAAGGTTTTCAAAGTGCTTCTTGCAATAGCCCTATGAGGAGGGTAATGCAAGTATTATTCCCACTTTACAGATGAGAAAACAAGTTCAGAAAGGCTCACAACTCTACAACTTGTAAATGGTAGAGCCAGGATTGGAACTAGTGTTACTTGACCACAAGGCCAGGGATCTTTCTAATACTGGCTCATCAGAGACAAACTGGTATCAACCGCATAACAACTTAACTTTCCAATTAATACTTGCTAACATTTCTACTGTGCTTTAAGGTTTGCAATGTGTTTTTGTGTCCAACTCTTCATGACCCCATTTTGGATTTTCTTGGCAGAGACACTGGAATGGTTGCCATTTCCTTCTCCAACTCGTTTGACAGATGTAGAAACTGAGGTAAACAGGGTTAAGTGACTTGCCCAGGGTCACACAGCTACTAAATGTCTGAGGCCAGATTTCAACTCATGAAAGAGTCTTCCTGACTCCAGTCCTGGCATGATATCCACTGAACACCACCTGGATGCCCCTGCTTTTCATGTACCATATTATACATCCCAATGCCACTATTTCATAAAGTATGGCAACTAGAATTTATCCATCTCTGAAGACAGATTGGGTGGGGGTGGTAATTTATCCTTCAGCAGAGATTTGGGTTTACAAAAAAAAAGGTAGATTTCTAATTTTCAGCACTACAGCCAAGAGTAGTGGCCCTGGAGTTACAGGAGCAGATTTCGAGTCCTGCCCTTAATGGCTACTGCTAATGTAACTTTAGCTTATGGGCCTTAGTTTCCTAGAATTGTAAAATGTTCTGGGAAACATTTGTTTTCCCATCTATAAATTGGGAGGGTTGGACTAGATCTAGATGGCCTCTGCGGTCCCTTCCAGCTCTAGAGCTGCAATATATAGGGCCGGTAGGTGGTGGTACAGTGTATAAAGTGCTGGACCCAGAGTCAGGAAGACCAGAGTTCAAATCCAGCCTAGGAACGCCTACTAACTGTGTGACTCTGGCCAAGTCACTTGACCTCTATTTGCCTCAATTTCCATCTGTAAAGTGAAAATGATAATAGCATCTACTTCTCAGGGTCGTTGTGAAGATCAAATGACGTACTAATCAAGAGCTTTGCAAAATGTAAATGCTAATTATTATTATTAATTATTATTGGTATTGATCTAGCTGAGTCAGCAAGGTGGTACAGGGGATAGAGGGCAGGGCCTAGTCAGAAAGACAAATTCAGATCCAGCCTCAGACACTAGTTTTGTGACCTTTGGCCAGTCACTTAACCTCTGCCTGCCTCAGCTACAAAATGGAGATTATAGTAATGGCAGCTACCTCACAGGGTTATTGCACAGATTAAATAAGATATTTGTAAGTGGTTTGCACAATGCCTGGTATTTAGTAGGCGATTAATAAATGCTTTATCCTTCCATCATCATTATCATCATCCTTATTCTATGAACCAAGAAGGGCAATAGCCCTTCACTTGCAAATTAGAATCTTCTACACATCTCTGTCCTTTTTATAATCTTCCCACACTTTGGCTCAGTATCTGTGAATGGCTAGGAGGAGACTCTCTTAACTCTTCAAGACCCCAGATCTTAACATCTTATTGTCTGTCAACTTCTCTTTCAAGATTTACTATCGCCTAACCCAGATCCCTAACTGTTGCCCTCACACATGGTAGTTTAAATAGAGACCAGTGTCTCTTCAAATGGTGGCCTTCCACTTAATCAGTCTCAGCTTCTGTGCCCTATACCTTCACTCTGCCTCCACCACTCACTAAGGATAATCATACTCTTGACCTCGACATTTAACTTCCACCTCCATGACACAAAACAAGTTCTACATTCTGGCCAAACTGATCCACTAGCTTATCCCCAAATTCAACAGGCCCTTCCTCATGTCTGGGTCTTTGCATAGGCTCTTTCTCTGTGTGTGGAATGCCCTCCCTTCTGTACCTCTACCTTTCAGAATTCTATTTTCCTTCAAGACTTGGCTTAGGTAAGCATCTCTTACAGAAGACCTTTCCTTAGCATTCCCTCAAACGTTAGTGTTCTCTCTCCCACGATTTTTAGATGTATACGTTGTTCTTCCCCCCCCCCATCCACCCACATCATCTCAAGTAGAATATAAGTTCCTTGATACATGCCACCTCATTTTCTCCTTTGTATCTGCCATACTTAATATGGTGCCTTGAATTTAATAGCTAGTCATAAATGCTTTGTTAAATTTAATTGAAAGCAAAGGTTCTAGACTCAATTGTAAGGTAGGTCCTCATGAAAAAGGCCCTAGTACCAACGAGTAGTCATGTACATGTGACTTGTGTGAATTCTGATGACTTTTTCCAGCAGGAAAGAAAAATTAGTCACTTCACACACAAAAAATTAAAAACTCATTGTCAAGGCTAATTTTAAAAAGTGGGGAGGGAGGAGGTATTCAGTAAAGGAAATGTTTCCTACTAGAGAAAGTTTGCAAATCAGTTCTTTCTTGCCCTTGTTTTTAACATGCAGCAAGGTGGTAAGATGGAAAATGTTGGCTTTTGGAGTATGCTTAATAGCTATGCAACCCTGGGCAAGTCTTCTAACTTTTCTCTAACTTAGTTTCCCCATTTGTAAAATGGGAATAATGAGTAGCATCTGCCTTACATAGTAGTTGTAAGGAACAAACAAGATAACATATATAAAACACTTTGCAAACCTTGAAGTGCTATCTATATAAATGTTAGCTATTATTGACTTGTACTATAGCATTCTTCAGTGCAGAAATAAGGCTAAACCAAGACTTTTTTTTTCAGAAAATCCTGACACATTGGTATATCATTTTTATATATAAATTTCCATGTGTATTCACACATTTGCATTTTGAGATTCCAAATCAAGAATATGCATTTGTAAAAAAATAAATGAATCCATGTATTTTATGGCACATGTTGTAAAGTCTATAATTCACAACCACAAAAAAAGATCACTGATATATTTCCCTGCTACCCTATAAGTTGCCTTTTAAATGCCATTCCCTGAATTAATCCAGGGTTATAGAGAACCAAAGGGCATTTCTAATGACTAGTGTGCATGTAAACGGGCCCTGAACCCAGGAAAGAGGTAAAATAACATCTCTAGAGTCATTCCAACACTGTGAATCATCAGACTATTACACTTATATGTGTTTCTTGAGTGATGTTTACTTACCGCCTCAGTGATGTATGTCCCCCACCTCTAGTGTGCATATTATACATATATGTGTGTATATAATCAATCCTTCATCCACCCCAAAATACCAGAGAAGCTGTTCCTCTTCCCTTCCACTCTTAAATAACTGGATTTCTGCTTGTGAATCAATGTGTCTTACCACCACTATTAGGACATAGCCAGAATGATCTAATTGCCAATTAAAAATAGTTAAATAGCTTGTATCTTCTTTCATGAGAAAGAGCAGGAAGCCTGCCCTTAAAATAAGAAGTCAACCTTTCTTAGTAGCCCTCATTCAAAAAAGAAAAAAAAAAGGAAGTATGGCAAAAGGCTACAACAGATGTCACAGAGTTAATGGAGAGCACTACTAAAAAGAGACAGGAGGTGTCAGGACCTGATGAGGGAGTATGGAGAACAAGGAAAATGTTGCAGTAGTATGCTAAGAACATGCCATACTTGTATTTCTGGCAGTCCCAAATAAGAGCTAAGAATATATGAAGTGCAAGTTTGTCCAGCAAACAAAAAACAAAACAAAAAACACTTGAAACATAAAGACAGAAGGATAAAACAAGGAGCTAGAGCAGAATCTATCATATTTAAGCTGAAATAAAAAAGGCAAGAACTACAATCATGATCTCAGACAAAACAAAAGGAAAAAATATACCTGAGTAAAATAGATAAAAAGGGAAACTACATTTTGTTAAAAGGTACCAAAGATAATGACTTAATATTGTGCTTATGTATCAAATGTCATAGCATCTAAATTCTCTTAAAAAAATGGGAAAAAAATGAAAACTTAAATGAGTTCTAGGAAGAAATAGAAAGTAAACTACAATAGTAGAGGACTTCAATTTATTACTCTGAAACCTAAATAAATCTCAACAAAAATAAAAAAAGAAATGAATGACTTGAATAGATTTTTTTAAAAGTTAAATATGGTAGCCCTCTAGAGAATATTGAATGGGAAAAGGACTATTTCTCAGCTATATATGACACCTTCACAAAAACTGACTGTATTAAGACATAAAAACCTCACAAACAAGTACAGAAAAGCAGGAAAATTAGTTATATTTTTATTGACCATAATTCAATAAACTTGTCTTCAGTAAAGCGCCTTTGAAGCAAAGATTAAAAATCACCTGGAAATTAAATAACTTAATCCTAAAAATGGAACACATAGAAACAATAATTTCATTAAAAATAATGACAATAGTGAAACAATATATGAAATTTTGTAGGAAGCATTCAAAGCAATACTTGAGAAATTTTCTGTTTCTAAACACCACTATGAAAGAGAGAGAAACAACTAATTGAGCATGCAACTAAAAAAAAAAACCAAATTAAAAACTCTCAATTAAATACCAAAATATAAATCCTGGGGAGGGGGAGTCAGAGACGCACAAAATCAAAAGCAAAGATAAAATTGAATGAATAAATAGCATTAGGAACTTTTTTTTTAGTAAAATAGATAAGCCACTAGCTAATTTGATTTTTTTAGAAGACCAAGTTACCAGTATCAAAAATGAAAAAGATGAATTCACAAAGAAGAAATAAAAACAATTATTAGAAGCCGTTTCACCCAACTATATACCAATGAAACTAACATTCTGAAGGAATATTTATAAAAATATAAATTGTCCAGATTAATACTACAGGATATAGAATACTTGAATAACCCTATCTTGGAAAAAGAAGTTGAACAAGCCATAGATAAACTCCTAAAATAAGGAGAGTTAAAACAAAGTAAGAAAATACTGACAAATTTCCCTAGTGAATATTGAGGCAAACATTTTAAATAAAATATTAGCAAAGAAACTACAGCAATATAATCACAAAGATCACATACTATAACCAGGCTGAATTTACACCAGGAATTCAGGGAAGTTTCAATATTAGAAAAATTGTAAACATAATTGACCATGTTAACAAAAACGACAAAAATTACATGATTATTTCAAAAGCTGCAGTAAAGGATTTCGATAAAATACAACACTCGCTCTTGTTTTAAAATATTAGAAAGCAAAGGAATCAGTGCAGCTTTGCTTAAAATGATAAGTAGTATCTATCTAAAATCAAGAGTCAGCATTATTTGTAATGGGGATAAGCTGGAAGCCTGTCCAAGAAGATCAGGGGCAAGGCAAGTGCCCCCTATTATTGCAAATTCTGTTCAATATTGTATTAGGAATGCTAGCTATATCAATAAGGAAAAAGAAATGGAAAGAATAAGCATAGGCCAAAAAGAAACAAAACTCTCACTTTTTGAATGTGACATAATGGCTTATTTACAGAACCCTAGAAAATCAACTAAAAATATTGTGCAAATATATGCGCAAATTGCAAAAATATATGCACAAAAATTATTTACAGCAGCTCTTTTTGTGGTGGCCAAAAATTAGAAATTGAGGGGATGCCCATCAATTGGGGAATGGCTGAACAAGCGGTGGCACATGAATGTAATGGAATACTATTGTGCTATAAGAAGTGATGAAGGGAATCATTTCAAAGAAACCAGAAAAGACTTGTCTGGATCGACACAAAGTGAAGTGAATAGAACTCAGAGAACAATTTATACAATAGCAATATTATAAAAATAATCAGCTTTGAAATATTTAGTAATTCTGTAGTAACAATAGTAACAATTCTAAAGGACGCATGATGAAATAAGCTATCCATCTCCAGATAAAGAGCTGATGGACTCAGAGTACAGAATAAAGCATATATTCTTTTTTTCTCTCTCTTTTTGGGAACATGGCTCATGTAGGAATTTGTTTAACATGACTATATACATCTATCTTTTTATCAAGGATTTATTTATTTATTTTCTTAAAGAGATTTGTTCTGTGAAGTTTAGATTCGGTCAAAGGGCCACACTTGAGAATCTAGAGGGCCACATGTGGCCTCAAGGCCACAGGTTCCCCACCCCTGTTCTAGTCTGGGGTGGGGGAGGGGGGTTGGGAGGCACTCAGGGGTGGAGAGGGTGGATAGAATTTGGAAATAAAAGTAAAATTTAATTTAAAAAAAAGATGATACCCCCCCCAAAAAAAGATGATACTCAACATAATCTAATTTTACAGTAAGTTTTAGAATTTCTTTCAGCTGGTTCAGATCTTTTTTTAATAGGTAGGCTTCTATTTATGCAGAAGAATATGACCAAGAGATAGGAAACTCAAGATTCCTAGATCAAAAGCAAAATTATTGTAATGATGAAGATGGGGAGCTAGCCAAAAAGAGTGATGTGGCTACACAGGGAACTCATTGACCAACTCTGGTTTTTAAAAGACATAGAAAGTAGAAGTGTAGCCCCTTCCCCATCACTCTCCCAACTCCACTAGTATTCCCAGATTGGGTGCCCAGGAGGCATCTGGCTACTTCAACCTTCTTAATTCTAAGGATAAACCTAAGATAAGTTCAATGTGAAGTTATATGTAGAAGATATATCTAATTCCATACCATCTTGAGGAGGGGTGAGGGAGAAAATCTGGAACTGAAAATTATGTGGAACTAAGCATTGTAAACAAAAAATAAAAAATCTTTATTATAAAAAAAAATTTTTAAAAAGGACAAACCTAAGCAGTTTGGGATAGTTTTCTAATACTATCAATTCATGAGTGCCCACCTGGTGTGCTCCATATTATTATCAATTAGCCCGTCAGCTAATTTGCTTTTTTATTATTATTATTTAATATATTTAGTTTTCAGCATTGATTCTCACAGGAGTTTGAATTACAAATTTTCTCCCCATTTCTACCCTCCCCCTCACTCCAAGATGGTGTATATTCTGGTTGCCCTGTTCCCCAGTCAGCCCTCCCTTCT
>CM053627.1:94460931-94601549 GCA_028646595.1 Phalanger gymnotis | reverse complement strand
CTTCCCCAAGAACCCCCAACCAGGACTGGACTTAGATCTTCAGCAGGCTCTTCACTCTTATTCTGATCCTCCACTTAATTCCTCCCACCAGGTGGGCCTGGGGCCAGAAGCAACTGCAGCTGTAGTTCTGTAGCTGCCCCACCTCTGCTGCCTCTGGCATGGTGGCCAAACAGCAAACTCTATCCCAGTCCCCAGCAGCTTCTCCCACTAACCTTGCCTGGTGTCCTTGGTGTTTGTGGGTTGAGAAGTCTGGTAACTGCCGCAGCTCACTGATTCAGGGCACTAGGGCACGCTCCACCTGGCTCCAGTCTGGTGGGTCGGCACAGCCCACGCTGGGTTCTGCTTCACTTCGCTCCCCTCCCCTCTGCTCCCAGCTCCATGCAGGATAGACCTTACCCAGAGACCATCCAGGCTGTCCTGGGCTAGAGCCCTACTTCCCTATGCTATTTTGTGGGTTCTGCAGTTCTAGAATTGGTTCCGAGTCATTTTTTATAGGTTTTTGGAGGGACTTGGTGGAGAGCTCATGCTAGTCCCTGCTTTCCAGCCACCATCTTGGCTCCCCGCCCCCACTTTGCTTTTAAAAGAGGATATTTACTGAGCAGGTGCAGGTAAGGACAACTATTACGGAAACATCTCCCCAAACTAGGGACACGATCTCCCCTTTACACACAAGGTCTCTGGGGAGAAGGAGCACAAACTTAGAGAACTCATGTGGCTAAAGGAAAAACTCATAACTCCAAAATATTGCAAGTCTTTTTCTCCTTTTTTGGATCCCTCATGAAGTTCCCCTTAGGTGTAGTTCTTTGCTGGGCTATGAGGGTGAAGCTGCCTTTCCTCCAAGTCTAATTTATCCTTAGTGTGTCTCTCAGCTCCTTATGCTAATACTACTATCACCCCTGCTGCTGGGGTGAATAGAGGTGGAACTACCCTGAAGCTCCCAGGATGTCCAAAGCTTCTCATCTCTCAAAGTTCACCAGGTTATCCTCTGGTTAAGGAACAGAGGTATGTAACTTCCTCTGAGTTCACCTCCATCCCACCCCACCTCACTGCTTTCTTTGGGCATCCCTTCTCTAATCTTCCTTTCCTATGCGTGCTCATCCGATTTCATCCAAATGGCATAAAAGCACTTCTCACTTCACTGTTCCCAAATTAAGGTCTTCTTCACATCTACTTCATACCTTCGACTGATTTTTGTAACTCAAAGAGGCATTCTCACTGGATAAAGGCATCAGAGCATAGAGCACCTTGTTTTTGTTGTTCAGTCGTATCTGACACTTCATGACCCTATTTATGGTTTTCTTGGCAAAGATACTAGAATGGTTTGCCATTCCCTCCTCAAAGTGGATTAAGGCAGAGGTTAAATGACTTGCCCAAGGTCACAAAGCTAATAAGTGTCTGGACTTCCAGACTCCAGGCCCAGCACTCTATCCACTGAGCTACTTAGGTAGCAAAAGGCAAGGAAAACAGAGGTTAAGTGGCTTGCCCAAGGTCACAAAGCTGGTAAGTTTCTGAGACCAGATTTGAACTCAGGACTTCCTGACCCCAGTTCCAGCGCTGTATCTACTGAGACACCTAGCTGCCTCCAAGGCAAACAGGGGTTAAGTGACTTGCCCAAGGTCACAGAAGTAATGTCTTGAGGCCAGATTTGAACTCAAGTCTTCTTGAGTTGTTAATTATATTAAGGCAGGTGGGACTTGAGACACTTATTTCAGAGTAATTGAAGTATGACAAGTAATTGAAGATGAAAACATGTAGTAAAATAGTTATGGGAGACTAGTTTCAGGAAGCAGTAAAAACCAAGATAAGTCAAGATTGGTGATAAATGCTAAAAATAATAAAAGCATGGGGGAGGATCATTATGCCAGGGGTGAGAGATGATTCAAAGAAAAGATAGGATAATAATTGGCAATGCTAAAATGGATGAACTACTCAGTTTCTTTCTTTTTGTTTCTATTATTTTTGCAAAGAAAATTATATTTAGACTTCTGAGGACAGAACAAAAAAGGTTGACAAGAAAGTTGAAACTCAATGTAAGAAAAGAGATAGCAAATGGGTATCTAATCCTACTTAACGAGTTCAGTTCTTTCAGCCTGGATAACTCTAAGGACACTGAGAGCTGGCAGATGTCATATCTAAGCTGTCCATGATATACGAAGTATATTGGAGATTAGGACAGCACAGCAAGACTAAAGACTGGCAAGTGTCCTAATTTTTGGAAGAAAGGGAAGAGTAAACTTTTGAATAGTGACTTTGATTTAAATTATTGACAAAATTCTAAAACATAGTGTTGGGTGATTTGTGAGCTATTAGAAAAGGAAGCAATGCAAACTTAAAAAATAAACTTCCTCTAAACGAGGCGATGCACCAGGTTAACATCTTTTGAGAGAATAAACGGGCTACTAGATCAGGAGAATGCTATAGTCGCAGCCTAAATTTCAGCAATTCATTTGTTGTGCTGATGGACAAAATGAAGACGTGAAATAAATGTTAGGTGGATTTGGAACTGGTTGCATCGTTAGACGTAAAGAGCACTCGTTAATTTTGGAGATCAATTTTGTTGTTGTTCAATCATTTCAGTCATGTTTGACTCTTCATGACTCCACTTGAGGTTTTCTTAGTAGAGATACTGGAGTGGTTTGCCTTTTCCTCCAATCGTTTCACAGATGAGGAAGCTGAGGCAAACAGGAATAAGTGACTTGCCCATAGTTACACAGTTACTAAGTACCTGAGGTCAGATTGGAACTCACAAGGAAGAGTCTTCTTGATTCCAGGCCTGGCAATCTATCCCCAATGCCACCTAGCTGCTTTAGATAAACATATAAGCATAAAGGGCTTATATTGGTGGTTGGAGTGCCCACACAAGTGAAATCACAGAACCTAGTTTTAGTCAATAGCAAAGTATGTCTCAAGTTCCAATTGACTTAGCCCCAATATAGAAAGTGTGTTTGTACCTGTATTTTCAAATAAAGGCTGCCCATTTTTTTCTTGGAAAATGATCAGGGCCTTTAAGGATGTTTGAAGAATAGCAATTTCTGGGGGGCAGAGCCAAGATGGTGGCTGGAAAGCAGGGACTCACTTAAGCTCTCCCCCAAATCTCTCCAAACACCTGTAAAAATGGCTCTGAACAAATTCTAGAGCTGCTGAAGCCATGAAATAGCAGAGGGAAGCAGGTCTCCAGCCTAGGATGGCCTGGATGTTCGCTGGGAGGGGTCTATCACACGGTGCTGGGAGCAGAGCCCAGCCCAGAACCAGACTGGGAGATGGCCTGGAGCAGTCCTTAGGGCCATGAATCATTGAGCTGTGGCAGTAACCAGACTTCTCATCCCACAAATGCCAAAGACCAAGGAGCAGGTTAGAGGGAAAACTGCTAGATCTGGTTAGAAATCAGTACAGCCCCAGCCTTGGAGGTAGCAGAGGCGGGGCAATAGAGGCAGCAGCAGCAGCAGGAAGCTGCTGCAGCTGCTTCCAGAGCTCCAGCATCACCTGCTTCCCAAGTCCCTGGCTCACACAGTGGGAGGAATCAAGCAGGAGAACAGAGTGGGAGTGCAGGGCTTGCTTTGCCCCACTTGGATCTGGGTCACAAGCCTAGTTGGTGGTTCTTGGGGGAGAAGGAGTGCTGCTGTGGCAGAGCTTTCTGTTACAGTGGAGTGGAAGTAGCTCTGAAAACAGCAGTGCTTGGACCCTAAAGCTTGGGACAAAGCTCTCTCTACTCTACAAGCAGTCATACCCTGACAAAAAAGCTCAAAGGTCAAGTAGTTGGCTGGGAACATGGCCAGGCCGAGCAAAAGGACTCAGACTCAGACTCTAGAATCTTTTTTTGGTGACAAAGAAGATCAAAATACACAGCCAGAAGAAATCAACAAAGTCAAAGAGCCTACATCAAAAGCCTCCAAGAAAAATATGAATTGGTCTCAGGCCATGGAAGAGCTCAAAAAGGATTTAGAAAACTAAGTAAGAGAAGTAGAGGAAAAATTGGGAAGAGAAATGAGAGTGATGCAAGAAAATCATAAAAACCAGTCAATGAATTGCTAAAGGAGACCCAAAAAAATACTGAAGAAAATAACACCTTAAAAAATAGACTAACTCAAATGGCAAAAGAGTTCCAAAAAGCCAATGAGGAGAAGAATGCCTTGAAAGACAGAATTAATGGAATGGAAATGGAAATTTGAGGAATGGAAATGGAAATGGAAATTGAGGAATGGAAATGGAAAAAGAGGTCCAAAAGACCACTGAAGAAAATACTACCTTAAAAATTAGATTGGAGCAAGTGGAAGCTAGTGACTTGATGAGAAATCAAGATATTATCAAACAGAACCAAAGGAATGAAAAAAATGGAAGACAATGTGAAATATCTCATTGGAAAAACCACTGACCTGGAGAAAAGACCCAGGAGAGATAACTTAAAAATTATTGGACTACCTGAAAGCCATGATCAAAAAAAGAGCCTAGACATCACCTTTCAAGAAATTATCAAGGGAAAACTTCCTGGATATTCTAGAACCAGAGGGTAAAATAGAAATTGAAAGAATCTACTAATTGCCTCTTGAAAAAGATCCCAAAAAGAAAACTCCTAGGAATATTATAGCCAAATTCTAGAGTTCCCAGGTCAAGGAGAAAATACTGCAAGCAGCAAAATAGAAACAATTTGAATATTGTAGAAACACAATCAGAATAACACAACATCTAGCAGCTTCTACATTAAGAGATTGAAGGGCTTGGAATATGATATTCTGGAGGTCAATGGAGCCAGGATTAAAACCAAGAAACACCTACCCAGCCAAACTGAGTATAATGCTCCAAGGCAAAATATGGATTTTCAACAAAATAGAGGACTTTCAAGCTTTCTCAATGAAAAGAACAGAGCTGAATAGAAAATTTGACTTTCAAATAAAAGAATCAAGAGACGCATGAAAAGGTAAACAAGAAAGAGAATTCATAAGGGACTTACTAAAGTTGAACTGTTTGTTCACATTCCTACATGGAAGGATAATGTGTGTAATTCATGAGACCTTTCTCAATAATAGGGTAATTGAAGGGAGTATACATATATATATAGACAGAGGGCACAGGATGAGTTGAACATGAAGAGATGATATCTAAAAAAATAAAATAATACTAAGGAGGGAGAGAGGAATATAATGAGAGAGGGAAAAAGGGAGAGATAGAATGGAGTAAATTATCCCACATAAAAGTGTCAAGAAAAAGCAGTTCTGTTGGAAGGGAAGAAGGGGCAGGTGAGGGGGAATGAATGAATTTTGCTCTCATTAGATTTGACTTGAGGAGGGAATAACATACACACTCAATTGGGTATCTTACTCCACAGGAAAGTGGGGAAAAGGGTTAAGAAAGGGGTGATGACAGAAGGGAGTGTAAATGGGGAGGAGGTAATCAAAAGCAAACACTTTTGAAAAGGGACAGGGTCAAGGGAGAAAACTGAATAAAGGAGGACAGGATAGGATGGAGGGAAATACAGTTAGTCTTTCACAACATGACTATTGTGGAAGTGTTTTGCATATTGATACATGCATGGCCTATGTTGAATTGCTTGCCTTCTTAGGGAGGGTGGGTAGGGAGGGAAGAGGGGAGAAAATTTGAAACTCAAGTTCTAAAAGTGGATACTGGAAAAAAAAAAAGTCTTTTTTGAATGCAGCTGGGAAATAAGATATATAGGCAATGGGGTATAGAAATCTATCTTGCTATATAAGAAAGTAAGGGGAAAGGGGATTGGGGGGGGGAGTGAGTTGACAGAAGGGAGCACTGACTGGGAATTGGGGCAATGAGAATATATGCCATCTTGGAGTGGAGGGAGAGTAGAAATGGGGAGAAAATTTGTAACTCAAAATCTTGTGGAAATCAATGTTGAAAACTAAAAATTTAAAAAGAATAGCAATTTCTCCATAAATGTATCTAGGACATTTTCTTAGTTTCCATACCTAGCCTATTTTATCAGATCAGAGATCAGGATATGAGAAACAATAGAGAAGAATTTTTTCCCATACTTCCTGAATGATATTAAGAAGATTTTCTTCCTTTTCCTTCTGCTCTAGTGCTCTGAAAACTTTGTCATACCCCAATAGAGTTGAATTGACCAAGCATTTTACTTTATTAAAAAATTGTTCTATAAAATAAGCCCAAATTTAGTTCTTCAAAATAAAAAAATGCTAAAATGGAATTTAAAATATTCCTAGCAAGTACTCTGCCATGTTCCTTCTAGCTCCAAAGTTCTGTGCACTGAATTCTTCAGCCTTGATACCTAGGATGTTAGGTCACGTTATATGATCAGGCTTTAAACTACATTGAGTTAATTTGTACCAGCATTTGATATAATCCTGTCACTTTCATCATATACAGTATGGGTGCTTAACATTTGTATGAGTCTGTGTGACTCCTTTGATAATCTGGTGAAGCTTGTGGACTCCTCTGGATGTTTTTAAATACATAAAATAAAAGATACAGGATTACAAAGGAAATCAAAGAGACTGAAATACAATTATCAAAATATTTTTGAAAACAAGTTCAAGGATCCCAGGTTAGGAACTTCAACTTTAGAACTATTGAGTCTAAATGCAAATCAAAGCATATTATTTTCTCTCTCTTTTTTTGGTTTTTCTTTATTGTGGTTTCCCCTCTTGCTCTGATTCTTCCTTCACAACATGACTAATGTGGAATTATGTTTAATACAATTGTACATATACAGCCTATATTATATTGAATGCTGTCTTGAGGAGAAGGGAGAGGAGGAAGGGGGAAACAATTTAGAATTCAAAATCTTATAAAGTGAATGTTGAAAACTAAAAATAAATAAATAGAAGAAGAAATAAAAAGAACTCTGACTTTAAAGAATAAGAAAACTCATTGGATATACAAGGCAACCAGCCACTCAATTAAGATAGGGAATTCAGGCTTATAAAAACAATCAGTCCTGAATACCTGGCCACCAAATCTTATAATACATCCTAAGGCTGAATTCCATGAGGGAATTCTAAGGGAATTCCATGAGGGAATCCTAAGGAAATTCCATGAGCCACCAATTCTTCCTCCATCACCACTCCAGTCACTGAAAAGAAGCCTATTGTCTGCCTCTTCATTGAATATAATAAACTATGGTAATATGAGGAGAAATGGATGTCAGAACTATGTGATTATGAAAAAATATAATTTCTCCTATTGTAGGCAAAAGATGAGAATTTCATTATTAAACATAAGCTAAAGTTGGAATTATTTGTAGAGACAATATGGAGTCTGAACCCAGAAAGATAAGAGGAAAGAGAGTTGAAAGGACAGATTCTACAAATGCATCACCCAAGTTTGAAGCAGAAAGTGATAGCTGACATGGTTGCTGTTGAGGAGTAAGCCTAGATGAGAAAAGGAGCAGAGAATCACAGAAGTTAACCAATGAATCACCTAGTTGGGCTGAAACATGATGCCTAATTATTTTAGTAAAGCATATCATGTAGAACTTTACAAAAAATTTGGCAAGAAACAGAGGGCAGCAGCTGCCAGTGCCCAAGCAAGTGCTTGCCCCCTCTTTCTTCCACTCACTCCCAACCAGCTCCTGGGTGGTACCTTTTCACCCTCAGACGTGGGCATTTTGGCATAGTTTCCCACAAGCATCACTCCCCAGCTATTGAAAATAGTCAAGAAAACCACTCATTAGGATGATTTGAGGGTAAAACCTAGTGCCTTCCAGGAAGAACTTTAAAAAAAGAAAAAAGACATGTGGGAAAATATCACCCAAATAAGAATCCAAATGAAAGAAAAAAATTCAAATGTTTTTCAAGCTTATGAAGTGCTTTCTGATACAAAGAAAAGAAACTTACATGACAAAGGTAGACGAAGAGAACTGTTCTGGTGGTAGCTTTGCCTCTCCGATGAATACCTTTAATATGTTTTTGGAGAAGGTGGAAGAATGCAAAGGAAATAGAGAAATAAAAATTTCTTCATCAGTTGTTAGTGACTCTAAAAGATTTATATAATAGTGCAACAAGAAAATTGGCTTTGCAAAAGAATAAAATTTGTGATAAATGTGAAAGACAGGGTGGTTTAAAAAAATAGTAGAGGAGCTGTAGAATGCTGTCCCAATTGCAAAGTTACTAGAGTACAAATAAGAATTCAACGTTCCATTGAGTTTGCATAGAATGCATGGGGAACTAATTGTGGTGCTAATTATGATTAAAGATCTTCTCCAACGATTCATCCCCTTAATAGGCCTCAGATGGAGCTAGTTAAGGGAAGCTTGATTAGGGGAGGCTTGTTTGTAGGAAGGCCCACACTCTTTTGCTAATTAGGTGCTAATCCTATGCCCGCACCCTTTTGCCGATTAGGTATGAAGCCCTCAGGGTCCTAAGAAGGGGACATATATGTATGTACATATATTTATATACGTACATATATGTATGTGTATATATACATATATACATACATATACGTACATTACAGATATACATACACATGTGTATGTATATGTATGTGTATGTGTATGTATGTGTATGTGTATGTGTATATATATCTTGAAGCTCAGAAGTGGAGAACTGAAAGAGATAGAGAGACAGAGGACTTTCAGAACTGCAAGTTCTCAGAACTTTGGGAGAAGAGGATGCAGGCAAGCAGAAAGTTAGGATTCATGACCAAGTGCCCTAGCAGAGGGAAAGATTACAGCATGGCTTGGCTCCTTGCTGTGATATCGTGTTTTAATTTCTTTGCTGTTACACTGAAGTGGACTTACTGGTTTGGGGATACAGTTGTTGCTATGTCAAATTGGAATTATTGGTTTTAGGACTTGATCCTCTGGTATCTGAATAAATGTTTTACTTCTTCTACCTTTGTTTCAACAATCTGGCTAGCAGCTGCTGTGGGGAGTGTAAAATCAACAACAACCATCTCATAGAACACTGCAAAAGCCCAGGTTCTTTTGATCTGCTTTATTAAGGAAAGCAATGTTAAGGGATTGACAAGTTTACTTTAATCCAGCATACAAATATCACTCACTTAGTTCAGGGGAAAGAGCCAGCACCCTGAAGTTCAGAGTAAATACAAATACAAAGATACATTAGAAACAGACCAAATCAAAATTCAGTTACCAAAAAGCATCAACATCTGAGTTCATGAGCCAGGGAGCTTGACAACGGCCGGCCCAGAGTCACATGCCACTCCTCCTGTGACTCAGAGCTCCAAGAAAGAGAAAGCCAACCCCTGGTTTTGTATCTTTTTCAGGGTCAAGGGTGAGTCACACATGCGACTCACCCATGTGACCTAGAGGCGACTTAAACCCACATAGTCTAAAAGCCTCTGATGTCCCAAACATGTCACTCAAACCCATGTGTAAACTAGGCCCTCCCCTGAGGCAAGGTGGTCACCAGGGACTCCCAATCTAATCAAGGAAACAAAGGCCAAACTCTTCAAGGGCACTTGGTTGAACTGAGTGCTAAGAGCCCATTTTGATTGCCAACACAGTCTTCTACATAGAGAGTCTCTTATATTTTGCGATTCCAAACTATACAGGCATATTCGTGGTCACCATTGATATCGTGAATCTTGCCTTACTGATACAATAATGAGCCCTAAAGATAGCCATAAAAGCTATAATGGAAGGAAAATTTTTCAACAGAAAAAAAGATTCTGGAGGTTCATATTGACAAGGGCATGAAAGATGGTCAGAAGATAACATTTTATGGTGAAGTTGACCAGGAACCAGGACATGAACCAGGAGATAATTGTTTTGGATCAGAAGGACTAGGTGAGGATCTTTTCATGTGTATGAATATGTAGTTGGGTGAAGCTTTGGGGGGATCTCAGAAACCAATAGCAAGTCTCAACAGTAGAGCTATAGTCATCTCTCATCCCTGGTCAGATTGGAGAACATGGAGAAGTCAAATGTGTGCTGAGTAAAGGTTTGCCTGTTTCTCAGTGATTTTATGAAAAAGGGATTCTAATCATTTGAATTTAAGGTAAACTACCCAGAGAATGGCTTTCTTTCATCAAATGCGCTATCTTTGCTGGAAAGGTTCCTTCCTGAAAGATAGGAAGTAGAGGAGACTGAAGAAATGGATCAGGTAGAACAGGTGGACTTTGACCCATTTCAAAAAAGAAAATGCCATTACAATGGAAAAGTTTATGAAGCCTATAAGCATCATCCCAGAGGTGATGTTCATTGTCAAGCCTCTTAATGGGGACCAGAGAATCTGCTTCATTGTAATGCTGGCTTTTGTGTATAATAGTGAATGAATGAAGAACTATAGTCTTCTTAATACACTCACTACTAGCTACTTATAATTAATAAGGATTACTAACGGAGCATATTGTTATATTGTATTAGTGTAATAATATATTATTATATAAAATTATACATTATATATCGTAATTATTATGCCTGTAAGAGATAGAATACCACTTGGAAGGGGCTACACTAAGCTGAAAAAGGAAACATAGATATATGTGTATATATGTATATATAATATACATGCATATATAATATATATGCACACACATATACACATGTACATATACATATATGTGTACATATGTGTGTATATATGTAATTTGTTCTTTTGCAGACAGTCTACAATAAGGGAATTTTACCCTTAACAGGAGATACAAAGGCCAAAATAATCTTTGACCTTACATTATCCCTGAGCTTATTCAGCTAAAGAAAAACAATAGTACGCATAAATAATAGATAATTTGAGGAGGGAGAAATCAACAACTTGTTGGGGAGGTGGCAGGAGATCAAGAATCCATGGAAACTTCATTGAAGATATAGGACCCAAGCTGAGCTTTGAGAGAAGGTAAGGATTCTGAGAGGAGGCAATAAGAAGGGGTGGCATTCTAGGCATAGGAAATGGTTTGTACAAACGCACAGAGGCGAGAGATAAGATATTAAATTGAGAAAGAACTAAGATGGAGTAGTCCAACCCCCTACCCCAAACCTAGCCCTTCGTGGAAGTGGAGGGTCCACAGTTATTGCACATGTTCTGGAACTTTTTCAAGGTATTGATCGGGAATGCTAATTTTTTTCTGCTTTCTTTTCTTTGTCTTTAAAAAATACTGTTTGTTAGATGGCATGGCTCTCTGGGAAGGAGAATAATGGGGAAAAATAGGATGATTTAAAAAAACAAAAGACATCATTTAAAAAAAAAACTTAAAAGAGTAAAAAGTCTAGTTTAACCAGTACATAGAGTATAAGAAGGGGAATAACATGAAATCAAGGTGGAGAGGTAGGCTGGAGTCAGGCTGCAGAGTAACTCAGGTGCCGGGAGTTAGTCTATCCTGGAAACAATCGAATGCCGCTAAAGCGGTGTCAAAGCCAGGGTCCTTTGACCCTGCAAAACTGCCCAAAGCAGGGAAACAGATTAAAACATAGCTGGTGGGTGCAAATTGAAGTATAACCTTCTCTCTTTATGGTTTTCTTTTTGCTTTGTTTTCTGATATGCCTAATATGGAAATATGTTTTGTATTGTTTGCCTTCTCAGTGAGTGGGGGAGGAGTTTGAGGAGGATGAATCTGGAACTACAAATTGAAAAAGATAAGAATGTTTAAAATACATAATAATTTTTTCAAAATTTACAAAAACATAAATTGAAAAATATGTTTAACATATAAATAATTTTTTTTATTTTATGCCCCCCCCAAATGGGAATTATTTAACAAAGTATATTTTAAAAAATCCAACATCCATCATGTGAATTTGTGGTTTTCTAAGTCAGTGTTTCTGCAGGGATCTATTTCTGTTTGAGTTTGACACCACTTCTCTGAAGGATTTGCAGACAGGTAAATGGCATGGTTGACTCTGAGCCTTGGGAAGGATATCGTAGGGATTGTTTGGAGGATAGATTAGAGAGGGGGGAGACTGGAAGTAAGGAGATCGATTTAGAGGCCATTATAATAAGCTAGGTAAGAAGGGATCAAACCAGGGTATTGTCCTTGTGTGTGCAAAGGACAAGGTGGCTGGACTGGGCAACCAACTGAACGTATTTGGTGAAAGAAGGAAATGGGTAAAACAAAAATGACTTTCAAACCTGGATGACTGCTAAGATCAAAAGATCATAGCTTTAGATCTGGAAGGGAACTCAGAGGCCATTAAATCCAGAAGATCCACGATTGATTTGGCGTATCTATATATGATCTATGTAACACCAAGAACAATAGGAAATAATTGAGTTCAGAATAGCATATTTTGTAGGTTGAGATGAAGAGGGAGGGAATTTCAGGTGGGGGAAGTAGGGGACGGTCAACAAAAATGCCTGGAATTGGGAGACAGGATTTCTTATTCAAAGAACAGCCAGGAAGGCCACAGTTACTGGAAGTAAGAGTACATAGAGGTAGGACTGCTAGGTGGCACAGTGGAGAGCGCACTGGCTCTGCAGTCAAGAGGACCTGAGTGCAAATTCGGCCTCAGACACTTACTAGCTATGTGACCCTAGACAAGTAACTTGACCCAGATTGCCTCCCCCCACCCCCAAAAAAGTAATAGGACAATTAGGAAGAGAGGAGGGCTGGGGGGTGGGGGTAGAGTTCAATTTTGAATATGGTAGTATTAAGATGTTCACAACCTCTCAGAGCCCCCAAAAGATTTACTAAGAGAGTAATGGACAGGGCAAGTGATGATCTGCATTGGTAGAGGGAGCTTTATCATTTTGGGTTCTCTGTATCAATAGAATTGCTGATCTGTTTTTTAAACATGGTCTCATGATCTTTCAAGAGCTAAGCCTTACTCCTAAAAATGCTTTGATGTACATGCGTCTGCAAAGCAAGATTTACTTTACCAATCCCAGGGGAGAGAGAAGGAAATGAGGAAATTAACTAATTAGCTGTCTTCTATCGGCTTTCCTGCAGGCCAGTGTTGAGACCCTATCTTTCCTCCAAGATGGTGGGGTGGATCACTGACTCCCAAGCTGTATACTTACCATCAACAGGTACATATACCAGCAGGGCAGCTTGGTGGTATAGCGGATAGAGCACTGAGCTTAGAATCAGGAAGCTTCATCTTCATGATTTCAAATCCAACTTCAAACATTTACTAGCTATGTGACCTTGGGCAAGTCATTTAACACTGTTTGCCTCAGTTTCCCCATCTGTAAAATGAGCTGGAGAAGGAAATGGCAAATCACTCTAGTATCTTTACCAAGAAAACTCCAAGTGGGTCATGAAGAGTTGGACATGACTAAACAACGATTCCATCAGGTGTCGTATTTTTTTAATAATTAATTTATTTATTTTTAGTTTTCAACTTTCACTTCCATAAGACTTTGAGTTTAAATTTTCTCCCCCTTCTTCTCCTCCCCCCTCCCAAGATGGTATACAATCTGATATAGGCTCTATTTGTAGATTCATATTAAACATATTTTCACATTAGTCATAATGTAAAGAAGAATTAGAACTGATGGGAGGAACCATGAGAAAGAAGAAACAAAACAACAGAAAAAGAGAGCAAATAGTATGCTTCCATCTGCATTCAGACTCCAAAGTTCTTTCTCTGGAAGGCATTGTATTTTAAGTAGCACTAAGAAACACATCCATAAAAATAGCAGAGACAAAGTAACTCAAGGATCATTTAGACCCAATTCTTTTTCAGTGATGACATTCTCCTGCAGCTTCCCAACAGATCAGTTCCTACCATTCCAGTAATGACGTAGACTCCCTCACTTCTCAATTGGAGGCCTACCATAGTGGCTGAAGCAACCAAGCAGTGGTATTGGAGGAACAGGGTAAGAAGCATGGACCTGCATCATTTTTATACAGTAAGCAACATGAATCGAGAGAAGCTTATAGCTATCAGGACATGGCACTAATGAGAAATAAGCACCACCATGGGAAAAATTAAGGGTTTGACCAATTGCAGGAGGAGAACAGGCCTGTCTAATCAAGACTGAATTGGTAGTGGGTGGTAAGCACAAGGGGAAATAAAATTCAGGGCTACCAAATGGGGCCTGGGGAACAGTTCAAATTCATAAAAGAGAAATATTCTGTTGAAGACAATTCTCCTTCTTTTGGACCTCCCCAACCTAGGTTAGCTGACTGCCAAGTGAAAAGTTTCTCTTAAATATGTAAGCCAAAAGCGAACCACTGACTACTTTCACAAGTTAAAAGGCTAGACAATTTTTGCTTACCATTGACAAAAAAAAAGCCCACCAGAGAGGATGTGATAAATAATTGCTGCTTTCAATAAGACTGTGATAAGAAAATTCAGAACCTCTGCTCTAGACCATACTTTGAAATTTACTATTTTTTTCCCCTAAAGAGACCAAGCTCCCGACATGCCTTATTGGGATATGCCCTAAACAGAGCTCATTATGGATGATACAGGGTTTCCTTGATTACACCAGTAATAATTGTTTTTGTTTTTAATTTTATTTGTATGTCATAGTCATAGAATGATATACCCAGCCCGGGGTGGGGGGTAGAAAGAAATCCCTCTTTCCCTTGTCACATAGAAAAAAAATAATTGAACTAAACTCAGCAGCTGTATTTAAAAGTATTTGCAATGTTCTGCAACCACAGTCCTCTACCTCTCTATAGAGAGGGAAGGAATGTAGATCTCCTATCTGTTCTCCTACCAGAAGTGGGGTACCTGAGGCCTAGAGGCTACATGTGGCCCTCCAGGTCCTCAAGTGCAGACCTTTGACTGAATCCAAACTTCAGTTTGGAGTCTGGATTCAATCACAGGGATGCACTTGAGGACCTCGAGGGCCACATGTGGCCTGGAGGCTGAAGGCTCCCCATCCTGTAAGTGGTCATTATGAATTTTGCTCAGCTGTCATTCTTTAAGACATGTTCAGTCTTAAAGCCACTATCTACTGAATTCTATGTTTTGAGTTTTTTCAGCCTGTGTCAACTAGTAAGGAGTATTTCGTTTTAATCCAAGGAAGTTTTATTCAACAACAGATGGCCAAAAAAGAAAATCCCATTCAAAATACTTGGATTTCCTGAAAGCAAACCAAAGACTGCTACAAAAATTGGAAAGGGAGCCTCTGCCAGGTGGGGCAAAGCTAAACAGAGAGCTTCCTACCTGGAAGGTCAGCATTTCCCTTCTCAGTGGCACTTTGTAGGACAGGAGTTAAAGAGTCACAGTATATGCTCATAACCAGAGACCCTTTTATGTCTCTGTCTTAAAATTAAAAAACGATCCCGGAATTAAGTTATAGGCTAAAGCCAGTCCTGAGTCCTGAGAGCCCATTGTTAAATCTTCATCATGAGCATTTACATGTTGGAAATTGGCAAAAGCTACAAATCAGAGCTTGATTTATTGTTTTGTGGATTGTCTGGACTTAAGAAAGTAATGGAGAAAATTGTAATAATGCAGATTAAATGTGTGTCCTGCATACAATTTTTCTTTTTTTCAGACAGTTGTTAAACATTTACCAGAACAGTCCTGATTATGGGCCTAAAAAAATTATTTCAAAAAATTGGATCAATGGTGTCTAAGTCTGTTCTGGATTTTCAGCAAAAATAAGTTCCCTTAAGTTCCCTGACTGCTGTGGATTTGGGTTTTCTTCCGAGAAAACCCATTTTTTCGATGGGAAGCTTAATTCATACAAAAATGTTATTGTTTCAATTAAATGAGAAAATTGTGAAGCAGTTGGTAACATATATAAGACTAGAGGAAAATCAAAAGAAACACTATCTATCAATTGGCCGGCTTAAACCATGAAAATTCAAATGTATTGGGTGAATCTTTCTGAAAGATGTGATGGCTACAGTTGCCACGCACAGAAGCTGCCTAGCTAAATGTACATCCTTATACTCGAAGGGCTCCCCACAATCTTTTACCCCTTTACCTAAAATGAAAAATAATAACAGTAACAGTAAAATTATGTAACACTTTAAGGTTCCCAAAGCTTTTTACAAACTATCTTATTTTATCCTCAAAACAATCTTAGGAACTAGATACTATTATTAGTCCTATTTTAACTGTTGAAGAAACCCAAGCAGACAAAGGTCAAGTGACTTGTCCAGGGTCTCACAGCTAATACGCATCCAAGGCTGGATTTGAACACAGGACTTCCTGACTCCAGTCCCAGCACTCTAGCCAATGTACCAATGTATTACTCCCACTGAGCCATTATTTCAGCAATGTGGAAATTCTCTAGAACATCATCTTAACTCAGGTTTATGCAGCCCTTTTAGATCTACAAAGTTCTTTTCCTCACAACAACCCTGTGGGACGGGTAGTCCAAGTATCATTATCCCTGTTTAACAGATGAGAAAACTGAGGATTGGTGAGCTTCCCAAAGTCGGCTAGCAAGAGGGCCTGAACTCGAACCCCAAGTCTCGCGATTCCTATTTCAGCCCCAGGGCTCTTTCCCCTGTACCGTATTTCCTCTAATATCTAGCAGACCTCTCCAAAATGCCTTCCCCAAGGAAATTCATCACCTCTTTATCCTGCCTTGTACTCCCATCTCATCAGTACCCTCTACCCTTTGGCCTGTACCCTCTGACTGAAGGGCAGAGCCATGGGCTCTCAGGCCTCTGAGGAAAGGGCTCAGCACATTCTTCTCTCCATTTCCCGCTGCTTTTGGACTTCTCCACCCTGTCCTGGCACCAGGTACCTTCTCCCCTTTCCCTCCACTTTTCAGTTTCCTTCTGTGTGTTGTCTTCCCCCTTTAGAGTGTAAGCTCCTTGAGGTCAGGGGCTGTCTTTTTTTTTTAACTTAATTTGTATTTGTATCCCCAGCACTTAGCACAGTGCCTGGCAATTTAACTCAATTAAATAAACATTTATTAAACACCTAGAATGTACCAATCGCTGTGCTCATCGATGGGGATACAATTAAGGAAAAGAAAGACAGCCTCTGCCCTCAAGGAGCTTACACTCTAAATCAGGGAGACAACACACAAAAGAAAGAAGGGGGAACAACAGGGAGTACCCAGTGCAAGGGAATCTGGTTCCATGGAGTTGGAGTGCAGTGAGCTGAGAGTCCAATTTCTACCTTCTATAAAGGAAGGTTTTTGGAGGAATTTAGTCCTCTACTCTCCAGCCCTCCAATCAGAGAGAAGGCTGAAGGAGGCCTTCAAATAAATGCTTATTGACTGATAACACCTCCTGACCTTCTCAACCTTGCATAGCCTCATCCACAACGTCCCTAGGCAGCTAAGGCACCTGTCCCTTTACTGCCTGTGTGACCTTGGCAAAGTCATTGAACTCTATGGACTTCAGATTTCTTGTCTGTAAAACAAGAGGTTGTACTAAATAACCTCTAATTTCCCCTTCAGTTCTATATCTGTGAATCCTTTGCTCCACCCAGACCTGTGCACAAAATAGGTTTTTTTTTTCCTCCCAGAGTAGTCCAAAGAGGTAAGAAATGCATGATGATAATATCATCCCAGTCCAGACTATCACACTTGTTTTGGAGTTCAAGAATCCCAGAGAAAATTGGGGAAGGGGCTGAGATTGGCAAGGGCTCCAGTTAGGAGTCCTTGAGGCTGCTGGTGGTGAAAGGAATAGAGTTCTGAGTCTGGAGTCAGGAAGTTTCATCTTCATGAGTTCAAATTTGGCCTCAGACACTTACTAGCTATGAGACCCTGGACAAGTCACTTAACCCTGTTTGCCTCAGTTTCCTGATCTATAAAATGAGCTAGAGAAGGAAATGACAAACCAGTCCACTATCTCTGCCAAGAAAAGCTCAAATGGGATCACAAAAAGCAGACACAAGTCAACAACAACAACAAAGCTGATGAGAGGCAGGGCATGAGAGGAGTATATAGAACTAAGGACAAGAAGGAAGATGTCTGCCCTCCTGACTGAGAGGATTTTTTTCTTGTTCTCATTTTATTGCTCTCCTGTTACAGTTGGCATCTGATCTTCCAATAGTCTAGCTTCATACTTTGGTCTCTAAAAATGTGTTAATAGAAATATCCACAAATACATTGTTGGCAATGTTTCAACCAAGTGCCAACCTGAGATCAAAATGTAAGCAAAGAAAGACTTGCCCTAGAAACACCAGCCCCTGCAGACAACACAGAGGATGGGGTGATGTTGCATAAGCAGAGGGTGAGAAGCCAGTGTTTATGTAACAATGAACGAAAGCCAAATTCCTGGTGACGCAGCCAGAGCAGTCATATGCTCATTGCCCTGATGTCAAATCTATATGATTCACACAAACTGGCATGAGCATACAGATTTATATGTAAAGGCAAAGATGTTTACTGAACACTTCAAAGACAAACTACATTCTAAACATTTTTAAAACAAAGAATAACACACAGCTTAATAGTTAGTCTAGGCTTGTATCTATATGGATATAGATTTTTTATTCAGTCATTTCAGTCATGCCTGACTCTTTGTGGCCCTGTTTGGAGTTTTCTTAGCAAAGACACCAGAGTGGTTTGCCTTTGCCTTTTCCAGCTCATTTTAAATGACTTGCCCAGGGTCGTATAGCCATTAAGTGTCTAAGGTCAAATTTGAACTCAGATCTTCCAGATTCCAGGCCCAGTGCCACCTAGGCCTGAACAATCTGTTACAATATTTAACTCATTTAAAGCCCAGGGGAACTATTTCCGCTCCTCAGGTTCACAGGTTTTTCTCCTTAACAACTTTTGGTAGTCTAAATTAGCTGAAAAATTAGAAGTACAATTACAATCTCTCCAAGTCCCCAGATAGGAAAATTCCTTTTAAAAATTCCTTAAAATTCCTTTAAAAATTCCTTTGAAAATTCCTAAAAATTCCTTTTAAAAAATTCCTAAAAACTCCTAAAACCGAGGTTTGTCTCTTCGAATTAATTTGTATTTATATCTATCCCTAGTTAACCCTGGATCTCTCTGGTAGAAGTATAACTCCAGATACCAGAAACATTGAGGGTAAAAAAATCAGTATGGTACATTAGTTAGTCAATAAGCATTTATGGAGTGCTGTTCACTAGGCACAGGAATATAAAGAAAGATCACTTTGATAGCTGAGTGGTAGATGGACTAGACTGGGAAGAGACTTGAGCCAAGGAAAGCAACCAGGTTATTACAATAGTCCTGGCTGGAAGTGAAGAGAGCCTGCATGGGGGCAATATCAACGTCAGAGGTGAGAGGGGAGGCTTTATAAGAGATATGCTGTGAAAGCAGAATTGACAGGACTTAGCCATAGATTTGTGACATATGAAAAGTTGGAGAGACATAATTTCTGGTTAATTAATCATCTTATTAATTATGGCTAGCAAATAATTAATAAAAGGAAGGTCATTTGGTTTTCTCTCATAAACCAAAGACCCCTCATGGAGGCCTCTTGATGCTTACAATTGGAAGAGGAGGTAAAGAGGCAATCAACTCTGATTGGTTAACAATTGATGAGAGAATGAATATTATAATGAGAGGTAGATTTATTCTAATGAGGGCTGGGGGACATGACTTTGATTGTTCTTCTTACTCCCAGACCACCTCCAGCCTTGGGCAATCTAGACCAAGGGATCTACTCCTCAACCCAAGCCTATCTGAGTAGAACACAATGGGTCGGAATTCACCTAGATTAGATTCTCTTTGTAAGGTTTTTCTAGTTGAGTGGAGTAACAATTTCACTTAGAGAAGATGGTCCAGGTGGGGTAATTTTTGCGCAAGGTCAGTAACATCCTTCAAAGATTGGCTCTATTAATCTGCAGGAGTTTATTTTTGAATGTGGAAATAGAAAAAAAATCTTCATCTCATTTAATAATCAGTTATTAACATAAGTGAGAAATAACCATTTCTGTCAGATTGGATATGGGAGGTGAGAGTGAGGAGTTGAAGATGATACCTTGATTTTGAGCCTGGGTGATCATAAAGATGGTGATGCCTTCAGTATTAACAGGGAAGTTAAAAAGAGAGGAGGGTTTGGGGAGAAGATAGTGAGTTCAGTTTGGAGTATATGTTGAGCTTAAGATTTCTATAGGACATAATACTTCAAAGTGTCCAATAAGAAGTTATAGATGCAAGACTGGAAGTTAAGAGAGCAGTTAGGACTGTATAAATAGATCTTAGAATCATCTATATAGAAATAATAATTGAATAGATGTGAGCTAATGAGATCATCAAGCAAAATAGTATAGAATTATCAATTATATGCATGAACAGGCCCAGGAATTTGGAACCGCGCCTAAAAGCTATTAAACTCTTCATACCCTTTGACCTACTGATAACTCTACTAGATCTATTCCCCAGAAGAATTGAAGAAAAAGGAAAAGGGATCCATATGTGCAAAAATATTTATGGCAGCCCTTTTCACGGTGGCAAAGAATTAGAAATGGAGAGGGTGCCCATCAGTTGGAAAATGGCTGAACAAATTACACTATATGAAGATGATGGAATACTATCATGCTATGAGAAATGGAGGGGATGGTTTCAGAAAAACATGGGAAAACTTGAATGAACTGATGCAAAGTGAAGTGAACATAATCAGGAGAACAATGTATGCAATAACAATATTGTAAAGATAAAGATCTTTGAAAGTCTTAGGTACCCTGATCAACACAATGACTGACCTCAAATCTAAAGGCCTCAAGATGAAACATTGTATCCACCTCCACATAAAGAGCTGATGAACTCACAGTGCAGATTGATGTATATTTTTCTTCTTTTTTTTCTACTAAAGCAGGAATGAGTTTTGCTTGAATATGTTTCTCTTGACTGTACATATTTATAACAAGCTTTGTTTTTCTTTGCTTTCTCAACAGATGGGTTAGGCGAAGGTGGGAAGGAGAGGAAATAAAACTGAAAATAATGTAAAATTGAATTTTAAAAAAACAGCCAAAGAGAAAAAGGTAGAGAAAGAACAGACCTTTTCTTGGAACTTCCCTCGGTCAATGAGGAGGTGAGTGTAACAGCTGGCCTCAATCCAAGTCTTCTGCTACTAGATACTTGTAGGGCCATGGCCTACCTTAAGGTCTCCCTTCTCACAACTCAGTTACCCTTTCTCCTCTCACTGATTGTTCCTTAGCTCTTGGTTCTTTCCAGTTTATCTCCAGATGTTCCCACTCTTTCCTCTCCACTACCAGACCCTCAAAATCTCTCCTCCCCCGGATAATTGAATAACATGAATTCTGAACTAATCTCTTATTTTTATAGACAACTCACAACTGTTGACCAAGTTTCCTGAACCAGTCTGAGCTATTCCTGTCAATGTCACTATAAAGCATCCAAGGATTTTTCACTTAATGGAGTGTGATTAAATGGATTGAGACTTGTTATCACTTAATTAATGTATCCAAATATGGTCTAATCACTTTCAGTAGAGGTAGGACAATCAATGAACCCCTACATCCATATATGCTAATGAGGGTTTTGTGAATGTTTATTTTGAACACCTGTGGAGAGAGGAGAAGGGAAGAAGGAGAGAAGGTATCATGGTACAGTTGGAAAAGTACTGGATTTAGAATCAAAGGGTCTGAGTTGAATCCTAGATTCATCATTTACTTGCTAAGTTATTTTAGGCAAATCATTTAATTTCTCCGGGTCTCAGTTTCCTCATCTGTAAAAGGGCATTTGTAGTAGTTGACCTTTAAAGTTCCTTCCATTTCTAAATCTCTGATCCGATAATCTTATCTCCATTCCAGGGGTGGGGAACCTTAGGCCTCAAGATCACATGTGGCCCTCTAGGTCCTCAAATGCAGACCTTTGTCTGAATCCAAACTTCACAGAACAAATCCTTTGGGAACAAATCCTGTGAAGTTTGGATTCAGTCAAAAGGCTGCACTTAAGGACCTAGAGGGCCACATCTGGCCTGGAGACTGCAGGTTCCCTACCCCTGGATCATATCAAGCAACCCCCAAAGACCTTTCTTGAACATTGGACTCTGGGGAAAAGGCCCCTAAAAAATACAATACATACTCTGAAGTTACAACCCACAACTAGAAAGACATGAACTTATCTAGCTGAGTTGTAGCAGCATTGTCACATAATAGTAAGTGTTCAATTTGGATTCAGAAAGACCTAGTTTGAAATGTCTCCCAGAGGCTTAGTAGCTATATAACTGTAGTTACATCACTAAACCACTTTTGGGCGCATTCTACTCCTCTGTAAAACAGAAATAATAATATTATCTGACTCAGCGTGGTACTGTTAGAATCAAATAAGATAATGATGACCTAAAACAGCTTTACAAACTACAGAACACTATATACGTGTTACCTAGCAGGAGGAGCAACACAACACTTAGCACAGTGCCTGGCACGTAGTAGGTATTTAATAAATGTTTACACACATATAGAAATACGCATACGTATATATTTGCACATGAAACTATAAATCTATTGTGTACAACTTGCTATTTCTTTTAAATATGTAATAAAGTTATCATGTAAATTGTTTTTTCCTCCCTTTTTTTTCCCGCTTTCCTGCCCTGGAGATGGCTACCATTAGACATAAATATGTGTATATATACGTAAAATCATTCTATACGTACTTCTATTTATCAGTTCTTTCTCTAGAAGCAAAGAGTATCTTCCTTCATATGTCCTTTATAATTAATTTGGGTATTTATAATAGTCATAATGACTTGGTCGCTCAAAGTTTCTTAAAACAATATTGCTGTTACTGTATACGATGTTTTCTTGGTTCTGCACATTTCACTCTTCATTCTTTTGTGCAAGTTTGTTCATGTTTTCTCTAACATCAACGAGCTCATCATTGCCTATAGATCCATCTCAATCATAGACCACAACTTGTTCAGCCACCAATAAATAATTATAAATAAATGTTTATTGACTAGCAGCAGCAGCACAGCACTTAGCACCCTGCCTGGCATATTTATTGTTCAGTCATCTTTTCAGTCTTTTTGGACTCTTTGTGACCCCATTTGGGCTTTTCTTGGCAAAGATCCTAGAGTGGTTGGCCATGTCCTTCTCCAGTCCAGCACATAATAGGTGCTTAATAAATGTTTATTGACTAGCAACAGCAAAAGAGCACAGGGTTTGGAATCAGGGGGCCTCCTAGGTTCTACAAGTTCCTACCTATGTGATGGTGGGCAAGACACTTTCTGTCTTTGGGCCTCAGTTTCCTCATCTATGAAATGAGGGTGTAGAACTAGATGGTACCTAAAATATGCAAATGGACAACGAGCTGGATGAAGAATTGGAGGCAAGAGAGTTAAATTACCTTTGAGAAATTACAAAGTTTGTTTGATGACCCCAGATTCTCCTTAAAACAAAGACCTTTTTTTCCACACTCTACCTATAATATTGCATGACTAGGGTCATGAAACTAGTGTCCAAGGAAATAAAATTGAGGACTTAAAAAAGGGCAACAGGGAGATCCAGAATGGGCATGAGCAGGCTTGCAAGCAAGAGAAAAGGGGGGATGCTATCAAAGAAATGTACAAGTGGAAAAGGAAATGGGCTGGTCATATGGTAAGAGTGCCAACCAATCAGGGATAATAGATAGCCTACATGTTCCACTGACATGCTTGCAATATCCACAGAACTCAAGGAAGGCCCCAAACTCACCCTATGGTGAACATATAGAAAGATAAAGACATGAATCACATAGGCGGGCCAGCTTGGATAGGTTGCTATCTGCATTGTGGAAGGGAGTAGGCACATCATTGAGATCACAGATACATTGAAATACTAGTGTAGTCAGTGTCTTAGCCAAAGAAAAATCCTCATCTGAAGACTACTCCTCTGATAATGAACCTCTTACCACCTAGCCAGGCTCGTCTTCAAATGACAGACACTCTGTCCCTTAATAGTCTGTCCCTCACTCAAAGCCTTTCTTATTTGTTAGAACCTCCCAGATTTTAAATTAAAGCCAATACTTCCTTATCAAGTCTCACAATTCTCATGCTCTGAGTGGCTACAAGGATGGATCACTTCCAAGTCTTTCACAGTTAAATGGGAAAACAAGTGTGACAAAAATTACCATAAAAAATAGGTTTTCAAGTTACCTTAGTCCAGATGTTGAAAAATATGGCAAAGATGGTAACATTGTGTTTAAAACATTGCTGATTTTAGATAGTGCCCCAGATCATCCAATCAGGAGAGTAGGCTCAAACTTAATGGTAACAAGGCATTTGTGTAGAGAATACATATGACCAAGGGTACCTTCCAACTCCTGGCCCCAGAAATCCTTTTCTTTCTTGATGGAGTCCTGTAGAGGTTCCCCTTCGGTATCTCTAATGGACTCTAAGGGTTGATGCCTATCTAACTTCTCTGTCACAAAGGGTCCCAGTTTCTAAAGCTACCACCATCCTAAGATTTCTTCATAAGTGTTTCTTCTGTCATTGGCCACTACTACTCCAGCACTCTGTCTAATGGTTCTAAAGAATCCCCTGATCACCTGGGTACTGACCTCCCAGAATCCTCTTTCACTTAAGATTAAAGAACAAATAGGATGAAAGAGAGGCACCATATGCTCATGAACACATGGTGGCCAGGTAGGGAGAATGTAACTTGTTAATGGCTCCCCCATCTAGCAGCTCACAGCAGCTCCCTCCCCCCCACCAGAGAGAAAAAAAACAACCTTAAAGACCCTTTTCTCTTTTGTATTCAAATTTATCTCTACGTCTACTGAGTCATCAATTCTCCTGCTCTACAACCAATTAGAAGACTTTTCGTCATCATACCATACCAATCCCCAAGTAACTCTTAGAGACAACCTCTCCAAAGTTACTTTTGTTGGCTTGGAATCAGTCATGGAATATTTTGTTCAAGATAATCAACTTGAAGGGTAAATTTGAGCATGTTCTAATAAATGGTCCTTGCTGGCCAGTCTCCCCCCAATTATGTTATAAAAAATTAAAAACTTAACAAAAACCAAGCCCCCAAAGCTCACTTCTTCGGTGGATTTTGAATTGCAAGAAAAGAGACTGCTACATATATAATAATTATAGTTAACATATAACATTTTAAAGTGTACAAAATGCCTTATACCCATGATCTCCTTCGATATATTTTGCCTTACACCAATGCTTCCACAAAAATCTATTTGGAAAGGTCCATCATGATTACTTAGGTTGAGAAAAAACCCGCCAGCTTGTATTTACAAATTGTGATTGATACCAGCCTGGCTTTTATTTAACTTTATTAATGATCTGGAACAGAGAATAAAAATCAGACTGAATAGTCAAAGCTATATGAATAATAAGCTGAATAGAAAGTTTGGAATTCTGAGAAGGATCTCTGTGTATTCAATCATTCAAATTCGTTTATTTTCTAAGCTCAGAAAAATTGGTGTTGCTTAAGCTGAGAGAAAGTATACGAAATCCTTGACGTTCAGAAAGGTAAGAAAAATTTTGGAGACCTTTTTAAACAAAGGACAACTTGGGCATTTGGGGCCAAATCTGCCTTATTTAGTCCAGACTCACCCCAACTGATCTTACATAAGTATGATGGAAGAAAGTGCCCAGCACTTGAATAGGAGAGAAGCAGGTAATAAATCACCAGGCAAAGATTTAGCACCGGAGAGCTCTAATTAAGGAGATTAACCACCTGAGCTGGAGATACTGCAGAGTAAGAGACACACTTACCATCCTTGCTCCCCAACTACTAAAACCGATAGTATCGACCTATAGCTTGGAAAACAGAGAACTTTTTAGTCCTGCCTGAGAAATAAGGGCTCTCAACATGAAGTTTGGGTGTCAATCTCTTCATGGGGGAGGAACATTTACCCTCCCACTGGGACAAAATGAACATGTTAACAACCATAGATAAATGAATTTCTAGGTGTCTAATCCCCTAGCCTCATCAAAGCAGCACTTTCAGCTTCCCACTTTGAATGAGAAATGGAATTAGAAACTTAAACATTATTAATCGAGGAAGCAGAGTAGAAGCTTAGGCCCATGCCAGCTTGTAGGCCTTGAATCCATGTCTTCTGGATATCTAAGTCCAACACTCCATGAGTGTGGCCCTGCCGCCACTAAAACCTTATTAGGGTTAGAAAATAAAAACAATAGCTGGTGTTTGTATGGCTAAGGTTTGCAAAGAGTTTTACATACATTATTTTTCTGTCACTTTATAGTGAATGCTTGTTCTTCCAGTGGTATAAAAGGTTAGGCAAAGGACTGGTAAACAGGAAGAGGAATTATTCTCTCTTGGTTGGCTCTGTCATTTATGTGGGTGTTGCCACTCATTCTCAACTCCTGCTTTTAGGGTCTTTAGTCAACGCCCTCAGTTCTGACCCTCAGAGGGATTGGTTTCCTTCAGAGTTACATGGGATAGCAAAGGGGCCAGAGGTGCCTGAAAGCAACTGGCCTTAGCAGAACTAATTTCAGTCCATCCCCACCTGCCTACCCCAGGGACTGCTACTGGCATCATTTGTCCCTTAAGTTCTCTTGGTCCATTTAGAAGAGAAATTCACAAATAAGAACCAATAAAATCTCTTTTCCATCTAGCTCCAAATCCCCAGGCTAGAAAAGTCCTTAGCAGTTTTTAAAAAATCTATCACTCCCTTTCCCTTGGATACATTCACACCTATTTTTCACTTACTGTCCCCTATGACTGAGCTGCTCACCAGCCTCACTTCTTGGTTTGCTTAGAGACTCAGCTTAAATCTCACCTACAGGAAACCTTTCCCAGTCCCTCCTCCCCCCATAGCTAGCGCCTTCTCTCAGAGATTACCTTCTACTTACATGATACCTATATTGTGTATATGATTTTTTTGCATGTTGTCTCCTTTATTACAATGAGAGCTTCTTGAAGTTAAGGCCCATGCATTTGCTTTTCTTTGTTTCCCTGGCACTTAGCATAGAACCAGGCACATAAGTCATTAATAACTGCTTGTTGACTGACTTCTGGCTGCCGGTAACCCCAAAAGGCACACACAGAGATAAGTCAGTACAATAACAATGACTCTGCAGGCTTAGAGTGGTTTCCTTTAAAGCAATTAGCAAAACAATGCAAAGAGGCTCTTTCCAAAGAAGGGTCCCATTCGTCTCTCTACAGAGACAACAGGGTGGAGGGAAGAGAGAAGGGAGAGGACAGGAGAAGAGGCAGTGTCTGAGACTGTAAAATTTTCCCAGTTCTATCTGTCTCTGCAGCGCCAGAGAAGCAGACTCAGGTTCCACTTGGTATCGCCCAGTCCTGAAAGTAGAGTCTCAGAATCTTCTTTTCCTCCTCCTCCTCCTCACAGCACAGCTGAAGTTTCTGGAGGACCATCCACTCTATGGCAGGAGTGGGCAAGAGGCCGAGCTGAGCTAGCACTGAAGCTCCTCCAGGGTGGGCACTGTTGGAACTTTCCACGTGTTCCTCTCGTGCTTGCTCACTTCTCTCCTGGAAGATTCAGCTATATTCTTTATTTAGGGCTGGGGAAGGGAAACTGGTGTTATTAGAATTATGTTATATTAGAACTAGTTATATTAGAATTATGACCAATCTGAAACCTCAGTGTTTCAAACAGAATGTAGCCAAAGGGCTACAGTGGACACACAATGGAGGATTGACGCCCACCAGTAGACACTGTTGTCCGGTGTCCTGCTTCGTCTCATTTGAGTTTCACGATAACCCTGTACAGCTACTTTTGTCCCCCATTTTATAGGTAAGGAAACTGAAGCTCAAAGAGCTTAGTCAACTTGCCCAAGTTCACATAGCTAATAAGCATAAGAAGGCAGAATTTGAACTCAGTTCCGTTCTGAATCCAAATTCAGCACTTTCATAAGCCAAATTTTCTAGGATGGGTAGGCAAACTATGGCCTGACTGTTTTTGTGTCTAAAAACAGACAGCGGAGGAGAGGTCTTGACTCATGGCTGAATTGGAGTTAAGTGAAGCAGAGTTATGCAAAGCCATCGGCCTCACTCTCTCTTCCAGAACCATCCAACTCCAATGGCAGGACAAAAGTCAAGACAGCTGGCAATGGCCCAGGATGCACTAGTCGATCTTGGAGTCTTTGATGGCTGACTAAGCTCCAGGCACTCCACAACACTTGCTTCAACCGCCTTCCTGGCCTTTGGCCCAAATTGTTCTCCTTTGCTCATTCTGCCAAGGGAAGTCTTCACATGCTTGGGGTAGATATCCCCCTAATTCACTAATGGGTTGAGGTCTGTTTGCCCTCAGCCTATTTTAAGCCATCTGCCAAGATGGTTTTATGAAGGTGTGGCCACTGCACATGCTATAGCTTCTTGGAGCCACAGGTGAGAGTGCCAGCTGGACACCAAAGGTGGATGAGCAGCCCTGAAAAGAGCTTGGGCGCACCCTCGCCCCAGAGGTGCTAGTCCTCCTGAACACCCCAGGCACCCCATAATGATTATTAGCAGTTAACTAAAATAATCAAAAGCTTCTGCCATTTTAAAAAATCCTACCATCTGTAAAATGAGCTGGAGAAGGAAATGGCAAATTGCTCTAGTATCTTTGCTAAGATAACCCCAAATAGGGTCATAAAGAATGAGACATCACTACCTAACAAGATACCTCATGAACTTCATTATCTCCCTCCTCCATTGTTCAAAATGTCTCAGTAGCATCATCCACTCTTTCCTCCTTGCCTCTGGTCACAGGATAAAGAAAAATATCGTTGGTGGCAGTGTAATATATTACAACTTGCCCTGACCCGGGAAAGGGAGGACCTGGGCTCAAATCCTATCTCTGATGCTTACTATGTGAATGACCTTGGGCAAGTCACTTAAGCTACTGGACCTCAGTTTCCTCATCTGTAAAATAAGAGACCTCAGATGATCTTTGAGATCTCTTCCATACCTAAATCTGTCATCCTATGATACAACTTCTTAGGAAGGTCAAACTCTTCACCTATGCCTTTGATAAAATTCCCTCTTGGCTCCAGCAATCCCCTCCTTCCTCATGCATCTTCAGATTCTCCCTTGCCACTGTTTTCTCTCCATTGGCCTACAAACATTCTCAAGCTTCCCAAATCTCTCCCCACCTTATCGCTTCAAAAAAAAAAAAGCCTTCCCTAGACTCTTCTGCACAGCTAGGTAGTACAGTGGACAGCGTGATGGGCCTAAAGTCGAAAAGATGAATCTTCCTGAGTTCAAATCCGGCCTGAGATACTTACTAGCTGTGTGACTCTGGGCAAGTCATTTAACCCTGTTTACCTCAGTTTCCTCATCTATCAAATGAGCAGGAGAAGGAAATGACAAACCATTGGCGTATCTTTGTCAAGAAAACTCCAAACTGGGTCACAAAGAGTCAGACACTATTGAAAAATGACAACAACAAAGACCACTCTACCCCCATTCAGTTTCTAAACTAGCTCTTGTCTCCGTTACCCAACTAAACTTTTGGAAAAACTTCTCCACTAATACCTTTGTTTCCTCATGAGCCATTCTCTCCTTAGTCCCTTCTTAAAAGACTTCTCCTCCCAGACTACACTGATCAACTGAAATAACTTTCTCTAAGAGTTGTCCATGATCCCTTAATGTTGAAGTCCTATAGAGATTTTTTAAGTCCTCATCCTTCCTGAAGCATTTGACACCATTAGCTGTTCCTTCTTAGATGCTACTAGGCTTCAGAACCGCCAAAATCTCTCGATCCTCCTACCAGTCAGTAAATAAACATTTATTAAGTGCTTACCAGCGGCAGGCACTGTGCTAAACACTGGGGATACAAAAAAAGAGGCAAAAGATAGTCTGCCCACAATCTGACTTCCACCCATCGTTTCTAGCGTAAGTCATGAGCCATTCATCCCTGGAGTCACAGCAATCACTACGTTTGGGCGGGGGGGGGGGGGGGGGGGGGGGGGGGGGGGGGGGGGGGGGGGGGGGGGGGGGGGGGGGGGGGGCTATTTTGATAGAGTAAGTACTTCTTAGGTGGCCAGAGTTCCCTTGGAGATCAGCCTTTAAAATCAGCTTAACTTTGTTTACAACTTTATTAGCTGATCAGCTGAGGAGTATGTACCTAATAGATTTTTTTCCTTTAAAAAATGATGTCTTTTGTTTTTACATCACATACCTTGCTCTTCCCTCCCCCCCCCCCCCCCCACTAGGAGCTTTCCTAAATAACAAAGGTTTTCGAAGGGGGAGGGAAGAGGGTAAGGAGGAGCATTTAATTAAAAAGTAAAACATTTAATGGAGATTAAAACAATTTGCAAATGAATAGAATAATCTCACCTACATTCCTCAGGGAATACAATCTAATCCTACCTTTTCTCCCCCAATCTACTTGTGTATTGAGGGTATGTAGACTACACCTCGGGGAATAGGGGAGGGCTAGCAAAGTCTCTGGTGTGAGTCTAGATGGGCCAGTCTACCCATGGAGCACCTGAACCTACTCGTGGTCTTTCCACCTTTCCACAACAGACTTCACACACTCCTCCATGGGCTAGTCTACCACCTCAATAGAAAACTGCTTGCTCCTGGTTGGCGCCATGGCTCCATACTGACTGCTTCTCTGCCTTCTGGTCTCTTCCATTACCTTGTCCCAGCCATCTCTGTATCCCTGCTGACACAATCACCCTCTGTCATTACAGACACTGAGCCTCACAAAAATCCAATCGGCCTACCTCATAAGAAATGGGATTCTTAGTTGGGCTGTCTAGCGTTTGCTACACAGCACTCTGGAAAATGGCAATGCCTCATCATCTAAACTGAATTCCAATTTATCCCAAATAAAAAAAATCCACCTAGTAGAGTCAAGCAAATCTCTTCTCTGGATAATAGCTTTTTACATACTTGAACACAATGCATGTCAATCAAACAAGCCTTTATTAAAAACCTACTATGTGCCAGGTCCTGTGATAGGAGCTTGGGATTCAAAAACGCTTAATAGACTTATATTCTTAAATGTTAAGAATTCTCTAGGTCAAACAGCCCTAAGTTTTTCAACTAATCTTTGTATGTCATGTTCTGAAGATTATCCTTTCCTAGATGCTCTATGCATGTCAATGGCCTTCTGAAAACATGGAGCCCAGTTCTTTTTATTGTAGCAAAGAATTGGAAACAAAGTTGGATATATGAACATAATTGAATATTATTATTCCACAAGACATGTCAAAAGGGGATAGTTTCAGAGAAATCTGAGAAAACTTTTATGAACTGATGCAGAGTGAGTAGAACAAGGAGATCAATTTGTGCAGTAATAATGATAGTGTATAGAAAAAAAAACAATTTTGAAAGACATAAGAATTATGACCAATCTGAATCCAGATTGAAACAAACCATTTGCTCTTTTTTTGTTGTTTTTGGTTTGTTCCTTCTTTCTTATAGTTCATTCCATCGGTTATAATTCTCCTTTACAATATGACTAATGTGAAAATATATTTAACGTGAAGGTATATGTAGAACCTATATCAGATTGCATGCCGTCTTGGGTGAGGAGGGGAGGGAGGAAATTTGGAACTCAAAAGCTTGTAGAACTGAATGTTGTAAACTAAAAATAAATAAATTTAAAAGAAAAAAAAAGAATTATGACTAGTTTAATGATCAACCATGACTCTGGAAAACCCATGATGAAGCATTTTACTCATCTCCTGACATCAAGGCATGGACTCAAGACACAGAATGAGACATACATATTTGGTCATGGCCAATGTGTGGATTTGTTTTGCTTGACTATGCTTTTTGGATTATGAGAGTTTTTGTTTTTTTCTTTTTATTTGTGGGGAGAGAGATTGGGAAGAAAAGGAAAGTTATTGATAGTATTTCCCAAAAAGAAAAAAAAAAAAAGAGGGCACTGAAGCATTTTTTAAAATGCACAGAAGAGAAATTCATAAGGAAACAGACAAGCAGGATATTTTAAAGCAGCATGTTGAATTTATTATATGTTTTTTAAAAAGCAAGCTACATGTAATAGAGATTCATGGTTTCATATATTCATTCTCTTTCTGTTCTATTTTATATATGGAAATATTCTTTTTGGAAGATTATTTTTAGAATTAAAAATATATACTTAAAGAAAATATGGTACCAGACTGAATAAGTTCTTCAAATATGTTGTGATGAAAGTGATCAAACCACTTCTCCAGGCTCAATGTCTCTTATTTTTTACTTTTCAAGTT
The DNA here is from genome assembly GCA_028646595.1 of Phalanger gymnotis. Taxonomy (NCBI): domain Eukaryota; kingdom Metazoa; phylum Chordata; class Mammalia; order Diprotodontia; family Phalangeridae; genus Phalanger; species Phalanger gymnotis. Next base: position 94,569,719 of record CM053627.1, on the reverse strand, counting down.
GATGCTTTAAGCCTGTGCATGACTTTATATGCATCTCTTTCAAATTTGCATCTTACTAAGCTTGGCTCATCAGCCAGACTTTTTTTTTTTTCTGTATTCTGGTTTTATAATACAATGTTTTAGCTATCACTTTCAGCTCTTTGTCATCTGTAAATCTGATGAGCATCTATGCTTTCATCTAAATCATTGATAAAATGCCAATGGATCCAGGGCAAAGGACAGATGCTTGGAACACTCAACAAGAGACATTCCTCCCAAGTGACATCAACCTGTTAATGATTACTCTTTGGAACCTGTGACTTATGAAGTTCTGGAGTCTACCTCAAGACTGTCATCTAGCCTAAACCTTTTTATTTCATCTTGAAGGATACCATGACATATTTCCTCAAATACATTGATGAAGTCCAGGCATATTGTATCTATAGCGTTCCTGATTTACCAGATTAACAACCCTATCAAAAAAAAAAGGTACTTGTATTTGTTGAACATTACCTACTCTTGACAACACCATACAAACTCTTAGAGGTCATGACTTCTCTTTCTTTATGGGCATAAGGCATCCTGTTACTAATAAGGACTGAACCTGTAATTTTACTAATATGGGGAATTCCTAAGTGAGGAAACTATGACTATGAAGGTTGGCATTTTCTCTGTCCCTTATAGTCATAGAGAGTGGCCTAGGGCAATAAAAAGTTAAGTGACTTGCCCAACATCACACAGTAAATGTTTGAGGTTGGATTTGAATCCACGTCTTCCTGGCTTCAATGCTGATTCTCTAACCATAATGCCATGCAGGCTCCCAAATTATTTATACACTTTAGAATTTTAGAAAGTCAAATCCACTGACCTATGCTTTCATCTTTTCTTTAAAAAAATGGGATGCAGCAACCTTCCCAAGATCTTTCAAAGATCACTTATTACTAATAAGGAATTACATCTGCTCTTTTTTTTTTTCATTCTCTCAGGTGAATTGAACCTGTTGAACTCATAAAAGGCAGTATTGTATAATGGAAAAAGAAAACCTGGGTTCAAATCTGACTTCAGATACCTACTAGCGTGACCATGGGCAAGTCACTCGCCCTCTCAGAGCCTCAGACTCCCCATCTGATAAACAAGATTCATAATATTTATACTACTTATTACATGGGAGAGTCATGAGGAAAGCACTCTGCCAAACTTATAGCTCTATGTAAATACTGTTGGTGTTGTTGTTAGGGACAGTCATTAGTTTTCCCAATTCTCTATCCCCTGACTTGTCTCTAGGTTCATCTACATATTCTGGGTTTTTTTTTCTGTCCTTACCAATCGAAAGATCACTGTCCTTAGCACAGAAAATGGAAGCCAAACAGTCCTATCTGCCATAAGCAGAAGAGTTCTCTCTCTTTTTGTCTCCTTCTTGGTCCCTATGTAACTAAAACAGTTTTTTTAATGACCTTGGTATTTACAGCCAGCCTCAGTTTGGTCCGAGCTTTCGTGCTTTTCATTCTCATCATATATAGACTTGTCCTCCAAGAAATTTGATAAACATCTAAAAAGGAAAAGGCGACTAAAAGGAGCCAGCCTGGCTTCTTCTAGAACAACCACACCAGACTAACTTTGTTTCTTTTTTTTTTTTTTTTTGAGCAAGATGACTAAACTCGTCAGTGAGAAGATACACTTTACCTAGACTTTAGGAAAACTTTTGATAAAGTTCATCACACCATTCTTATAGGTACTTGTCAGACTTCTCTTTAATGATCTGTTTTACTATTTTCCCAAGTACTCTGGGGTCAAACTCACATGCCTATAGTTTACGGACTCTGTTCCCTTCCTAGGCTGAGACACTGACTTTTCAAATATCACTGACAGAGGCTCAGCGATCACACCAACCAGCTCTTTCAATATCAGAGAATATATATAGTACATCTGGGCCACGAGATTTGTATTCATCAAGCTGCCTGGAGGCTACCAGGTGGCATTAAGTGGTACGGTGGCTAGAGTGCTGAGTCTGGAATCCGGAAAACTTGAGTTCAAATCTGAACTCAGACATTTACAACTCTATTACCCCGGGCAAGTTACTCAACTCGTTTGCCTCAGTTTCCTCAACTATAAAATGGGCATAATTAGCATCTACCTCCCAGGGTTGTTGTGAGGATCAAATGAGACCGTATTTGTGAAGCAGTTATCACAATGGCTGGCACATAGTAGGCACTTAATAAATGATTGCTTCCTTCCATGGGGGCAGCTGGGAGCTCCTTTACTATCATCTTACTTATCCTAAGCATCAATTCCCTATTATTCTTTTTTGTTTTGTCATTTCCAGTACAAAGGTCATTCTCCTCGGCAGACAAAACGGAAGTAAAATGAAATGATGTATCGTTGCCCTGTCTCTGTAGTCAGTTGTCATCGTCTCCTAGCCCTTCTTCAACCTTCCTTTTTCTCTCAATGCAGTTTAAAATTAAAAACACTTTTGGCTGCCCTTAGCTTACTTCACCAGCTTGAACTCATTCTGAGTGCTAGAATTCTGGCTATTATCGTTTTACAGGGTTCATCCTATTGGCTAGCCTTGCTTTCATCTTCTTTATGCTTCTTTTTAAAATCCAAGATGATTGATAAGTTTCTCATGTGTCCATGTTGGTCTTTTTAGACAAATCCCATTTTTATTCCTTTTTGGAATTGTTTTCCCTTTGGGTCTTTATGATTTCATTCTTGAGCATCTATCATCCTATCGCACCTCCACAATGTCCTTCTAATTGCTATCATCCTTCTTACTTTATTCCTCATATATAGTTTAATTTTATTATTTTATCAAGAAATTTCAGGAAAAAGATCTAATCATGTCATGCTCAAAAATCTTCAGTGGCTCCCTATTGTTTCTCAAGTTAAGTTCAAACTCCTTGGCCTAGTGTTGAAGACATCTCATTCTGATCACCCTAACTTTCCAAACTTATCTCATGTTACTCCTACATACAATCAATCAATACACATTTATTAAGCCCCTACTATATGCCACACACTTTGCTAAGTGCTGGGGATATGAAAAGAAGCAAAAGATAGCCCCTGCCCTCAAGGAGCTTATAGTCTAACATTGGAGACAATGTACAAACAGCTATATATATATATATATATATATATATATATATATATATATATATATATATGCTATGTGCGGGATAAATCAGAAATAATTTACAGAAGAAAGGCATTGGAATTAACTGGGTTTGGGAGAGGCTTCCAATGGAGGTAGGATTTTAGTTGGAACTTAAAGGAAGCCAAAGCTGCCTCAGTGGATAGAGTACTGGGCCTGGAGTCAGGAAGACCCAAGTTTAAATCTTGCCACAAACACTAGCTGTGTGACCCTGAGCAAGTCATTTAACTCTGTTTGCCTCAGTTTCCTCATCTGTAAAATGAACTGGGAAAGGAAATGGCAAGCCACTTTAGGGTCTTTGCCAAGAAAACCCTAAATTGGGTCACAAAAAGTCAGATACGACTAAAATGACTGAACAACAGTAACCTCAGTAATCTGAGGGAGAAGGGAGAACATTCCAGGCATAGAAAACACTCTATATTCTAGTCAATTAGGATTACTTGCTTTGCCTCATACATGGCCTACACTTTCCTACCTCTATGCCTTCACTATGTATCTTTGTTTGAAATACTTGCTGTCCTTGGAATGTCCTCCTTCCCTTTCTTTGTTTGTTGAATTCTTATTTATCTTGTAACTTCAGATCGGATGCCATGTTCTCCATAAAGCCTTGGTAATATCTTTCCTCTTCAGACCTCACACTGCATTGTATTTTTCTGTATTTAGTATAATATATTGACATAGGAGCTTCCTTAAAGTCTATTGAGTTTAATTGGATTTCAACACATCTAATATTATGTATTTATTATTTACATTTGTGTCCTAATTTGTATATCTCCTACTACCTAACAGTATTCTTTGCATACAGTAGATGCTTCAACATTCATTGACTTGAAATGGTTTGAGTGATGTAGGGAAAAGGGCAGCAGCAGCACCCTCCAATGGCATTTTTACTCATTGAATGCTAGAGCTAGAGTACTAAATCTACCCCAGACTCATTTTACAGATGAGGAAACTGAGGCCCAAACAGTTGAGGTGACAAAGTCATAGCCAAACAGAAAGTTAGCAGTAGAGCCAGTCCTCAATCCTAAACCTTTCAATCCCAATCTAATGTTCTTTCCCATAGAGCCTATGTAACCCTACCCCCTAATAAGATCACATATGTCAATTATAGTTCAAAGTCCACCTGTCCATTTTGTAGAGCTGGTTTGGGTAACCCACTGGAGGATGCCAAGAGCAAAGGCTGTATGCCAATTACAAACTAGGGTATCCATCTGGAACAAAATTATTACAGTTTAAAGCCCTGAAGGAAATGATTCATAAGGAAAGAGGAAGGTAACTGTGACTGTGTGGTCACCTGTGCCTTATGTTAATTGAAGATTTCAATCAGAGTCGGCCACCACAAAATAATGACGTTTGACCTTGATGCCCCTAGCCACCCCATTATATATACTAATTTTTCTTCTTTGGTGCCCTTTGTTCCTCCTTCTGGCATCCGACATCCTAGTAAAATTGTACCCATCAAAATCTGCCTTTTAAAAAAGGAGCTGAAACCTTCCACATTGAGGGATAAGCAGGGTCATAAGAATTTTAGAACTGGAAAGGAAGCTTAAAGATCACTCAGTCCAATCAACTTTTTTCCAGCTGTTTTTATATCTTTTTTTTCCATCACCTAGATTTTCCCCCATGTCCACCACCCTCTTCACTCTCCAAGGGAGCCATACCTTATAACAAAGACATTTTTAAAGAAAAGAGCAAGAGGAAGTGAAAAAAATTTAGCAAACTAATCAATACATTTTTTTAAAAAACTAACATAATGCGGCAGCTAGGTGGCGCAATGAATAGAGCACCAGCCTTGGAGTCAGGAGGACCTGAGTTCAAATGTGACCTCGGACGTGTGACCTTGGGCAAGTCACTTAACCCCAATTGCTCTGCCTTCCCCCCTAAAAAAAAAAAAAGAAGAAAAAAACTGACATATTTCACACCCAACAACCCATACATTTTTAAAAAGAAATAGAAACTCAAGAAGGTGAAGTGACATACAACCAGTTAATGGCAAAGTGAGGGTTACACCCAGTCTCCTGCCTCCTAGATCAGCGTCCTTTCCTTTCTCCAATAAAAACTTACAATGCCACTTCCTTCCCCAACCCCTTCAAAAGGTTATTTGCTTTTTAATAAAATTAATCTTCAGCAAAAAAGGGAAAAAAATCTAAAAGTGAAATTTCAGGAAGGAGAGGATGTTGGAGGGGGGCAGGGTAGAAGTGGGAAGTGGTGGTGTGATATCAGCCAATGAGCCCTCTATCAAAAGGTAACTGAGATGAGTTGTTAATAGCAAGGGAGAAAGACGCAAGGAGATGGGCCCAAAGGAATACGACTAGAAGACAGCAAGTCACTTGAAACTGAAAAAGCAAAATTAAGCTGCACATGAAAATTCCCTAATGGAGAGAGCAAAGAGATTATAGAGAGTCATCAAGGGAAGGCTCTAAGTGCTGCAGCCCCTGAGTCATTCTCCACTAAATCAGAGATGGCACTTAGGAGGACAATTCAAGGCCTGAGCCTGCATGGTCCCCCTGGGGCAGCTAGTTGATGACTATTATGGCCAAATGACTCTAAAGATTTTTTTTTAATTATATTTCCCTTTTTGGTTTAGCATAGGGCTTTGTCCTCATTCTCTTGGGATGGCTCACTGACAGAATCTCTAACTCTACATATCCCTTGACACACAACCCTCCAATCCTTTCCCCATCACAGCCTCTCCCCAATCTCTCCTTCCTAACAATCCTCCGCTTTGGGTCCTATCTCTACACTGGGGCTCTTAACCTGAGATCCATGGATAGATTTTTTTGGAGAGAGTGAGGGGTTGTAAACTTGGATAAGGAAAAAAATTATATTTTCACTAACCTCTGGGATTTAGCATTTCATCAAATATTTTAAAATATTATTCTGAGAATGAGTTCATAGGCTTCATCAGAATGCAAAAGATATCTCTCTCATTCCTCCAGCCTCGCACAAACACACACGCACCAATTAAAAAACTCCTACTATACAGGGAGGTCTTCTTTTAAAATGGCTACCAGACTAATGTTATACTGCTACTCCCCAGCAAGGAAGGGAAATTTGGCCTTCATGGATATTATAGCTAAAAATAGAACCATTCCAGCTAAAATGAGCCCAGGCACGTAAACAGTCCTTTTAGCATCAACAGACTTTCAACCTTCAGAGCATTTATTTCACATGAGTTCTACCAATGGCTGGGATTTTCCATTTTCAGTGCAATAACAATTCAGCTTTCTCTTAAATCTTTAGGATGTTATTGCGTCTTGGAGGGTTACCAAGGATGATTTATGGCCACTGGTTTTCATCCTCATCATTTCTATGAATTATTCAGGATCCTAGGACAAAATACCTGCGACAAGCACGCTGCTTGCTCCCCTGAAATTTAATACTCACATGCCACTGTCAAGCCACGTTACAAGGAAAGATCATCTTACCTTAAATCTTAGAGCCCAGAAGAAAGACACAAGAGGCAGTGTACTTCAATGGGAAGACCGCAAGATCTGAAGTCAGGAACCTTGGGCTTGAAGTCCATCTCTGACACTTACTAATTGTATGATTTCCTTAGCTGCAAAATAATCATAATGGTATTATCGATATCTACCTTGTAGCCACTCTGAGGTAAGGTAAATATTTTGTATAAACCTCAAAATACTTTGAGGACATGTGATTTTTGTCACTGTGAGTACTCCCTCTACCAGCACAGAAGACAACACCCCACACCCCCTCACACACAAGCTCTTGGATGGTCTTCAAGAGTTTCTGGGACCAAAAAAATTCATGCCCCTACAGCCAATATGGTGGTGTCTCCCCAGATTTAGCTAAGCTGGTCCTCAGAAAACACATTACTTGACCCAGTGGTAAAACCTGCCTGAACTGGTACACTCCTGACTTAGGCTTTGAGAACTCAGGATCATCTTCATCCCATAATGAGGTTTTATGGTCACACTTGAGGGAAAGGCAAAATGGAAAGCTTATAGAAATGAGTTGTTAAAGATATTGGCAAAAGTGTTAGATTTGGACTCAGAGCACCTGATCCTAACTACCTGCATTTCTCCTTTCTGGGCCTCGGTTTTCTCATCTGTAAACTGGAGGTGGAGGGATTATACTACATCACCTCCATTTGGGCTTCCAACTCTAACTCCTATGAGGCTAAATTAAGATAAAAGAAATAGATAACCCAACAGTAACTATGCAGAACTAATCCAGGGATAACTTCAATTTGGAGCTAGGAGGACTAGAGCAGGCAGTGAAGTGGTTTGGAAAAGCTGGAAATGGGGCATTGTGATGTGAAAGACTGTACTATTTCAAGCTAAAAGAGACAGAAGCCCTCAATTCTGTGGGTTCAGAGAGAAGATTCCAGTAGTCTCCATGGCAAGGGGACCTTGGTGGCTAGTGATTGCATTGCATGCCACCAGAGGACCACTAGATAAGGAATAAGGATGGCAGTCACTGTGGTGAGGAAGTACAAAACCACGTTAATACCCTGATAGTGGAGACAAAGCCCTGTTTATCCCGATGGAAAGGCAACCTAAGACTGGAGCCAAAGATAGAGGAGAAGAGCCCGGGAGAAGGAGATCAGAAACACGGGAATAATTTAAACATTATAGCTAATAGGTAAAAAAGGAAAGTGTTCTTAGTTGTGTGTGTGTGTATGTGTGTGTGTTTAAGCTCTTACCCTAGAAACAAAGCAGATGCCCATTACATAACAAGGGTTGTATAACAGGGGTGATGTGACTGAGCATTTACCCTGGATCCTTTGTGGTGGGCCCTATGCACTGACCCCTTGTTAAAAGACATACAATGGTTCTTGGCTGGTCTCTGTGAGTCCCCAGGATTAGAGGCTATGCTAAAGGTGATGGGTGATTAACCAAGTAAAAAGTGCTGGCTCTGTAAACTATAGAGAACAGAGAAAGATGGTGTCTGGACTCTTGAGTGCCCTCTTCTTTGTTGGGAAATAGCTCGTTCCAACACTCCCTAGGAATTGAAGTGGGACAGGACTTTCTCTCCCTTCTCCACTCTCCCTTCCCTTTCTAAGCAATGCAGACTTCATGTAAATGCTGTAGGAATATGTACCTGATTAGGCAATCATGAGACTAGACCTTAAATTAAATTCTTGGTTGTGCTTTTCTATCTCCCCTCAATATCCCCACCCCACTGAATAGCAATCCTGAGACACAGACATTTCTAGCACTATTGGCAACCTCATGAAGCTGAGAGGTCAGGAGCCGATGGCCCAGGAATTGATTTCTGCAACAGCTTCTCAGAGGAGAAAGGCAGCAACATCAGAATTCTGCAGCTGAAAGGCTATATGCAGTTATTTGCCTGGTTAACAAGAAAATCTGGGCTTCGAGAGTTGGTCATACAATACAGATACTAGGTGAATAGGAAATATCCATTCAATCATACTACAAAATTGTCTTTGCAGTGTAAGAGAAAATTATAGGAGCAATGAGTTACTTCTTCAGTTTTTAAGTATAGTCTATTCTCTTTATTCATGAATTCCACACGTACAAACTCATTGACTTGTTAAAATTTATTTGTAACTCTCAAAATCAATTCTTGAGGTGCTTTTGCAGTCATTCTCAGAGTGGCAAAAAAAAATTTTATTCCCCTGATGTGCACATTCAGCTGAAGCTGAACAAGGACAGGCTCTGCCTTCTCGATTCAGCTCTCATAAAGTAAACAAGAATCCTTTTTTCTATTTAAGGCTGCTTTCCCTTTTTTTTTTTTTGCTTTCTGTTAGTGATTTTGGCGTTTTAAATGGTCCCCCAAGCACAGTACTGTCCAGTGTTTCTAAGCACATGAAACCTGTTATGTGCCTTAAAGACAAAACATATATTAGATAAGCCTCGTTTGGGTGTGAGTTATACTGTGGTTAGCTATGAGTTCAACGTTAATTAATCAACAATATGACACTTCCAGAAAAAAAAGAAGAGGCAATTTGATGATCTGTACATGAGGCCTATTGGGAAGGTGTGAATGTATTGCAATTAGAGACTCCCAGTAACCTAGTCCTATATTTCCCCTAGGAACAATGGCTCAGTAGGCCCTAATTCAGTGTTCCCAGCAACTTTATAGGACATAACTACTGCAAATGATGAGAATCTGCCATATTTGTTAACACATTCTTATTAGTCTTTTATGTCTTAAGACACTTTTTTAATATGGTACAAGGAAATGTATATGCGCTTGTACCTGATAACTACTTTGTATTTTGAATACCTTTACTAGAAGGGACTTTACTAATCTTTTAGAGAACCCCTAGATATGAACTATACGTAAAACTTTAAAGATAATTTTTCTCCAGAATTCTAGAGTTGTTGCATAATGTGCTAGAAAATATGAGAAAAGCCCAACTCTCCTCATTCAGGAATTAGGCTCCCCCAGGACTGAACTTGATTCATGTGGGTCCAGAGCTAGAGCGCTTTTGTGGGTATGGGAATATGCTAACATGTAGGGCTTTACAACGTAATGAAATAAATATCACTTTCCATTTGTTGTTGTTGGTGGTGTTCATTCATTTCTTTGGGGCTCCATTTGGGGGTTGTCTTGGCAAAGATACTGGAGTGGTTTGCTATTTCCTTCTCCAGCTTATTTTACAGATGAGGAAACCGAGTCAAACAGGGTCAAGCAACTTGCTTGGGGTCACATAGCTAGTAAATATCTGATGCCAAATTTGAACACAGCTCCTCCTGACTCCAGGCCCACCACTTTAGCCATTGCCTCACCTAGCTGCCCTCATAAGAATTGACAAATAGGAAGAACTCAAACATGGGAAGTCCTATGTGGCCTGATAAAGAGTGAAGTAAGCAGATCCAGCAAAACAATAAACATTGTCTTAAAACTACAATAGTGCAAATGGAAAGAACGGCAACAAGAAATGATCCTGTGTAATGACAATGACCAAGGTTAGCTCTGGAGAAGACATGAGAAAATTCACCTCTCTCCTTTCTTCGTAAAGGTGGAAGACTACACTGAAATACAGAGTAAACCTTGATTTGATTTTTCCCCTCTTCCTGTTTCATTCTTTGCTTTAACGGCTGGGTGGCTTAGTAAGACAGAGGTGGGAATTCAGGGTGTTCTTAAAGTTTGGACACATAGGCAAAAATGCATATTTTCAAGAAATAAAATGACTGAAATTTTCAACAACATTTTATTTAATTGGAATATTGACAAAGAACATCTTCAATATGATTTCCCATCATTTGTGATGCACAGGTTGATGTGCTTTGCAAGATTCACACGAACTCCATGCGGTAACTCCACATCACCATCAATTTTAGCACATTCACTTGTTATGTGTTCAATCAAGTGTGTTGCATCTGTGATTTTCATTGAGTATACCTTCTCCTTTAGCATACCCCAGAAAAAGGAGTCAAGGGGGCTAAGGTTCATTAATATTCCAAATATTTCAAAATATGCATTTTGCCTATGTGTCCAGACTTTAAGGACACCCTGTATATTCAGAAATAAGAAAGAAATTAGTAGTCAATTTTTTTATTCTTACCAAGTCAGAAGAAGCCAATAGCTAATATAAAGTAACCAACTAAAACATCCAAAGATCAAACAATACTAGAAGGTGAAGAGGTCCATTGGTCTGATTCAAATCCTGGCTATACATAATATGTTACAAACTTTTTTCTATAGTCAAAAAATTTTTTCTGTCTCAAAAATTGAAATCATTCTGAGATCCTCACTGCATAGTTTGAATAATGAAAAATATGCGTTGTTCATGAATTCTTGTGCCCCTCACCTACAACAGATGAGAACATTGAGCATTTTCTAGGTACTTTGATTCCTACCACAGCCTAAAAGCAAAGGCCTTTGAAGCCAACATTTTTAATTACTTCCTGCACAAGACAGGAAGACCGTGAGTTTGGAAAAAAAAAAAGCCAGATGACCATTCTTGGGTTGTTATCTTTCATTACAATGGTGGCAGCAGTATTCCCAGCAAAGAAGAGTTGAGTCAGAAAGGAAGAGGAAAAGATGGTAGAAGACAGGCTGGGCCAGAGATAGTCAAGTCTTGATATAATGGCTTATTTTGAACTGTATGTATTGTGAATCCCACAGAGTCATAATCAAATATAATTTAAAATATGTACAAAAAGTGAATTATGTTGATTTTGGGATTATCTTTGCCTTTTGTTTAACTTTGCAAACAAAAATTTCCTAGCTTTAGGAATTGGGCTAAAAAAGATACAACCAACTGTCTATTGTCTAAACTAATATTATTATTGGAATGGAAAGGAAAAGCACCTGTTATGTGCCAAGCAAGAAAAGTTCCTGTGTTCAAGGAGCTCACATTTTATTCAGATGAGAGAGCATGTATAGAAAAGTTCAGCTGAAGAGCAGACAGAAAGGCCTGAGGGTCCTTAGGGTGTAGCATCAGAGCAAAGGTACAGAACGAATAACAAAGCTACACCACAATGTATGCCCAAAGGACTATAAAATTGTGCATACCCTTTGATCTGGCAAAAACACAACTAGGTCTGTATCCCAAAGAGATCATAAAAAAGGGAAAAGGAACCATAAGTACAAAAACATTTATGCCAGCTCTTTTCGTGGTGGCAAAGAACTGGAAAATGAGAGGACACCCATCAATTGGGGAACGGCTGAACAAGTTGTAGTATACGAATGTAATGGAATACTATTGTGCTATAAGAAATGATGAGCAGGTGGATTTCGGAAAAAACCTAGAAAGACTAAACATGAACCAATGCTGAGTGAAGTGAGCAGAATCAGGAGAACACTGCACACGGTAACAACAACATCGTACACTGACTAATTATGATAGACTTAGCTCTTCTCAGCAATACAATAATCTAAGACAATTACAAAAGACTCATGATAAAAAATGCCATCTATGTCCAGAGAAAGAACTATGGAGTCTAAATGCAGATTGAAGCATATTATTTTCTCTCTTTCTTTTTTGTTTTTTCTTTTTCATGTTTTTCTCTTTTGTCCTGGTTCTCCCTTCATGACTAATATGGAAACATGTTCAATATGATTGTACATATATTACCTATATCAGATTGTTTGCTGTCTTGGGGATGAGGAAGAGAGAAAAAACTTTGGATCTCAATCTTATAAAAGTGAATGTTGAAAACTATCTTTATATGTAATTGAAAAAAATAAAATACTATGGGGGGAGGAGAAGTGGTTGTGCCCTATCACAAAAAAAAATGGAAAGTGTTCTTGACCAGGTAGGGCCAGGTCCAGGTATTTTAGTCCAGAAACTGACTTCCAGGTGAGTTTCCTAATCATGGGATTGGAAATATCTTTTGTGATAGACCAGCATGATGTGATTGAAAGTACGCTAGAATAGTAGTCATGAACACTAGGTGACAACTCTATGACACCTCACTGGGCCTGTTCTTTCAATTATAAAATGACACTAGAAGACTAATAATAGCCCTCATAAAGCACTTTAAGGTTTGCAAAGAGCTCTATATAAGTTATAACAATCCCGTGAAATAGGTTCTAATATTATCCTCACTTTACAGACGAGGAAACTGAGGTTGATGAGGTTAGAGTGGTTTGTCCAAGGCTACACAATTCACATCAGGACCAGGACTGAACTACTGTGGTCTTCCTGATTCCAAGTCCAGAGCTCCAGCCTTTACCTCATCTAGAGGCTGCTTGTTGATTTCTAAAAGCCTTCCCAGTTCTAACACGTACCATACATCTGTGAGTCCAGGAAGATCTAATAAATCAGTCACCCTGTCACTCCCACCACAACCTCACACACAGCTTATGCAGTTTGGCTCCTAACAACTCCTGATGTTTGGGCCAACCCACTTATAAACATACTTAATGAAGTTTGAACCTAAAGCTGTTCCAACATCTGAAATTGATGGGCTGTAGATTTTTTTAAGCTAAAGATTCAGTAAATAATTTCATATTTGTCATTATCCACACATGGTATAAAATAGTTTGCCTAGAGAGCACTTACATAAAATGTTGTGACATAGTAGAAAGCGTGGATAGTTCACGAACCCCACTAACACAATAAGATTCCCTCCCTCTCTGGTGCCTACAGCACTTGGTCCTTATTTCTTGAACAATTATTTGCCCTTCTTTACCCAATACTGAAAAGCAAAAAAAAAAAAATTTATATGTTTGTTAATTAATGGTGTCTCCAGACATTTTAACAGATCATATTCACAAAAGGTCCATTTCTACATATTCCTTTAGGCTGGATTCAGGCCAGGCCCAAATCCCTTTCCAAGGATCAAAAATTCCAACAGAAACAGAAATATTACTGACTGGGTTTGTCAGGTTTCCTTGATCTACTGGACCATCTGGTTCCAACACTCCCAGGTAAGTTTTCTTGCCTCATGAAATTAGAAATGGTTCTAGAAAGGTTGACTTATATTAACAAGGATATATAGCAATTGTCCATTTTCACCAGAATTATGAAAATGGTCATTGGCATTCATTACGCTCTTGAGCTGATGGCCTATGTGACTTGGGGCAAGCCACTCACCCTTCAGTTTTTCAACTACGATTTCTCAAGTAGTTTGAGGAGAAGGATGAAATTTACTTCTAGATTCTGATTTGAGCTATCTGATTTGTCAGGAAATCTGCTTGAGTTTGTGGCTTGTGTGGAGAGAGACTGAGGCAAGTGTAACCCATAATTTCGCTGACTTTTACCAAGCTTGATTTTGCAACTAAGGCTTGTAGATTTATCTCCAGTTGCTTTGTTTAAACTCCAATCCAGTTACATAAACACATATCAGCATGATTTATACTTTTGTGATTCCTCTTCCGTAACAACTAACCCTTTCTTCTGGAAAGGGGCTTTCAACTTCATCAGATTCATATAAGACTTTCGGCATGTTTATGTAGAAATCTGAGGCACATGCCAGAAACCTGCCACTGTCATTGTTCTGAAATAAAGATGATTAGCCAAACCTCCACAAGGGAGGCCAGAAGCATGACGGGATGTATAAAATTTGACTACAACTGAGAGGAGAGGGGGTGGGGAGTGGTAGGCTCTTCAATATATCCTGAGTTGCTCCATAGGGCAGAATTTAGTTGATAGGGGTGAGGAGAGAGGGAGAAAGAGGTAGATTTCAGCTCAAAATGAAGAACTTTCTAACAATTAGAGCCATCTAGAATAGAATGAGCTGTCTCAAAAGACAATGAGGTCACCTTTTGGAAATGTTTTGTGGGGAGGAGGGATTCTTACAGAGACTGAGATTTTGGAATGAATAACCTCCTAGGGATTTTATGATCAGGTCGGAAAGAGTCAACATATTCTCTAATAAAAGCATCATTTCTCAAATATATAGAGAACTGAGTCCAATTTACAAGAATACTAGTTATTTCTCAATTGATAAATGGCCAAAGAATACAAACACGCAGTTCTCAGATGAAGAAATTAAAGTTATCTGTAGTCATATAAAAATGCTCTAAATCGCTATTGATTAGAGAAATGCAAGTTAAAACAACTCAGATACAGCCTCATACCTGTTTGACTAATATGACAGAAAAAGGAAAATGACAAATGTTGGAGGGCATGTGGGAAAATCAGGACATTCATGTATTGCTGGAGTTGTGAACTGATCTAACCATCCTGGAGAGCAATTTGGAACAATGGCCAAAGAGATATAAAACTGTGCATACCCTTTGACCCAGCAATAGCACTACTAGGTCTATATTCCAAAGAGATTTAAAAAAAAAAAAAAAGGAACAGGACCTACACGTACAAAAAATATTTCTAGCACCTCTTTTTGTGGTGACAAAGAATTAGAAATTGAGAGTTTGCAAAGAATTTTACATATTTCATTAAGATTTAGGTGGAAGCTTAGACTCATTCTAGTCCAATTTTCTCATTTAACAGATGAGGATACCAAGACCCAGAAAGTTTAAGTGACTTCTCCAGGGTCATATAGTAAGCAGCAAGAGCAGGAACTCAGACTCAGATGCCCTGGCTCCAGATTCATCACACTTTATAGTTAAGATGTACCAATGTAGGCTGCGGACAACTGGGTCTTGTTGGAAGCTTCCTAGATTATATCTAGGAAGAATGCTTGTGAAGTTTCTGATCTGCAGGAGGACATGTCAAATTGACTGATTTGCCTATCGCCCAGATTCTCATCTTAGCCAAATTCCAGCAAGTAAAGTTAAACCTATTAAAAATAACATTGCTTTGACCCAGAGATCCCACTGCTGGGTATATACCCCAAAGAAAGGTCCCATGTATACAAAATATTTATGGCAGCACTCTTTGTAATATAACAAAGAACTAGAAATAAAAGTAAATATTCAAATTGTGGTACATAAATGGAATGGAATATCACTGCACTGTAAGAAATGACAAATACAGGGAATTCAGAAAAGCAAGTTTGTTCTGGGTTATGCCTGACTCGGGATAGTCTCCTGCCAGTTTAGGTTTGATATTAGAGTGAAAAGAGACACTCACAGGTTATTCAACAGTTATCAAAAGGAGATTTATTTAGACATAGGAGAGAAAGGCTTTCAACAAGAAAATGAATTGAGGTCACTTTGAACAAAGTTCCTCTGTCTCTCGGGTGCCCATTATGGTCTACTAGCCAGACTTCAGTAGAAGGCTGAAGTTCTTGGGGCTATTTTATCTCTGGCAATCTTGAAGTGATATCAGCTGCCCTTAGTTGCCTAAACCAATCAAGTCCCGAGGAGAATCTCAATCTTTTTGATAGAAGAAAAGTTAGGGGGCAGGTTAAGCTGTTGCTCTAACCACGTACCTGAAGATCCACAAGAATTGATACAGAGAGAAGTAAACAGACCGGAGAAACAAACACAATGACCACAACAATATAAATCAAACAATAAATTGAAACTACATAGTGTGATTGTAATGACTAAGAATGGTCCTGAAGAAGAGGGAAGAAGACTCTAGTTCTTTCCTCTCAACAAACCCCTCTTTTGAACTACGCTACTTCTATTGAGGGTACCACTATCCTTCTAGTCATCCAGGTTCAAAACTCCAGTGTCATGCTCAAATTCTCATTCTTCCCATATATTAAATCCATTCATTTGCAAAATCTTTTCATTGCTGTTCCCATAAATGTCTTCCCTTCATCTCATTCTCTCTACTCAGTCACCACAATAGTTCAGCTCCTCATCACTTGCTTGGATTGTGGCAATAGCTTCCTTTTTGACCTCCTTATCTCACTTTCCCAACTTTTCCCATCTATTCTTCACACGGCTGCCAAATAGGTTTTCCCAAAGTGCAGGTCCGATCACATCATTCTTCTACTCAATAAGCCCCTGGGGCTTCCTGTTACCTACAAGACTAAATATAAATTTTTTGTGTGGTATTTAAACCCATTTACAACTCGGCCTAAACCTACCTGTATTATATAATAACAACCAGCCAAAAAAACTTTTTTGCCAATCATCTCTCTCTCTCTCTCTCACCTGTCTGGCGTTTAAAGCCTCCCACAGTCTGGTTCCAATCTACCTTTCTATATTTATTTCATATTACTCTTTCTTTCACTCTGTATTCCAGTTTGACTGAGCTTACTACTGGCTGTTCCCAAAATCATCTCATTTTCCATCTCTGTGCTTTTGCAGAGGTGATATCCTCCGTGCTTGGAATGCACTGCCTTTTCACCTTTAACTTTTAGAACCTCAAGTGTCTGCTAAGACTTCTCTCTAATGGAAACCCTTCCTGAGTGCCCTTCTCTTCCTCCTCTAATTATCTTATATTCACTTACATAGGTACATTGTAAGAGAGGCTGTGGATAGATTGGTATCAGATACAATGGTGGCCTGGGAACCAAAAAGAGCTGGATTCAAGTCCTCCCTTTTGCACAAATTGACTCTCTGACAATGGGTCAATCAACATACCTCAGTAATCTGGATATCTCTCTAAGAGAAGGTACCAACTGCTTGCATTGGTAGGGGTAGTTTCTCAAACAAGGGGTTCCCTATTTCAATGAAATTATAGATCTAGTCCTTGTCCTTTTCTGATATTCTACAGAGTAGAGAGTCTCAACTGTGTCATAAACCCTTTTGGCCGTGTGGTGAAACTTATGGACACCATTTCAGAAAAATAATTTTAAATGCATAATGTAAAATACATAGAATTACAAAGAAAAGCAATTATATCAAAATACAGTTATCAAATATATCTATTTAAAAAAAAACCAAAATCATAGACCCAGGTAAAAAGAAGAATCTGTGGAATAAAAAGATAGAGAGTTGTCTTCAATGAGGAAGACCTAGGTTCAAGTGCCATCGATGACACATAGTAAAAGTTTCCTTCCCAGAGATTTCCTTGTATCGTTGAAATCTTATGTACTGTACGTACACCTCCCAGTAGAATGGAAGCTCCTAGATTGCAGAATATTGTGCTTTTATTTTTGAATCCCCAGCCTAACCTAGCATCTTGCAAATAGTAGGCCCTTAATAAACTTTTATTGAACTAAACCAAAAATAAGTGCTTGTTGTTTGTAAAAGAAAACAGGAATTGAAGTCAGGATTCCCTTCCTCCCCATCTCACGCTCCCACCAAAAAAAAAAAAAATCTCGGCAGGCTAGACTCATAGATTTTAATCTAACCAGAAGAAATATAGTAGTAGCCCATACAAAAGTGTATATATTTTCTTAAACCGATGAATTTCCTTCAAGTAGTGGTACTTTATGCTGAAAATACAGAGCAGGTCATACTACGAACTCAGTAAGTTATAGGATCATAGATTTAGAGTTAAGAGGAACCTTATCTGGTTTAAGCTTCTCATTTTACAGATGAATAAACTGAGGCTGAGACTAAATTACTTATCCCAGGGTACCCAAGTAGCAAGAGACAGTTGGGATTTGAACTCAGTTCCTCTGGATCTAGACACAATGCTCATTTGATGACAACATTGTTTTCCACAACCATGGCCTCAGGTCCTTTCATCTACTCTCTAATCCATTTTGGAATGGACACCGCAGGCTGAACATGGAGGTGGCCATATTCATGTAATGAGGGCTGTGCCAGGAATTCTGGAATATACTAGGCAGTACACAATTATTACTCTACCTCTTTTAAGAGGTATTAAGAATTAATTAAGAGATGGTTCTGGAGAGCATGTGAACTGATTTTTAAAATCCTAATTAAAACTTAGCAATTAGTAAATTTCAGCTGAAAGGTATGATTTGCCTCACCATTGAGAAAAACTAATAAATTATTGAGAGCTTGGTCTATTTGGCCTCGGTAGTCATGGGGTCCAGCCCAGTGCAATCTCATGGGTTAGAATTTTCTTAAGAAAAAAAAACAACCAAATAACCTTGAGATACAGTGATCTCATATTATTCACTTTAGTTTGATTTATTGTATGTGTTGAAGTAAAGCAAGTCTGCATGGGCTCAAGACTGCTGGGATTTGCCAATGCTAATTGTCAAGACAGACTGTACAAGTACATAAAGGTTTGGGAGTTCTCTGTTCCCATTAGGCTGAGGTGTGGAAAGCCAATGAACATTATGCACATGTTGAGACCTAAAAGACCTAAAAGAACAAATTTCCAATAGGAGCCATTTGGAAAATCATTTTCTCTAAGGGATAGTGTAGTTTGCAAACTGGCTTTACTATGTATTTATACTCAATTTGTATCCAATTAGATACATCAACTGGGTGGAATCCAGAGTGCCTGGGACTTGAATTTAATAGTTTGAGAGACAATGTGGGAGAGAAATAGAGTCATCCAACCAGTGAATGTGTCCAATTACTCAAATTCAGTTATTTTCACAAATTCTCAGTCATTTGGAAGCTTGGAAATGTTCTCTTCATATTTTTGCCACAATTCAATGCTGACAGTGTATTCCTATTCTTAAAATGCAACATTAAAAACAAAAACAAAAAACCTCCACTACAGTCCTTACTTTGCAGTCTCAGGGAAGAGATGACTCTGGGCTCTTTCCCAGTTCTGGAAGATTATCCCAGTAATGCAAAAGTTCTGCTGGGTCCTAGCAAACTTGAAAGACCTTGAAGATGAGCCCCACTTTTTGGAAATTAAAACCCTTTACAACCTGGTCCCCAACTACCATTCCAACCTCACTATACATTATTTCTCTTTCCACACTTGATGGTATAGGCAAAGTGGTCTTTTTGCCATCACACACACAAAGCATGCACACACCCAGAATGTACTCCCGAGTCTTAGAATCCCTTATTAACTTCAAAATTCTGGTAAAGGTGAAGCCCTTTAAATAAAGTCTTTCCTAATACTGCACACCCCCACTCAAGCCCCACAGCTGCCACTCTACTGTATCCTAAATGCATCTATATATATTTCATGTATTTACCTATTATCTCCTCCAATTGAATATTCTTGAGACCAAGGATTGGTTTGTAAAACTTGGAAAAATAAAATATATCTTTCTGAAGGAGAGGAAAGAATAAAAGCTCATCCACCATTTCCTTTGACCTTTGTCTTCGTGTGATGGAAAGAGCAGTAGTTGTGTAGTCAAAGCACAAATCCTGCATCATCTGTTCGCGTACTACCTACATGATCTTCAGAAACGATCCCAGATTTGAGATTTAAGAAAGTCAGCAAGTCTCTGAACAAGAGACCTGACAAGTGACCATTTGACCTTTGCTTGAAGAACTCCAGTAAGGTGCAGCCTATTATACTGGTACAACCCGTTCCATTTTTGAACAGCTCTGGACATTTTTCCTTACATCAAGCCTAAATCTGCCTCTTTGTAACTTCTACCTTTTATTCCTGTTCTGCTCTGTGGGGCCAAGTAGGATAATTTTAACCCCATTTGAATATGTGACAACCCATCAAATACTTCAACAGTTATCATGATTTCCTTTTCCCCTCCCCCAACCTTTCTTCTCCATACTCAAAGTCCCTAGTTCCTCTAACTTAACCCTTTTGGGCCTCAGTTTCTTTATCTGTAAAATGAAGGAGTTGGACCAGAGGATCTCAAAGAGTGGTGGATGGCAGCTCCTGAGACCTTGAATGGCACGTTGATCAGCCCAGAGCAATGACTCAAGTAATTAGTTTTAATGGAGCCTATCAGAAGCAGGTGACTACTCATTGTATTTAATTCATTAGCTAAAGGTAAGTATGCATTCTCAGCCCCTTCTTCAACTTTTTACTGTTTCCCTTGTGCAGGTATATGCTCTAGGGAAAGATCTACAACCAACCCAGCTGTCCAAGAGCTGTTAGACAGAAGGGGCGAGGAATCAATATGTCGAACCTCTCCGTGACCTTGTTATTTGATCAGAATGCTAAACATATCAATCACTCCTTGTCTTCTCCAAGGAAGCAAAATTAATCCATATCCTAAGTTTTCCTTGGACAGGGCCATATCTCGATGCCAGGGAGGATTTGTCCATGTTTAACCAGTCTGTCTCCTACATACTGGGTGTCTAGGAAAACAACTCTGGTATTTTTACCCCGTGACCTTTGTTGCTTCACTAGGTTTCAAAAATGCAGCTCTTCTTCCCTTCCCCATCCTCTCCTCTTAAAACAAAATTGTACTAATTAGACTTTCTCTGGGGCTGGACCACATTTACATGAACTAACTTAAAAAGTCTAGGTAATCAAATTAACACTTACATTTCCTAGCTCTCCGGTTCCACTCCACAATACAAAACAAAACTCTCAGCCCCCGAACTTTTAGAAGTTGTTACTTTCGTTTATTAGAAAGTAAGCTCCTTGAGGGCAGATACTATTTTGTTTTTGTAAATTATTTCCTCAGGGCTTAGTCTAGCTGCCCCTGGCAAGTTTAGTTACCTGCTTTTTCATTCGTTTATCAGGACTGCTTTAGGCAATATTGTGGTGCATTCTAGGTTCCACACTTCCTCCGAATCCCAACCTCTTTCCTAAATGCCCTTTCCCCTGCCCCAGGTGGGAAAACGCAACTCTGACTAACCCATTATCAGGTTTCTGCTGATTAAGTGTTTAAAGTAGGGCACTTCTGAGATGTCTTGCATTTTAATTAGGGACTGTGGAATGCTGTCTTCAAGATTCAAAAGAGTATTTTTCAACTGATTGGATGGAACTCAGAAATTCTTTCATTTGCTCTACTATAAAAGTTCAAAGCAATTCATTCCAGGCAGAAACCACAACTCAGCATCTATTTTCTATTACTCTAATAGAGCTATACCTGGAGTCAGGAATACCTGGGGTCACAATCTACCTCTGATACTTACTAGTTGTGTCACCATGGGTAAATCACTAAACCTCTGGGAGCTTCAGGCAACTTTTAAAGACTTATCTAAGTTATAGATGGATTCATCTCTGGCCAGCAATGTTCCACCAAAGAATTCACAGATCCTTGATAAAACTGAGGGTTTTCCCCCCTCAAATATACAGTTCTCCTTCCCAAATTCCAAGTAGGTGACTTTTCAACATTTTTTCAAGTAAAGTCAACAAGCATTGTAAAGCAATTACTATCTGCAAGGCTAGGCATTGTACTAAGGGCTGTTAATTCCAATGCAGGCACAAAGAAAAATAATCTCTGCCCTCAGGGATCTTATATTCTAATGGGGGAAGACCAATGATAAAAAGGAAGGTGAAAAGGGGTGGGGGTGCTCAGGAAAAAAACCAAAAGTACCTAGTAGAGAAAGTCCAGCGTCAAGAGAGAAGCCGGAGGAGCAATGAAGACATCTTTGGCCTTGGGGTTCATCTCAAAATGGAGGATCTGGGAGGAACCAGCCAATCAGAGGCAGAGGCTGCTGGGACAGATGATACTCCCAAAGCGAGCTTCCAAGATAAAAAGGTTTTTATAGCATTGCAGAGAAAGTCTTCAATCATCTTGAATACTTCCCAGAGGGGTTAGATTCCTGATTAGAGATCATGGATCTTTAAAGACCAATTAAATCAAGAGGAACGAATGTGTTTCAGTAAGACTGCTCTAACACCTGTAAAGACTTACATGACCTGATGTCAAGTGAGCAGAACCAGAACATTGTACAATAGTAACAGTAACACTATGCAATGATCAGCTACGTTTGACTTAGCTCTTCTCAGCAATACAACGATCCAAGACAATTCCAAAAGACTCATGATGAAAAATGCTATCCACACCTAGAGAAAGAACTATGGAATCTGAATGCAGACGGAAAAAAATACTGTATTCACTTTGGGTTTTTTCCTCTATAGTTTTTTCCTTTTGTTCTGGTTCTTCTTTCACAACATGACTGATGTGTAAATATGTTTTACATGATTGCACATATATAACCTATATCAGTTTGCTTGCCATCTTGGGGAGAGGGGAGAGAGAAAAAATTGAAACTCAAAATCTTCCCCAAAATGAATGCTGAAAATAGTCTTTGCGTGAAATTGGGGAGGGGGAAGCCTATTTAACTATTATTAATACGCCTTTAAGTCTCGTAATTGTAATCAACCTTTCTGAGTTACAACTGGAGCAGACCTGTTGCTGCTAGACATAGGTAGTTCTACGGGAGAATTGTTGAGAACTTTTCAGAGTAAAATGTGGTCAAGGGAAATAATTAGAAATACTTTTCCCACAATACTTCTTGACTTTAACCAAAGGACTTATTCCCACGTACCAAGGTTGCTCTAACCAATGTTTTTCAAGAACAAACTTGGTTATAATCTCTTAACATTA
Organism: Phalanger gymnotis; assembly: GCA_028646595.1. Lineage (NCBI taxonomy): Eukaryota > Metazoa > Chordata > Mammalia > Diprotodontia > Phalangeridae > Phalanger > Phalanger gymnotis. The sequence continues at coordinate 94,547,042 of CM053627.1, read as the reverse complement.
ATAGCATTGTTGCTTTGGAATTATGGGGCCCCTTATCGTAATATCTCACCCTCTGTCCTGTTTTCAGGAAGCCAATTAATACTATTAGCAGAACATGCCTATAAAATTTTATACTGAGTGAGGTAGGCCAGTTATTTCTCATCTCCCTAGAGGGAGTGGCTCTATTCTGAGCCTCTGAAGGTTCTCGAGGTAAACTCTTGCCTTAAGTCTTACATTTGAATCTGATTTTGAAAAGGCATGAATCAAATTTTATAGGTTTAGAGAAATTGTTTAGGAACCAGTCCACATATTGTACAGAGCAAGATTAGGCAAGGAAAAAAGTTTGTTTTTTGGTTTTTTTTTTTCCAGACTCTGGCATTACTAGAACCAAAACTAAATTCCTTATCTTTTGATCCTCACAGCTCCATTTTAGAAAAGAGGAAACTGATACTTTAAGTGCCTTGTCCAAAGCCACACAGCTATTTTCTGAGGTAGGATTTGAACACAGGTCTTCCTCATACAAAGTCTAGCACACCATTCACTGTATCACCTTTCAGCCTGAGCTCTTTCAATTACAATAATGCTCTGAAGTAGGTAAGATAGTTAATGCAATCTCCAGCTTTTTTTTTTTTTCCTGATTTGGACATTTGGGTGCAAAGAAGGTAAATATTGGCCGAGTAATTCAATGCTGTTTACATTATGTCAGAGTAGACAATGTTGTTCAATACTGTGTGGATCAATTGAACTAAGAGGACAGTGCCCTGGCTTTTGTCCTCTGTCTCTGGTTTATTTTAGAACCTCTAGTAATGGCAGTGTCTGCTTTGCCCATGCGAAACATGGATTGACCTTGTTGTCAAATTTATTTCATGTTTATTTAAGGATGAAAGAAGGAATCTGTGTAAAGGGTAGCATTGAGATGTGATTAATAATAATGACGTGAGCAGATATGGTGGCTCAGAAATGCCCCTTGGCATAAGGGGTTCTGGCTCCGAGCTCAAATGGACCCAGGTTGAATTCTGAGACAATTTGATGATGAAGAGAAATTCAGGTGTATTCTTATACAGTCATCCCTTTCACATCATGGGGGCTAGGGGCACTGAATCCCCAAGATCTGGCAAATCTGCATAAAATGTTTTGGCCTTCCCTTTGTGCTAGAGAATGTCTGATTTTTTTTTTTTAATGCAGCGTTTACAATACCTTATTGTAAAATTTAGATTGATATTATATAACGCTCTACATATATTTTTTCTTTTTTTTATTTACTTACTATATTTAGTTTTCAGCACTGATTTTCACAAGAGTTTGAATTACAAATTTTCTCCCCATTTCTACCCTCCCCCCCACTCCAAGATGGCCTATATTCTGGTAGCCCAGATATCCACTTTCAATAGGATGCTAACCGGCTCCTACTCCTCACCCCTACCCCCAAGCCCATCTTGGCTGGTGGAGGTAACAGAGACACTCCACTTTAACCCTTGGGCCCACCCACCTAACCCCTTCCCAATAGTCATTGTTTGGAGACTGTCTGCCCTGCCACTGCTCCCCAAGGTCCACAGAGACTTACCATCTGCCCTGCTGGTTTGTCAGCTGGATTCATGGTCTTTTCATTGGCCATGAAGCTGAATTATCCCTTATGTGCTGTCTACCCAAATTACAACGTGAGCTCCTTGAAGGTAGGAACCATATCCCTTTTCCTTTCGGGTCTTCAGAATTTAGCACTGTTCTTGCCACACAGTAAGTGCTTTTCAATGCTTTTCTGTTCCATTATATGAGAATAAGTAGAGTGTTTGGGGTAACAATGCCTAACCTTTCCACATATTTACCTAGTCTGCATGTGGTCCTGGCTGTCGCTGCTTCTACTACATTTAAGCCTTTTCATCTGGCAGCTTTCAACTTCTTGCTCAATTGATGAAAGAAAACAATAATGGTAGTAATGAACCAGACATAATGTTTTTTCACAATATCTGCATTAGCTCAAAATTCCTTGCCTCTAGCAGCAACATAGGAAGGGGAAATTTCAAGTTCCCTTTATTACCTCTGTCCTTGGCAAATGTCAGAATTATCTCGTAGTTTATTTTCCTCTTTACAACCATTCAAAAATAATCCCTTTTGATAGCTTGGTAGGTGAATTCTTCTTATTTTCATGGTCCTTTATTAGCAAGAGGAATGGTTTCACTATTACTCTCTAATAGCTGCCTCATGTACTTTTGGCCCACTCAGCAATATATATCAGAATTTTTAATCTTTATAAATAGAAATATGTTCTGTACAGCGAGAAGTCTTTTAGTGAAGTTCGCTTTTAACCAACTTCAATACTTCATGATAAATACATTCTTGGCTTTCAAAGTAATTTCATTTCCTTCCTGCATTTATAAAATGTGAGTAGAATGCACACTTTGCTATTAAAATTCCAACCACTCTGTCATATATATACAATTCAAAGGTGAAATTTCACCACCTTCATGGCAGTCATCAAAAACCGGACAGAGTCCACAAGGTGCTCGGACTAAGCCAGTAGCCTGTATGATTGGACTAACTGCTCTATGCAGTTTCACATGTCCGTCAACACTGCCAACTGTACCTTCTTTGGCAGCAATGATAGTCATTTCCACTTTGCCATCATAAATAAGTGTGTTCAGAATTGTTTCAATATCTTCTATGGACAACTCTACCTCACTAATAACTAATACCTAGTTCACAAATATATTTCCATACTTCATGAGATGAAGCAAATGAACTGTTTCTTTGTATCATAGGGTTCTGTTTGCTTTCTCTAGCTGTTTCTGCCTTGCTTTGTAAGAAATTAAAACACTGTTGGTTTAGCACTTCTACAAATTCAGATTCAAAATCTTGGTCACTATACCAGGCTTCACCAGTTACTGATCTATCAGGCTGTAAATTATACAGCATATAAACCTTCTTCTTTGAGGCTGCCACAGATTTAACAGCTTTGATGAGCTTTTTATTCTCTAAATTCTTTAGTATTTTGTTGATTTCTGTTAATGGCAAGTTACTTTTATATCGAATATCTCTGCTCCAGATACCTTTGTTTCCAGCATCTTCTATGATTTGGTACACTAGCTTCTCTTGGTTTCTGATTCCTTCATTTTACCAGTATTCTGAGATTCTTTTATTCTATACAGAAGGCCTGTATTGCTCCTTAAGAGATCCAACTGTCCCATAGATAAGAGTCTGTTGATGGCCATTGCCCTCTGTTGAGCTTCTATATGAGGCATCTCATTCTGAATAACTTGGTCTGTGATTCCATGAGGGAACTGATGACATAATTCTATAATCCTGTTTTCTATTTCAAGCGGGTCCTCATCCTGCGGTTGTGCCTTCACTTTTACCTCGGCCATGGGGAGCCATGCTCAGTTCAGCCAGGGCTGAGAAACTAGAACCTCCGGCCACCACCTCCACCCCCCACCCCCGCTCTACATATATTTTATGCACATCTGAGTTTCTAAACTTTTTCTGTGTTGTCTCCTGGCCTTTGTGTGTCATCTGCAGCTTCAGTGAAACTCTCCCCAAAATTCCCATTAAACTTCTTATGCCAACCCACAATATACTGAAACCACAATGGGGAAAGTTGTGATGTGAGAGGGCTAACTGTACTGTGGCTCATTACACCCTCACCCTACCAAAGAACTGGAGAAAATCCCTAAAACAAACTTTAAGTATGGCTTATGTCTAGGGTTTCTCCAAAAGCGGTTAAGAAGGTCCCTTCTTAGAGCAGTTACCCAATGCTCAAAGTAGTAGATATCAGATGTAAAATAGTTATTTATAATGCCGTCATAACATAAAAGATTAAAATGTGAATGCATACATTAACACATACTTAAAACCAAGGATATTCTGGAGCCAGCTCCATGGAGCTAATTGTTAAATTTTTGGCATGAATATGTTCTGCTCAGAAGTTGGCAAAGGATCCAAATCAGGGTTTGATTTATTGTTCTGATAATTGTCTAGACCTAAGAAAGTGATTGAGAAAAATTTTAATAATGCGGATTATACTTAAAAGTATGTCATGTATACTCCCCACCCCCACACCCCACACCCCCACTGCCCTGAACTAGTTATCAAAGTTTACCAGGGCAAAGAATTGGAAATCAAGGGGATGACCATCAATTGAGGAATGGATAAAAAAGTTGTGGTATATGAATCTAATGGAATACTGTTGTGCTATAAGAAATGAGGAGCAGACAGACTTCATAATAACCTGGAAAGACTTACATGAACTGATGCTGAGTGATGGGAGCAGAATCAGGAGAACAGTGTATACAATTACAGACACATTGTATCCATGATGACTAACTTTGATAGAGTTGGCTCCTCTCAGCAATCTAAGGTTCTAAGACAACTCCAAAAGACTCATGATGGGAAAAGCTATCCACATCCAGAGAAAGAATTACAGAGTCTGAATGCAGATTGAAGCAAACTATTTGCTCTCTTTTATTTTTATTTGTTTGTTTATCTATCTATTTATTTTTGTTTCTTCTTTCTTGTGGTTCATTCCATTGGTTATATATATATATATATATATTTTTTTTTTACAACTTGACTATTGTGAAAATCTGTTTAATGTGAAGGTATATGTAGAATCTATATTGGATTATATGCCATCTTGGGTGGGGACAGGGGAGGAGAGAGAGGGGGAGAAAATCTGGAGCTCTAAAACTTGTGGAACTGAATGTTGTAAACTAAAAATAAATAAATTAAAAAGGAAAAAAAAAACATTTACCAGCTGCTTAAAACATAAACTGTGACCCATCATTTATATCATACACTCTTGGGGATACTTGTGGGACTGCTGAACAGATAACTTCAGTGACTCTGGAGGACAGCGAGACTGGTGACTTTGCACAGCCCCACCTCACTGAAACCCAATTCACCTTCCTAAGGTCATTGGTCCTCTTTGAGAATGAAGGACAAATAACAACTAATTCTACTTCAAACTATACTATCCAAGCACCAGTTATAGATCCACGGCTTCCAGCCAGCCAGGGTATGAATCCTGACAGTGCCATCTTCTCCTCCAGGGTGTATGACTCTGGACCTCTTGAACTCATGAGGTAGGCACTTGAGTGGAAATATCCATGCCTGAAGATCATTGTTCAGTGACCTGTGCCCAGGGTAAAAAGCACATAGCAGAAGAGGCAGTCATAGACATGAAATTCAGTCTCAGACTCATGTAGGCAAACACATATTCCTCATATGGGAATGAGGATGGAGGAAGAAAGAGAAATTCCCTCTCTCCTTGGCAGAAGTCCAAAAGAGAGAGCTGGTATTAACTGTGCCCTAACAAAGATACCACCTCAGGAGAAACCAGAAGCTGTTTCCTTTCTGAAGCTCTATGCCTTTTAATTTCAATTTCAAAGCCTTCTTTCTGCTAATTATTTCCTATTCATCTTGTATATAGCTTGCTTTGCATATATTTGTTTGTATGTTATCTCCCTCCTCCCCACTAAATTGGAAGCTCTTTGAGGGAAGGGACTGTATTTTGCCTCTTTTTCTATCTCTAGTGTTTAGCACAGTCTGGCACATAGTAAGCACTTAATAAATGTTTATTAAACTAAATTGCAGAGTGGATAGCTCTTCCTCATTCAGTCACCAGCTGTCATTGAAGAGCCCCATTGCTGTCACAACTTGGGAGTTGAGGGGTGAACAGTGAATGGAAAGGGAACAAACATTTATTAAATGACTACTGTGTGTCAGACTCTATGCTAAGTGCTTTACAAGTATTATTTCATCTGCACCAAAAGACCAAGGGAGCTTCAGATTATACATGACATCTTTAGCCAGGGGCCAGAGTATACACATCCCTCCCTCCCCATGGAGCCAAGGCACATGGGTTCAGCTCCATGGAACACTTCAATATAGCTCTCCTCCTGCCCCATCCAGGACAATTTCAGAAATCTTTTCACCCTTTGAAAATAAAATCTTAAGTATTTAGAGGGGGGAGGAAGGAGGGACATAGCACGGTACTACTTGGAATCTAGGTACAATTCCATTGACATAATTTGAGTGCTGGGTGTGGTCTAGTCATGACCAAATTTGAACTAACTGCGGTCTCTGCTAAAAGCTGCTCCTACAGATCACCAACCATCCAGGTGAAAGCTGAGCAAGTCTGTTGTAGCTGGGTATTTTCCTGCCACATGCCAAATTTACAAATAGTTAGAATAATGCAGATAAATGATGAAATTGCTTTTCCCCACCCTGGACTCAGGAGAGCTTATGGGATCATAGATTTTAGGACTCATTTAGGTCCAACCCTCCCAGTTTACAGATGAGGAAACTGAGGCACAAAGGTTAAATTACTTAGTACAAATTTTTGATCCAGATCTTCTGACTCCAAATCCATTTTTTAAAAATCACCACTTAATATTCAAAGACATTCCATCTCCTCCGGCCTCCACGCATTTTCAGTGGCTGTCCTCCATACCTGGAATTCTCTCTGTTCTCACTTCCACCTGGCTTCGCTGGCTTTCTTCGAGTCCCCGCTAAAATCCAACCTTCTACAGGAAATCTTTCTGGATCCCCTTAGTGAGCACAAGGCCTGGCCCATGGTATGCACTTAGTCTTGACTTGATTTGAGGGCTTATGCCCTTGGAAGTAGATGGGGAGATCAATCACACGGTGCTGTCTGAGGAATTGGAGGAAGGTCCCTCTGCCTGAATACATTCCCCTAACCCCTAACTCTGCCTGCCTCCCAGTCAAACTCAAATAGACAGTAAGTAGTAAAGCTAGAATTCAAACCTATGTCTTCAGATTCCAAGCCCAAACCACCCCCACCCCACCCCATCCCAATCTACTTTTCCAGGCTCAGTTTCCACTACAATCCTTTCTTCTTGTTGTTCGATTGTTTTCAGTCTTGTCCAACTCTTTGTGACCCCATTTGGGTTGTGTTTGTTTTTTTTTTTTGGCAATCTTTGTGACCCCATTTGGGTTGTGTTTTGTTTTTGTTTTTTTTTTTTTGCAAAGATACTGGAGCAGTTAGCCATTTCCTTCTCTAGTTCATTTTACAGATGAGGAAACTGAGGCAAGGTTAAGTGACTTGCCCAGGTCACACAGCTAGTGCGTGGTCTTTCCTGTCTTTAAAAGCTTTGCTTGATTCAGTACATCATATCACTTCCCTTTGAAACAGCCAGCTAATAACATTACACTAAGGGAATAAAGGTTTTTAATTCAATTCAACATTTCTTACGTATTTAGTGTATTATGAACAAGGTTAAGGAAACAGGTTGTTTATGATTATGAAGCATTGCCTGGAAGAGGCAGCCTTTATGGGAGGACATAATAAGAAACAAGAAGGGTATTAGGCATCCGGGGACCAAAATGAGGTCATTGGGGGGGTCCCTAGCGGGGGGAGAGTGGGAAAGTTGCTCATTGAAAATCATTTTTTTCTACCTTTCAGTTTTGTCTATGGCTGCCCCTGGTGCCCAGCACATTGCATGTAACTGGTCAGATGAGGGTAAGCCTGCTTTTTCTAGCAACCTGCACAACAAGAACAAGCCCATCTGATTTTGAACTACATTTTCCAAGAGATTCCAGGCCCCAAAAGTCAGACCTGATTGCGGATGAATATTTATGTGTGTGTATACACACATACATATATATACATATGTGTATGTATAGTATATATATATATACACGTATATATGTGTGCATGTGTACAGATATAAAGGAGTAGAAATTAATAGGAGTACAGGTTCTGCATTAATATGACCTTTGGTAGTAAACATTTCATGGATTTTCAAAATCTGCCGTTGGCTGTTTCCAGTCCAGGGCTAGTGGTTGGTAAAAGTCTGTGGTCAAATCTCTTCCCACTCTAGTCCTTCCTCCAGTCAGTCATCAAATTGGTCTTCCAAAAATACAGGTTTGACTGTGTCACTTCCTTCCCCCTACCCTACGTAACCTGGTAGGGGAAGCCCTACCTTTTCAGCCTCCTTAAATCTGGCGCTCTCAATTCTTCGCTTGCTTTAATCGCTGAATGAGTATCGCCCCAGTCACACTGAGACCTGTTAAAGACCTTAGCTTAAAAAGGCGAAGGTCTCCTAATGTATCCAGGGCCATCTCCAGTCATCCTGGTCCATATCTGGCCACTGGACCCAGATGGCTCCGGAGGAGAAAGTGAGGCTGGTGACTGCACATCCCTCCCTCACTCAAATCCAATTCACTGGCATGTCAGGGCATCACCTCCCTGATGTCGTGGTCCTTTTCAAGAAGTAAGAACAAACAACATCTTACACTGCCCCTCCCACACACATATGTACTCTGCAATCTAGTGACATTGGCCTCCATCTTCATATTCCAGCCATTCGGTGGCTGTTCCCCCACCCCTGGAATGCTTTCCCTTCTCATCTCTACCTACTGGCTTCTCTGTCTTCCTTCAAGTCCCAGCTAAAATTCTACTTTATAGATAAAGCTTTTCCTGATCCCCCCTAATTCTAATGCCTTTCCTCTGTTGATTATTTCCAACTTGTATATAGCTCATTTGCACATAGTGCATTGCAAGTTGTCTACCCCATTATCCTGGGAGTTCTTTGAGAGCAGGGACTGTCTTTTGCCCAGTGCTTAGCATAACTGCCTGGCACATAGTAGGCACTTAAAAATGTTTATTCACTACTTCACTGATTTAAAGGAAGTTGACTTCTTTTTTTTCAGATGAGGAAGATGTTTGTTCCCAATAGTGGTCAATAACAGGACCCACAGCGATTTAGAGCTGTTCCTTTCTTTACAAATTATATCACCTCCTTATTTTTTTTTTACCATGTAAGTTAATTATTAGAACAATCTCTCCTTTGAAGAAGCCAGCAAGACTTCAGTAAAAACACAAGTGGGGAAAGAGAAGGGAATAAGCATTATCTAGCACCTCTATGTACTAGGGACTGTGCTGTGCTTTTTTTCCTTTTCTTTTTTTTTTTTAACAAATACTTCCTAAGAACAATTTTGTCAAAGATGACAAAAGATGGGTTATGGAAAGACAGATACATTAATATTCTGCTGGCAGGGCCTTGAACTGATCCAGCCATTCTGAAAAGCCACTTGGAACTGTACAAAAAAAATAGCTGTCTATTTTGTTCATACACTTTGACCCACTATTGGTAATACTAGGCAGCTAGGGGGTATAATGGATAATAGGACTAAAGTCAAGAAGCCCTGAGTTCAAATCTAACTTAAGACATTGACTAGCTATGTGGTCCTGGGCAGGTCATTTAACCTGTCTGCCTCAGGTCCCTTACCTATAAAATGGGAATAAAAATAATAACCCCTACTTCAAAGTGTTGTAAGGGTCAAATAAGGTCATATTTGTAGAAGTGTTTAGCACAGTGCCTGGCACACAGTAGGTATTTAATAAATGCTTATTCCTTTTCCCTACTAGGCAGAAACACAGAAGAAGTCAAAAACAGAAAGGAAAGTCCCCTATTCACCAAAACATTCATAGCAGCACTTTTTATGGCAGCAAAGGACTAAAAACATAGAAAAAACCGATGAAACCATTTCCCTTAACTTCATGGGAGCCAGTGATAGAGCTGGCAAGAGAGCTCCTGACCCTTAAGCCTTGTTCAACCTAAAACTTTCAAAAGGAAAAGGAATGAATTAAGCAAGGACCTTGCCAGAGACTTAGCACATTTATTAAGGAGAGAAACATGGACTAATGTCTTTTACTTCCTTTGTAAAACTCATTTTTGTATCGAAGGAAGATTTTTAAAGGGTGAATAGGGATTGCCTCCTACACACTGAACAAAACACTTGCGTTGCATCTCCAAAAGGGTCTGCAGGGGCTAAGTTAGTACCTTATTATTGCTTTACTGCTCTAGTCAGTCAATGGGCCCATGGGAAATCATTCCTGAGATTACTCTTTTATAGTCCTCTATGTAGCCAAGTTGAATCACATGACCAAACTTGGCTCCCTTTCTTTATGTACACCCACACTTGGAGAAAAAGCATATGTTCAAATTATTGGCAAAAACAAGGTTTATGTTTTCACTTATTCATATTATCCCCAACCCTATTACAATGGATAATCAACACCAAATATAGGTCCCAGTTTCCAATCCTTTCAACATTTCTCTTGCTCTTTGAGGTGTTTTCTATATTTTTCTATTCTCCTCTTAAGCTGCAGAACCCAAAGAGGTCATAGTAAACCAATAAGATTGTAATTAGTAAAGCCAATCAATCAATTAACAAACCTCTGTTAAGTGTCTACTATGTGTCAGACTACCAAATCAATCCAACCTATTTCAAGTTAAGTATCAACATGCTGTCCTCTGATACATTTGTCAGATGAGAACACATCTGGATTTTTCATTAAGTGTGGACAAGGCCTGGACTCCTCCCTAGCTAATAGAGGAAATCTTCAGATTGGTTGAGGGAGTTGGTTATACCCTATGGTGATTGTAAAAAACCATCCATCTAACTGGAACCAGAGATTAGAGTATCTGACAGCACAGAAGAAATAGAATGATTGCTGGCAAAGAGGGTAAGAGACTCCTTTAACCTCAGCCTGGGTCTCCTCTCCACCAGCCCTTGGCTAAAACAGTACCTCATGAATTTAAGAAGACCTGGACTTTTTCATCACCGTTCTAGCAGTGTCCTCCAGAGGGCAGAGGCTGGTGGCAGTGTCTGTGCCACAAGCCAAGAATAGGTCAGATAAGATGAGGAAAGCTGATTCAAAGCAGTAGAAAGCCCAACAGAAAGGTTGTACCAGGGGCGGGGAACCTGTGGCCTCAAGGCCACATGTGGCTCTCTAGGTTCTCATGTGTGGCACTTTGAATCCAAACTTCACAGAACAAATCTCCTCAATAAAAGGATTTGTTCTGTAAAACTTGGACTCAGTCGAAAGGCAGCACCCAAGGACCTATAAGGCCACATGTGGCCTCAAGGCTAGAGGTTCAGCAGGAACATTTTTGGTACTCCAGTAAAAGGAATTCCAGGAATTCCTTCGCTCTATTAGTTTCTCTCTAAGCTGGAGACTGGGGCAGCCAGCTGGCACAGTGGATAGAGCACTTAGCCTGGAATGAGGAAGACTCATCTTTCTGAGTTCAAATCTGGCCTTAGATACTTACTAACTGCATGACCCTGGGCAAGTCACTTAACCTTGTTTACCTCAATTTCCTCATCCGAAAAATGAGCTGGAGAAGGAAATGACAAATCACTCCAGTATCTATGCCAAGGAAACCCCAAATGGGGTCATGGAGAGTCTGACACGAATCAAAAACAGCTGAAGAAGAAGCTTCAGATCACTTTCCCCGTGGACTCTGGATGTATTTGTGGGATGCCCTGTCACAGACTTTTGGGGTATATTTGTCACTCCATGTATGGTAAGAATGGTAAGTATATTCTTATCATACTACCTTAGTAAATTCCATTTACTAAAAGTTAATTGTTTGGCTAACTGATATCAATGGATAATCTTGGGGGTGAGGGGAGGCACACCAATGAGGGTTTATAAGGTATATAGGAAGATATGCCCTAGTCTCTCAGGGTTACTCCTAGGGCCTAGAGGTCAAGCAAGAGTTGAGCTCCAAGACACATACCTGGTAGTGCAAGTGAAGGATTGGGAGAGTAAGTCCAGGGCCTATAGACACTGTATGTCCTATGTGAGTATATATTAAGAGCGCAAGGTAGTTTTGGAAGGGGGAGTCTTATCAGCTAGGAAAAGCTTCATGAAGAAGGGAATTCTTGAGCTGAGTCTTGAAGAAAACGAGGAATTTAATTCAAAGAGGCCAAGATGAGGAGGGAATGCATTCCAGACACGGGGGGGGGGGGGGGGGGGGGCAGCCAATGGAAAGGCATAGAGATGGGAGTAGCCTATTGTGTGTAGATTAAGTAGTTGAATCATAAAAATGAAAGGAGAGGAGCAAATTTTTTTTTAAAGAAAACCTAGAAAATTAGGAGAGGACCAGATTATCAAGAGTTTTAAATGTTAAAAAGGAGTTTGTATTTGATCCTCAAGGCAATTGGAACTTACTGGAGTTTATTGGGGGGAGGGAGGTGGCATTAATTATCAGAATATCAAAGAAAGAGACATAATGCAAACGGACAGCATTTGATGTCTCCTCATTGGGAAAGAAGGAACAGAGAAGAAAGGAAAAGGCAATAAGGACTAGAGGTGGAATTTCTATAGAAAACCTCACAAAGCCACCTTAAAATCTGCCCTTTCTTCTAACCTCCTTATTGCTTTTTTTTTTAAATTAGTTGATTTATTTATTTTTAGTTTTCAAAATTCACTTCCATAAGTTTTAAATTTTCTCTCCCTCTCTCCCCAAGACAGCCTGCAATCTGATAGGCTCTACATATACATTACTATTAAACATATTTTCGCATTAGTCATGTTGTATAGAAGAACTGTAATGAATGGGAGAAACCATGAGATAGAAAAAAACAACAATAAAAAACAAAACAAAACAAAAAACGAAAATAGTCTGCTTCTGTCTACATTCAAACTCCGTAGTCCTTTCTCTGGATGTGGATGGCATTTTCCATCATGAGTCCTTTGGAATTGTTTTATAACCTCCCTCTTTCTGCTAAGAGCTCCACCATTCTCCCAGCCACCCAGTTTCATAATCCAGGAGTCTTTCTTAACTCTTCACTTTCATTCATCCTCCATAAACAATTGGTTGTCAAGTCTCATCCATTTCGTGTATATGACATCTACCACTTTGTTTTCTCTCCAGTCATACCAGGGGTGCCATAATTCAAACCCTCTTGATAATGATTATAATTAGAGCTAATATTTATATACTGTTTACTACGTACCAAGGCAGTGCCTTGCAATTATAATCTCATTTGATCCTCACAACAACTCTAGGATTAAAGTATAGTCAACAACCACTGTCCTCAACTTCAACAACAAGAGGAGTAGGGGGTAAATATTACTGACAATTTCAGAAAGCAATAAGGAAAACTGCTCTTCTAGATCTGAGTCTGATAAAAAAAAAAGGGGGGGCAGGGTGGGGGGGAGAACAATTTACCAAAGTAGTAAGGATAAGGAAACTGAGGAGGAAATCATTATTTTTAATATAGAGGGTCATTGCTGACAGGTAAGGAGAGGAAAGCCAGGCATGATGAAGGGAGCTCAAAAAGGTTTTTAAAAACCAAGGTGAGGCAAAAACTGCTGGGAAAACTAGAAAATAGTATGGCAGAAACTGGGCATAGACCAATATCTTATACGGTATACCAAAATAAAGCCAAAATGGGCTCATGACTCAGGAATAGAGACTGCTACTATAAGCAATTTGAGAGAGCAAGAAATAGTTTACCTGTCAGATTTATGGAGAAGGGAAGAATTCATGACCAAACAAGAGACAGAGAGCATTACGAAATGCAAAATCGATAATTTTGATTGTGTTAAATTGAAAAGGTTTTGTACAAACAAAGCCAATACAACAAAGATTAGGAGGAAAGCAGAAAATTGGGAGAGAATCTTTACAACCAATGTCTCTGATAAAGGCCTCATATCTAAAATATACAGAGAACTGAGTCAAATTTATAGGAACACAAGTCATCCCCCAATTGAGAAATGGTTAAAAGATATGAATAGGCAGTTTTCAGAGGAAGAAATTAAAGATATTCGTAATCATGAAAAAAAATGCTCTAAATCACTATTGATTAGAGAAATGCAAATTAAACCAACTCTTAGGTACCACATCTCTCCTGCCGGACTGGCTAACGTGACAAAACAAGAAAATGATAAATGCTGGAGAGGATGTGGAAAAATTGGAACACTGTTACATTGTTGGTGGAGTTGTGAACAGATCGAGCCATTCTGGAGAGCAATTTGGAACTGTGCCCAAAGGGCTATAAAAATGTGCATACTCTTTGATCCAGCAAAACCACTTCTAGGGCTGTATCCTAAAGAGATCACACAAGCAGGAAATGGACCAGTATGTACAAAAATATTTATAGCAGCTCTTTTTGTGATGGTAAAGGATTGGAAATCAAGGGGATGCCCATCAATTGGGGAATGGTTAAACAAATGGGGGTGTATGAATGTTATGGAATACTATTGTGCCATAAGAAATGAAGAGCAGACAGACTTCATGATAACCTGGAAAGATTTATTTGAACTGATGCTGAGCAAGGGAAGCAGAAGCAGGAGAATATTATACACAATTACAGACACACGGTATTTGTAAGGAGTAACTTTGATAGACTTGGTTTCTCTCATCAATGCCAGGTTCAATCAAAGACAGCTCCAAATGACTCATGACGGAAAAAGCTATGCACATCCAGGGAAAGAATTACGGAGTCTAATGTAGATTGAGGCAAACTATTTCTTCTCTTTTTTTTTCCTTCTTTTTTGGTTTCATTTCTTTTCTCTCATGATTCATCCCATTGGTCATAATTCTTCTTTACGACTTGATTATTATGTAAATAAGTTTAATGCAAAGGTATGTGTAGAACCTGTATCGGATTACATGCCATCTTGGGGGAGAGGGGAGGAGAGGGGAGGAGAGGGAGGGCGAGAAAATTTGGAACTCAAAAACTTGTGAAACTGAGTGTTGTAAACTAAAAATAAAAAATAAATTAAAAAAAAACCAAGGTGAGGGCAAGAATGAGATCAAAGAAGAAAACAAAGAAAAAAATAAATAAAAAGAATTAAAAAATAAAAAAAAAGAATGAGATCAAAGAAGGGGGGGAATAAATATTTATATGGAGCCTACTATGCGTCATGTGCTAAATGTTTTACCAATATTATCTAATTTGATTCTCACAATAACCCATGGAGGTAGGTGTTATTATTATCACCATTTTATAGTGGAGGAAACAGAGGTTAAGTGACTTGCCCAGGGTCACACAGGAGTGTCTGAGGCCTAATTTGAACTGATTCCAGGCTTGGTGCTCTATCCACGTACCGCCTAGCTGCTTGGGGGAATTAGAACAATGATAACAATGTTGAGAAGGCAAGACTAAATTATTATTTTGCTTTGGCTTCCTTACCGAGGAGAAAGATCCTTGGAATGGAAAAGAGGACAAAAGTCATTTACAGGGAAGTGAAACCCAAGATAAGTAAGGAAATGAGGTAAGAGAGTATCTAGTTATTTTCAATGACTATAAGCAAATAGGTCCAAATGGATTCTATTCTTACCATGCTGGAAGAGCTTGTCAAGATGATCACAAAGCTTCTGTCAACAATCTTTAGAAAGACATGGAAAAAATGTCACATAACTCTCTCTCTCTCTCTCTCTCTCTCTCTCTCTCTCTCTCTCTCTCTCTCTCTTTCACTCTCTCCTGTCTGTCACTGTCTCTCTTTCTCTCTTTCATATTCTCAGTATTCACAATGACTTCCATAACATAAATAAAAATAATACTAAAATTTGTTATTAGATCAGTGTTGCTCCTGCAGAAGAATAATGAAAATATATTTTCCTCCTTTCAGCAAAGGAGTGAGAGACTACAGCAAAATGTTGCATACATTTACACTCAATTGGATTGCTTATTTTTCTTTGCTCTAGGGGAGGGTGTAACTATAATGGGTAGAAGGGAAGATACATCCAGAAATGACCATATTATAAAAAACATATGGCATGAATAAATATTAATTAATTTATCAACCAATCAATAAATGTTTGGGTAGCGGAGGAATTCCCTTTTCCCTCCCTTCCTCTCTGCCAAAGCCCCTCACCCTTCAACAGTAAAAGGAAAACAATTTAAACTAATTATAATTCAATGTGAATGACTAATAACCTTCTTTAACTGTCCCAGTGGTGTTTTCATTTTGAAAGAAGATACCTACTATTTAAATAGTCGAATTTCAAGTAGTGTTGGGGGATGATTTTTCAGCAAGGAACCCAGAGTGTAGGCTGACACGACAGGTAGGGGAATCTCCTGTGACTACACATCAACCAGCCTCAGGGGTTTTTTAAGGGAATTAGGACCTAGTTTGGCAAATGTATAGGATTTGTTCTTGTGGTAACTGTAACTGAGCCAAATTCCTAGGAGGGATCTTATAAACTCTATCTCTGCTACATGCAAAGTCATTCTAGAGCAGGGGTTCTTAATCTGGCATCCATGAATCTGGTTTTTAAAATATATATATTTTGATAACTGTATTTCAATATAATTGGCTTCCTTTCTAATCCTATGTATTTTATTTTGTGCATTTATCATCATCATCATCATTTATTAAGTGTTCACTATGTGTCACCATGCTAAGGGATAGAGACACAAAGAAAAGCACCTGCCTTCAAAGAGCTCACATTCTAATGGTGGAGACAACATACAAATGACTAAGTACATACAAAATATATACAATGTAAAAGGAAAGTAATCTCATAGGGAAGGGACTTACCTGCTGTTTGTCCTTCCTTGTCCTGACATCAGGGAGGTGATGGCATGATATGCAAGTGAATTGGATTTAAGTGAGGCAGGGCTATGCAAAGTCACCAGTCTCACTTTTTCCTCCGGAGCCATCTGGGTCCAGTGGTGAGATCGGGACAACTGGAGATGATCCAGGATGCTGTGGGGAGCCTTGGCCTTTTCAAGCTAAGGTCTTTAACTGAGGCAGTGCTTAAAGGGAAGGCACTAGCAGTGGGTAAGGAGGAGGATATAGAATGGACAAAGGGCTCTTACAGAAGGGGGAATTTGAGTCCAGTCTTGAAGAAAACCACATGATTCTGAAAATGGATCCATAGCATATCGGGCTGCCAAAGGGGTCCAAGACACAAAAAAGTCAAGTACCCCTACTCTAAAATCTATGGATTCCTGATCAGAACATGCTACACTTGTCCCACACGTGACCAGACAGTGATTTGTTCTCTTAAGTATCTCTGATGTTCTCTTTGCCATGCCACTAAGGGCTTGCACAATAGGCCATTTAAATGTTCTTTGGGGAGGAGAGATTAGGTGGGACTAAATAAATAGCTACTGAGCATTCCCCACCCTTGCAAGATCTTAGCTCCCCAAATAATTCAGGACAATCCCAAGAACACCCCTATTTGTTTACCAAACTGGCCAAACGGCAAGTTCCATTGTTTCGTTTGCCGCCTGAATTAATGACTTGATTTACAAATTTTAGAAAAACAAAAGTGAGTATGCTGAAGCAAAAGTCCTCAAGGTTCATTCCTGAGTTTCATTGAAGGAATAAATGGTTTGTTGTTTTTGTTTTGTTTTGTTTTTTTTCCCTAGGCCTTTCATCATGTTCTTGAATTTCTGAACACAATGTGATAACATATTCCAGCCTTATGTTTAAGATGGACCTAGAAGCCAGATATAAGCAATGAGCAGATTCATACTCAAAAACTTCATTTGTAGATTAGTTTTTTGAAAGTTAGAACATATATTCCCATGCAAACAGTGACCTAAACATTAGTCAGCTTATCAGACAAGACTACAAAGCTTATATGATAATTTTCCAGATGAGGAACTGAGGCAAACAAGGTTAAGTGACTTGCCCAGGGTCACCTAGCTAGTGAGTGCCCAAGGCCACATTTGAACCCAGGTCCTCCTGGCTCCAGGCCTTGAACTCTATCTACTTTGCCACCTACCTGCCCCTCATTTTGTGAGTTATCTCCTCTCAATAAAACTGGCTTGCTTCACTGTCTTGTAAACTTCACGTTTCTTTGTATGAGACTTGATATTTTGAAACTTCTCAAGTCTATGGTAAGACAATGAGAAAGCAGAGTTGTGCCTGGAAAAGAGCCTGTAAGTTATAGAAAGATTAGATTCTACAGACTTTTATTAGCCTCAGTTTCCCACAATCCCACAAAGAAAAAAGATCTCAACAAGCTCCATAAACTGACAGCAAATTCAGGGGCATTATGAACCAACCAAGGTTGTGCAGCCCTCATCCAACCTCCCCAGTTTCTCATCCATAAAGCCAGAATCCTCTGGAAACAGTTCCGTGTACACATGCCTATACGAACCAAAGCCTGCCCATGTAGACGCACACATCCAAAGTTCATGGCAATAGTGGAAAATGTCCCAGGGCTCCCGAGGAGAGAGGAAATGGCTCAGTTCAATAATTTGGTTTTGACCAAAGAAGAATTTACGGGAAATCACTTCTCTTTTTAGAGAAGTAGATCCCAGTGTGAGGCCAGTTGAAATGTAGAACTGATGGATGCTACTGCAGATGTCGCATGATTTCATCAATCCCTGGGGACTGCTGCCAGCTTGTCCTGCATTGTTAATCCAATATTTTGGAGAGAAAGATGTCCAGCTTCTTCTAGAATGTCAGTGAAGCATGTGGATCCCTGGCTTGGGTTTTGAAGAAATCTGACCCTACTAAAAAGACTATACAACACAGGCTTACAAAGGCTCACAGGAAGAGACTTTGATGCACAAAATAATTGAGAAACAACACATTGGAGGGGCAGGGAAAACAGGGCATTTAGAAATGAGCCAGGGACCCTTGAAGTATTGCCCATTGAATTGCTTTTACTGCTTTACAAAAAGAAGCATAAGTTTAATTAATAGTATCTATGGTGACTAAGGAGTTCTGCCCCCAAACCATTATATGATCTTCCTTCCCCCATGATCCTCGTCTCCTTTCTCTGCCCTTTCAAAAAGGAGCAATTTGCCTCAACTCAAACATGTTATTTTTGATTCATCATTAAGTAGGTCTCCCAAGCCGCTGAAGGCCAGGACTCAAGCCTAAGGAAGCACAAGACTAATTATGTTACAAAAATGACTTTGATTTATTTTTCTAAGAGGAAGTTATTTATCTAAAACCAAATTAAAAATAAAACAAACAAAAAAAAGTAGGCATAAGGGTTGATAATTGCTATCATCTTTTCATGGATTTTTTAAAACCGTAATAGTGCTGTCTGTGATCTCTTCTATTTTTAAAAAAAAACATGTTTGCTATGTTTGAAATAATTTCACTACACAATAAATCAAAAATAAAGTCTTTGTGTTGAGGCAAGTTGTTGCTTTAAATGTTTTTTCTTAAAAATTGATCCCTGAATGCCTTTAAAATTGTATTGCACTAGCTGTTTTTGTGATGACAAAGAATTGGAAATTGAAGGGATGTCCATCAGTTGAGGAATGGCTGAACAAGTTGTGGTATATGATTGTGATAGAACACTACTGTGCTATAAGAATTGATGAGCCGGTGAATTTCAGAAAAACCTGGAAAGACTTACAAAAACTGATGCTGAGTGAAATGAGCAGAACCAGGAGAACATTGTACACAGTACAATACTGTATGATGATCAACTGTGAATAACTTAGCTATTTTCAGCAATACAATGATCCAAGACAATTCTCAAAGACTTAAGATGAAAAATGTTATCCAGCACCAGAGAAAGAACTGATGGAGTCTGAATGCAAATCTAAGCATGCTATTTTTCATTCTCTTTATTTTTTGTGGGTTTTCTTTTTTTGTGTCTTCTTTCATAATATGACTAATATAGAAATATATTTTGCATAATTGCACACATATAACCTATATCAAATTACTTACTGTCTCAGGGAGAGAGAGGAAGAGAATTTGGAACTCAAATTTAAAAAAAATAAACGCTAAAAATTGTTTTTACTTGTAATTGGGAAAAATAAAATATTATTAAAGTAAAAAAAATAAGATTGTATTGCACTGCCTTCTAGAGCATTTGAGTCAGGTCTACCTAAAGCCCTGAATAGAAATTATAAGACCTGGTACAGGGATGGAACAGAAATTCCAGGATATTTTGAGGCTGGCATATACCACAGTGGCCAGTGACTCTGGATGTTCATGTGTCAGGGGTCCCCAAAATAGTTATTTAATACTAAATGTTAAAATAATACTCCCTAGTTGAGTACATATGATAAGGATATGGTGGCCCAGGAGAGTGTGTGATGGCAACAAGATTCTTGGGGAGTGGGATCAAGCAGAGAGAATAGTACCTTCTCTCTCCTTCCCAGAATCCTGATATCCAGAGGAGCATGTTTGCCTCCCACCAATGTCCTCCACTGGCCACGTCTGTGGCATGATCACTAAAGAAAGGAAGTGTATATTGCTCAGAAGTTTGTGCCCTGGGGCAAAGCCCTTGTTGCCCTATATGAAGTATGGCTCTAGGTCCAGCTACTCTTCCTGGTTTTCATCTGTTCAGTGACATTGCCATTTCCTCATATTGGGTACTGAAGTTATGGAGTCTAAATGCAGTGGTTCTCCTATTGGCACTGATGAAAAGAGATAATTATAGATGCACAGTGGATCTGTTCCATTTCTTATCTATTTGTTGTCTTCTGGTTTCATCTACAAATGTCTTCAACATTATCTGACTTAGTCGAATCTAATAAAAGCTCTCTGTAGACTCATTTTCTCCTTAACTGCTTCTTCCTGTTTTGTTTTATGATTCTTCTAATCTGATTTCATTTTCATTCACGGTATTTAAAAATGAGCTTATGCTCTTAACTGATGTTGTACTTGGCCACCATGTTTCTTCGCTTGGCAAGGAGATTGCTGGCTGAGGTAGTTTCTGGGATCTTTTAGTTTCTTCCTTACTATTTTGCATTGCTTAACCTTTCCTATGAAATCTTGATAGCATCATTGATTTTACCCACAAGTTCTTTAAACAAGTTAGGTTGTAGTTGCCATAAGCCTCATTTTTTTCCCTACTAATTTGGTGTTTGTTTTGGGCTTTTCTCCAAATAGTCAATACCTGGCTGTACACAAACAGCTAATTCAGAAATGACGGCTAAGCAGAGAGATGATTGATAGACTAGAAGCCCATGGTAAGACACATTTTCAGACATGGCAAATACATAAATTTATTTTGCTCGATTATGTTTATTTGGCACAAAAAGGGCTTTTCCTGGGTGGAGAAATTATATGTGAAGAATGATAGAGATACCACAAAAAAAAAAGAAAGAAAAGAAAAAAAAAAGGAAAAGAAAAGAAAGTGAAGAATCTCAATGAAATATTAGAAAATACACAGCAGAGAACAGAAGGAAATCCAGACATGGACACTGACAATCAGGGCAAAAATGTTGGTACTAGTGTGTTAAATTCAATATATGTGCTTTAAAAAGCTATATGTTCTTTGCTATTCTTTGCATATAGAAATGTTCATGTTTGTTAAAGTTCATATTTAAAAAAAAAAAGATGGGTGAAAAAGAGAAATTTCTGCTGTGAATTTGGAATTACATTAAGAAATTTATTAAAATGTCCATGCCCTTTGGCCCAGAAATTCCACTGCTAGCTGCATGTATGACTACATTTATGTGTGGGTATAAGTATGTGTGTGTGTGTGTGTGTGTGTGTGTGTGTGTGTGTGTGTGTGTGGAGTGTTCAGGGGGGTATGAGGGTTTGTCAAGTCCTTTTTAGAGCTCCAAGAAGCTATAGCATGCAGAGCAGCCACATTTCAGTAAAACCAGGCTAAAGCAGATTGAGGATAACTGATGGGTTTCAAACACCTCAGTAAGTTAGGGGGATATCTACCCCAAGCAAGTGAAGACTTCCCCTGGAAGAATGGGCAGATGAGAACAATTTGTTCCAATGGCCAGGAAGGTGGCTGAAGCAGGTGCTGTGGACCACTTCGAGCTTGGTCAGGCAACACAAGCACCAAGCTCATCTGCTGAATCCCAGGCCATCACCAGCCAGCTTGATTTTTGTCATACCATTGAACTTTGACGACTCAAGAGAAGAGAGTGAGGCTGACAGCTTTGTACAAGTCTGCCTCACTTAAATCCAATTAATATGCAAGTCATGACATTGCCTGTGATGTCACTGGCCCTCTTTGAAAATGAATAGGAACAACAAATATATGTGTCCTTACATACGCATGCATACGTACGTTCACATACATGTATACATACACCTGAATGTATATGTGTGTATATATTTATCATATATCTGTATACATTTATCATATATACACATACTCACACAGCCAAGGAGGTCAGAGATAGAAGGGTACATTTGCCACATAATGTTAATAGCATTACTAGCATCACATTTTGTGACAGAAAAGGACTGGAAAAAAAATTTGGGAAATGGCTAAAGAAACTGTGGTCCATAAATTGGATAGATTGCTACTGTCCTGTAAGAAATGATGATTATGGAGCTCCCAGGTCCCTTGAACCGAGACAAAAAAGGAGAGAGCGAGTCAGTGCCCACAGTGTCTTCTCCTATTGACGAGAAAGTAGAGACTAGAGCTGGACACCCTCCTGCAGTAAAAGCTGGTGGAATGAGAATTGTGCAGAAACACCCTTGTAGTGGAGATGCCAAAGAAGAGAAAGATAAGGATGATCAAGAATGGCAAAGTACCAGCCCACCTAAACCAACTATGTACATCTCTGGTGTTATTGCAAGGGGTGACAAAGATTTCCCTCCTGCTGCAGCTCAGGTGGCTCACCGAAAACCACACCCCTCTATAGAAAAGCATCCTTCTCACAAGACGACACAGCGCATCCAACAGCCCTGAAAGTGAAGGTCCTGCTACCACCTTGTCAGTGTGGTTCTTGGAGAAGAACACACGATTTCCTCTTAGGTTTGACATTTATAGAACAACAAGAATTGGTCCAATTTTTTTTTTTCTATCTCTAGCTCTATAGAGAAATTTAAGACAAAGCCAATCAGTAGCTTTCTTTGCCTTACATTTCTTTGTTTACTGCCTGCAAGTAGGTCAGATACCCATGTATCTTGTTCACCTAAATGCAAACAACATTTGAGTCTCATTTTTCCCCCTGATCTAGGATCCATATTCAATTTAATCTTATCTGCAGTTTTACTTAGGGAATACAGTGATTTTTTAAAATCTAGTTTTAGTACTTCTAAAGTTGCCTTTGGTTTGTACCATAAAGCTAAGTATGATATTTAAAAACAGTTGTAAACCAGTTTTGAGAAATGTGAGGTAAAGGTAAGGGAAAAAATGGGTTATTTTGTAATCTTATTTTTATCAGACACTAGAGTCTTCCCATGTAGTCTAGAGCAAATTGGGGAAGTCAAAATTTCACACTATTCTTTCAATGAGTAACCAGAACAGTTATTTCTTTAAGAGTCTTGTTGCTGGAGAATGAGAATCCAAGAAGGCTTACTCAAAATGAAACATTTTGCTTTAAGTCACAGGGCTGGAGAGTTTGTTGTATCCCAGAAAGTCCTGGCTTGAGAAATAGGTAAATTTATGCATCTCTCTAGTCATCTTGTTGGCTTGAATTTAAGGGGCACATTGTGGGGGTGGGGCGTGGGAGGGGAGATAGATGGATAATGATTAGAAAAGTTTAATAAGATAATTTAAAGGAGGGGGGAATAATAGGTAAAAACCCACCAAGTTCACAAAGAGATGTAGTTTTCTTCCAAAGGGAGATTAATCCCATTGTCAAAGAAAGATAAATACATTCCACTTTAGTTAGAGCAATTGTTTGCAGACTTCACAACTGTGGTCAAACTCTCTTTTGCCCTAATTATGTAATTACTCCTACTAATGTTTAAGTGTTTGATGTCATTCTGAGTTCTTTTGTGTGTGCTTCTTGCCAGTTGGTATATGTAAGACTGCTGCTGGAATGATTACTATACTATTTGAATTGGAAATTCATTGGAAATTGATTGGAAAATATTGGAAAATAAACTCATTCTGGCTGTTTGCATATGAAAAAAGCTCTTTCAAACAATACAGTTTTATGGAAAAAGTATTGCCTTGTTAGTTAGGATACTTAGCAGTCTTTTTTGAAGCTCTTTATTGCTGCAGGTCAGCAATGGTACTGTGAATGGCTGCCTGCCTACAACACCAGTCATCCTCAGATAAAATGAAATCCACATTCATCAATTGGTAGAAATACTCATAACTCTCCCTTGATCAATGTCTCTTAACCCTCCTCTCAAAAAAGAATGTTCACACTTCACTTTGTTTCATGTTTTCAAGAAAAGTTAGGGTTTTCTTAGCTCCAGATTAACAGCAGGCCAGTTTCCTATGGCAGTGACATTGTATCATCTATGTTGTTTCATAACGGAAGAAGTATTAATTTGAACATTTTCTGCCTCCGTAAGGCACTGTATTTTGTCATTACTTCATAGTCAGAACATGTACCCAGAGGCTTGCTGGTTGATATTCCTATGGAACATGTGCCTAAAGACTAGGCATTTCCTCAGAGCTCTGTTCAAAAATAAACATTTCAAATAGGAAGGGGAGAGCTTTATAACACTTGGGAAAACAATTGGAAGTAGATTCGATCTAGTGCAATCTACATATCACACCCTCTGCTATAAGAATAGTTAAGGAAGCTTCTCCCACTCCCACCCCTTCCAATCTCCACTGAGAGATAGCTGGAAATGATAGCCTATTATGTTTCCAAAAATTTCATTTTACCTGTATCTTAGATGTAGTGTGTATCCACTTGTTCCAAATCACTGAAAAGAAACAATTATATCAAGTGTTTCCTTTTATAGTTAATCATTTGTGTTTTTCAATAATAAAAATTGTGCCTGCCCCCCCCCCCCGCAAAAAAAAGAAATGACGATTATGAAGACTACCTAGAAGTATGAGAAGGCTTATATGATCTGATGCAAAGTGAAGTAAAGCAACTTTTTAATGGAAGTCACTGAGTATCAGTCTTGTTTGAATAGATCAGGTTGAACTGACATAGTAGGACAAAGTAGGGCTAATTATAGGTTGACTTAATTTGGAGGATCTTGTTAAGGCCTTCATAGAGTGTCTCTGTTTCTTCATCCTTTGTAATAGATTTTGACAAATAAGCTACACTTATATTCCTTATACCGTATATCCCATGAGATGACATTCCTCGAAACTCCAGCCTCCTTTATCTCTACCCTATTACCATCGCTGAAGTGGAAAGGGGCTGTACAGGACTGATGTCCACTGTATAATTTTTTCTGTCTCTTATGTTGCCTAGGCTAAAATATTCTGCTTTCTCTTAATGCATTCCTTCCACACTACAGTGGAGTTATGGTCTCCTCCTCAGTAGTCCTCCCAGTGATACAGATTGCTAACCAGCTGTGCCTTCTTAGCTTGTATGATTTTTTTCTATGTTATCACATGAATTCTTCAGCTCTTAGCACAGTGCTTGGCACATAGCAGGCACTTAATAAATGTTTATTAATGGATTGATTCTCCACAGAGCACCTACCTAAAGTACTGTAGGTCTTCCCTTAGGTCTTTTAATATTATGTGAATACCAGAGCATCATTTGAATTGTCCACGTGTTATCTGTGCTATATGATGTGCTCACTTCTTTTTCTGATTATATATTTCCTGGATAAACATTTTTATGCCCATTCTTGCACACAAGTCATTGAGGATAGTATGCTACAGCTGATGGATGCCTGCCATGTGTCTCTCCATTTTCTTTTGAGGCACCCATAATTTTGTTTCTTTGGATATCATGATCTTCTTCCATTCACCAGCAAATAGTAGCAATGAAAGAATATTGAAAGTAGAAGGTGTGGTTTTGTGCTAGGGATTGGTCATATTTCCCAAATGCGTTCCCAGCCATTTTTTTCTTCCTCTTAAGTAGTTCCTATTATAACAACTCCACCATCTATTCAAATAAGCTGGCCACTCTGGGATCAAATAAATATTTGTGGATTGCCATGCTTTTAAAATATAACCCCATCACCTCTATGATCAAGAGTTTGAGATTTGGTAAGAGTGTGGGGGGAAAAGATATTTCACCGTTCTACCTTCACAAGCTGTCTGTTCTTTGTACTTTATCTGACAGTTGGTGGTAAAGAGAATAGTTGCTTTGGTTTCTTTTATTGGTTTAGTTTAAAAATCAATAATGATGAACTTGAAATCAACAACCACTTTGTGAATAATGACTCAAGGGTAGGCCTGCAGAGAATTACTATTTTGAGGGTTACTTGTTTCCCACAGTTAAACAGATGTATTTTTATGAAAAAACCAACTGCTAAATCTTTACAGCAAACAAATCAAAGCTATCATTGCTTCTGGGAAATTGGCATGACTCCATTGCCCAAGATTCCATTCACCATACCTGGTAATTCACCCTCCCCTGGCCAGCACTCCCCTGGATGTATTTTCTCCCCCTATCAGAGAGTGAATTCTGGAAGACAGGAAATGTATTTTGTATTAGTGTCTAGTATATACTAAGCACTTCACAAGAGTTTTTTCATTCATTCAGACATTTGGCATTAAAAAAAGCATTCATGAAAAAACAAGGTGTTCATACTTAATTTTTTTTTAATTGCTATCTTTTGTTTTTACATCTCAAATTTTCTCCCATTATCCCTTCCCCTTCCTTCTCCCAGACACCCAAATCAAGTAGTGTTGTTAAGAAAAAGAAAATGAAAGAGGATGAAGAGAAAAAAATCAGCAAAATCAATCAAGATTTTTTTTAAAAAATATGAAAATATATGCAATGCAGCTCCACTTTTTCAAATTCCTACTTCTGCTAAGGAGTAGAGTGGGAGTGTCTTTTCATATCTCTCCTTTGGGGCTATGCTTCTTCTTTGTAATTTTGTAACATTTTTAACTCTTTAGGGGTTTTTATTCTCTCCACCCCTATCAGATTGGCTGGTATGACAAAAAAAAAAAAGAAAATGACAAATTTTGGACAGGGTATGGAAAAACTGGGTCACTAATGAACTGTTGGTGGAGTCGTGAACTGGAGAGCAATTTGGAACTATGTTTAAAGCACTATAAAAATATGTATTACCTTTGAACAAGCAATACCCCTATTAGATCTGTATTGGAAAGAGATTTTTAAGAAAGGGAAAAGGACCTATATGTACAAAAACATTTATAGAAATTCTTTTTGTGGTGTCAAAGAATTTAAAATTAATCAGATGCCCATCAATTGGGGATGGCTGAACAAGTTGTGGCATATGATCGTGATGGAATACTATTGTGCTATAAGAAATGAGCAAGATGATTTCAAAAAGACATGAATTGAAGCAAAGTGAAATGAACAGAACCGGGAGAACATTGTACACGGTAACAGCAATATCGTGTGATAATCAACTGTGAATGACATAGTTATTCTCAGCAATATAATGATCCAAGACAATTCTGAAAGACTTATGATGAAAAATGTTATTCGTCACCAGAGAAAGAACTGATGGAATCTGAACGCAGATTGAGGCATACTTCTTTTTACTTTATTTTTCTTGGTGTTTTTTTTTGGTCTGTGTTTTCTTTTGCAACATGGCTAATATGGAAATATATTTTGCATGACTGCACATGTTAAATTTATATCAAATTACTTGTCTTCTCAAGGAGGGGCAAGAGTAGTAAGGAAGAGAGGGAATTTGGAACTCAAAATTTTTCAAAAAGAATGTTAGACAATTTTTTCACATGTAATTGAAAGAAAAGTATGAAGTTTTTTTAATGTAAATGGGAAATGTTTAATGAAATAAAATTTAAAAACAACACAATATAAATGAGCAACCTCAAAAAAAAGTTACTAAAATGCCCATACCCTTTGATGCTGAGATTGCACTTCTAGTCATGTACTCCAAAGAGGCCAAAGACTAAAAAAGCTGTCTCATATATTTCAAAATATTCACAGCAGCACTTTTTTTGATACCAAAGAATTAGAAACATAGTAGATGCTCTTCATTTGGGGAATGCCTAAACAATTTGTGGCACATGGATGTCATGGGGCATTACTGTACTGTCTTAAGAAAGAACAAATATGAAGAATTCAGAGAGGTACAGAAGACTTATGAACAAATAATAAATGAAGCAATGTTGGTTGGTTGTTGTCCTTCATTCTCAAAGATGACCAAAATGGCATCTTTATGAGTCAAGTTACAATGTGTCTGACTGTCACTGATCAGACCAATACAAGCTCAGAATGCCCTACCCATAAGTTGGGCACAAATAGTCCATGTGAACATTTGGGGTGGATTCTCCAAATTTGTGCCTCTTGCATTTCTTTTAAACTACTTCAATTCTGCTTTGCTCATAGAGCACAGCTTCTTCTTTGATGTGGGTATGCCATGGTGGGTGGTCCTTTGCCAGTGTCTCCCATGTTACATAATCAATTCCAATCAATACAATCGATTTCAGAGAGAATGAAATAATGACTGTATTGGGGATAATTGGGGTTGATCTGGAGAGACTCTGATCAATATGATGAATCCCTGAAAACAACATGATGAAATTACAGGGCATCAACCTTTGTCAGGAAGAGGTATGTACCCTAGCCTCTTGCTAAGAGACTTACACACTGGTCCCTTGCTGAGAGGACTCAATGAATTATAATTAGTGGCTAGGGCTCCCTTCTGATGACTGGTCGATTGAGGACCAAAGGAATAAGCTCTCGTAAGAGAAACAACCATCTCCACAGTTTATAAGCGTGATTTCTGGACTGTAGCACCCTTTTCAGACCATTTTTTTGACCATGCTTTCTTACCGTTGCACTTCCAGACTGGAATGGAGCAAGACAGAAGAGATTTCTCTGAAATGGCAGTTTATAACAGAAGCACATGGCAATGGGGAACATGTGCTCACTCAAGGCTTCACAGAAGTGAATTCTTGCCCCTCAGTTCTGAGAATGGACACCTCTAGCCTTGTAGTTACCTAATGGGCAATGCTAAGTCCAAGATATCCTGTCTAAGAGTTTCTGAGGTCAAGAGCTGAGCATAAACTGACCCAAGAGAGACAAGCTCAGCCAATAGGGTCATCCTCAAACTGGAGAACTTGGGCCAAGCCAAGAGGGCCCGGTAGATCTGGATCTTGCCAACCTTGCACAATATTACTGTGAGAAGGTACCCATATCTTCGACAAGATACAAAGCATGTTTACTTTTGGGAAGAGACTAACCACAAGACGATAGTATGAGTCTTGGAGATACTATGTAGGGCTATAAAAGAGAGATTCACTAGAATAATGGAGGGTTGCCCTGACAGTTGCCCCAAGTTCAAATCTCTTCACAGGAGATGATAGACTATTTGAATATTCTGCTAAATTTATTCATGTGTTCCTGTGTCCTTAGTATTTTTAAGCATATTCTATAGGGGTGAAATAAAGGCTGTCCCAATAACTATATTGTATGTTGAATGTCTGTGCAAGATTCCATATTTGGAATTTCTTAGATATGAAGGACACAAATTTCATTTTGGTGACTTTCTTAGGTTGATCCATATTGAGCCAATGAGCTAAAAGAAGTGAGATTTAACTTTTGCAGTCAAATTCTCAAAATGGGACCTAATCAGTGTGGGTGAGTCCTTGAGGGGGAAAGGGGCTGAGAAATGGATTGCCCATGTTATAAAGGTTGTTATGAGGAAAGCACTCTCCAAAACCTTAAAGATACATCATACATACATCCTCTCTCTCTCTCTCTCTCTCTCTCTCTCTCTCTCTCTTTCTCTCTCTCTCTCTCTCTCTCTCTCTCTCTCTCTCTATATATATATATATATATATATATATACGTACATATACATATATATTTAAATTTGAGTTACTATTATGATTGTAGGTCACTATGATCCATAAGTTTCAAGGCCCCGAAACTATCCAAAATGATCCAATGCACCAATCAAGGACAAACCCCTATGCTAGGTGCAGGGTGATACAAAGGCTAGAGAACAGTTCCTTGCCCTCAGGTAACTTACATTCTACCAAGCAGCTTACATTCTTCCAGGAAGTTCCATTTCTGTCTTTTGTGCTTAAATCTCTAATTCTGATTCCCAATCAGGACAGCAGATTTTATTTGAGTACTTGCTTAAGAAGTGACATTTAAGATTCTGTTAACCAAGGAGTTCCCTGGAAAAGCACCTAATCAGAAGAGTAAGCTTGTGGATATTTGATTGCCAATTTAACTGCTTGAGGTGTGACTTGAAGAAAGCTCCATCCTCTTTACATTACTATAGGATATGATTGACTGCCAGTACATGAACTGCATTTGCAAAGTATTAATCGGTAGTTTGTTAATTTTTATTGTAAACCACACAGAGCAGCAAAAGAGAACAGGAAGCCAGGGGAGAGCCTGGAGTTTAGGTAAGTGGCACTATGTATGTGGGAAAGAAATTGCAATCCTCTCTGCTTTTCATTGTTGGCCTTCATTGATTCGATCTCACTTTATTGATTTGGCATCAGAACCTTTTACCAAAAAAAAATGAGAAAAAAATTTGAGAATTTTTCCAAGGGGGAGGTTGAGAAGAAATGGTCATAATTCTTTACAAAATGAAGTAAAATTTTACAATTATCTGATTAACTGGGTAAAATATTAATAAGTACATTCAACAAAACTCAAAAGACAGTTATTGTGTGTGTGGCACAAAGGTTACAGGTCTACAGGGCTATCCCTAACTCATGGTATCTCTATCTTGGACCCTTTTCCCTCTCTATACATTTTCTTATTGCAAGGGGAGGGGGAAAGTAAGAGCCTAACAAATGGTGAAGCATGGAGGAGGCATAGGCTTAATCCATATAATGGGGACTACTGTAGATATTAGTTCTATAGCAGCAAGCTTTTATTAAGTACCTACTATGCACATAAGTCCACCATTTACCTAGTCACGCTAGTCCATAATTTCAGTCATTTTGGAGTTATCTTTCTTGCTTAGCACCCACATCCAATTAGTTCAAAAAATCCCACTGATTCTACCTTTATAATATTGCTTGCTTCTTTCTCCTTCTCTCCACTCACAAGTCCACCATGCTAGTTTAGGTTTTCATTACCTCATGGTCTGGACTATCATAATTGATTCCTAATAAAGTTCCTGCATCTCCCCTGTCCAGTCCAGCTTCCACACAGCTGCCAAAATAATTTTACTAAAATATAGGTCTTGCTATGTCCAATCTCCACTCAAAAACCACTAGTGGTTCCCTATTGTCTACTCCCCAGCCTGGCATTTAAAGCTTGTCCTCAACAATCTGGCTATCTTCGCACACTCACTTCATAGAAATCTCCTTTATACAATTCTATATTTCAGCCAAACTGAATTACTTGCCCTTCCCCAATCTGCCCATGCATTCACATAGGTGATCGCTCTTTTGATAAGGCTTAGCTGGCCTATTCACTGAATGGGCTTTGCCTCACTCAAAGTGAGAACTTGAAAAGACCTTAGCTTAGAAGGGCCAAGGTGTCCCACTGCATCCTGGGCCATCTCCAGTCATCCTGATGATATCTGGCCACTGGACCCAGATGGCTCCAGAGGAGAACGTGAAGCTGGTGACCTTGCACAACCCTCCCTCCCTCAAATCAAAGTCAATTGGAAGTCATGTCATCATCTCCCTGATGTTATGGTCCTCTTCCAGAATGAAGGACAAACCATACACATACACAGCTCAGGCATC
Source organism: Phalanger gymnotis (assembly GCA_028646595.1). Lineage (NCBI taxonomy): Eukaryota > Metazoa > Chordata > Mammalia > Diprotodontia > Phalangeridae > Phalanger > Phalanger gymnotis. The sequence goes on along the minus strand of CM053627.1, from coordinate 94,515,918 downwards.
ATCATCTCCATGAGGCTTTCCCTGAAGCTGTCAGCTAGTAGTGCTCCCTCCTTCCTCAAATGCTCTTTGCTTGGGTCTACCTTTTGAAATCTACATAATATAATGTTCCCTCAGAAGAATGTAAGCCCTTTAGGGACATGGATTATTAATTTTGTCTTTATATCCCTAGCACAGTGCTTTGTAAGAAAGGAGGAAAAGGAACAAGCATAGTGCCTGGTACATAGTAGGTACTTAATAAATGCTTGTAGGTGCTATTATTATCCCCATTTTACAGGTGAGTAAACTAAGACAGACAGAGGTTAAATGACTTGCCCAGTACCACACAGCTAATAAATGTCTGGGGCCAGATTTGAACTCAGGTCTTCCTGATTCTAAACCCAATTCTCTATCCATTGAGCTGCCAAGCTGCCTAGCTCCCCCTTGTACATACTAAACACTTATTTAACTAGCTGCAGAAATGAATAGAAATGAAGAGGTGATGCCTATGTGGGACCTTTTCTGGATTCTCTCCATCTGGAAGTTAATTCTCTTTTCATTAGGTCTTTCATAGTGCTTTGCATTTCTTTTATGTTCTCATCTTCTATTTTATATTCTCTTTCTTTGAATTCAGTGATAACTTCTCTACTAGAGAATAATAAGCTCCTTGAGGAGCGTCTTACTCATTTTTTGTGCTCTCCATGTTGTGTCTCCATGAAATAGCATTTGAACTGGGTCTTAATGAATTAAGGTAGGGTTTTAATAGGTGCATTTCAAAGTTCAAACCTAAAATCTATTAAGGGTTTCAACTTAACCCTCAATTATCCAGGCTAGCTGCCTACATTGGTCAAATGAAATGGCTTAATTGTAAGCTTTCCCTTTCTGGTGGCATTATGTAGACCACTTATAGGTAGCTCCATTCAGTCCTTGTCATTGGCCAAACAGCCATACTCTGCCTCATAGTATTGATGAATGTCCAGGAAAAGGATTGGGGTGCTTTGTATTCCATTCCCAGAATGAATGGAAGCCCAGAAGGTTAGAAAAGCTAGGTATTACACACAATTTCTGATTGCTTAATTGGAGCTTTTCAAATTCTGATTTTCCCAGCCTCAGATTTCACTGACATGCCTGAATGAGTCTATGTGTCAGCCTCACTTAACAATTACCTTTTCCAGAAAGGTTCAGGCATGAATGATAAGTGTGCATGCACAGGTAAGCAACAGACTCAGTGTGTTAGAGAGGATATAATTGCATTGATATACACCCTCCCCCCCTCAAAAATGGAACAGTTTACCTGAAAGCTATCAAGGAGGTTTCATGTTAGCAGATTCCCAACCACAAATGACTACTGGGCCTTTTTAGAAACAATTCTTAAAGGGAAGCAGCCCAGAAGAGAGGTACACTCCAGGGATCTAATTCAAGTATATTAACTGTACTCACTGTCCCCACATTGCCCTTACGGTCACATAAGAGGCCCCAAGAAAATAGATGGGGCCAAGTATAAATTTTGATTTTTCTCTCTATCATTTTCCTCCTCTCATGTACATTGTAAACCATGAAAGTTTATATTCATTTTAAGGACACAAAACATAAATACACATTTGCAATGAAACCACAGAGTCAATGAATTCAAAGATCCAACATAATAATCGTAATTACCAGTATCAACAATTTCATGGAATTTGGCCTCATCTTTTCTTTGGGTTTTCAGCAAGAAGAAACAGCACTGAGACGTCCTAGGGAAAAAGAAAGGAAATGAGAATGAAAGACAAGAGATTTAAGCCTTCAATTATTTATCCCTCTACTTCTGTCTTAGACCCCCAAAAGGCAAGATAGCTGGAAATTATTCCATTTCCTCGATAGGACAACGGATCCAGGCTACTCCACTGTTGCCCTGTGTATATTAACTGGGAGCTTTATAATTCTGTCTACTCTGATCTACTCTGATTCTCCAGGGTGACTTGTTGAAATGATAATTGGTCCTGAGATTACATTGCCTTGGGAACATTTCTGGGATGACCCCAGCTAAACTGTTACCAGGCAGACACATTCTTTGAATGGTAATAGATTGGCTCTTACGCAGAACTGACTTTAGGGAGAAGGGAAGAGGCTTTGCATGAAGAATTCCAGCAAGCAGTGGGGCTTTCAAACCGTGATATGGTTCTTATTCTTTTGGAGTTGTTATCTCATCTTCCTCCCACTCTCCCTAGCCTCTCTCTCCCTCAGACTGAAAGGGAAGAAAGCCAGAAGGTACAAGGAATGACTCACTCTGTGAATAGCAGTCTGATCCCCAGACAGACAGGCGAGGCCTATTCACAGACTACAAATAGTTTCACTTGCTCTTTTTTCAAGCAGAAAAACTGGCTCTGTTACAATGTGACTCTTTTTATTTTATTTTTATTCTTTAACGTGTTTTTATTTGTTTCATTAAATATTTCCCAATTGCATTTTTAAAAATTTTAACGTTCATTGTTTTAAACTTTTAGTTCCAAATTCTCTCCCTCCCTCCAACCCCTCCACCACCCACTGAGAAGATAAGCAATATGATAAGCATTATACATGTGAAGTCATGCAAAACATATTTCCATATTAACTATGTTACCAAAAAAAAAGGAAGAAAAATAGAGTGAAAAGAATATGCTTCAATCTGCACTCAGAGTTCATCAGTTCTCTCTGGAGGTAGATAGCATTTTTTATCATGAGTCCTTTGGAATTGTCATGGATCATTGTATTGATCAGAGAAGATAAGTTTTTCACAGTTGATCATCATTATAATATTGCTGTTAATGTGTACAATGTTCTCCTGGTTCTGTTTGCTTCACTTTGAATCAGTTTGCACAAGGCTTCCCAGGCTTTTCTGAAGCCATCCCTTTGTTATTTTTTTTATAACACAATAGTACTCCATCATAATCATACTACAACTTGTTCAGCCATTCCCCAACTGATGGGCATCCCTTCAATTTCCAATTCTTTGCCACCACAAAAAGAACTGCTATAAATATTTTTGTACATATGGGTCCTTTTCCTTTTTCTCTGATCTCTTTGGAACAGGGAACAGAGAGAGCCTTTAGGCAAACTCTCCCTAGCTACAATTTTCCCATCAATCCATGCTGACTAGGCATGAATGTGGCCTAAACACATGCTTTTAACTAAAAATGTTTAAATCAAATATAAGGATCTCTTGTCTTCATTGTAACATTAAACTACTTAAAAACAGAGAATCCATGAGAAAGATGTCATGTCAGCCAGTGGAGGCAGGTCGTCTTAGAGGCAGAATGAACAAAGGCATATGATTCTTATGGTAGGGAAACTCAAGACTACTCAGAGAAAATTAAGCACAGATCATATTCCATTCTTTTTTAAATATTAATATCTCTTATTTATAAATCTTCATTTCTGAGTGTATCCCTCCTCCTTCCCCTGCTCATCAAGCCAATCTTAGGAACCAAAAATAAAAACAAAAGACGGGGGAAAGGCAGTTCAGCAAAACTAACATGCATATCAATTGAGTCATGGTATATGCTATGTTGTTCCATACCCACACTTCACTTCTTTTACCTTGAAATCAGATAATCTAAAATGGGTTTTTAACCTGAGGCCTCTTCAAAAATATTCTGACAAATATATTTCATCATAATTGGTATACTTTGCATTCCTATGGAATTTCCTGGATGCATTTAAAACACTATTCTGAGAAGGGGTCCATCCATCAGTTTTACCAGATTTCCAAAGGGAAATCTCCTCAACTGCTATCTGGGTCAAGGCTCATCACTAGAACTAGAGAGCATTCAGTTTCATGGTTTCAATCTTTCCATTTATATTGGTATAATCCCTCCATAGATTGTTTTCCCGGCTCTGCTTGCCTTCACTCTGTACCAATTCATGTGTTTTTCTTATGCTTCTCTGAATTCTTTATAAGTCATTGTTTCATATCACACAACAAGATCACATTACATTCATGTACGGATCTGTTCAGCCGTTCCCCCATAGTTGTCATCTTCAATGTCAGTAACGGTTGAAATTCAGTTCCTTTTCGACCTTGGGCAAGTTCACTGTTTCTCTCTGGCTCCTCAGTTTTGGACTGACCAAACGATCCCTAAGGCCCCTTCCAGTATAATATGATACTTTGGGGAGATTGGGGGGCGGGGAGTTGTGGTGGAAGAATGACTTTCAAGTGTTTTTTTCAGCTCACTCCCTCAAATCTACCTGTTTGCTAGACAGGGTTACCCTGTCACCGTCATCCCACAGTAAATATGATTTTTAGTGTCAAGTGAGAAATTGACTACATATAGTTATTATAAAATGATAGATTTAGGGTTGGAAAGGACCTGAGAGGCCATCTAGTCCAATCTCATTATTTTAAAGATAAGGAAACCAAGGCACAGAGCAGTTAAGTGATTTGCCCACATCTGTAAGTCTGAGGAAGGATTTGAAGCCAGGTCTAAGTCTAGTGATAAATACTAAACCAAGGATTTTTAACCTTTTGAGTGTCATGGACCTTTTTGACAGCCTGGTAAAAGCTACATACCCATTCTCAGTATAATATTTTAAATGCATAAAATAGGACATCAAAGGAAACTAATTATATGAAATGAAGTTATCAAAAAAATTTTTTTAAGTTCATAGACCCTAGGTTGAGAACCCCTGAACTAAGCCATGTTGATTCTAGTTTAAATAGTAAGCTGCCATATGGCCCAATTCCTCTGGATATAGATGTATGGACAGTCTCCCCAGGGGTGGCCCCATGGTATCCTGGGATCTATCTCTTTAAAGTTTAAAGCCTTACATCAGTGTGAGCTATTATTACTATTGGTCATGACATCTTATGTCAGGGGTCTTTCACCTTTTTTTATGTCTTGGATCTCTTTGGAAGTCTGGTAAAACTGATGGATAGACCCCTTTCTCAGAATGTTTTTAAATACATCAAGTAAAATCCATAGGGATGCAAAGGATACAAATGATGTTGAAATACATTCATTGGAATATTTTTGAAGATTAGTTCAGAGGCCATAGGTTAAAAACTCATTTTAGATCATTGATTTCAAGCTAAAAGAAGGCTTAGAGCTTATCTAATCCATCCTATTCATTTTATAGATGGAGGAACTGAGCCCACAGAGGTTAAACGATTTGTTCATATTCACACAGGCAGTAAGTGATAGAATTGGGTCTATAGCCCAAATCTCCTGACTCCAGGCCTGGGTTTTTTCCATTTTACCTCACTACCTGGAAGTTTTTTTTTAGTTCTCCTTTCCATCCACAGGGAGCATACTCATCCTTCATAACCTTTCTCTGCATTTTCTTTCTTCCTTCTTATCTTTTCAGTCTGGACCTTTTTACTCTCCTTCATTCCTCCCTTGATCTTTTTACTCCTCAGCCTGCCTTTTTGCATTTATTTTTATTTTTTGTCATTTTCTTAGTCCACTCTCTAGTCATTTTGGGTCCCCATTTCTACAAGTCCAGATGGTTTTCTCTTAGTATTTGTACTGGGGACTCTTGTTTGACTTAATTACTTACTTTTTAAATGTCTTCTCTGCCTTTTTGAAATGTCATCCTGAGGTATCTTATTTCAGTTTCCGTTATTTTCCTTGTTTGTTTATAGAGTCATGTTCTTTCTGTTGCACAAGGGCATTGGGATCTGGCTTGCATACTCACATTTTGGTTTCAATGTTTATTTTCTTATACATGAATCAGACAAACCTACCTCATCAAAACTATGTCATCTGTATAAGCAGGTGCCCCAGCAATGATTACCTCTATCAGCTTCTCACTTTTGGCTTGTTCATCCTTCAACAAGGCAGTGTGGTGTGGTGGAAAAGACCCTGGCTATGGAGTCAGAGGACCCAAGTTCAAATTTCACATGAGACAGGAAGCAAGTAATTTGATCTCCTTGGACCTATAAAATGAGGAGATTGGACTAAATGGCCTTTGGAGTCCCTTCTAGCAATTTGGAGAGCCAGCCTGTCTCTGGGAGTGGGGTTTGTTTTTTGTTTTGGGAATTTATCATTGGATATTAAAACATACCACAAGGGATTTAACTTCTCTCAATGCATGAATCATAAGATTATAGATTCAGAACTGGAAAGGATATCAGAGGACAGATAATCCAACTTCCTCATTTTATAGTTGAAAAGTCTGAGAAGCGCCAGGAGGGTCAGTGATTTCCCCAAGTTCACCCAAATGGCAAATAGCAGTCAGGAAGCAAACTCCGGGCTGCTGACTCTAATTTGCCCCCCTCCAATGCACCACTGGGCAACCCAATCTTTTCCTAATGGGAAAGATCCATTTTTAATTCAATCCAACAAACATTCAACTCAACAAACATTTATTAAGCACCTCTTATATGTTAGGCACTGTGCCAGGCCCCAGGGTACTAAGGCAAAAATTGAAGGAGTCAATTGCCTTGAAAGAGTTGCCAGTCAATGGTAACCACTTCTGCTACGTTGCCATATAGGCCCAGGATGGTTCTGTAATAGTATCACTAAATTAAGATGACAAAACCTCAGGTAGGAATTAATTTTGTGTTCCCAGGCAAGAAGGGAATGTTAACTCTAACTGCTATCACTGACAACAAAAGCTTCTTATCTTTTTTGTGAATGGCGAACACTCAACAGCATTTACTGAGTCCCTAGCATATACATGGCACCAGGAGAAGGGACATAGATGTTGTATCATAGACTCTGCCAACCAAGAACTTACAAGCTCAGTTGAGTTGACAGGTCAAAAAGAGTGTAACCCACTTCCAAAGCACAAGTACAAACTGACATATGGCACATATAGATCTAATTGCTGAGGGAGCAGACAGCATCTGGACACGGCGGCTTCTCAACCAATATTTATTTAATGAATGAGTGGTCAGATTTGGGCTGGGTTAGGTTAGTGGCAGAAAGGCCTGGCCCTGGGTTCCTGGCTTAGCTCTACTACTAACTCCTATTATATGAGCTTAGGAAAGGAACTTGGGTAAGTCTTTTATGCCTCAGTTTCCTGTCTAGAAAATAGAGACAATAAAAGCACTAACATCAAATCAGATAATATTTTAAAGTGCTTAGCACAAGTCCTACACTATTAGGTACTATCATTGGCGTTAAAACATGCCTGACTCTTCACAACCCCATTGGGTCTTTGTTGGCAAAGATACTGTAGTGGTTTGCCCGTTCTTTCTCTAGCTCATTTTACAGATGAAGAAACTGAGGCAAACAGGGTTAAATGACTTGCCCAAGGTCATGCAGTGAGTGTCTGAGGCCAACTCAGGAAGTGGAGTCTTCCTTGCTCCAAGCCCGGTGCTCTATGCACTGTGCCCCCTAGCTGCCTGAAAACAAAAGGAGATAAAATCTGCTTTTAAAAGTTTAAAACATAATACAAATGCAAAATAAGACTAAAGAAGACTGCCTTTCTAAAGGACTTTGGTAGGGGTAGGGATTGGTAGGGAAGATATAGATTGGCTTAGATAATAATAAATATATAGAACATTTGTGTAGGACTTTAGGTAGTGTGAGAAAGAGCATTCACTGGCTTTGGGATCAAGGGACCAGGGTTCACATGCTAACTCTTTCCCTTACAAAGTACAAGCTTTGACAAGTCACTTAATTTCTCTGTGCCTCAGTTTCTCCATCTGTAAAATGAGAGAATTGAACTAAATAATCATTGCTAGTGTTTATATAACACCTCCAGATTTGCAAAGCAGTTTGTATATTATCTTATTCGATCCCCACGACAACCCTGAGAGGTACGTCCGCACTTTACAGATGAAGAAACTGAGACACATGATGATCAAGCGATATGCCTAGAGTCACACAGCTAGTAAGTGTCAGGAGGCAGGATTTGAACTAATGTCTTCCTAACTACAAGTGTAGGCCTCTACCTACTGTACCACCTAATACCTACATGGCCTGTGTTGTTGTAGCCAGCTCTAAATATATGATTCTATGCTGCTATGAAGATCATAAGCCAAAAATCTCATTTGAGACGCCTGCCCATTTGACCCAGCTTGGCCTCATCCTGGGACTGTCTGGGGTTCATCCTGGGCACCTACAATAGCCTGATAATGATAAGAGATGACTAAGCCTCAGCAGAACAGATAAAAGGGAAACCTGAAACCCAAAGCAGCCTGGGTCAAGAATCCATTCAAACTCAATAAGAATTAGAAAGGTGGAAGGAAGCCTGCCCAGTGGGAATTGTTAAAAGTGAGCATTTCCCAGGTTGCTTTCGACAAAGCAAATAAACTTGGTGGCCCCAACATCTTAAAGGAGCTGGAGTTCCCATATTTTTATTGGCAAAATAACATGTACATAGATTTGCCAGGTGCAATTTTTTTGTGTGCATTTCTCAACAATAGTTCGGCTGGAACGAGCAAATCCTTTTGCTACTCCTTTAGAGACAATAACTGGTGGTATATGAATGCAATGGAATACTATTGTGCTATAAGAAATGGGGAAGATACGAACTTCATAATAACCTGGAAAAACCTACACAATATAATGCTGAGTGAGCGGAGCAGAGCCAGGAGAACATTGTACACAACCACAGACATATTGATTCTGCGATGACTAACTTTGATAGACTTGGCTCTCCTCAGCAATACAAGGCTCAAAGACAGCTCCAAAGCACTCATGATAGAGCTGTCTACATCCAGAGAAAGAACTATGGAGTCTGAATGCAGATTGAGGCAAACTCTCCTTTTTTTTCTTTTGTTTTTTTTCTCTTTTGTTTTTTTTGGGGGGGGGTGTTTCTTCTTTCTCATGATTCATTCCATTGATCATAATTCTTCTTTACAACTTGACTATTGTATAAATAAGTTTAATGCAAAGTTATATGTAGAAGATATATTAGATTCCATGCCATCTGGGGAAGGAGGGAGGAGGAGGAGAAAGAAAATCTGGAACTCAAAATCATGAGGAGCTGAGTGTTGTAAACTAAAAATAAAAAATCCTAATTTCAAAAAAAAAAAGAAACAATAACTGTCCATTTCTTCTTTGACTTCTAATTGTCCAGCCAGTCATCTAGAAGGTTGCTGAGATTTAAATGTAGAAAAATAATCACCCACCTTTACATAGCAATTTGGAGAGTCAGTATGTCTTTTGGAAGGGGTTGCAGGTAGGATTGATTTTTTTTGTTTTTGTTTTTGGAAAAGCAACATTATAGAGTCTATCAAGGGCTTGCCTTAGAATCAGAAAGACTTGGGTTCCAGTACAGCCTCTGACACATGGTTGTATGACCCTGGATAAGTCACTTAACTTTGCATTGCCCAAAGGCAACTCTCTAAGAATATAAGTAGCAGAGAATGTGCTGATCTTAATTGAAAGAAAAAATTTCCTTATCTTAGAGTTCTCTTCTGGGCAGCTTCAGGTGAAGGCAGTGAATAGAGTTTCCCCACTGAAGTCAGGAACACCTGAGTTCAAATCTAGCCTCAGATGCTTACTAACTATGTGACCCTGGGCAAGTCACTTAACCCTGTTTGCCTCAGTTTCCTCATCTGTCAAATGAGCTGGAGAAGGAAATGATGACCTACTTTAGTATCTTTGCCAAGAAAACCCTACATGGGGTCATGAAGAATTGGATATGATTGAAAAAACGAATGAACTACAACAACAGAGTTATCTATAACGATCTATCAATCACCTATTATGTGCCAGACACTGGTTTAAGTTGCTAAGCACCAGAGATACAAAGAAAGACAGAAAAAAAAAAAACAACAAAAAAAACCCAACCTATTCCTGCTCTCAAGAGGCACACAGTCATAGGTCTAGATTAAGATATAGACATGTGACCTCTCTTGAAACAATGATTAGGAATGGAAGTATAGGTTTAAGGATGGGTTAGGTCAGCAGGTAATGAAGCTGGACATATAATAATAACTCACATTTTTCACCTAACTTTAAGGTCTACTACTGAGACTCGGCAAAATCATGTGACTTGGTAATGGTCACCTAGCTAGTGTTTAGATTTGAATTCAAGATTCTTGACTTCAAGTACAACATGGTTTTTACAAGGTCACACTGCCTCTCCATACTCCCTTGCTCCTATATGCGATACTATCTATACCTACATCTGCCTTCAGCATGTTATAATAATGGAGTTCTTAACAGTGTTTTTGAGGCATCACCAAAAAAAAAATCTAGGACACATTTTATTGAGTGCTTACTATATGTCAGGTTCTGTATTAAGCAGTGAGAAGAAAGGACAGTAAAGTTATGGGAGAGGCCAAGAGGAAGAAGGGGGAAGTGAGAAGGAAAGAAATGAAAACAAGTCCTCTCTTCAAGGAGATTAGGTTCTTTTTTGGAGGGGGGGCAAGTGAATTGAATTCATTTTATTTTATTTCCACTTAATAGTATTTTATTTTTTTCAGTTGCATGTAAAGACAGTTTTCAACATTCCCTTTAATAAGATTTTGAGTTCCAAATTTTTTTAATCCCTCCCTCCCTCCCCACACCCTTCCCCAAGATGGTAAGCAATGTGATATCGGCTATACAAATACAATCATATTAAACATATCTCCACATTAGCCATGTTGTGAAAGAAGAATCAAAACAAAAAGGAAAAAACCACAAGAAAGAAAAAAAGGGAGAGAAAACAGTGTGCTTTAATCTGCATTCAGACTCCATAGTAGTTCTTTCTCTGGATGTGGACAGCATTTTCATTTTCCATTATGAGTCTTTTGGAGTTGTCTTAAATCATTGTATTGCTGAGAAGAGCTGTCTATCAAAGCTGATCATTGCACAATGTTGCTGTTGCTGTACACAATGTTCTAGGAGATAATATTCTAATAATGTAGGCAACATGTACGAGATACATACAAAGATTCAAGGTGACTTTGGAGAGCTCTACCATCTAGAGGGACCAGGAAATGCCTCCTATTATAGAAATACTTGAGCTGAATCTGGAAAGAAGCCAACCATTCAAAGATCTGGAGGTGAGGAGAGAAAGCATTACGACTTACAACAAGTACAAGGACCTAGAGATGGGAAATAGAGTGCCATGGGTGAGGAACCCGAAGTAGAACAACTGGAACCCAGACTACAGAGGGAATATGTAATATGTATGTATATAATAATATGTGAGAAGACTGGAAAGGGAAGAAAGGGCCAGGTTCTAAAGAGTCTTAAATGACAAATAGAGAAGCTTAAATTTCATCCTGAAGGATATAGGGAGCCATTAGGATTTTTTTGAGTAGGGGAATGATATGATTCGGTCTGTACTTTAACAAAAATTACTCTGGCAGCTATGTGGAGAATGGTTTGGACTTTGGAGTAGAGGAAGACTCAGGGCAAGGAGACAAATCGAGAAGCTGTTGTTTAGGTGAGAGCTAATGTGGGTCTGAGCTAAGGCTGTAAATGAAGAAAAGAGTGAGTATGCAAGGTGTTGACAAGATCTGGCAAGTGGATATATAAAGTCAAGTGAGAATCAAGAATGAAACCAAGATTGTAAACTGACTACTTGGTTGTATCCTCCAGTAATAAAGAAGCTTGGAAAAAAGGGAAAGTCTGTGGGGAAAGACAGTTCTGTTTGGACATATTTTTGAGATGCCTAGGGGACATTCAGTTTGAAGTGTTCAATGGGCAGTTGGAAATGTGGGATTGGTGCTAAGGAGAGAGACCAGAGCTGAATTTATACACATATGTCTGCAACATATGATAAATGAACCCGTGGGAGCAGATGAGATCACCCAGGTGAGAGAGTCTACAATGAAAAGAGCCTGGAGGAAGCCTTGAGTTACTCCCACAGTTAGTAGGTATGATATGGATAAAGACCCAGCAAAATAGCCTAAGAAGGAGTGTTAGGACAGGTAAGAAGAGAATCAAGAGAAACCAGTGTCACAAAAACCCAGATGAGAGGGTATCCAGGAGGAAAAGGTGGTCTACAGTGTCACATGCTGCAAAGAGAGGTCAAGAAGATAAACTATGTTCTGTACAGCTGTTTAAGGAAGCAGGGAAATATTATAAAAGCAATTTTCCACTAGAATGTACAAGAGTTTATTTGTTTTTTGAGAAGGGAGATATTTGAATCTAGTCCTGGAAATCCTCAGTTCTCTTTAACAACTCATTTAAAAGGGATCTGGGTGGAAATCAGGAGGACCCGAGTTCAAATATGACCTCAGATACTTAATAGCTGAGTGACTGTGGGCAAGTCACTTAACCCCGATTGCCTCAAAAAAAAAAAAAAGATTAAATTGCAATATCCAGAATGAGTCATTCCAAAGGTGATTTGGCTAGCCTAAGGTTTGCTGTATCTCTCTTAAACAATGAAGATTCATTCCAAAGATACACTTTATTCGCATAAGTGTTGCCATGATCTAGTATCATGACTTGGCTTTAGCTACTTCATCCTTCTTCCATAGTTTTTACAGGATCAACTAAATCATCAAGAACCTTGACTAGGTTTTCAATGATGTGTCCCCAGTGGCATTTTGAAATAAGCCATTTGTAAAATTTGATTTTTGATAACTGTTCATCCAGTGAGCTCTGGTATAAAGGGTTTGAAAAAAATTTAGAGTTATCTGGATTCTATGTGTAACATTTCAGAAACAAATGCAATTTTATATCAACAGTAGATTTTAATTCTGTTAGGAATTGAGACTTTTTTTTATCTCGTGAGGAGATCATATCCACGAGGAATTTAAAATGCATTTCTGATTTTTGGAAGGCCATTTGGAAACCAAAACCATTAAACTCTGACTTTTCATTTGTATCTTTATGTTTGCCTGTCTTATCTTCCTCAGTTGTAAATCTCATGGGAGAAGGGACTGTACGTTTTTATAGCACAGTGGTGATTAACATGTCAAAGAAAAGAAAAAAAAAATGAGAGCCTTATTTAGCATTAATAGTGCCCTCTCATTCCACTTTTTCCTTTCTTTTTACATGTACATAAGAGAGGGGGTTGGGAAAAGAAGAAGAAAAAGAAGATGGGAGACAGAAATTAAGATTCCCTGGGACAAATGTCACATTTCTCTGTTGCAGAAGAAGTATACAATTCTTTGAATAAAAGAGAAAAAAGAAAAAAATTAATGACTAGTCTGCAAGAAATGCCAAAGATAACAAGTACAAAAAAGGGTTATTTGTGACCTGCTTCTAGAAAATTATCTTTTAAATTAGAACTTGAAGGAGATCCCAGTGATATATGTACGCTCCAGGCTCAAGGTACTTTATGGATCTGAATCCACTAAGAACAGAGCTCAAAAGACCCCACCAATAAATTTACTTTTAATAATTAGCCAGATGGCACAATTAATTAAAAACAAAGGCATTGAATCAAATGGCATAGTAAGAAAAATAGCAGTAACACATTTCCCTTATAAATATATGGCGTACTCTCCCACAAATACAACATCTCCGGGAAAAGTGGACATGGATAGGAAGCACATGTAATGATGCATACGTGTAGGGATCATGTATGGTCAGAGTACAAGTACAGTGGGGGCAATCCATGTCTCTTTGAGATACAGCTAAAGGTAAGAGTCCCACTGGACTCCTAGCTATGAACTAACTTCTGTCTTCAGCTAAAGTCCTCATCTATAGTACCTCTTCCTTATGGGAAGGGTGGACTCTTTATAGTTAAAAAGTTAGAGGAACTATAGTTCTTCAAGGAAAGGACCACAACAAGAGATTTTGTTGGTTTGTTTGTTTTGGGGTAGGTAGAGATTCCTCTTACCTTTTTTTTCCCTTAGGAGTCACTTGTTTTAATCCCCTTCAGAATCTTGCCTTCTTATCTCCAGCAGAAGATCCTTAGCTCTGAGATTTATGCTCTTTAAGAAAAAATAATACTCCTAGCTAAGGAGCCAATGCTCTTTTCTTCAGAATAAAATCCTGGTTACTAGGCTTCCTGCCTCACTCTAACTTTTAGTGAGCATTTTGTATATATCCTGATTTTAATCTCTGAAGGTAGATATACTATATCACGTGATTATCTATATAAGGTCTAGTGCCCAAATAATTCTGGGGTTCTAGGTTCCCCAGTGTTTTTTAATACCAAGCCATTTCCACTTTGACATGTACATGAGGAAAAGGTATAAAGCTAAGCCTGGGGACAAGGTCATTGTCTCTGAACCTTTCTGGGACTTTCACAGGAACAGCAAAGCCTCTAAAGGCTTGAGCTCATCCTGACAGATCTACTGGCTGCCTTCCTCAATGCCAGCGGCTATTAGGAATCCCCTCTAGAAGGGGAAAAGGCCTAGATATGGGAAGGCAAACAGAATGTTGTTCCAGATCAAGCCAGATATTACAGAGCAAACAAACTCAAAAAGCTGGACAAGAATCATAAGAGTCCGTTCTATATTTCAAGGGGAGATATGTAAGAGAGGCACTGAGTGATTTAAAAGGTTAAAATCTTCAGAAGGGTCTGTTAGGATATTAAATCCACCAAGTGTCTAAATTTTGACTTTGCCAACAACACAATATGACACAACCAACCATTCACTTCTCAACTCTTTGCAATCTAGCTTCTATTCTCACCATCGAATAGAAATTTTCTCCAAGGTCACCAACAGACCCTTTATTGCTAAATCCAATGGTCTTTTCTTATCTTCATCATTACTGACCTCTCTGAAGCATCCAGCACTGTTATCCACTCCCTCTGTCTAGATATATCTTCTCCCTGTTTCTTTTTTGGTTATTATGCTGTTTCAAGGTTATCTTCCTATCTGCTGAAACATTCCTTCTTGGTTTTCTTTCCAGGTTCATTATCCTTGTCCTACTTCCTAAATGTGAGTATATCCTGGGGTTCTATTTTGGGGTCTCTCCTCTTTTTTTTCCATTGTCTCTTGAAGATCTCATCAGCTAATATGAGTTCAAATACGCCTGTGCAAATGAATCCTAAATCCATATATCCAGACCTCATACCTCTCCTGAGATCCAGTCTTCCATCTTCAACTTCATTAATGGTACCTTCACCTGGATTTCCCATAGTAATCTCTTCTATTTTTCTTCCCCACAGTCCTTTCAAACACAGGACCCATTTTCTTTTACCCTAAACTTACTCTTCCTCCTAACTTTTCTACTTCTTTCAGGGATACCACCATTCTTCTAATCATTCGGATTTCCTACCTAGAAGCCTACCTTGATTCTCAGTTATCCTTCATATCCAAGCAATTCACAAGTCTGTTGATTCAATATTGTCTTCAATTGTCTTCAATATCTCCAACATCAATCCTCTTCTCTCTACTCACAATACAAGTCTAATCCAGTTCACATTCATCCCTTTCCTGGACTGTTGATGATAAATAAAAGCAATTAGCAGAGCCAAAAAGAGAAAGACTTCCTAAGGGAAGAGGAGTCTAAGACACCAGGATAGCCAGGCCAAGCCTGAGTTCGTGGACTAAACAAACAAACAAACAAAAAAAGCTTGCTAAAAGCTATGATCTTTCCCAGAACTCTGATCCAAAATTTGAGAGGTTGGATGAGGGTAGCGAAGGGGTCAAAAGTATAAGGGAAAATATTCTAAGACCTACTGTTCATGGTATAATGAGTTGTCTTTTACAACATCTTCAGTGGAGGTAGAGTTCTGTTACTGGGGAGGAAAGCCACATGGCCTCCTTGATCTACTGAGTCAGTATCAGTGTGGGTTCTAACACCAGGCATATTCCACAGGTTTCTTGTTTTGAGATTCGTTCTGAAGCCTGCAGGTTCCTTTTTTTAGCATCATTATATCCGTCTGCTTGTCCATTCATCTAGGCATTAATTGTGGTTCATTATGGAATTCTAGCTAATTGTCAGCATTGAGGAAAACAGAATTAGCATATTCACAGTTTGTACTTCTAATTAGTGCAAATATATTTTGTTCAGAGCTATGATTTCATCTGTGTAGGAAACTCCCTACAACAATGTAGACCTTAGTGTTCTGTACCTTAAACACTGAGAGAATTGCTTATGGAACTGAAAAGTTAATTGTCTTGCCTAGAGTCACAGGACAAATATGTTCCAGGAATGACACATAAAATCAAGTGTGCCTAACTCCTAGGCAATCCTACTATTAGCCCAGCCAAGCTTAGAAAATGAAGATATGCTTCTATTTCACAAGGCTTGACTCTCACAGCCTGAAGTCAGACTCTGCAATGCTCTTTGATGTTTTAGTGAAGGCAGAAGCATTATTTTTGACAAATAACCTTGAAATAGAAGGCTAAAGAGACACGAGGTACACAACTTTTTCCCTCAGTGATATCTGTGTTTCCCCTCTCCCAACTCCACTTGGCTTTTCACAGCCTTTCCTTTTCTAGCTCCTTTTGGTTCTACAGGTCAAGAACCAGGATTCTCTGTAAGTCCAGTCCTGCCTGGATTCACTAGAACTGACCACCTCTCAAACTGTTCCACTGTCTTTGTCAGCCAGTGGTGAAAGCAAAGTCCTAATGTTTCCTGTTAATGCAGATTAAGCTTGTGATTCCTTAAAAGGTATTGAGACTGTCGTCAGGACCTGATTAATTCAAGGGACTAAAGGCTCAGGCTGTTGACATTACTTCTTGGTTGCCTGAGTACAGAGCAGCTACAAGGAGATCCAGGAATGCTCTGATTCCGGGCTGATGGAAAATGATGGGAAACACAGTCAAGGGAGCTTTGCTCACCTTAATCAACTCAAAGTGTTTTCATTGAATGTCCTTGTTGAATGTCTTCTTCCTGTCTTGGCCAGACAAATTTCCTTTTGTTAACTGCTGGATGCTCTCAGTGCCTTTTATTGTTCCAATATCAAATGTACTAAGGGGAGTCAGGTTCAGCCCAGAACACTTCCCCTACATAATCCAATTAAGGGACTTAGTACTTCACAAAGAGATCACTAGGCCTGGTTGCATAAATTCAGTTCAATCTTGGCCCATTAATTAATGTGACTAATTCCAGGCTTTCAAAGATCAACTCCCTTATACATATATCTTACTTTTAACTGATTACATTTTATGTTAGGGGTCACTTTGAACTGAACCAGGAAAAAATCATCAGCAATATTATAACAATAATCAACATTGAAAAACTTAGCTACTCTCATCAATTCGATAATCCAAGACAATTCCAAAGGATGACCCATGGTAAAAAAAAAAAAAAAAAAAAAAAAAAAAAAAAAAAAGCTCTTTCTACTTCCAGAAAGAGAACTAATGAACTGAGTGCAAATTGAAGACCAATTACTATGGACATGTGTTTTGCATTATTTCACATGTATGATTGATATATTGCTTGTCTTCTCAGTAGATGAGGGAAGAGGAGGGAAAGAAGGAGAGAATTTGGAACTTAAAATTTTTGAAGAATGTTAAAAATAAATAATTAGATAGATGGATAGATAGGTAGGTAAGTAGGTAGATAGATAGATACATACATAGATACACAGATAGAAAAACTTAGATCAGTGCTATGACCAATCACAACTCCAGAAGACGGAGACTTAATCTTGCTTCCAAACTCTTGGTAGAGAGGCTAAGGACTAAAAGTATTGATTGAAACTGGTGTTTTCCGGATTAATGAATGTATTCATTTTGCTTGACAATACTTATATAAATCAGTCAATAAATGTTTATTAAGCACCTACTGTGTGTCTGGCCCTGAGCTAAGTGCTGGTGATACAAAGAAAGATAAAAAGTTCAGAAGGGGACACAGGGAAGAAAGGCAGCATTGGAACACCTGATTTACTTTTTTAGAAAGCTGGATGTAACTGAAATTCCTGGTGTCTGGTACAATCCTCTTTCTCTAATCTTCATGTTCATGTTCAATGTTTGTTACTATTCAAAGTGGACTTTTTGGAGAACATAAGTGACTCTATTTTATGCTATATTTGCTGTTAGAATATTTCTTTTTCTGTGTGACACTGAATATGCCAAATGCCTTCTTTAGCACCTCCATTCTCTCAATCACTTTACTGTTCCAAAAGAAAACTAAGAGGACTTTAAATAGTTCCAGGAACTCATCCCCTTCCCCCTTACCCTACCTAATTTCACAAACATTGATTAGCTAACTGACAAAGAAAATACTTTATTCATTGGTCCACTGTAAATGGCTATGATAAAAACATTTTTTGAGAGTCCCTTAAACAGCAAAGATATCAAATTGGTACTTTAAAAAATTAATTCAGACTACTCATTGGGCAGCTAGGTGGCACATTGGATAGAGCCCCAGGCCTGGAATCAGGAAGACTCGCCTTCTTGAGTTCAAATCTGGCCTCAAACACTTACGACCTCTGTGACCCTGTGCAAGTCACTTATCTACGTTTGTCTCAATTTCCCCATCTGTAAAATGAGCTGGAGAAAGAAATGGGAAACCACTCCAGGATCTTTGCCAAAAAAAAAAAAAATTGAGTCACAAAGAGTTAGACACAACTGAAAAATGACTGAACAACAACTCATTAGAAGGACAAATACAGAAGCTGAAGCTTAAATACTTTGGCCATATGATGAAAAGACAGGACTCATTGGAAAAGACTCTGATGCTGAGAAACATAGACACACACATATGTATACACATACACGTGTGTGCATGTAGATATGTATATATGTATATATATGTGTATACACATGTGTGTCTATATGCAGGTGTGTGTATATAATAATAAATAAAATCTGTGAAAAACTGAGATATGTATCCATCACGTACCAATGGTATGTATCATACTCTTGAGCCGATAAATAAATTGCAGTGTTCCCATCTGTCTTTAACCTGTGCTGGCTCATTTGTGCAGTGGTTAGCAAAGACCTTGAAAATTCTTGCAACATTAAACTCATAATAAAAAAAAAGAAAGTTTTAAAAATTATTTTAGTGCAAAAAAAGCACCTCTCATTTCAAAGCGTTTGCTCTATTTTCCTCTTGGAATGAACACCTGCTCAGTTCAGCATCATGCTTCTGTTTCTGTTTGCAAAGATATCGTGGATTAAGAGTTTTCCCAGAAGCAAGTGATGAGAGATGTATAGGTTAGTGCTACCTCCAGCCCTCATGTTGAAATAATTCCTATAATGACTAATTTTGGTCTTGAAGATTTATAGGAGTAAGAGACTATGAGCGTGGAGAAATATATATATATACATATATGTATGTGTATGTATATGCATATGTATATATGTGTATATGTACACTATATATACATGGTTAGATTGGTTGATGGGTTGATGTGTTGGTTGGTTCTGTTTAACTGCTTTGTTCTTTCTTTTTTTGCTCTTTGTTGCAGGAGGTGGCTGAAGAATATATTTGAAAGTGAAAATATTTTTTAAAAACAAAAGATATCCAGGCTTTTAAAGGAAGAGTTAATTCCTTTGCTGTTAGGAAAGCTTATATTTGACACCTCCAATTTCCTTCTGATATTTTCATGGTGGGGTTAAATTTTATTACATTACAGTCACATTTAAAATTTCCCTAAAACAAACAGACTCCTCTTTGCCACAGACACACCCAGACCTCCCACTCCTTCCTCTCCTTCCCCAGAAGTACAGATCTTGGGGTGGTGGGGAGGAGTGCATACTGATGTAATGAGCATCTCGGAGGGGATTTTTGTAAAGCCTTGGAATAATTTGGAAAGAATTTTCCAAATTCTTTCACTTGAACATCCACTAACCAATGCAGGAAAATTTGACATCTGGAATGTCACACACAGTGGAGAAGAGGAAAAAATGGATTTCTTTCAGACCGTGTTTAATTTTGGAGAACCCAAGGCTTAATAGTGGTGGGTCTAGTTCTTCCAGGTGCAACCTTGTCATAGAGAATAGATCCAAAAAGATAACTAAGATTTGGAGAGGGACTAATAAATATTTCATGCTAATTCTCCAGGCTCTCTCCATTTTCTGCATACTCTCAGAGAACAGCACATGTCAGGTGGTTACATGTACTCGGGTGAAGGCAGCTGGGAATAGAAATATCTGCATACCAACAGAATTGGCTTTAAGTGTCCACAAAATAGTGAGGAAATAAAAATGGAAGCTCTGAAGAGCTGAGTTAGTCTCTGTATTTTGTATCTCTGTAATTGCTATTACAGTCTCCCCATGTGCAAGTCTCCAAGTAAATCAAGCACTCGTGGAAACTCCATTGGTTCTTGTAGAACATGAGGTGGACATTAGAAAATGATTTTGTATTCAAAAAATTAATCAATTAATTTAATTTTTAGTTTTCAATATTCACTTTTATAAGATTCTGAGTTTCGAATTTTCCCCCTCTCCACAAGATGGCATGCAATCTGATATAAGCTATACGTGTACAATCATATTAAACATATTAGAAAATTATTTTTAAATGTAAAATGTAGTTCTCTACTGGGTCCTGAAAGAATTAGAATAGCTTCATTTACTCCTGGAATATACCTCACTGTATAACCTCATTATAGCAACAGGAGAGCTTCCATTGTGTGAGCTCCCTTCACCGATGCTAGAGAACCTATCCCTGATGTAGCAGACAAACCCTGCAGTGAAATGACCTCTCCTGGCTTTTTCAGAGAGTATCAAAGGGAGGATTTGAAGGTCGGTCTTCTTTACTGCCATTTTAGCACTATGCGTTGCTCCTGGGGCAGTTAGGTGGCTTGGTGGTTAAAGCACCAGGACCAGAATCATGAAGACCTGAGTTCAAATCCAGCCTCAGACCCTTACTAGCTGTGTGATTCTAAGAAAATTGCTTAGCCCTGTTTACCTCAGTTTCCTCATCTGTAAAATGAGCTGGAGAAGGAAATGGCAAACCACTCCGGTATCTCCGAAAGAAAACCCCAAATGGAGTCACAAAGAGTTGGACGTGACTGAACAACAACAATCTATTACTCCAGGTTGCCTCTGGCTTATTATTTGTAAGTCAGTCAATAAGCATTTATTGAGCATATACTACACCAAAGTGCTGGGGAAAGGAAAAAAAGGCAAAAACAGAGTCCCTGTCCTCAAGAATCTCACATTCAAATGGGGGGGGGGGGAATGACAACATGTAAATAAGTGGGGACATACAAGGTATAGACGGAGTAGATAGAAGGTAACTCAAGTGGAAGGCATTAATAGGCGGGGAGAGAGGGGACTGAAAATGTTCCTGCTGAAGGTAAGATTTGAGTCAAGTCTTGAAGAAGTCATGCAAGGGTGTGCTGGTAAATGTTTTACAACCAGCTCTCCAGAAAAAAAAATGAGCAACATACTTTTAAGTTTAATCTGTGATACTAACATTTTCTCTATCACTCTAAGTGTAGACTATCAACAAAACAATAAATCAAGTCCTGACTGGTATCGACTAACTCCAGCACACTTTAGTAAGAAAAACTACCAAGCAAAGATGAGGAGGGAAAGCATTCCAAGAATGAGGGACAGGCAAATGAGATAATATTGCAAAGCCCCTAGTATGTAGTAGGCAACTAATGAATGCTTATTTATTTCTTTCCTTCCTTTCTTTTTTCTTTCCTTCCTTCCTTCCTCTTTCCTTTTTTTCCTTCTCTTTAGGAAAACCGTATTTGCAGCTGAGTGGAGAATAGACCAGAGTGGGGAGAGACCTGAGGCAAGTTAAAAGGCAAGAAGTGATGAGGGCCTGAACTAGAAGTGGGGCTGAGTGAGTGGAGAGGAGAGGACGTATAGAAGAGTTGTTATGAAGGTAGAAAAAAGATATGGCCACAGATTGGATTTATGGAGTGAGAGTGAGAGCAACAGGTCAAGGGTACATGCATACAGAGGTAAATATGTACATAATAATTTCAGAACGGGGAAAGGACTAACCACTGGAGGAATTAGAAAGAGAGGCATATTGTTGTTCAGTCATTCAGTCGTGTTCAACTCTACATGACCCTATGGATTTTGTCCAAGAGGTTTTTTTGGCAAAGATACTAGAGTGGTTGGCTATTGCTTTCCCCAGCGTATCCCCATTTTACGGATGAGGAAGTGAGGCAAATAGGTTAAGTGATTTGCTCAAGGTCACATAGCTAGTAAATGTCTGCATTTATCAATTAAGAAGTAATTGCTATCTAGAGACAGACAGAGAGAGAGAGAGGTTGGAATGAGATTGGAAGCAAGATTACAAAGGATTGATTAAGTGAGTGGAAAGAGAAACGGAGGCCACATTTTGTATGTGGCTTTAAAAAAAATTTGGTTGTGAAATGAAGGAGAGACATACAATTACAGTTTGTGTTTGAAGGACAATAGAGAAGGAGCCAATATTGGGGAGAGAGAGGGGAGAAGGAGAGAGGGAGAGGTAGAAGGAGAGAGAAGGGGGGAGGGAGAGGGAGAAGAAGAGAGAGAGAGACAGAGAGGGGGGGAAGGGAGGGAGAGAGAGAGGGTGGGGGGAGAGAGAGAGAATCAAATTCCCAGAGGGGATGGTGAGGAGCTCAAGGCAAAAAGTAAAAGCCTTGCCTTGGCAAGATCTTCCTGAACTCAGGTCCTGACTCCAGGCCCAGTGCTCTATGCACTACACTACCCAGCTGCCCTAAGAGGTACATGACTGAGCATTAAATTAAGTTAGGGATTCTAAGAGGTGGACCTGAGGAGTTAGTGTATTTCAGGTATAGGGGACAACATATGTAAAGGCATGAGGAAGTAAGATGGAATTGCAACTTTGGGCTAAATCTAATTTAGCCCAAATGTAGACTAGGGATTACTGTGCAATGAGCCTAGAAGTATAGGGGGTAAGCTAGGTGGTGGAGGTGTACTTTAAGTGCCAAACTGAGGCGTTTATATTTTATCTTAAAGAAAATAGGAAGCTGTTGATGGTGTTAGAGCAAGAAAGTAAAATAGACGACCTGCAGTATAGGGAAATTATTTTGGCAGCCGTGAATCATGGATGAATAGGAAAAAGACTAGAAGCTGGGATTCTAATTAGGAGGCTGCCACAATTGTTGAAGCAAGAGGTGATGAGGTCTTGAACTGGACAGGTGACTATTTGAGTGGAGAGAAGGGAGAAAATGCAAGAGATATTGGGGGATAGCATCAACAGGACTTGAGGACTGATTAGATATGGAAAGTGAGGGAGGGAGAGGAGTCCAGGTTGCCTCCAAGATTTCAATCTGGGTGCCTGGAAGGATAATGGTGTTCTTAAAAGATATAGAAAAATTTGGAAGAAGGGTGATGTTAGGAGGGAAGATAATGAATTCTGTTTGGTGTCCGTTTAGTTTGAGATATCTCCAGGATATCCATTTGGAGCTGTCCAACAGGAAGTTCATGATTTGAGCTACTGGCTCCTGAGAGAGCTTTGAGGCTGGATATGTTGATTGGGAGTCATCTATATAAAGATAATTGAATGGATGGGAGCTAAGAAGATAACCAGTGGAGAAAGTAGAGAGTGAGAAAGGGGGCCAAGACAGAATTTGGAGACATCACAGTTAGGAAGCAAAACATAGGTGATGAGTCAAGGAAAAGAGACTAAAAAGGAACAATCAGATATGGAGATAAACAGGATAGAGGAAAAGCTAAAAAAAAATCAAAGAAGAATAAAATACTAAGGAGGAGAGAATGGTCAGTAGTTTCAAATATTAACAGTTAAGAAATAATTGTCAACTATAGAGACAGAGAGACAGAAAGTTCAGCAGTGAGGTTGGAAGCAAGACTTACAATGGACTGATTAAGTTAGTGGAAGGAGGAATGGTGGCCACATTTTGTGACTGGCTTCAAAAAAATTGATTGTGAAAGGAAACAAACAAACAAAGAGACAGAAAGATACAGAGAAGAGAGGGGAGGGGAAGGGTGTAAAGGGGTTGGCTTTGGCAAGAGAAGTACCTCTTGGTCAGATATCCTAGCAAAGTAAGAGAAAATGCAACTGATGTCAAGGGGGCTAAGATGTAGTATAAGGAAGAAGAAACTCACAATGGATGTCCTTCTCTTGGTAAAGTAGGAAGTAAGTTCTCTACTGCCTACTAAATATAGTCCAAACCCTTTAGCCTGGCATCCAGTGACTCTATAGTCTGGCCCTAACCTCTGTTATCTGGTAGTCTCTTACTTGCAAGCAGGATTGCTCACCATCCTCCAAGTTCAACTTCCTCATTCTTTCCCACCTTCAAGTCTTTGCTGAAGAAATTCTCTCGGATATTTCCAGATACTACCATTACAACATGTATTTGTTTGGTTTGACTCTATTACAAGGGACAGCTTTTATTTGACGTAGGATAGTTGGGAGGTGAGGCAGAATAAGTAGCTAGTAATAGTGATGCAAGAAAGGGAAAAAAGGAAAGAAAAAAGCATCAACAAAATATTTTTTAAAATATACAGGGGAGATGAGAGGTTTTAGAGGGAAGCATACAGAAGTAGGATGACATTGGTACTACCATGTTAAATTTAATGTATGTTAAAAGAAACTATCTATATGTCACAGATTTGTGGTTTTTTGTACAATCTCTAAATTCTGGTCTTTGTCTATTGAAATGTTTGTGTTTGTTGATGATTTTCTAGTACATAATTTTTAATTTAAAAAATCCCTCTGTCTCTTTTCTTTCCTACTCTTGAGCCTCTGACTATCAAAATTCTACCCATCTTCCTAGGCCCAATCAACTGGGTAAGCTCAGATGCCACCTCCACCATGAAGTCTTCCATATTTGTGTTGAAAGTGATTTCTCTCCTCTACACTTCTACTGTACTTTATTTGTACCATTTGTTTGGTTCTAGCTTATGTTCTCTTATATATAATTATTTGTGTACATGTCTGTTCTTCTCTAGGTGACTGAAAGCTCCTTCAGAATAGAAAATATATCTTGTGTAGTAAATGGTATCATAGAAAAGAAGCCACATATAACAGAGAAAAGGAAGTATTAATGTGTTAGATGAAGCGTAATGACAGATCTGTTCTGTTATCCCTTTAAGAAGTGTGAAGAAGTTTCCCTGATGTCATTGGAAGGGCCTATGGCCAAATGTTTTCCACACCCCTAGTAGTCTTTTTTTTTTGGAGGGGGGGAGGCAAGGGAATTGGGACTAAGTGACTTGCCCAAGGTCACACAGATAGTACACTTACTTCAAGTACCTGAGGCTGGATTTGAACTCAGGTCTTCCTGACTCTGGGGCAGGTGCTCTATTCACTGTGCCACCTAACTGCCCCCCTTAGTAGTCTTTAAAAAGAAGCCTGCCATCCTTGGAAGGAGTATAGGCAGGAACCAGCTTTGTGGACTCCTACATGCCCATCAGTAACAGGGGAGAATATTTCTGGTTACAGCTCTCAGAACATTACATAGTACGCATCAGCCATGGCATCTCTCAATGGAAGGCACTGCATCACACAGGGAGTATAGAAATAGACACCATTGATATAGAATAGGTGTCAGGAGGCAGCTTCAAGGAGTGTGACCCCCTAGAAGCAGAGAAGAGAGCTATGTATTCCATAGAGAACTAGCCCTGGCAATTGAGAATTGAGCTACAGAAAGGATCAGATTCAATGAGCCCAGCTGAGCAACCCACCCTGTAGAGAGACTGTTCTCAGAGGAGAGCAGCATGTGTGCACCAGAAAAAAGAGAAAAAACTTCTGGGCCTATAGTACCCATAGGCGTAATTTGCCTTGACCACATGTGTTCCCTACATGTACACCTGACCAATATATTCTAAGTTTATGTCCATTCTTCCCAATGACTTGTGTTTTTGTGGAAGTGGATAGAACACTGGGCCGAGAGAGTCAGGAATACTCATCTTCCTGAATTCAAATCTGGTTTCAGACACTTACTGGCTGGGTGACCCTGGGCAAGTCACTTAACCTTGTTGCCTCAGTTTCCTCATCTGTAAAATGAGATGGAGAAGGAAATGGCAAACTATTCCAGTATTTGATCACAAAGAGTCTGAAACAACTGAAAAATGACAGAACAACAAATGCCATGTATTTATGGTGGGAATATTGTATAGCTACTGTTCTTAAGATGCCATTTTAGTAAATGCCTTTTTCTGCTTTGAGTTCTTTGTGTCTGATGACTGACTATTAAAGGTATGTATACCAGCAAAGACTTCTGAGCTATAACCACAATGAAACCCCATGAAGTACCATCAAGCCTGTGAGAATAGTTGATCCCCTGGGAACCCAACCTACGATCCCTAAGTGCCAAGTTGGAAAGGGACAAAGTAGCTAAGAGTACCCTAAGGGTTACCAATTTTTATAAATCTTTGCTTCTCCTTTAGCACAAAGCAGGTTGCCTTCCATATAGTAGGACCAAAATAAATCTTTTTTCAATGACTAATACAGAGATATGTTTAGTATAATTGTACATGTATAACCTATATCAGATTGCTTGCCATCTTGGGGAGGGAGAGGAGAGGAAGAAAAAAAATTTGGAACTCAAAATCTTTTAAAAAGGTATGTTGAAAACTATATTTACATGTAATTGGAAAAAATAAAATACTATTAAGTGGGAAAAATATTGGTTCAAAGAATGAATATATGTGTGTGTAAAAAAACAGGAATTCCATCACCAAAATATACTAAACACTCATTATACACAGAAAATTACACAGGAGGGAGGCAGTTAGGAGGAAAACAGAAGACTCAGTTCCTGCCAACCATTGAATATTCTAGACCTTCCCCAGATTAGGGCATTTTGAACTGAAAACCTTACTCCCCCTTTTCATTTTACAGATGAAGAAACTAACTTCCAAAGTGGTTACTGTGACTTAAGCAAGATCACAAGGATAGTAATTAGCAAGTCAACTCAAGAAGTCAAGAAGCATTTATTAAGCATTATGTTCAAGGCACTGTACTAAACGTTAAGAATATAAATATAAGCAAAAAGAAAGAAAAATTAAACTCCCTGTCCTCAGGAGCTTACATCCTAATGGGCATATAGCCTAACATAGAGCCTGGAGGAATGAAGAGATGGCTGGCCTAAAGGGTCTAGGAGCAAATGGTCAATCAGAGGAAGGGGCCTCAGAGTACTTCCAGTGTGAGAAATCTAGGGATGGATTGAACTTCCAAGGTTATGAGGCTTCTGTGGCATGGTAGAGGGATGTCTAGAGTGTCAGAAGCAGAGCCCCAAGGGGAAAATTCCCGAAGTCTTCAGTGTAGAAACCTTGGAATGGGGACATGATCAAAGTGCTGGCTCCTCTACATGTCAGCTTCTTCTCAGTCTTTGTTTCCCTTCAGGGACCTCTCACTCCCTGAAGAGAATCTGGAACTGTGTTCTTTCTCTCTCCAGATCCAGGATTCAGAAGCAAATCCTCCAAATACAAATCCATTCATCGCATTGAATCTTCCCAAGACATTGACACATATGAGAATTGGCTAACTGCAAATAACTGATTGGCGAAATGGACCGAGGTGCTTGTTGGGTTATTTTCAAGTCACATCCAACTCTTTGTGACCCCATTTGAAGTCGTCTTGGCAAAGATAATGGAGTGGTTTGCCATTTCCTTCTCTGGTTCATTTCACAGATGAGGAAATTGAGGTAAATAGGGTTAAGTGACTTGCCCAGGGTTACATATCTAGGAAATGTCTGAGGTTAGATTTGAATTCAGGACTCCAGGCCCATCACTCTATCCATTGAGCCACTTAGCTCCATCTATGAGAGAGAGGGCAAGGAAATGGTCTCTCGTGATCTCTAAAGTCCTCAGAACCACCAAAATTTCTCTGAATGCAATTAATTATCATCATGGATTCTCCTCAGTTCCAGACTATAAGCTCCATACTTTTAATTCAATCCTCACCTTCTCCCTAATGTCTCAGTTCTGCACACAGTAAGTGCTTAGCAAACATTTGTCAAAGTGTTTCCAATTATAATTACATGTCAAAAAACATTTATTGCAGTCCTACTATGTGGAAGGCAACCTGCTCTGTGCTACTGGAGAAGCAAAGATTTATAAAAACTGGTAACCCTTAGGGTACTCTTAGCTACTTTGTTGGTTGGGTTCTAGACTGGTGTCTCTGCTATTTCCAGTGGGATTTTGTTAGGAATCTTGGTATCCCTGGTAAAAGAGAGATATAAAATTTCTCAGCCAACACAAAAGGCAAGGCATTTAGGGAGAACAAAACTCCTACTATATTTATACGCAAAATTTCAGATGAAAGGAAAGCAGAGAAGAAGTGAAAGGTCCAAGAAACTCAGCTTCTCCAAAACCTAGCCAGCCTGTTTTGTGGAGCAGCTAGGACATGATAGTATTCCCCAGTCTTAACAATACAGTAATGGATGTAGATAATGAATGAAATAATATGGGCTTCAAGATTTATTTTTTTAAAAAAGACACAAAATTACAAGTGTTAATAATGATGCTTATTTAACACATGTTATACTTGGGCACATATATTTTAAAATTCTGAGTATGTAACGTGGCCACAAGTTCTAACTGCTACTTCCACAATTATTTAGCACAGTTAGTAGCACCTATGTTCATTTTGACATCAGAAATCCCCTGGTCATCCTTCCCAGTAGATGGAAAACATTGTACAGATGACCTGTCAATAAGTCACATCCTTCTACAAGCCCCACCAGGCTCCTACCCTGTTAGGGAATTAAAGTCGTTAATCTTTTTCATTCTCTCTCATTTTAAAGCACAAGGGCATTGCTGGAGTGGTGATTAACACATTTTATCCTCAAAAAGAATTTTGGCAGCACTGTGGAAGAAACAGATCTAGGGGACAGCTGGGTAGACCTATTTAATTTCTACTTTCCATTTGGTTGGCAAAACAAAATTCCCTTTCTCCAAGAATCTTCCCCTTCCCTTGTGCTTTACTCAGAGGTATCTTTTCCCCTCCCTTTCCCTTACGTTTTAGGATTACCTCATGCCCCTTTCCCCTTCTGCTTTTTCTTTCTCTTCAATATTTATTTTTTCTCCTTTCTTGAAAATAGTTCTCATCATTCCCACCACTATTGGCCAAAAGCATTTCTAGCATTGCCTTATTATACATGATTCTCTCCTATGTAGCTATTATCAAAGAAAACACCTCAGAAGCTTGGCTTGTTCTTTATCCTTCTTGGTTTTTTTTTCTTTTTCTACCATCTCCATCCTCTTGAAATAAGCATAAAACCATGGAAACATAAGGCATTGATTCATCCATTGCAGCCTTCTGAGTATCTTATTCTAGAGACAGTCACTTGCTATGTGACTCTGGGCAATATACTTCACCTCTCTTTTCTACAACACTCTCACCCATAAAAGCGATGATAATACTTGACAATGAGTGCCTGCCTCCACAGATTTCTGTGAGGAAACAATTTTGTAAACCTTCGATTGCCATGGAGATGCAACATTACTGTACTTGCTTAATATTCACTATCTGAAGGTACGTCTTTGTGTTTAATATACACCTTTCCTGCTCTATTTCAGCCCTATTTCTTTTGATATATGTGAAAAAGAAAATTACCTGGTCACTAGGTGCTGTCCACATGCTGTTACTGTTACCTTTTACTCTCTTGTTTCACAATCTGGACTCCCCTCTGTTCAGTCTGCTCTGTTCTTGATTCATGTCTGCCTTTTCTGTCCTAATATAGCTGTTTTCCTGCTCTTCTAATTAGTTCTCTTCCTTCCCTGGCCATACTAATTAACCAAGCTACTTCCCAGCAGAGTAAGCAGCTGCCAAAGGTTGGTTCTCAAATTCATAAGCTCAGTCATCAACATGAGGAAGAGCTCAAACTGCAGAATCAGACTTTCCACACCTAGAGGAAGGATGGTGATAGTAACACTGACTAACATTTGGATAGCACTTTATGGTTTGTAAACATATATACACATACATGTATGTGTATATATGTATGTCTATATACACACATATACAAACATATATATGTATATATATATAAAATTGTAAAGTACTTTGCAAAATTCAAAGTACTATGTAAATATTATTACTTAATCTCTTTCAGCCCAGGTTTCTCATCTGTAATAGACAGTATTTATATTTACATATATGTATATGTATGTATATACACAAACATACACACTTTATTTGATCCTCACAACAATCCTGTGAGGTAAATGTTATTACTATCCCTATTTTACAGGTGAGAAACCTGGGCTGAAAGAGGTTAGCTAATAATGAAAATATTGATAGTACTTTTGCAAAGTTTGCAAAGTACCTTCCAAATATTTCATTTTATCCTCACAACAACCACGGAAGATAGATACTATTGCTAGCTCCATTGTACAGATGAGGAAACTGAGACTGAGCACTATAAGTGATTGCCCAGCATCACACAGCCACTAACTTCCTAAAGTGGGTTTGAACTCGGGTCCTCTCAACTCCACAGCCGATTGATCTCTACACCACACCAGCAAAAGATGAATTTGATAGACAACTGTAATAGCTGTCAAAAAACTATTTAAGCATTTTTGTAAGGTCCAGAGAACAATTCAGGCTTCAGAAAAATGAAAACGGCCTTAGGGGAAAATTGTAAATCCAGAGGGGATAGGAAGGTATTACATACAATTAATGTTGTTTTTCAGTTGTGTCCAACTTTTCATGACCCCATTTGGAGTTTTCTTGGCAAAGATAATGGAGTGGTTTTCCATTTCCTTCTCCAGCTCATTTTACAGATGAGGAAACTGAGGCAAACAAGGTGAAGTTATTTGCTCAGGGTCACACAGCTAGTAAATGTCTGAGGCTGGATTTGAACTCCAGAAGATGAGTAATCCTGACTTCAGGCCCAACACTCTAGCCACTGTACCACCTAGCTGCTCTTATATAAGTAATACATTTTTACTGATAATGAGCTGCACGCAACAAGTAGCATAGAAGCCATCCTCAGGTAACTGAACAGAGAAGGTGAGGAGTCCGTTATATTGTAAGAGCAAGAGATAACAAACAGACAGCTCAAGTGCTATAGTGGTACCAAGGATTCCAGCGTTCTAGGTTGTTTATCCTTCATTTTTGAGGAAGACCAATGATATCACCGGGCATATGTGAATTGGATTAAAGTGAGGCAGAATTGTGCAGTCGTCAGCCTCACTCTCTTCCAGACATCAAAGTTTGGACAGGCAGGACAAAAGTCAAGATGACTGGAGATGGCCCAGGAAGCAATGATGACCTTGGAGTCTTCTATGTCTGACCAAGCTCTAAGCAATCCACAGTACCTGCTTCAGCCACCTTCATGGCTATTGGAACAAATTGTTCTCATTTACTCATTTCACCAGGGGATGTCTTCCCATGCTTGGGGTAGACCAACAAGTTTGAGGCCTATCGCTTACCCTGAAGCTGGTTTAGCCTTCTGCTGAGATAGTTTTACTGGGGTGTGGCTGCTGCCCATGCTACAGCTACAACTACCAAGGACAACAGTACTCTGGATAGATCCTTTATAGAGGATTTATGGGAGGATATGGGTATGAATCACCCAGCAAGCAGAAAGCATAGAGTGATTAAAATCTATAACTTCAGAGGTGATGCCCACATTGATAAGATTATAGATCTGTTGAACTATTTAAGTCATATGAACTTAATCTCATGAGATTTCCCCCAAAGATTCTCTGATATTTCTTATGTCAGAGGAGGAATTGATTCCAACACCCCTTCCATAGTCAACACAATTAGTTGATCAACAAGTCAACAAGAATTTATTAAGTGCTTACTATGTGCCAGGCCTTGAACTAAAAACTGGGGATACAACTATAAACTAAAAGAAAGATAGTCCCTGCCCTCAGAGAATTTGCTTTCTAATGGGGGAAGACAACATATAAAACATGCTGAAAATCCAAGGAAGGGGGCATATCGGCTAAGAATGAGGGATTGCTGGTCTAGGTCCTTCCTCAAAATGGAAATGTCACAAAGAATTCACTAATGGGAGAAGGCGCCAGGAGGATTCAGCTACAAAAGCAAGGAGTATATTATGGAAGTAAGTAGGTATTAGCATGTTAACAAGGTATTAACACTTGGTGAACCTTTTACAAAGTATGAATACCTTTCTTTGAGTGAATCAGAAAGGTCAGTGTGATCATCTGGCTAAAAAAAACAGGCCACTCCTTTAGGGGTTTTACATAGCTAAGTCCTGAATAGTGTTCTGATTCTGGGGTGAGAACAGGACATTTGCTTTGAAGTGGATTCCTGAAAATATATATGGAGGACAGGATTTGCCTCTCTTCTACCCCAGCAGCCATGGTTCCTAGCATCTGAGCTATTTTCCCAGAAGGAGACACTCCACTCAGCAGGTGGAGAATTGGTTCGAGAAATTTTGAAGCCCGGTTGAAAGAGCAGAGACACATACATCAAACAGTGACACATACAAAGAAGCAGGCCTTCAAGGGAAGAAGCAATACTTCTGGCAAGAGAAAAGGGAGAAGGTTATGGAATTAAGGACTGGCTGTCCAGAGTCGAATTGTGCTGAAGAGCATGCTGTGGAAGCCCAGCTGAACAATCCATCAGCAGAGATCCTTTCTAGAAAAGGAAACTTTGTGAAGACTCTACTAAGAAAGAAAATTGAGCCCCTTAAGTAACAAAGTAGTGAATAGCCTTGATTTCATATGTTCCCTACATGTATATCTCACTACAATTCTAAGTTTATTCTCACTCTTCCCACGTACCCTGTATATTACTACAAGAGTACACCCCAGGTTTTTTTTTTGGGGGGGGGAGAATATTTTGTAGCTACTACTCTATGTCATCTTAGTAAATAACTTTGCCTGAACAAAAGGTTAATCATGTCTACTGGCTGATTGTAAGTGGAAAACACAATGGTAGGGGCTCATGAGCCATACTATTAGGAATAACCAACCATAGTATGCTCCTAGATCCTGAAGCAACAGCTGCAACCTGAAGAATAAACCTGATAGTGCTAAAGAAAATTGGTGGAATATCCCATAGGATGTGCTATATCATTTATTTTTCTTTTTTTTTTCAATCTATTTTTCTAATGGAAATAGGCTCCAATTATAACAGTATCCTATTATCTGTCTCTGTACAACTGGCTTACTCCTTTTCACCCCAATTCTCAATCTATTTATCCCAGATTTTCATTTGTCACCATTTCTGGTTCTTCAGTGTCTTTTCAAAAGAAAGCTGTGAATCATAAATAATTTAGAAGAGCAAGAAAGAAATTACCTTTCTTATCCATGCACAGGGGAAAAGTTCATGACTAAACAAGTAATGGCATCATCTAAGATAAAATGGAGGATCTTGATTACATAAAATCAAGATATTTTTGCAAAAACCTAATATAGTAGAAATTAGGAAAGAAACAAGTAACTGCGAAAACAAATTTGCAACAAGTTGCTCTTGTAAAGGTCTCATTTAAGGAACTGATTCAAATTTATAAGACTAAAATCCATTCCCCAAAAGATAAATCGTCAAAGGATATGAAGAGGGAGTTTTCAAGGAAAGAAAACCAAGTCATCAACAATCATATAAAAATGTTCCAAATCACTAATAGAGAAATACACACTAAAGCAACTTTGAGGTTTCACTTCATACTTACTAGATTAGCGAAGAAGAGAAAAGAGGAAAACGGCAAATGTTGGAGAGGCTATAATGAAACAGGTATACTGGTGCACTGTTGGTGGAGCTGTGAACTGGCCCAGCCATTCTGGAAAGCATTTGGAACTGTGCATACCTTTGAACCCAGCTATACTACTATACTATTAGGCTTATACCCTGAGGAAATCAAAGAAAAAGGAAAAGAATCCATATGTAGAAAAATATTTATACCAGCTCTTTTTTTAGCTGCCAAAAAATTGAAAGCTGTGTCTGTCCTGTTGGGAAATGACTAAACAAA
This sequence comes from Phalanger gymnotis, assembly GCA_028646595.1. Taxonomy (NCBI): domain Eukaryota; kingdom Metazoa; phylum Chordata; class Mammalia; order Diprotodontia; family Phalangeridae; genus Phalanger; species Phalanger gymnotis. The sequence goes on along the minus strand of CM053627.1, from coordinate 94,482,462 downwards.
TTGTAGTATATGAATATAATGGAATATGATTTTGCCTTAAGAAATAATGAAATAGACAATTTCAGATGAAACTGGGAAGACTTTATAAACTGATGCAGAACTAAGTGAGCAGGGCTAGGAGAATAATTTATACATATTAACATTCCCCAACTGATGGACAACATCTTAGTTTCCAATTCTTTGTTATAACAAAAGGTGCTATTGTGAATATTTTTTGTTCCTATGGGACCTTTCCTTCTATCTTTGATCTCTTTAGTGTATAGACCTACTAATGATATCACTGAGTCAAAATGAATGCCCAATTTGGTGAATTTTTTTTTCAGGTGAGGGAGTTAGCTCTGAATTGCTTTCCAGAATGGCTGGACCAGTTCATAACTTCACAGTTTTTCAATGTGCCTATCCTCCCACTGCCGCTCCAACAATTGTCAGAGTTACATGAGGCACCTCCTTCCCTGAACTTCTAGTAAAAAAAAAATTATGTAACCTTTTATGTCTTGGTCATGTATATATTGGAGCTTATCTTTGAGTATGGTGTCTTTTGTTGGTCTAAATCTGATTTCTTCCATGCAGTTTTCTAGTTTTCAGAGCAGTTTTTGTCATATAATATAATCCTTCCTCTAGTAATTGGGATCATTGGTTTTATCAAACACTGAACTGCTATGTTAATCTGCTACTGGACCTTATTTATCTAATCTGTGACTCTACAGCCTTTCTATTTTTGAACAAGTGCCATTTGGCACTTCCTGCTTTGAAGAATAGTTTGAGATCTGTTTCTCCAAAGCCCCCTTCCTTCACTCTTTTTTTTGCCTCATCATTTCCCTGGAGATTCTTGACTTTTTTTTCCTCCAGATGGATTTTATTACCATTTTTTAAAAAATCTACAAAGTAACCCTTTGGTAGTTTGGTTGGTAAAGTATTGAATAAGTAAACAACTTTAGGTAGTTATATTGGGATAACCCAACAATAAGAAATTAATATTTTCCCAATTTTAGGTCTGTTTTTATTTCTATAAGAAAGGTTTTGTTATGATCTATTCTAGAATTTCCCCATGAATGACAGCCAAACTCACTGACCTATAGTTTGCAGACTCAGTTTTCTACCCTTTTAAAAAAATCAGGACAACATTCGCCCTTGTCCAATATTCTGTGTTTCTCCTGTTTTCCAAGACCTTTCAAGTATGATTAACAGTGGCTCAGCAATCACATCTGCCAGTTCTCTGTCCCAAAAGATACAGTTCATCTGAGACCGGTGATTTGACTTCATCAAGGGCAATTGGGTGCTCCTCTAGGATCTCCTTATTTATTTGGAGTTATCAACTCCCGGTTGGCTATTTTTGTTCTGTCATTTCCAGTTCAAAGATCATTTTCCTTCGTAGAGAAAACAGCAGCAAAATAAGACTTAAATCTAAAGTAATAAACATATAATAAATAAGAATCTGAAGTAACAAGTAAGAGGATTGGGTTTCTTTAACAGTTGGATGGGGAGCAGAATGAGTTTGAAGACCTGGGTTCTAGTTTGAGCTGAGACTTTGACTCTCTTTGTGAACTTTAGCAAACTACTTAACAGCGCAAGATTTCCTCATTGTAAAGTGAGGGAATTGGAATATGTGGTCCTTACCCAGTTCTAATGAACTCTATGATAATAAAAGGAAGTCGATTCCTTCCTACTTTGTAACCTCTGAGTGTCCGACTGTCAAGCAGGATGATGATTAGCATGGATCTTAGGAAAATCACTTAGCTAGTAATTATTTATTATTACTTAGCTAGTCAATGATAAGTCACAATATGGAATTTCTCGGGCTGACATAAGATGTCCAGTTACTGTTTACCTAGAAAAGTCTTTTATTTTCCAGAATTGGTTTGGAAATATTGTGAATGCCTTCTCAAATCCAGGTTGCCTCTTATGAATGGACCATCTTCTCTCTTCATCTCTGCCTGTTGAAATCCTTCAAGGCCCAACACAGGAAGCCTCCCCTGATAGATTCAGATTTAAATGAGTTGTCCCTCCTCAACATTTCCCATAGCACTTTGGTTCTTTTTTTTCTGGTGTGTGCCCGCCCCCTTATAGTTCTTTTGTTCATTTTTTCTTTCATTGTTTATCATTCTTCTTGAAGAGGACCTTGACATTGGGAAGGTGATGTTATGACTTGTAAGTGAATTGTATTTAAGTGAGACAGGGCTATGCAAAGTCATCTCGTTCTGTCCTCTGGAGCCATCTGGGTCTCGTGGCAAGATATAGATCAGGATGACTGGAGATGACCCCAGAAAGGCCCTCCCCTTGTATTCTGTCTTGGAATATATTTATTTCTGTGGAACTTATATCTCCCAACAGACTATAAATTCCTCAAGGGAAGGAACTGTCACATTTAATCTTTGTATCCCCATTGTCTAACACTGTGCTTTTTACATAGCTAGTTTGTTGAATTGAACCGAAGAACTGGGTCTTGGTCTTTAACAGTGGGCAGGCATGCTTTGCCAAATAAACTGGTGCCTTACATTTTGCATACGGCAATCTGGTGCCCTGATACTTAGCTGTGGCCAAGACAGAGTCTGGTTCTATTTTTTCCCTCAGTCACTGTATCCTGACCTTGGTCTAAATGTGTTTGCCCACTCCACCCACCTTTCCCAGGAAACGCATCTAGGCCTGCAAAATGTCTCTTACCATGCTCTTGAGACTCTCACCCCTTGTTTCTCCTCAGCTTTGTGCGTCAAGGGGAAATTAGACTGCAAAGGAGACATGTGTTTTCAGAAAAGGTCAATGTGATGATTTATTCTGTTCAACTATGCATGTTTTGATATGTCTTCCACTATTTTTTTTCTTTCAATTTGGAGGAGATTTTAGGGGAAGAAGAGGAGCTAGTGATAGAGTTACCAATATTTTTTTTTAAAGTAAGAAAAGTTGGTCATTGAAACATTTCTTAAAATGCACAGAAGAGAACAGAAGGAAGGTCAATAAGAAACACAGACAGGTAGGACAGCTTTGAAAATTATGTACTGAATTTGTTATATACTTGGAGTAAGCTCAGCATGGTACAGATTCATGAGCATATGTGAAATCTTTTTCTATTCTGGTTTGTATATGGAAATGCTCAACTGATTTGGTGTTTGTTAAATTCAAAGTAAAAAATGAAATCTAAAAAAGGAAAACAGAGATAAATGATCCAGCAGATTAGAGACAGAATTTCTGTAGTGTAATGTGATATTCCTCAAGTAAAAAGTAAATTGATCTCACCATCACCACTCAAAACATCTACTAATGAGAAAATGTATCACACCAAATCTTGATCGGGAAATCCAAGGGAAAAAAAAAATTATGGTGAATATTTTTCCAGCTCAGGTCAGCATAGGGAGAAAGACAGAAAGGTCCATAGAGGCTAGGGATAGGGTCTATCCAGGAAAAGCTGTGTATAGCATTCCAGAAGAGAGAGGCTATGCACCTGGGGAAGAAAAGATTCCAGATCCAGCATAGAAAGTGCAGAAATAGGTACAAACTGGCAGCTCTGTTCTTTACTGCTCAGTGCTGAATTAGAGATCTAAGGTGGACTGAGGAGGGGGGAGGTATGCAACTCCATGGAGAAGAGTTGTTGTAAGTATGAGGCTCTGGACTGAGCTAGGACCAACTTCAGAAGCAAGCAGATTTAGACATTTTTTGGATTTGGCCAATGTGGGACTTTGTTTTGCCTATGCTCATAACAGGGGTTTTGTTTTTCTTGCTCTCTCATTTTGGATGGGGGGAAAAGCAGAAGAAGAACAATGGCAGACTTTTACAGAGTGAAAAAAAAAGTATTAAAAGCAAAAAAACAAACAAGAAAAAAGAAGAGTATTACAGTACTCGGTGGTATCTGAACTTGGGTGGCGTCTGTGTGACCGGAGAGAAGGAAGCAAATGCAAGAGATGACTCGGAAGTATAAACTACAAGATAATTATTAACATCTTTCATCTTTTAAAATCTTCTCTTTATAATCTTTACAACAAGAGTATGATGTTAAATTTTACTTCCTTGAGCTACAAAATCCCATAGCTAAAATAGCTCTCCTGAAATAATAACCCACATTGACATAGCAGTTTATTATGGTTTATAAAAATACTTTCCCCACAACAGTCTATGATGAAAGTAATACAAGTATTCTCAGTCCCTCTTTATAGATGATGAAAATGAGGTCAAGTGCCATGGCCAGGACTGCAGCTGCAATTTGAACCCTGGTTATGTATCACAAGATACCTTATAAAAATACTTAGATTCAAATAAAAGTGTATTGTTAGCTGTGCTTGCTAAACCTCAATGCTTTTTTGAGTGATATCCACAAATCATACAAAGGTTTTTGTTGAAATTGAGGTAGTGAATTTCCATTTTCTGTAATATCAATCTATTATTCTTGGAAACTAATCAGGAGATACTGCATTTTTAATAAAAAAAGTTCAAAATCCACTGAAATTCTTTCTAAAATATTTTTAGAAAATTGTTTCCATGTTTTTTTAAGTATGATGAAAGTTTTATGTATCATCTTTGGCAACAGAAGTTTACATTTCTTGCTAATTATGATGGTTTCATATCATCACTAGCTAATTTCTCAAGGCACAATACACACTTAAGACAAGCTCCATAGTTAACACTAATGGCTGTAAATGCATATTTCAAATATTCTTGTTGATAATTTTGAACTTCTTGGCTGATCTGACCATTATTGTTACCTTGTAATGTAGATGATGAAGAGGTCACAGTATGATACATGTTGGCATTTGTTCGTTATTTACTTATTTAAATTTATTTTTCAATTAACTTGCATTTATTTTCTTTCCCATCTCCTCTCCATCGGAGGGAAAAAAGGAAAACAAAATAATTGTAACAAACATGCATAGTCAAGCATCTTCTTTTCTGGTTCTTCTCATTTATTCTGTTTCAGTTCAAACTAGTCTTCCAAGGTTAAAGAGAGATGAAAATTTCTCTTTATTTCATGTAATAGTATCGTATTCCATTTGCATACCATAATTTGTAAAACCATTTTCCCATTAATGAACATCCCTCTTGTTTCCAGTTCTTTGCTATTACAAAAAGAGCTGCTATAAACATTTTTGTACATACAGGCCCTTTTGCTTCTTTTTTTTTTTAATCTTCCTGTGGCATAAGATTAGTAATGGTATTGCTGTCTCCAAAGATATGCATAGTTTAGAGACTGTTTGGGCATAGTTTCGAATTGCTTTCAAGAAGGGCTATTTTTCTCACAGTCTCTCTAATACTTGTCATTTTCTTTTTTTGTCCTCTTTGCCAATATGATAGGCATGAGGAAGAAACCCAGAAGTTATTTTTAATTTGCCTTTCTTCAAACATTAGCGATTTGGAGTAATGGTTTTTTCGTATGACTATTGATATCTTAGATGTCTTCCTTTTGACCACTGCCTATTCATATCCTTTGACTATTTTCAATGGTGGAATGGCTCTTGTTCCTATACACTGGAATAAATTCTTTAACACAAGGCATTCTAAAAGTCTCAGCAGATTTTTAAGCAATTGAAGCTATGTGTATATGTGCATGTTATTTCTTCCCCTGCCCCTACCGCCCAAATATTATAAGCTATTAAAGCTTATAACTGTATCAAGATTATTGAAACACCCTGTATATTTGGGAAATGAGAGCTTCATGAGAGAAACTTGGTGAAAAGACTTTTCCCAATTAACTGTTTCTCTTCTAATTTTAAGTTGCACCGGTTTTGTTTTTGCAAAACATCTTGAATTTTCTGTAATTAAAATAATCTATTTTCCTTTGTAATTCTCTCTAAAAAATTTGGTCATGAACTCTTCCCCTATCCATAGAGCTGAAAGGAAATTTCTTCTTCATTTCTCTGTCTATAATTTGACATTTTATATCTAAATCATTTATTTATTTAAAGCTAATTCTGGTAAATGGAATGAGGTGTTATTCTAAACCAAATTTCTATGAGACTGCCTTCCAGTTTTCCCAGCAATTTCTATTGAATAGTTAGTCTTTATTCTAGTAGCTAGAATTTCTAAAACATCAAGCTACTATGTCTGTTTGCTTCTTTATATTGCGTGTTTAATCTGATCAACTACTCTATATTTTAATCAGTATCAAATCATTTAGATGATTACTGATAAGTAACATAGTTGGAGATCTGGTACTTCTGGGCCCCTATCTTCCCTCTCTTTTTCTTCATTATTACCCTGGAAATTCTTAACCTTTTGTTCTTCCAGATGAATTTCGTTGTTATTTTTTCCGGTTCTATAAAGAAATTCTTTGGTAGCTTACTTAGTATCATTATTCACTTGTACTTTTATTATAATTATGGGGAGGGGAGAGGGAAAGAATCAGCACTGAGACAGTGACTTCAATGTGCCAGACACTGTGCTAAGAGCTTTATAAATGTTATCTCATTTGATGCTTACAACAATCTTGAGAGGTAGGTGCTGTTATTATTCCCATTTTAAAGCTGAAGAAAGTGAGGCCAATGGAAGATAAGTGACTTGTTCAAGGTCACACAGCTAGTATGTGTCTGAAGTCAGATTTGAATTTAGGCCTTCCTGACTCCAGGCTCAGCGCTCTAACCATTGCATCACCTAGCTGCCTCCTTTTATTTTTTATTTTATTTTAATATTTATTATTAATATTATCTTCAATCCAGGGTTTCATCTCAGGCATCATTTCAAGCCATTTTTCCATTTGGTGATTGTTGGTTTAGTTAAAACTAGATAACATAATTTGAAAGTGCATTTAACCAGGAACACATGAGTTCTAATACATAATAATAGGCTGAACATGAATAAACACAAAGGCTCCACAGTCAACCCCTCCACATTTCCAATTTCCACTCTTCCTTCAGGATGCCTAATGTACTAAACATGACACATCACTCACCGTCTGCTATAACGACTAAGTAAGGGTACCTTTTCCATGTATATATTAAATATTAATAAAGTTTATTTTTTAGATAAAAAAGAGATATAAATAGAGGTTCTAATGTTTTTATATTGCTTCTTAATGTTATGTTATGTCATGTTATGCATTCTGTGATATTTTTGTACCCTCTCCACTTTGCATTATGTTCCCTCTCATCTTTATAGACCATTGTCCTATATCATAGTGCTCATCGTCTTATGCTTGTCTCTGTGGAACTTCTGAGGAACAGAGGTGGTTCTGTATCTATAATAGAGGAAATTCTAACAAGCATGCAGCAATACTTCAAAATTTTTCTTAATGTACCTCCCAATACTAGAGGATCAAGCCCTACAAAGCATACAAAGACACAATAGATTAGCTTTCCTTCTAATTTTCAATGATGTTGCTATTTCTGTGGATGTCATGAAGGACCTTGGAAAGACCTCATGTCTTCATACCATCTAAGTAAGACCTTTTTGTCACTGGCTTTACCTGGAATACTTCCTTCTCACTGTCTAATGATGTCCTCATTTACAAAGAATAGAAAGAAAATAAGCCAGTATGTTCACGGGGAGTCTAGCAGGTGGAATTTGGTATCATAGAGCTCCAAACCAAACATAAGACTTAGATGACAGTGATTCTCTTCAATTACTCAGAAAACTGTGCAAGAAGCTACATCTAGAAAAAATTCAGATCCGAATTTCTGAGTAGTTTCATCATAGTCCCCTGTGAACTCTACTCAAGATTGAGTCCTGCAGTAACTGGAAGGGCAGGACTATGTCTTATCAGCTCTCCCCTAAGATACTAGATTCAATTGTTAAACCAGTTCTTTCTGTAAACTTTGTATATCCACACTTAGCATAGTTATCTGTATACAGTAGTTGCTTAACAAATACTTGCTGCATGAAGCTGCTAATCAAGCAATATTAAAGTTATACTCAGAGGAGAATAGAGACATCCTGTAAATGATATGATAAGCATAGCTTCACAAGGTGACATAGCTTGAAACTACTTAGGGGGAAGGGGGATGGAGATCATAAATGGAGACTAATCAAAAAGCCAGCTTGTGACTACAAGGAATAGCATGGCTCTTTCTGAGTAAAGATATCTAATCACTAAGGATAACAAATAAGGATGACTTTTTCAAATGAAGCCTGCAAAATTAAACAGAACAGTACCTTTCACACCTGTGTGTGGGAAAGGACAGCTGGTATTGATTTGGTCTTTTCAATCACACCTAAATCATAATCATCTTTGAAAACAAAGGATATGATAGAATCTACTGTGCCTTGACTGACTATAAAAAAGTAAAGGCAGCAATTAAGATTTTAGACAAAGCAACAGGAAAAAACAGAGGTGGCTAAATGAGCTAAAAAATGAAATTACGTTATGCTTAGAAGCACTATAAATAATGAAACAAATGTCAATAGTAAATATGTGTGTGTGCAACAAATGGCATTTAAAGGAAAAAATACTATAGGAAAAAAATAAATAGTAAAACAATAATTACTAGAGATTTCAGTGTACCTCTTTCAGACTCAGACAAATATAACACAAAGATAAACAAGAAAGTAAAGACTTAGGTAGAATTTTAGAAAAATTAGATATGCTAGAGCTCTAATACGTATTGAATCAGAATCATAAGAAGTAGACATATTTTGGGGGTAGTTAGGTGGAGCAGTGGATAGTAAAGTGGACAGTGAAGTCAGGAAGACATCTTCCTAAGTTCAACTCTGGCCTCAGTCATTTACTTGCAAGTAACTTAAGAATTCAGTGAAATTTGAGATCACTATGAACTAAAGCAGACTGAAGAGGACCAAAAGACCAATTTACACAATAAACACAGTAATGTAAACAACAACCAAAGAAATACTGAAAGACTTCTGAACTCTGAACAAAGAAGTGGGTAGTCATGAGCTCTGAGCACTTGATAGAAAGTATCCCTCTTGCAAATTGGCGAAGAGATGGTAGACAACAGGTACAGAATGAAGCATACATTTTTGAACAAGGTCTATATTTTTATTTTTTTTTGCTTGATTATACTTTTCCATCATAAGGAAAGTTCTATGGAGGCAGAGAATCATTTGGAAGTGGAAAGCTATTTTTAAAATAGAAAAGAATATCTTTAAAACATTTTTAAAGAAAAATGAAGCAAAGGATGATTCTATCTTTTTAATATCAATAGTCTGAAAGTGGTTTCAAACTTGTCTCATTTATAAAAGGAAAACTGAGGACAAAAGTAGATTACAAGATGGTAATAGGTGATTCAATCAAGAATAAAGGATAAGCAATTCACATGATTAACCACAATAATAACAAAAACAACAATAATCATATGCCACAAAATACAATAAAAGCATTCAGAAAAATATGACACTCATTAACGTCAAAATACTAAAAGACACTGGGATAAGAGGCACTTTCTTTAATGTTATCAAAAGTACTTAGCCAAAAACCAAGAGCTAGCATTATTTCTAATGAACACTAAAAGCTTTCACAGTAAGATTGGGGTTGAATCTCAAAATGTCTCCTATCTATGCCATTATTTGACAGAACTAGAAATGTTACATACACCAAAAAAGTGAGCAAAAGGAATAAGCACAGGAATAAAGAAGGAAAATTACTCTATTTGCAGATGATGTAACGCTTTATTAGGAAAACACTAAAGATTAAACAAAAAATTAGTAGTTGAACAATGAATAAAATTAATTCATGATAAAACATGTATTAATCACTTGTTAGGTGCCAAGAGCTATGCTAATTTCTGGGATATAACTAAAAAGGGAGACAAATTACGTTTTATAACTGTAATGGAATTTTTCGTGGGTTAGGTGAAGAATATGAAGGATAATTAGATGGGATAGTGCAGGGCTGAGGAACCTGTGGCCTTGAGGCCACATGTGGCCTTCTAGGTCCTCAAGTGTAGCCCTTTGACTGAATCCAAACTTCAAATCCCCTTAATAAAAGGAATCCCCACCCTTGCCATAGTGGATAGAGTGCTGGGCCTGGAGTCAGGAAGAGTCACCTTTCTGAGTTCAAATCTGACCTTAGATAGTTTCTAGCTATGTGACCCTGGACGAGTCACTTAATCTTATTTGCTTTAGTTTCCTCAACTGTAAAAGGAGTTGGAGAAGGAAATGGCAAACCACTTCAGTATCTTTGCCAAGAAAACCCCAAATGGGGTCACCAAGAGTCAGACACAACTGAAAAATGACTGAACAACAACTAAAAAAGATAAAGAATTGAGAGAAATTTGAGAAGTCTTGTCTTAACTAATAGAGAATGACGTAAGTAGAACCAGGGAACAATTTGTGCCATGGCCACAGTAATTTAAAGGAAAAGATTACTAAAGATTTCAAACACTAATCCATAAAGTAACCAATAATCATTAATCATTTCATTTAGCTTTAGAAAAGTAGCAAGACAGAAAATAAAATCCCCCAAATACCCAGAATTTCTATACTAACTAAACCTAGAAGGGAGGGATAGATACAGAAATTCCATGTAAAATAGAAACAAATACATTAAATAGATATGTCAGAATTTCAATATACATACATAGGATTATACAAGTGCAACTACAAAAAAAATTTGTAGGAATAATTAGAGATATGTTCATTGTTCATAAGTAGGCTGTGCCAATATTATAACAGTAATAGTACTAGTTAAATTATACTACAGATTTAATTCTTATACTCATTAAATTACCAAGTATAATTAATATACTCATTAAATTACCACAATCAGACGAAATAAAAACAAAATTCAGATAAAGAGAGGGTGAGAACACCTTACAACCATCTCCTCTATTATGCCTTCTTCATGGAATTACCCTGGACTCCGGCAGACTTTTCACCTGATTTTGCCCAGATCCAAGCATCTACTTTAATGCTAGAACAACTCTAAGCCATGCATTCACATTCTCCCTTCCCTCCCGCTTCTAGCTCTCTTTTATATATAGTCTTCTCCCATTAGAACATATGCTCCTTGAGGTCAGGAGCTATCTTGCTTTCTTGAATTCGTATCCTCAAAATTTAGCACAATGTCTGGCACATAATCAACACTCATTAACATTGGCTCTGCCTATTTATCTACCTACCTACCTATAAAATGGAGATAAGAAGATCTGTAGTTTCCTGTCTTCCAGGATTGTTGTGAGGATCAAGTGATTTTATATATAAAGCATTTTGGTGTTACATAACTGTCAGTCATTATTATTCAACAAGTAACTGTTAAATGCTTACTGTGTGATAGTTGCTTGATAATATTCAATAAACCCAAGAGCACAAACTACAGGAAACAAGATTTTATTCAAGAAGAATCACTGAGGAAAATGGAAAGTAATTCAGCAAAAAATCATTTTAAACCAAGGTCTTCTACCACATACCACATTTAATTCACTGAATCGAAAATGGATGATCTAAATATAAAAAGTCATACCATCGAAAATTAGAGAATGAAAGGTTCAACCTTTCACATACTAAAAAGGAGAAATTCATGACCAGAGGAAGTATAGAGGATATTGTAAGAGAAAACAAGATAGACAATCCTAATGGTTACGTACAATTTTAAAGATTTTGCACAAAGTCAAGAAAAAAGATATATGTTAAGAAAACTATTTATGTTAAGCATTTCTAATAAAAGCCTGGCATACAAAATCAGTAGGCAATTAACATAAAACTTTATGATGAAGAACTCTTCACCAATAGACAAATGGTCAAAAAACATAAACTAATCATTTTCCAGATAAATTTAAACTATCAACCATCAGAAAATAATAAAAAATCACTAATAATAATGTTCGATAAAACAACCATGAAATTTTACTTTATACCAATCAAGTTAAAAAAGTTTGTAAGTTTGTAAGAGATGGAAAAAATACCTATTAAAGAGAAAAATTGCCTATTAGAGAGAAAGGTTACTTATTAAAGTATAGGCACTCTCTAATTTGCTACTGTTAGAACTTTTAAGTGTCACAATCACTAGGAAACAATTTGAAACTCTGCAAGAAAAGTCATGGATGGAATTGTTCCTACTCTAATAAACAATGATCCTACTAATGATTTTATACCTCAAATTCAATGACAGCAAGAAAAGATGTATACATTAAAAATATTAATAACAACATTATGTGTAATAACAAAAGCCTGGGAAAAAATTTATGTGCCCAAGGATTGAGGAACGAATGAACAAGCTTGTGATATTCGTAAATATAATCAAATACTATCAAATAATCAAATACATAAGGATTCAGACAAACATTGAAAGACTTGTATGGGGGCAACTAGGTGGCATAGTGAGTTGAGCACCGGCCCTGGGGGCAGGAAGACCAGAGTTCAAATCCAACCTCAGACACTTGCCGCTCTTACTAGCTGTGTGACCTTGGGCAAGTCACTTAACCCCAATTGCCTTGCCTTCCCCCCTCCAACGAAGAAGAAAGAAAGAAAGACTTGTATGAAGTGGTGCAGAATGAAAAAAAAAGAAGGGTTTACTACCTGTGTGACCTTGGGTAAGTCAATATTTCCTGGTGTGTAAAACGACAGGGCTGGACTAGATGGCCTTTGAGATGCCTTCCAGCTCTAGAGCCATGATCCCAAGAACAAGATACAAAATTACTACAGCCTATAAATGAAGGCTATGCTAAAAGGCAGTAAAACTCAAATCAAATAAAAGACCGTGTTGGTGCCAAATTGAAACGCTAAAGCTTTAATTAACACTGTCTTCCTTTCTGTTAACAACTATAAACTCCAAAAAGCAGAAAGCGACATAGCTCCATATTGTTGAATTTGTGGGAGAATGCTGTAGGGGGAGGAGGGAGGGTTTGTTTTGGTGTTTGCTGGAATGGTGTCTGTTGTGTCAAGACAAAATGTATCAACAATAATTTTTTAAAAAAAATCAAAGATGTCTATACTCCATTAATGCTATGTGGCCCTCTGTGGGTAGGAACCTAGAAAATGAAGGCACTCCTATAACTATCACTAGTTAATTCTACCTGAAGGGCAAAGTGCTGCCTCTAAAAAGAAGAGTTTTAGAAACTGATAATTTTACACTGATTATATACAGCATAGTTATACTAATTAAAAGGGTCAGAGAAATGTACGACACAAATGCTTCCTCGATCTTGTCCTTTCACTTTTGTAAATTGCAAAATACATCTTTGACCCCTCTCCTATCGAATAATTCTTGTACTCTCAGAAATTATTTGCCTTGAATACATGTGTAGGTTCTATTTGAGATTCTCAAATGTCTCAGTTTTGAACAACTGTCCAGAACAAAGCTTTGATCCACACAGTTTACTTGACTTTCCCTTTATTTAGCCTTCCCAGGCCATAACTCCTTCTGTCTTAAAGATCTAAAGGATAGGCAAATGTGGTTGCAGGAACCCAAAAGGGTGCTCTTACAAACACTTTTTCACTTCCGACAGGCGCCTGTAAGCAACAGCTGAGGGAGGCTTGGAGGGGGATGGGGATAAAAGAGAATCTGAATTTTGTTTCCCCCTTCTGGAATCTAATGGTTTCAGGTCTATGCTGACTTTAACTGGCTCCACAAGTTTAAAAAAAAATCCCCTAAGTAAATTTAAAAAAGGCTAATATGGGCTGAGGAAGAAGAGGAAGAAGGAAAAAGGGAAACAAGAAAAGGAAGCTAGGGTGAGGACCGAAAATCAGAAAAGAGCAAAGATTCTGAAGGCGAGAAAGAGACTTGAAAGACATCTCTGACTTTAAATAAAGTGGCAGATTTGAAAAAAAAGACCTTGAAAGCTAATTTTATTGTTGTTGAATCATTTCATTCCAATTCGTCCTCACCCAAAGAGACAGGCAATAAATAGAATATATCTATGTAAATGTGTCATAGATAAATATAGATATTTGCCTTTTTTAGTCACATTTTGTTATTATCTATATCAGCAATCCTCACTTTTCAAGATTTCAGGAGGCTATCTATAGATCTTCTGGCCTTATTAAGAGCCATAGGTATCTGTGAAAAACATTTATTTAAAAGCAAACTTCCCTGGCCTTATGTATATGTACCCCCTCTCAAAGATACCCTTCCATCCACTTCCAGAACTTCCTTTTCTCATCTTTTGCATCTCCAGTATACATACCTACATAACTCATTCCCAGTGCATTTTTCATTTTTTCTTATTTTTCTCTAAAAATGCAAACTACTTTTAAAAACATCAGTTTGTCCTATGACAAAATGAAAGTGGAAACCAACAATTACTGAGTTCCTAGGACATACAAGGAATATAGAGCCCCCATTTTTGGGGGAGGAGAGGATGGTAGAATACAGAGATACATCAAGCACAAGGACCTTACAAATTCTGTAGGTGAAATATGGCACAAAAGTATAAAAAGCTGAATAAAAATACGAAATGTATAATAGTTCAATAAGGAGTTGCCACTGATTTAAAATTCCTACTTTATTAATATAAATGTAACTTTGTTATCCTGGGGCAGTGGTCATTCCTTAGGGATCAGCCTACCAAATATAGTCAGTAATTCCAAAATGAGAGGATAAGAACAATAAATATAAAGTCAGTTTCACTGATTAAACATTATTAGGTTAAAGCAAGCCTTTTCACATTCTAATTCTAAAATCTAATTTCAATCCTATATTGCCTAAATACTTAAATCCTTCACTTTCTTATTAACCTGGTTGGAATTTCCTTTTAAATCTTTTTGGGCTTGGCTAATCTTGGCTACTCCCAACTAAACAATTGTGTTCTTTACAAATGTTGATTTACTCACTTTTCAAGTGCTTTACCACTTCCATTGTCTGAGTAACCAATAAACTTTTCTTAGGCCTCCCAGACGAAGTAGCTATTTCCACTACAGGGTGTGTTTATCTTACCTTTCCTAGGCCCCTCCTCTCTTATAAATGCCTTCTGGGCCTCTTGGGGAAATTACTTTCTCTTCCTAAAAATAATATCCTTTATTTCTAGCCCCAAGAAGCCCTCATATCAAAGTGACATTCCATAAGGTGATTTAAAAGTTTAATTCAGAAAATTACCTCTAAAAATAAAAATGATCTTATAAGTCCCATGGGGTTCTGGATTCCTAAATAAACAAGGAAGGGGGGCGAAGGAAGTCCCTATTCTATTTATAGTTTTAATAAAAATTGAATGGGATTTAGTTATTCTTGCTATGATATTGTTTCAGTTTCATGATGTGTTGTGATGGAACTGTCTCAAAGAGTCAAGTATAGGCATTTATTGAGATTGACTCCTCTCATGAAGTGGGCTAAGTTCCAAGAGGAACCAGCAGCTTCAGAAAAAGCAAGATGGATTTTTATATGATAAAGATGCAATTACATAACAGAAATTATGAATATTAAAAAGGCAGGAGGGATTTGTTAAGGGATAGGTAATAGGGCACAGGTCCCAATCACAGTGGAATTGTTAATGTGTTCACCTGCAGTGCATACAGAAAAACCTATTTGGGGGGTATGTATGTATGATAATGATATTATAATAAGCCTCTTTATGTCATAAATTCACTCTAGGTCAGCTCTTTACTATTACCGTGCAAGTACCTACTTAGTGAAAGTCCCTTCTATTGTTTTGGGGTTCCTGCTTGGGCATCCTGGTGGTGCTACTTTCTCATTTGCTGAGTATTGTGGTCCTGAGACTAGATCGATGGGGTTATGGTTGAGTGCATGGACACACCTGCTGGGAAATATGAGGAATGGGTCTGGGGGGAGCGACTGGGATCCCATCACGTGGACACACCTACTGTTCTGTGAGAAATTTAAGCTCATGGACACACCTGTTGTTCTAGTGAGCAGTGAGGCATATATGAAGTTATGATATTGAGTAGGGGCAAGGATGAGCGACTAGGTAAAGGCAGTGGGCCTGCAGTTCAGTGGGGCCTATAAGGAAGTTAGAATATTGGGGCTGGAGGCAGCTTTATTAGGATTCCATCAGTATCTCTCTGATCTCTTTGCTCTTTCAATACTTTTGAGATGACCAACACAGGAGATCACACTTGCTAGAAAACTCTCACTGGTTCTCTTTTATAGCAATGATTTCATCAAAAAATTATTTGAGGTGGGGTGAGGGGGACATAGCTGGATAGGAATTACTTCATTTCCTAATCATACTTCTTTCTCATAATGCTCAAACATAACCTTGTGTTGAAACCAAAAGTTTCAACCACAGTATCCCTTCTGACTAAAATGTGAAAAACACCATTGGGGCTTCTATCTGTTAGAGTCTGGTAGGATAGGGTCTAATATCTTTTGAGGGAATCATCTCCCAAAAAGAAGATACTAGGAAAATGCTTTTGGCTTACTCAGTGAGAATAAAAAATCCTTAGGACATAATATTTATCCTTGCATATTCAAGAGTCATTCAATAGTCCTTGAATAATAAAGTTTTCACAGCATCTATGACATCTGTGCATGTAGTATTAATATTTTCAATTTGGTCTACAAAATTCATGCAGATAATGGCAAAGTTGGTATTATTAGCTATAATTAATCAGTTTTCAGATGCAACACACTAAATAAGTCAATAACTTAGGTAGGGACTAAATAAACCAGACAACCAGCATTTATTAAGCACCTACTATGTGCCAGGCACCATGCCATAATAGCAGGGGCACATAGAAAAAGGCAAAGAGAAAAAAAAATCCCTGCCCTCAATGAGCTCACAAGCTAATGAGGAAACACATGGTATAAGCAAGATATACCCAACAGAAGGAAGGCAAGTATTAAGGGGAATTGGGAAAGGCATCTTGCAGAAAGTGAGCTTTTAGCTGGGACTTTAAAAAAAAAAAGCCAAGGAGGCCAGGAAAGGGAGGTGAGAAGGAAGAGAATTCCAGACATGGGAGACAGCCATTGAAAATGCCCAGTCAAGAGATGGAGTGTCATGTGTGAGGAACAGCAAATAAGCATTGTTTTTGAAATGTTTTCTATTCCAAGCATCAAAAAAAAAATTATTCTAAATATCAAAGTATCTATTCTCTGGTGAATAAATGATATGGGTTTTCATATGTTGTCCCCATGGAAAATTTTCAGAGACCTTGATTATGAAGGATGCTTTCCTTCACTCTTTATAGAGATGTCTGACAATAGGTGCTGATTGAGGTGTATTTTTCAGACATGGTCAGTGTGGTCATTTGGTTTGTTTGACTGTTTGTTATGAAAGATTATTCTACTGGGAGAAAGAGCAGGAAGAATAATTGGAAAGTAAAAGTGAAGAAAAAGAACCTCAATGAAACATTTCAGAAAGAAAAGAAAATATTCCCTAGAAGCACGACCTCACACACAGTGTACATACTAGTAGAAAAATGTATCAGACAAAGACCAAGGAGGTAATTCCAACAACAAAACATTCAGTTTTCTTTAAGTGTCATTTTACAAACATCATAGTGGAGGTAAGTCCTCTGTCATTTCCTAGTTATCTTACACACTGGTCGAGTGAGTCGAGACCCTAACTTTTTTTTTTACACTAATATTTCTATTAGGAAAATATTCCCCAAATATGAGAGTCTGCTGATTCCAAACTGATCTCATCTATTACTCAGGATCTCACAACTAGCTGGTAAAGATGAGTAAAGATGGCTCCTTAATCTGGCATTTAAAATCCTTACTAATCCTCCTCAATATTATCTTTCTAATATGATCTCTCTCTCTCTACTAAATGGTAAACTCCATGAAAGACTGTATCTCATTTACTCAAACAGCTACCAACATAAGATACTGCACACGTCATACCCACAATATTCCCCCCTTATGTACTCTAAATTCCAGCCCAACTGACCTGCATGTGGTCTTCCTATGAGACCCTCCATCTTCTAGACTTTGCATCTGTATGCAGTCTTTCCTCCATTCCTAGAATCCACATCTCATTGCCTCTTCTTGAAATTCCTAGTTTTTTTCAAAGCTGAGCTCAAGCTCTGTTTCTTTCAAGGGGCCTTTCTTGATTGTCCCTCCCTCCACTTTCTTTCCCCCTCACCTTAGTGCTCCCCTCCCCCCAAATTATATTTATTACATATTATGTTGCTGTGTTTAGTAATTTTTCACTGGTGCCCAACTCTTCATGACCCCTTTTGGAATTTTCTTGGCAAAGATACTGGAATGGTTTACCATTTCCTTCTCTAGCTCATTTGACAAATGAGGAAACTGAGGCAAGTGACTTGCCCAGGGTTACATAGCTATTAAGTGTCTGAAGCCAGATTTTAACTCATAAAGATGAATCTTTTTGTCTCTAGGACTGGCGGTCTACCCATTGTGTCACCTAGTTGTTCACTATTACATAAACACAATAGAATATAATAGTACTGTATTATCTATGTATCTGTGATGTCTCCCCAGTACACTGTAAACTCCTGAAAGGCAAGTACTATCAAGTTTTTGACTCTGAATTTCTGATATCTGGTAAACAGCAGGCACTTAATAAATGCTTGTTAAATTGAACTGAGAATACGTGTCCATGGAAAACATCACTTTTGATCAATTGTCTTATGAATCAGTCAACTAGTATTTATTAAGTACCAACTTTATTTAGTGTTGGATACTGTGCTAAGAGTTGGGAATATATCAGACTGGTTAAGTACCAGCTTCTGTACTGGTGAATGATGGTATTTAGCTGTGTGGGAAAATGTCATAGCCAATTTGACAATTTATTAATCACAAAAAACAATAAATCTATAGTTAAATAAAAAAGAGTTGGGAATACAAGGGAAAGCAAAACCAATCCCTGCTTTTAAGAAGCTCACAGTCTAACGTGTGAGGTAACAGGCAAACAATTGAGTACAAACAATTTATATACAAGATAAATTGGATGAACAATGGAGGGAAGGCACTAGCATTAAGGAGGATCAAAAAAGGCTTCCTGGAGAAGTGGGACTTTAGTTGAGACATGGAGGGAGGTAGGAAGCCATGAGGCAAAGATGAATTCAGGAAGAGAATTCACAGCGTGATAGACAGCCAGTGAAAATTCTGGGAGTTGGGACATGTAGTGTCTTGTTCAAGGAACATCAAGGAAGCCAATAGCACTGGATCACAGGGTATGTGGAGGGGAGAAAGACATGAGAAGACTAGGAAAGTGGGTGAAGGCTAGATTACGAAGGGCTTTGAAAACCAGATTTTATATTTGATTCTGGAAGTAATAGTGATGCACTCAAGTTTGTTGAATATGGGATGGTAGTAGCTGGTGGTGTAATGCATGGATAGAGCGCAGGCCCTGAAGTCAAGACAATCTAAATTCAAATCTGGCTGAACTAGTTGTATGACCCTGGGCAAGTCACTTAACCTGGATTGCCTCAAAAAAAAAATAGAGGGGTGACCTGGTCAGACTCATGTTTTAGTAAGATTAGTGTAACATCCGAGTAGACTAGAGAGAGATATGAGGCAGAGAGACCAACCAGAAGGCTATTGAAATAACCCAGGTTGAAGGTGAAGAAGACCTGTACCAGGATGGTGTCAGTGTCATAGAAAAAAAAAGTGGGGGACATATGGAAGGAATGTTATGAAGGTAGAAACACCAGCACTTCCCCACTTATGATATGGGGGGGAGTGAGAGAGAACAAAGAGTGACACTTAGGTTGTAGACTTGGGTACCTGGGAGGATACAGGTGCCCTCAACTGTTGTGTTTGTCCTTTGTTTTCAAAGAGGACCATGACATCAAGAAAATGATGACATGACTGCAATTGACAGTAAGTTAGGATGAAGGGAAGACTTAAGTGGGGGGGCAGTGAGCTTATTTGGGGACATGTAGAGTTTAAGATGTCTAAAAGGTAATTGGAGATGCAAAACTGGAAGTCAGAAGAGAAGGGAAGACTAGACAAGTTGATCGGAGAATCGTTAGCATGCAAATGATAATTGAATCTATGGGAGCTCACGGAATCAACAAATGAAAGCAGATAGAGGGTGGAAGAGGAGAGGATCCAGGACAAAACCCTGCAGTGTGATATAGATGACGATCCAGCAAAGGAGGCAGAGGAGGGGTCAGATAGATAGGAGGAGAAGCAGGAGAAAGCAAAAAGGAGGAGAAATAGAGGATGAAAGCTAGTCTGAATGGAAGGAACAGGGGAGGATGTTTGTAAACGGTGGGGAAGCAACCAGGAGACTGGGAGTGACAACGAATGCCATTGTTGAGTAATCTACTTCAGTATTTTTTATTTATTCCCATCCTGGGCAGGAATGTCAAGGGGAAATGATTTGATAACTGTTCTATATGGTGACTGTTTTCCAAACCAAAAAGCACAGGACCTACAGTTGGAAGGGACTTCAGAGATCATCTAATTAAATGCCCTCATTTACTACTGAAGAAATAAAGATAGGTTAAGTGACTTGTTTAAGATTATAAGGAAGATAGAGATCAAACTTGTGATTTCAATGATTCAATTTTAATGAACTCCCAGTTGAGAAAAGTCCTTTTAAAGCAGGTCAGCACCTTCCGTGCAATTTAGGATTGCATTGACCAGTGAGAGGTTAAATGTTTTGCCAAAGTTCATATAGTATAGATTAGAGGTCTTCCTGGTTCTGAGGCTCCCTTCTTTATCCTTTTCCCCTAAAGAAGTAGCAAAGCCAGGATTGTAATGTGGGCCCTCAGATTTCCCATTCAATACTCTTCTCATACTATGCAACGCAGGAGCTACAGAAAGACTAGGCAATTAGCAAGGTTTGATGAAGGAAGATCGCTTTTATTGATATCAGTGTTGAGGCTTAGGGGTGCTCAGATCCCAAAATTCAAGGACAGGTAACGCAGGTTCTGTCTTGAATGAATTTGAAGCAAGCCTTCTTTTAGCCAAAGACAAGGTTTATTAGAACACTGGCTGGGGTAGGAGAGATTTTAAGAATCTTCACAGTGGCCAGATTTTAAGAATTTGAGCATTGGCCAGATTCTTAAGGAATCTGGGCATTTGTATTGCTAATGCAAGTGGGCCAGACTCTTAAGGAATTTGAGCAATTTAATGGGGGGCAACATGGACCTTATATGCAGAAAGACTATGGGAAGGACTGTGGGAAGTGGCCAAGTAGTCTGCGACGACTGGGAGGTAATAGAGAAGGACCCAGAAGGGCCAGGTGCCCCAGGTGTACGCCAGGGACCTGGGCCATGTGGGAAATTCCAGGGGCTTTTCCTTTTGGGGGTTCAGATCCCAAAAACATGGTCTTTTCCTTTCAGGGGTTCTAATCCTATCTCCATCATAAGAACTCTTTTTAAGAAAATCATGAAGGTGTGCTCACCAGACTGCCCAAACCAAACTAGGCTGGTGCATTCTACCTTTCCACCACTCAGCCCTTCACCGCCACTGTCCATGAGAAGACTCCCAGGATGCTGCTCACACAGGTCCTTGGTCTATGCTGCTTTTTGAGAGTCTGGGACTTGCAGAGCAGTGGAGTTAGACAGAAGTAACCAAAAAAGGGAGGCTTTGATGAGTTTCCCCAAGATACACTCTATTGCTTTAATTGCCTGAAGAAAGCACAGGAGGAATAAGGAAAACAGAAGAAAGTTCTTAGAGTATATTACAATAAGACTTGCAGGTTTTTTTTGTTTATTATTTAATATATTTAGTTTTCAGCATTGATTTTCACAAGAGTTTGAATTATAAATTTTCTCCCCATTTCTACCCTCCCCCCCACTCCAAGATGGCATATATTCTGGTTGTTCTGTTCCCCAGTCTGCCCTCCC